>OZ024936.1:39038039-40238039 GCA_964017235.1 Sabellastarte sp. h YS-2021
TAAATAATAATTTAACTTAAACTTTATATGGTATGTTATTGCTTTAAAACCAGTTTTTTTTTTCTTTCAAAAAGTGGCAAATTTATATCCATTTACATAAATAAATGTCCGGAGTTTTTTTGTATGAAATAAAAACAACTCCCTGAGTGAACCTATGTCAAGGTGAGTTAATTTTTTTTTCTAGTTTTAGATAGTGCAGGGTTGGACCATATTTATTGAAACAAAAACAAAAAAATGAAAAAAAAAAATCAGTAAAAAATACTTTAATTATTGCAAATCATGTACATCATAGGAAATCTTGTACATCATGCGGACTAAAAATATGTCTTGAATTGAAATAAAGTTTTTTTCACAGTGAGTAGAGTTGAATTTGATTTAGTATTGCAAATTCATTTAGAAGATAGACTAATAGTACTTTTTTTCTCCTATTTAAGTCAAATTGCTCAACTGTAAGGTTAATTTTGGTCATTTGACTCATCGCATTTAGTAAATGTCTCCCCAAAATTTAGTAAAAGAGTCATTTGACTCAAGTAGCTCCAACTCTAGAATGAACACTGGTGTAAATACTGGCCCAATGCCTTCAACACTGAAGGGAAAACAAAACCCGTGGTGAAATACGAGGCTCCCTTCTTCTTGTTGACCGCCACATTGTTTTGAAGCATCTGATTCTCGCTGTCATATATTTTTGTTGCATACATACTTAGATATATATGTTGTTGGATTCTTAAAATGAGCCAGTTTACCCCACAGCCCTTAAGGCTGTCGGGGTATGGTTTTCACCCATTATGTCTGGATGGACAAGCAGGCTGTCGGGTGGGTAGTGGGAAAAAGTTTGTCTGGGCTGTATCTCAGAAACCGTAAGGTGTAGGGAGTTGATACTTGGTAGGGACATTGGTTGGCGGCTGTAGGTGTGCAGCTTCATGGTGTGACATTGATTTGACCTTTGACTTTGCTGTAGTGACCTTGATCAACTGTAAGACGTAAGAAGTTGATACTTGGTAGAGACTTTGGTTTCGGGTGTAGGTGTGCAACGGCCTGATGTGACCTTGATTTGACCTCTGACCTTGCTTTAGTGACCTTGATCTTTAAAATCTTGTCTGGGCTATATCTCGGCAACCGTATGGTATAGGAAGTTGATACTTTGTAGGGACATTGGTTAGGGGGTGTAGGTGTGCAACATTGTGGTGTAACCTTGATTTGACCTTTGACCCTGCCGGTGACCTTGACCTATAAAATCTTGTCCGGCCTATATCTCAGAAACCATGAGTTTTAAATTCTTTTCTGGGCTATTTCTTGGATTCCATAAGGTGTAGAAGGTTGACCCTTGGTAGGGACATTGGTTAGGGGTGTAGGTGTGCATCATGGTGTGATCTTTAGCTTTGGCTCTGCCAAAGTTTATTCACCTGGCATATTTCACACATCTTTCTCTTATGACAAAGTTATATGGATTGCTGCAGCTGATTAATGCATGCCCCTTTACATAATTGTGCTATTTCTCTTGACATCTATTCTCCGATTAATAATTTTACAGCTTCATAATTTTTAACCGACGGCCCTTAAGGGCTGGCTCTCGGGGTATTGTTTTTCGTTATGGGCAGGCAGGTGTTTGGGCTGGCGGGCGGCAGGAAAAAATTTGTCCGGGCTGTATCTCAGAAACCGTAAGGTGTAGGAGGTTAATTCTTGGTAGAGACATTGGTTAGGGGGTGTAGGTGTGCAACGTTATGGTCTGACCTTGATTTGACCTTTGACCTTGCCGTAGTGACCTTCACCTATAAAATGTTGTCTGGGCTATATCAGGGAAACCCCTAAGGTGTAGGAAGTTAATACTTGGTAGGGACATTGGTTAGGGGATGTAGGTGTGCAATGTCATGGTGTGACCTTGATTGAACCTTTAACCTTGCCGTAGTGACCTTGACCTATAAAATCTTGTCCAGGCTATATCTCGGAAACTGTAAGGTATAGAAAGTTGATACTTGGTGGGGACAGTGGTTAGGGGGTGTAGGTTTGCAACGTCATGACGTGACCTTGATTTGACCTCGCCGTAGTGACCTTGACCTGTAAAATCTTGTCCGGGGTATATCTCGGAAACCGTAAGGTATAGGAAGTTGATAATGAGTAGGGACATTGGTTAGGGTGTGCAGATGTAAAACGTCATGGTGTGACCTTGATTTGACCTTTGACCTTGCCGTAGTGACCTTGACCTATAAAATCTTGTCCGGGCTATATCTCGGAAACTGTAAGGTGTAGCAAGTTGATATTTGGTAGGGACATTGGTCAAGGGTTATATGTGTGCAGCGTCATGGTGTGACCTGGATTTGACCTTCGATCTTGCATATCTGATGCTATTTTATGTCTCTACGAGGATATCTGATACTATTTATCTCTCTTATATCTCTCTTATATCTTTTTACTTGAATCTTGGTTGTTGCACCTTTGGGTGTCTTTTGGTGTAGATTAACAGAGTTGCTTCTAGGATGCGTTTTCTGCGATATCTCGCATTAATTTGCTTTTGCTCGCGGATTTCATCGAAGTATGCGGGGACAAGATTGTAAAAGAACGCATTCAGCACAAGGCAATGCGGGATATATCTACGAAGCGAAAAGACGAGAGATCAAAGAAATCGAAACGATGCGTGGAGCGAGAGTTTGTCGAGGTTTTGATTTTTCCGTCGAAACGTTCTTCGAATAATGCCTGACGATTTTGGTTTCGTGATCGTTTACAAACTCAAATATATTATGAGGTACAGACAGTATTTGGACATATTATACCCAAAAATATAAAATTAAGCTCAAAGTGGATGATTATATAAAAATGGCTGCAAGAAAAACGAAACTTACAGTAGACTGGATTGTTACCACAACAGGCCATGGCAGTGAAGCCAGTGCTGACCCTACGGGCGTACATATCTGTCGGATTTCCCAACAATGTATGTGTAGAAAAATATTTTACTTGATCAAAATTCATGGACAACTCATTAATATTAATGAGGTCACAGATTTTCATGGTGGTTTTAATTCTTAATATTTTCTGATTTAAGATCAAATACTAGAAGGACTACAGAGCTCATGTATGCGTAAAAAATATTTGACGATTCCATTGGATTTTTTAGCAATATTTTACTTGAAGAATTTGTGGACTACTCATTACTATTCATGAGGTCATGGTATTCTGTGGGGTTTTCCAACATATTTGTATGAATTGATGGTGTAATGACTGAATTTGTGATGCCATGACTTCAGATGAAAACTTAAAACCATAATGCCATGACAGGAGCCACTTTGATGTAAATAACCATTTTCAGTATTTTTTTTAAATTCTATCACTAGCCTTGAAGTTTATTTTTATTGGGCAAGACAATAAAAATTGACCACTAATTAATAGAAGTCCACTGTTAAAAATGCCTAAATAAACTGAAAATGTATTTTTTATTAGTTTAAACTTATCATAAAGTCGTCCCCCAGAATTTTTAGCCCCTCCCCCACATTTTGTGTAGTGGTGGGGGATCGCCCCCACTTTTTGAAATTCCTAGAATCAACACTGGATTAAGCACTGTTAAAGTTATATTAGAAGTCATTAACTGTTTTACTTTTGCAACTTCCCATTGTAACAGATGGTATTGCATCAAG
This sequence comes from Sabellastarte sp. h YS-2021, assembly GCA_964017235.1. Lineage (NCBI taxonomy): Eukaryota > Metazoa > Annelida > Polychaeta > Sabellida > Sabellidae > Sabellastarte > Sabellastarte sp. h YS-2021. The sequence continues at coordinate 39,041,666 of OZ024936.1, forward strand.
TGAGCCACAGGTTTTGCCCCAATTCCACATAAAAGCATGTATCGCTACATCTGTATGTATGGGTAATATTCACAACATCCAAACCATAATTCGACCATACAAATGAAAATCAAAATGGGAGAAGTCTTAAACCTTCATAATTTTTAGTTTACTGAATTGTCTTGTTTTAATACTTATTCTTTACATGCAATTTCTTTCTCTTAGATGTTATTTTCTCTACTTAAACATTATTTGGACACTGACACTTCTCTGAAAGTATCCCATTCTTTGTACTGTTTCACTTCTTCTATATCTCATGGTGTTGAAAACTATTTTCCCAGGCTGTGGAGTACGGGCATCTCTGATGCTATTTTTATACTTCATCCTTACATACATTTTCTTTCTCTTAGATGTTGTTTTCTCTACTTAAACATTAATTGGAGTTTATATAACTGACACTGCTCTAAAAGTATCCTGATCTTTATACTGTTTCACTTCTCCTATATCTCATGGTTTTGAAAACTATTTTCCTAGACTGAGGGGTACAGGCATCTGCTATTTTCTGAATTTTGTGAAATTACAAAAAGTTCTGCTTGGAGTAAAAAGTTTGGTGTTTAGTTTAAATGTTGTTATACCCTGACAATTAATGCATAACAGTATTTGAAGAGAATGTTTGGTTATCCACAGCTTTGGTAGCAACCATGTCACTCCCCGAAGTCTAACATCAAACTATCTGGGAAAGATGGTTTGTGTGGAGGGTATTGTGACCAAATGTGAGTATAGTACATTTCTTCCTGTAAATGGCAAACTTCTATAGCTTAAAGAATGTAACTTTGCATCCAATTAATTTGTACTTTGTGAACATAAATCTGATCAATTTAAACAAATCAAATTTAAACATTATTGAAATGTATGAAACTGAAATGAAACAGATTGACAGAGTGTATTTGCCAAATTTGGAATTTGGCCTTCATCCTGCTTTAATGAAAGGAAGTTGGACCTTGACTGTGTTAACAGGACTATTTGTATTGTAGGTTCTCTTGTGAGGCCCAAGATTGTGAGAAGTGTACACTACTGTCCAGCCACCAAGAAGACGCTGGAGAGGAAGTACACAGACATGACATCACTGGACCCATTCCCCACCAGCTCAGTATATCCCACCAAAGATGAAGATGGAAACCCCCTGGAAACGGAGTACGGTCTATCTGCATACAAAGACCACCAGACCTTCACTGTACAGGTAAAAGAAAAAAAACCAATGACCACTAGACCTTACATATAGAGCTTAGTGGTGTGAACGGTAAACCGGTATACCGGATTTCATTTTGTTTAGGTAGAAATGACGAAATCCGCAAAGAATATTTAAGTACCGGTTATTGAAAACGTCATTATATTAGGCTTTCTACTGGTTAATATTTTGTCAAAACAACAAAGAATATATATATTTGAAGAAATAACTTACATTTCCACTTTATATTCATGGCAAATGAAGTTTATAAACTTCAAAATATCTCGCGAATGCATATTTCCTATTGAGGATGTCGCTCATGTACGTTCGCCTAAAACTTTTTATATATCTCTGCACACTTTCGAAATTCCAGATTTCGTTCGGTTTCAAAGCCCCGAGAACTGGTTTTTTATTTTTAGAACCGGTCCGACCACTAATGGAGGTAAAACACTGACCAAAATCACGAGATCATTACTGTACATGTAAATTACTGACCATCAAACTTTCACTATACAGCATAAGTAAAACACTAAAGCTGAAATGATCAGCATAGTTTGGTAGCTTGGTAACTGATTGCATCAACCATTAGCTAACTGGGAAAATGTCTCTGATTCGTATCATCTTTGGGCATATGTCCCAGATGTAAACCAGATGCTAGAAAAGACAAAAATTCACCAAAAGTGTTTGGTAATTTGCTAATAAACAGTTAATATTGCAGCATAACATATATATGTCACAGGCGAAATTAAAATCCAGGTGGATTTTAAATCCGCCTGGCGAAATCAAAATTGTAATCTCGCCTAGGCGAAATTAAAATTGTGATCTTGCCTAGGCACAAGGACTCCCTTTCTTGAGTTGCAGACATTCCAGGATCTTCTTGTAGACCTCTTGGGTGATGATAAACTTGTCCTTCTTCTTCTTATCTAAAGATGAAATATGCTTCTCCAGCAGCTCATAGAATTGCTCTTTCTGATCCATTATGCAAGATTTGAATAATAACTTTTGACCAGCTTTTATATTCTCATGTGGCTGACATGAAAGCAACACTGTCTCCTTTGATCAAATTTCCACATTATAAATGTCCCTTTAATGTTTCATTGAAATATAGATATAAAAACAAACAACTCAGTCCTGAGCACAAATAAAAGGAAAAGAATCTGTGTAGAAAACCTTCGAGGATTATATGTAAAGGCTACTGAATGGCTCCTGAATGGCTCCTGAGCATAAATAAAAGAAGTTGAGCCTCTGTAGAAAATCTTTGAAGATTATAGCTAAAGGCTACTGAATGGCTCCTGTGTATAAATAGTGCACGTAAAGAGTAAGTGCACCTCACTGAAATCTTTAAAGATTAAATGTAAATGCTTCTTACTCACTTGTTTCAAAGAATATCATTTAAAAGTAAGAGGCTATCCTATTACAGGTGGCCTATTATGCAATACATATGCAGTAGGGCACTGGCAATTGCAATTTCTGTGCCCAGCTGTCAGTGTGGTGGGGCAAGATATGGGGGGAGGATTAAAACAAAGCTAACAGTTAATTGTTCTTGAATTAATAATACTAATGAAAGGGGGAATAATAATAAATAAAGGAACTTGTTTAAAGCCAGATTAGTCATGTTAATATATCTCAATATTTGAATAACTAAAGAGTTAAATTATGTCATTGACTTTAAAACACATTAATTAAAATGATGACATTGCTAAATCAGTTTTACATTAACCTAGCAAAAAACCTATTTAACTGATCATAGGATATAAATTTGAGACAAATTCAAGTTTTTAAAGTCCACCAATGCCTGTCAGAGTCTATTTCAAATACCCCATTTATAAAGCATAATTGTTTAACTTCATTGTATTAATTATGTCCACCCACTGGGGGGTGGACATATTATTTTTGCTTTTTCTGCCGTCCGCCGTCCGGCGTCCCACTTGGTTTCCAGACATTTTAGGCAACAGTTCTTATCCTATCTTTGCCAAATTTGGCATGCAGGTTTATTGGGTTAATAGCTTGTATGGGATTGCTTTTGGTGATGATAACTCTATAGCTAACTGAGTAATAGCTACTTTGCTACTTTTGAGTATCTCTTTGGTTTCCAGACATTTTAATGAATGCTATTAAGCCTATCTTTCTGAAATTTGGTATAGAGGTTCATTGGGTTAATAGCTTGTATGGGATTGCTTTTGGGGGTAATTGCTTCATAGATGAGTGAGTAATTAATTAAATAAATGAGTAATTGGCTATTTTGAATACTGAAAAAGGCAAATGTGCTCATATCTCCTAAACCGTGCGAGATAGAGCGATTTCGTCGAAATTTTCGACCCACAGGGTATCTAAGGAATGTAATCTTTGCAATTTTCAAAAAATTTTCCCCTCCCCAAAAATGGCGGCCATTTTGAATTTTCGAATTTTTGCCATTTTTGGTAAAACACAAATTTGCTTCTATCTCCTTAACCGTGCGAGATAGAGCGATTTCGTCTAAATTTTCGACCTGCAGGGTGTCTAAGGAATGTAATCTTTGCAATTTTCAAAAAATTTTCCCCTCCCCAAAAATGGTGGCCATTTTGAATTTTTGAATTTTTGCCAAAAATGGCAAAACACGATTTCATTGCGTTAATACATCTTACCTACCAGACGATAGCTATAGCCCGGCGCCAGCCGGTCCCGCCAAACGAAAGAAAAAGACGTCCTGGGTTTCACCCCGGGCAGGACCGGTACACTACACTCCACTCGCCAGGTGGCCTAGTTCCTGCCTCACTCGCCAGAGGGACGTGACGTCATAGCATCTTTTTCGTTTGGCGCGACATTCAAGTTTGAATTTTGTGGAAACACTTTTATTTTTAAATATATCTTAAGTTATATTGGGTGTTACTTTCTCAGATTTGTCTGTTAGTTGGATAAACCACTATGGCATCTCCAGGACAGAGAAAAGGAGCCTGCGGACATATCATGGCTAATTTTGATCCACACTCTCGATGTGCCAGATGTAGGGACAAAGGTTTGGGGGACGACCCTTGCGTCCTCAAATTAAGTTGTGAGTTTTGTGACAATCTTTCTCCCGAACAATTGCTTCAGCTTTCTACTCCGACTTACAAACTCCGTAAAGAGAAGTTAAAGAGTAAGGAATCACTTGTGGATCCCTCTACCGTTACTGTAGTGTCACAGCTCGAAAAACAGGACGTTGCTCCATCTTCCCCTCCTCATGACACTGAAACGGAGTTCACCTTACCTCAACCAAACTTCCGTCAAGATTTAAAAGATCTAGATGAAAAATGGTCTACTCGCATGGCGCGTTTGGAGGCACTCATCACCATGGGCCATCGTCCCTCTCCACAACCTACCTTCACTCCGGTCCAAGCACCGGTCACGCATCAGGCTCCAGCTGGTTCTTTGTCACAAGCACCTTTTCTGCTACCCTCCGTTCCTTCCGGCCAAGCCGGTCCGGCTTATGGCACGGATAGAACAAAGGCAACAGCTACTATCACCAGCTCTATGGATATGACCTCTCCTCTGGAGAATGTTTATCCGCAACCAGACCCGGAACCGGTATTCTCTTCTCAGAGCTCTTCCGGCCCGGTGGCCTCATCTATCATTCAACCACCCCCGGAGCATTCAGAAGAGGGTGAAGTTTCTGATCAAGAAGAAGTACTAGACCCATCTGAACAAGACTCTCCAGACATTGACAAAACCATAAGTGAAGATCAGAATTACAGGGAGACGGTAAGGGGTGTCCGTGCCTTTATGGGCTGGAATCACATTCCGGACCTTGAGTACACTCCCACCTCCAGATCTGACAACCCCTGGGTTGGCCACCGGGCTCAACCGGTTGGAAAAGTTTCCATTGACTTACCACCAGAGGACTGGTTATGCAAAAAATTGGAAAACCTCAATCTAGTACTAATTGAAGGCTACCCGTCAAAATCAACAGAACCAGGCGGTTTACATGTTGATCAATATCTCCGACCACCAAAATCTCAGACAAGATGGTACGGGATACACCCGGCAGAAAACAAAGACATAACTAGGCCTGGTAAATACGTAACTTCCTGGCCCAACGATGCCGCAAAGCTCAATAGTTCCTTTGCCCGGATTGCTAAATCTACTATTGCTTCATCTCAACCTACTTCCCGACCACTGTCTCAGGAAACTCTCCGCAAATGGGAAAAGGCTGCCAAAGAAACAAGCTATATTTGTAACCAGTCAGCTGGTTTCAATAGATGTATAACCAAAGTGCAGGATGCTGTTCAGGAACAGTTAAAAACCCTACAAACAGAACTTGGCAAAGGTAAATCCTCCGCAAAAGCCCAGGGGGCTCTGGACGAACTTCACTTTTTAACAGCATTTAACCAGAATATCAGTTTTGCGGTCGGGAAATCTCTTCAGCACCTTTCGGACTTTACTTTCGTCCAAATGGCTAACTTGACTCTAGTCCGCAGAGATTCCTATCTGGATCACCTGAGGGCAGGAGTGAAACCGGATACCTTTTCCTCGCTCAGGAATTGCCCTCTTCAAACCCGGGCTTTATTCCCAGATGACATCATAAGAAAAGCGGAAGATGAGATAAACAACTTTGAAACACACAAGCGTACCAACCAGCCCGGTCCGGGCCGTGGTGGGTTCGCGGGTGTACAGAAAAAGCAGCATCGCTACCAGCCTTACTCCACTAGTTGGAAGCAAGACGACTCAAGTACCACCGGTGCTTCCGGGAAAGATCTCCCCGCATGGAAATCATTTGGTAGCCGGGGCAGAGCACGCGGCAGAGGCAGGGGTGGTCAACCCGGTCGCGGTTCGCGAGGCTCCAAGGATCCCAAAAATTATAAATGACAATTACTGCAGAATTCCTCCGGAGTTACAAACAAAATTGGAGTATTATGTGTCAGATGTAAAACAGACAGATTTTCATGTGCTTGTCAAGAACTCTGTAAAATGTCAAAGTGTTGCTTGTCTTGTACATTCTGTAACAAAATCAAAAAGTGGGCAGCCGCAAAAGAAAGGCGTAAGACCAATATCAAACATGAAAAATACAATAAAGTCTGTGAAAAGTGCTTCTTTTGTAAATCACTGTGTTTTTGCCCCAAATGTGCCAAATGCCCACAGTGTTGCAAATGCCCAGCCAGTGGGGGGGCGACTACAATTGTTCTGGGAAGTATGGGCACGACTAGGTGCAAACCCAAGAGTAGTGTCCATACTAAAAGAGGGTTATGTTCTCCCATTCAATCTCAGACCTTGCCTAGTGAGGGATCCCCTGATAGTAAGCGGCTATGCCAATCCCATCAGAGACTCCCACTTGAAAGGGGCTCTACAAGCCTTAATCAAGAAGAAGGCAGTAGAGAGGGTCAGGGTTCGAACCTCTCTAGCCTTCTTCAACAGACTATTCATTGTTCCCAAACCGAACCAAAAGTGGCGGCCAATCTTGGACCTCAGTACTCTAAATCAGTTTTTATGCGTAAAAACATTCAAAATGGAAACCCCGGAGACAATTCGAACCTCCTTACAACAGGGAGAGTGGGTGACATCGCTGGACTTCAGCGACGCCTACTTCCACATTCCAATCCATGTCAACTCCCGAAAATACCTCAGGTTCCACTTCCAGAACCAGTCTTACCAATTTCGGGCTCTTCCCTTTGGCCTGTCAACAGCTCCAATGGAGTTCACTTGTGTAGTCAAAGAGGTAAAACTAATGGCTCAGTCTCGAGGTATAAGGATCCACCAGTACCTAGACGACTGGTTGATTCGAGCCCCTACCAGAGAATCTTGCCACCAGGGAACCCAGTCCCTCCTAGCCCTTTGCCAGGAGTTGGGCTGGATGGTAAACATGCAAAAATCAGAACTAGAACCCCAACAAGTCTTCGATTTTGTAGGCTACCAGTACGACCTACTCAACGGATTGGTCAGACCTACTCAAAACCGTTGGGAAGCCCTTCAACAAAAAGTAATAGGGTTATTACAGAACAGATCTTGCCGAGTGAGAACCTTCATGTCTCTTATAGGTCTACTCACTGCGACAGAGAAACAGGTGCCCCTAGGCAGACTGCACATGAGACCTATTCAGTGGCACCTCAAGAAACACTGGAGAGTCCCGGAATCTCTGGAAAAGGAGATTCCAATTCCGAGTTCTCTCCATCAGTACCTGCAGTGGTGGACCCAAGAAGAAAATGTCCTAAAGGGTCAACCCTTACACCCCCTACGACACGCAGTGCAAATCTTTACAGACGCCTCAAAAGAAGGCTGGGGTGCTCACTTAGGCGACTTCACAGCAAGCGGTACTTGGTCAGTGCCCGAAAGCAAGTTGCACATAAACTTCTTAGAACTAAAAGCCGTGTTGTTAGCACTAAAAAGATTCCAACAATTAGTGCAAGGAAAGGTCGTCCTGATTGCCACAGACAACACTACAGTTGTGGCATACATCAACAAGGAGGGAGGTATGAGGTCAGGTTCACTCTGTGCCCTTCTTTGGCGGCTCCTATGTTGGTGCAATCTCAGACAAATAGTACTGAAGGCCAGACACATTCCGGGCCGTCTAAATGTAATTGCAGACAAGTTGTCTCGCCAGGGACAGATCATTCAGACGGAGTGGTCTCTCCATCAGGAGATCTTCGACATCCTTTGTCGAACTTGGCATTATCCCCAAGTGGACATGTTTGCAACAAGGTACAACTGCAAACTAGTCCAATTTGTGTCCCCAATTCCAGACCCAAAGGCCTGGTCAGTGGACGCTCTGACAATGTCCTGGGAAGGCCTGGACATGTACCTTTTCCCTCCAGTGTCTCTGATGGGGAAGGTGGTCAGCAAGCTGTCAGATCACTGGTATCACAGAGCAATCCTGATTGCTCCGGGATGGCCCAACATGCCTTGGTTTTGGGACCTAGTAGAGCTGTCAGCGATGGTTCCTCTTTGTCTTCCACACCATCCAGATCTAGTGACCCAACCTTTCAACAAGGCCCGTCACAGGGATCTGGCAAGCCTAAATCTCCATGCCTGGCTCCTAGAGCCCAGACAATCAGGGAGCAAGGGTTCTCTAGCCCAGTGGCGTCAAGAATTGAGGCGCCTCAAAGACGTTCAACCAGAGCAGTCTACGAAGCGAAGTGGGCCCTTTTTGTTAGATGGTGCGAAACAAGTCAGGTGGACTTCAGGAACCCATCTATAAAACAAATAGCAGATTTCCTCCTGCATCTTTTCCAGGAGAAGAATCTCCAGCCCAGCACTATTGATGGGTACAGGTCAGCCATTGCAGACAAACTGGGAAATACCTCGGTTAATGTCGGCAAGGATGACAATTTGACTAGACTGTTAGACAGTTTTCACAGAGATAGACCCAAAGGGCGCCGGGGGGTTCCTGCTTGGAACCTCTCCCTGGTTTTACACCAGCTTACAAAAGCGCCTTTTGAGCCACTCAGAAAGGCGTCTCTGAAACACCTTACTTTCAAAACTGTTTTTCTCCTAGCCCTGGCTTCGGGAAAACGCAGGAGTGAGATTCACGCTTGGTTAAACAAAAATATCAGACACCAAGCTGATTGGTCCAAAGTTTCCCTCTACCCTTCACCAAGCTTCTTGGCGAAAAATCACTTGGCAAAAGAGGGACCAGAGTGCGTGGCCCCTGTGGTCATCCCGGCCTTAGCCCCCACTCTGGATAAGTCTTTAAAGGAAGACAGATCCCTTTGCCCCGTTCGGGCTCTTCGCTACTACCTGGACAAAACGTAGGCCCTAAGAACGGGAAAGGAGTTAGTTTTTGTTTCATTCAAACAAGGTTTTAACAAGGACATCTCTCCTGCCACTATCTCGTCCTGGATCAAACAAACAGTAGTGTTGTGTTATGATCTCTCTGACCAAGATTCCTTGGCCTTACATCAGGTTAAGGCCCATGATGTTAGGGCCTTTGCGGCCTCCAAAGCCTTTCAAGGTGGCATATCCCTGGACCAGATTCTAGCAGCATGCCACTGGAAGTCCCACAACACCTTTACACAGTTTTACCTTAAGGATGTTGCCTGGGCAGATAAGGAGCTTTTTCACTTGGGTCCTGTGGTGGCTGCCCAGCAGATCCACCACTAGTCACCTAAGCTTCTTTGTATATAATTATATATAGTGTACATACTAGTTAGTTTTAGGTGTAGGCTCACTTTTAGCCTAGGCCTTGGCTTCTCAAAGTCTTTTACTTCAGAGTAATCCTCTGGTATAGGACTTTTCCTACTCTTCCAGGTTATCCGTGGGAATCATTGACTTGAACTCTTACTCTCTTCCTCCCCTCAGAGCAGTCAAAAAGGGGGGGGGGGGGGGGGGGGGGGGGGGGGCAGGTGGGTCTAGTTACCCTCGAGACTAACATGTCTCCTCAAAGGACTAGAACCTCACACCTAGGTATAATATAAGAGTTCTCTCCAATCCTCAGAAGGCTGCCCTCCTTCCACTGGGTAGTTATTCTAGCTATCGTCTGGTAGGTAAGATGTATTAACGCAATGAAATTGCAAATTTTAATTAGTAAATTAAATTTTTATTAGTTAATACCTTACCTACCAGACGGGAAATTCCCACCCAGCCTTCCCCGCTTTCAGCCTTACAATTCAACCTTGGGGACGAAAAAGATGCTATGACGTCACGTCCCTCTGGCGAGTGAGGCAGGAACTAGGCCACCTGGCGAGTGGAGTGTAGTGTACCGGTCCTGCCCGGGGTGAAACCCAGGACGTCTTTTTCTTTCGTTTGGCGGGACCGGCTGGCGCCGGGCTATAGCTATCGTCTGGTAGGTAAGGTATTAACTAATAAAAATTTAATTTACTAATTAAAATTTGCAAATTTGCTTCTATCTCCTTAACCATGCGAGATAGAGCGATTTCGTCAAAATTTCTGACCCACAGAGTATCTAAGGAATGTACTCTTTGCAATTTTCAAAAAAATTTCCCCTTCCCAAAAATGGCCGCCATTTTGAATTTTCGAATTTTTGCCAAAAATGGCAAAACACAAATTTGCTTCTATCTCCATAACCGTGCGAGATAGAGCGATTTCGTCAAAATTTTCAACCCACAGGGTATCTGAGCATTGTACTCCTGGCAATTTTCAAAAAATTTTCCCCTCCCCAAAAATGGCGGCCATTTTGAATTTTCGAATTTTTGCCATTTTTGGTAAAACACAAATTTGCTTCTATCTCCTTAACCGTGCGAGATAGAGCGATTTCGTCTAAATTTTCGACCCACAGGGTATCTGAGCATTGTACTCCTGGCAATTTTCAAAAAATTTTCCCCTCCCCAAAAATGGCGGCCATTTTGAATTTTCGAATTTTTGCCATTTTTGGTAAAACACAAATTTGCTTCTATCTCCTTAACCGTGCGAGATAGAGCGATTTCGTCTAAATTTTCGACCTGCAGGGTGTCTAAGGAATGTAATCTTTGCAATTTTCAAAAAATTTTCCCCTCCCCAAAAATGGTGGCCATTTTGAATTTTTGAATTTTTGCCAAAAATGGCAAAACACGAATTTGCTTCTATCTCCTTAACCATGCGAGATAGAGCGATTTCGTCAAAATTTCTGACCCACAGAGTATCTAAGGAATGTACTCTTTGCAATTTTCAAAAAAATTTCCCCTTCCCAAAAATGGCCGCCATTTTGAATTTTCGAATTTTTGCCAAAAATGGCAAAACACAAATTTGCTTCTATCTCCATAACCATGCGAGATAGAGCGATTTCGTCAAAATTTTCAACCCACAGGGTATCTGAGCATTGTACTCCTGGCAATTTTCAAAAAATTTTCCCCTCCCCAAAAATGGCGGCCATTTTGAATTTTCGCTAAAAATGGCAAAACACAAATTTGCTTCTATCTCCTTAACCATGCGAGATAGAGCGATTTCGTCGAAATTTTCAACCCACAGGGTATCTAATGTACTCTGCAATTTTCAAAAAATTTTCCCCTCCCCAAAAATGGCGGCCATTTTGAATTTTTGCCAAACATGGCAAAATACGAATTTGCTTCTATCTCCTTAACCGTGCGAGATAGAGCGATTTCGTCTAAATTTTCGACCTGCAGGGTGTCTAAGGAATGTAATCTTTGCAATTTTCAAAAAATTTCCCCTCGCCCAAAATGGCTGCCATTTTGAATTTTCGAATTTTTGCCAAAAATGGCAAAACACAAATTTGCTTCTATCTCCATAACCGTGTGAGATAGAGCGATTTCGTCAAAATTTTCAACCCACAGAGTATCTGAGCATTGTACTCTTGGCAATTTTCAAAAAATTTTCCCCTCCCCAAAAATGGCGGCCATTTTGAATTTTCGAATTTTTGCCAAAAATGGCAAAACACAAATTTGCTTCTATCTCCTTAACCGTGCGAGATAGAGCAATTTCGTCGAAATTTTTGACCCAACCAATGCAAAAAGGCATGAAGCTGAAATAATTTACATGTATACTAATAAATATTTAAGCATCATTGATATATTTTACAAATGAAACAGGGTCTTGTAAGACTACTGTACAATTTGGGCAAAAGGTTCATGGGGTGGACATTACACATGATAATGTGTGTTCTTCTATGCTATCCTGTTTCTATTCATATGTCGCAGCTACTATCAACAGGGCGTCCTATTTCTAGTTATTACTTTTGTTTGGGGTGACTCCACACGGATATATTTTTGCAGGAGATGCCTGAAAAGGCGCCAGCTGGTCAGCTGCCACGATCAGTAGATGTGGTAGTTGACAGTGATTTGGTTGATCTCTGTAAACCAGGCGACCGCGTCCAGGTGGTTGGTATGTACAGGTGTATGCCCGGCAAGAAGAATGGGTACACTTCTGGTACTTTCAGGTAGGACTGCAAGACGTTTTGGGCCAGATTGGCAATCAGTGATGTAGTTTGTTTCTAATTTAAATATGCTACACTTAGCAATTAATATTCCTCACTTTGTCAACCCATATTTGCTTGTATTTCTAGTCTTTATCTACAGGCTAAATATTTGATATTATTCAACTGAATCTGACTGCTTGTTGTAAAGCATCTTTTTATTGCGTTAATATATCTTACCTAACAGACTAATGCCATTGGCCTGGCACAAGCTGGTCCCGTCAAACGCCAGAAAAAGACATCCCGAGTTGCCTCCAGTGGATCTTGCCCCACTCGCTAGGGGGCCTACTTTCCCCTTCACTTGCCAGGGGCTAGTGATGTCACTTCCTCTTTCTCGTATGGCGCTGTCAAATAAGCTTTCTTTTCAGATATATATCTTTACATTTAACTTTCGACTGTATAAACTAGTGTTATAATATCTATGTGTGCTCTGCGGGACAAAAGAAAGGTTCTTGTGGGCATATAATGGCCATCTTTGATACATACCAAAAGTGTGCGTGTTGCTGCGAAAAAGGAGTCGGAAACGATCCATGTGTCCTGTGCAGCATTAACCCCTGAACAGAAGGCACAACTGTGTGATCTTTTATACAAGCAGAGGAAGGAAAAAAAGAGTAAGTCGGAAAAGGCTGAGAAGGCAGATAAGCTTGTAGACCCTTCTTCAGTTTCTATTCTTGGTCCAGCAACTTCTGACGACCACGTGGAGCAAATGGATATGTCTACTCAGCATTCCTCAACTACACCAGATTCTTCGGAAAAGTTTAATGAACTCTTTGCTTCTGGCTTCACCAAACTGGAATCCTTGCTAGCCAAGCTTAGTTCACATGAATCTCATTTGGACTCTTCGGCTTTTCACCCTTTTCAGGATCCTAGTTCAACTGCGTTGGTTGGCCTGAATCATTCATTTCAGGGTGCATCAAAGCCCCCAGTGCCTCAATTGGTTCTGGGACCAACACCGGGAACCTGTATCCAGCCCCGGCGCTGCAAGTGCTACCGGTTCGGTCAGCCGCTTGCAACCGGTTCCCAAGCAGTCCTTGAACTGGTCCCACCGGTTACCACAGAAGTTGCCAGCTCCACCGCGCCGGTGTTTCAGACCCTGTAACCTCCTTATCAGATGTCACAAACAGCTCCTCAAAGCACCCTACTCTGGTGCTCTCTGCTGGCCCTACTACCAGGCCCACTGCCGCTCCACCCTCTCAAGCCAGCAATTGGGATCTTACTCCACAAACTGGTAATCAAGGCTATGTTTTTCCGCTCATAGATCTTTACCTGAATGGGACTCAGATCTGGAGGCCTTACATGAGGACAGTCCTGCAGACTGGGAACCAGTATCTTAGGAGGCCGTTTTGGATGCTCCCTCTGGTTCAGACGTTGATCCAGCAGTCGGAATCCATCCGTAATGAGGACCTGAGTTGTAGGGAAACAATTCGTGCGTTCAAGTCATATGTGAAGTGGTCATTCATCCCAGACCATGATTATATGTGTCCTGCTTGTCAGGACAACTCTTGCACAGTTTTGCTCTACAGGCAAATTGTCTGTAGCCATGCCTGTAGACGACTGGTTTTGTTTCAAAATAAAGCAAATGAACCTTCACCTTCTCTAAAGCCATGTCATGAGAACAGGAGATAGGAACTGGCTGCAGTTTGACCAGTTTGTCAAACCTCCAAAATCTCAAAAGGTATGCAATGCACCCATCTCCAGATCCCTCCATTTTACAGCCTGGAAAATCAACAAATGGTCTGGTGAATTGTCTCCACTTTACCAGCTCTTTCACCAGAATCTCCAAACACTCAGTGGAATTTCCTCGTATTCCAGATTTCAGCTTTTTCCTGATTTCACTTTTCACATTCCCATAAGCCACAGCTCTCGAAAATACCTAAGGTTTCACTGTCAGAATCGAGGACGAGAACCTTTACAATATTACTAGACAGTTTCCATAGATATAGACCTAAGGGTTGCAGAGGCATTCCCTCCTGGTATCACACTCTTGTTTTACATCAGTTGAGTAAAGAACCTTTTGAACCACTCAAAAAGGCTTCCCTTAAGCACTTGAAATCTTTGCCTGGGTCAATAGGAACATTAGACACAGGGAGAACTGGTCTCAAGTCTCCCTTCATTCCCCCTAGTTTCCTCTCTAAGTATCAACTGGCTTGGGAAGGTCCAGACAGTGTGGCCTCAGTGGTTATCCCTGCCCTGGCTCCCATTTTAGACAACATTCTCAATGAAGATAGGTCACTCTGTCCGAGCTCTGTTATATGGGCAGAACTAAGGACTACAGAGACAACAAACAGATGGTTTTCATCCTTTTTAAGAATAATTTTGACAGGGATATTTCCCCTCTTCTTGGATCAAGCAGTCCATCGTCTTGTGTTACAAGCTATCAGACCAAGAGGTGCTGCAAGTCCATCAAGTGAAAACTCACGATGTTTGAGCCTTTGCTGCTTCCAAAGCCTTTGAGGGAGTAGTCTCCCATTCTAGAGCAAATCCTCTCGGCTTGTCACTGGAAATTGCACAACACATTCACACAGTTTTACTTGAAGGAGGTTACCTGGGCTGACTCTGATCTATATAACATTTGGGTCCCATAGTAGGAGCTCAGCTAATTCGCCAATAGCTGTTTGCCAATCGCCAATAGATAGGGCGGTACCCAGTCCGGTAAAACCGGTTAACCGGACCTCATATAAGGGGGGTGGTGTTATGGGATTTGGGATGGTATACCAACATATAGGAATCATTTAAAAGATAAAAACTCGACTCGACATTTAGTATCCACCATAACAGGAAACGACATCCAATATGGCGGCTCCCGTAAACGAAAAAAAATACAAAGATAAAAGCTTTGAATCGCTTGAATTAGCTATTGTCAGCACATAATATCAATAATATTATGTTACAAATGGTGGATTATGCGATTTAATGAAAGTAAGGTATGTTATTTATGTTTTATTAACTAAAAAACATAACCGGTTCTATAGGTTGTTATATATACACGAGCGCTCGACTCTAAGAATTGGGATCGAATTTTCGTGAAATTTGCCTCGCTCGGCGAGTGTCGACTGCTCGGTCGCACCCCTAGTCATGGTCTGACCTTGATTTGACCTTTGACCTTGCCGTAGTGACCTTGACCTTTAAAATCTTGTTGCACCTTTGCATCTGTCTTTTGATGCAGATTAAGCACTGTTAAAGTCATATTAGAATTCATTAAGAATTTTACTTTTGCAACTTCCCATTATAACAAGTGAGCCCATTTCATCAAGTGAGCCACAGGCTTTGCTCCAACACCACCCATTAGCATTCATTGAATGTATTGCCACTTCTGTATGCATTGTAATATTCAAAACATCCAAACCATAATTCGGCCATGCCAGATGTCGATAAAGAGTGTTGTAATGTGGGGTACGGGCATCCCTGATGCTATTTTTTTCTGACTAAATTCCTCATAGAGTTCTATTTGGTCCTCCAGTAAGCTACCCATCATCCTTGTGGTAGTTATTTTGACAGTAGTCTGTTAGATATATTAACACAATAAAATAGAAAATTTAAGTAAATTAAATTTTTATAAGTTAATATCTCACCTAACATGGGAAAGTTTCACCCTCCAACCCCGTGAGTCTACCTTACGGGGGTCACAAGAGTCAAGTTTTTCAAACAAATAAGAGGAAGTGACATCACTAGCCACTGGTGAGTGAAAGGGCAACTAGGCCCCCTAGTGAGTGGGGCAGGTACCAATGTCGGTTCCACTGGAGGCAATTCAAGGCATTTTTGTGGGACCGGCTTGTGCTGGGAAAATGGCATTAGTCTGTTAGGTAAGATATTAACGCAATAAAAATTTAATTTGTTTATTAAATTTTCTAATTTCTATTACAGAACACTGCTGATAGCGAACCATATCCAGCACCTGAGCAAGGAGGAGGTGCCAGTGTTTACAGCAGAGGATATTGCCAAAATCAGAAAGTTTGGCAAAGCAAAGCATGTAAGTACAGACTTAATAAGTAGTGCACTGCTATTTATCTGCCACTGCCTCTTGTATGTGTGTGCATGCGTGAATGAGTGTCGCACAGTTTTCTCTAAAGTGGAGGGTTGTGGGGTCTTGCGCTTAAATAATATTAGTCCAGTTTTGTAATGCTCTTCATCCCTTTGTTGCTTTTGTAGATCCAAGTCAGTAGCTAACTGAGCAATGAGGCTAGTAGCTGCCTTGAGTAAATTACTTATAACTCCAAAACCACTGCTTTTATTGAGCTACAATAGCTTACCATGTGGAACTGGATGCTATCTGGGATGGCCACGGCATCATGGCCAACTTCCAAGAAAAATAGACGTATAATAATGGCCCGATGCCTCATTGCTGAGACGAGGTGACCTTGACAGTGACGTGTATGTGTCCTTCTTCTCGTTGGCCACCATATTGCGTGGAAGCGTCTGAATATTGCTCTTGAATAATTAATTCCTGCACTGGATATCCTTTAGAGTGTGCGCTAGATTTTGGTGTTCGAGTGGAAAAGCATAAATTTGTGTCTATTATTTAGGTTCTTCCAAATGCAAGCTAGCTTTTACTGTTCAGCAAAATTGAATTTGGTGCCAAAAATGTTGTTACTCTAAATGCAATATGTTCAAATGTGTAATTTGCATCTATACTCCAGTTTTACACTTTGCTTTTTAACAGTAAAATGGGTGTCTACACATTTTCACACTTTGGCATACTGATGATTTTAATATAATTACAGACTGGTGCATAGTACATGATCTTAGTGGGCATATATAATATAATTTAATTAAGCGTCCCTTGAAAAGGGGACGCTTATTGGTTTCACCCCCGGTTTTCAGTCAGCCGCCGCCGCATTATCGTCTCCCTTGAATATCTCCCTTGTTATTAGGCCTGTCCAAATGATATTTGGCAGTTGTCTTCTATAGGCGTGGGGAAATTTTTTGACAGGCATAAATTTGACCTTTATCAAGGTCACATTATCAAAAATTCAAAAAAAAAAATTACTTCCTTTTCACTAGATTTCCTCAGAAAGTACCGGGTGTGGGTCAGCCAAATTTGGTATGCACATTCCTGACAGAAGAATCTAGGCGCCAGTCGATATTGGGATCAATCGGGCCATAATTGACCGATTGACGGTTCATAAAAAATTTGCTAAGATTAAGCCTTGAACTCGCTTATTATTGGTCCTAGAGGTTTGGGATGGTATACCATTATATAGGAAATCATGTGCTGGGAATCTTCTGGTGTGGTCAGATTTGACCTTGGGCCCCTCGTTCAAGGTCAAACGAAGATAGCCAAACCTAAAAGTGCTTATAACTCGCTTATTGTTGGTCCTAGAGGTTTGGGATGGTATACCAACATATAGGAAATCATGGGCTGGGAATCTTTTGGTGTGGTCAGATTTCACCTTGGGCCTCTTCTTCAAGGTCAAACGAGCATAGCCAAACATAAAAGTGCTCATAACTCACTTATTATTGGTCCTAGAGGTTTGGGATGGTAAACCAACATATAGGAAATCATGTTCTGGGAATCTTCGGGTGTGGTCGGATTTGACCTTGGGCCCCTCGTTCAAGGTCAAACGAGGATAGCCAAACTTAAAAGTGCTTATAACTCGCTTATTATTGGTCCTAGAGTTTTGGGATGGTATACCAACATGTAGGAAATCATGGGCTGGCAATCTTTTTGTGTGGTCAGATTTCACCTTGGGCCTCTTCTTCAAGGTCAAACGAGCATAGCCAAACATAAAAGTGCTTATAACTCACTTATTATTGGTCCTAGAGGTTTGGGATGGTAAACCAACATATAGGAAATCATGGGCTGGGAATCTTCGGGTGTGGTCGGATTTGACCTTGGGCCCCTCGTTCAAGGTCAAACGAGGATAGCCAAACCTAAAAGTGCTTATAACTCACTTATTATTGGTCCTAGAGGTTTGGGATGGTAAACCAACATATAGGAAATCATGGGCTGGGAATCTTCGGGTGTGGTCGGATTTGACCTTGGGCCTCTCCTTCAAGGTCAAACGAGCATAGCCAAACTTAAAAGTGCTTATAACTCGCTTATTATTGGCCCTAGAGGTTTGGAATGGTAAACCAACATATAGGAAATCATAGGCTGGGAATCTTTTGGTGTGGTCAGATTTGACCTTGCACCTCTTCTTCAAGGTCAAACGAGCATAGCCAAACCTAAAAGTGCTTATAACTCGCTTATTATTGGTCCTAGAGGTTTGGGATGGTAAACCAACATGTTGGAAATCATGTGCTGGGAATCTTTTGGTGTGGTGGGATTTGACCTTGGGCCACTTCTTCAAGGTCAAACAAGCATAGCCAAACTTAAAAGTGCTTATAACTCGCTTATTATTGGTCATACAGGTTTGGAATGGTAAACCAACATATAGGAAATCATGGGCTGGGAATCTTTTGGTGTGGTCAGATTTCACCTTGGGCCTCTTCTTCAAGGTCAAACGAGCATAGCCAAACATAAAAGTGCTCATAACTCACTTATTATTGGTCCTAGAGGTTTGGGATGGTAAACCAACATATAGGAAATCATGTTCTGGGAATCTTCGGGTGTGGTCGGATTTGACCTTGGGCCCCTCGTTCAAGGTCAAACGAGGATAGCCAAACTTAAAAGTGCTTATAACTTGCTTATTATTGCTCCTAGAGTTTTGGGATGGTATACCAACATGTAGGAAATCATGGGCTGGCAATCTTTTTGTGTGGTCAGATTTCACCTTGGGCCTCTTCTTCAAGGTCAAACGAGCATAGCCAAACATAAAAGTGCTTATAACTCACTTATTATTGGTCCTAGAGGTTTGGGATGGTAAACCAACATATAGGAAATCATGGGCTGGGAATCTTCGGGTGTGGTCGGATTTGACCTTGGGCCCCTCGTTCAAGGTCAAACGAGGATAGCCAAACCTAAAAGTGCTTATAACTCACTTATTATTGGTCCTAGAGGTTTGGGATGGTAAACCAACATATAGGAAATCATGGGCTGGGAATCTTCGGGTGTGGTCGGATTTGACCTTGGGCCCCTCGTTCAAGGTCAAACGAGGATAGCCAAACCTAAAAGTGCTTATAACTCGCATATTATTGGTCCTAGAGTTTTGGGAAGTGCTTATAACTCGCTTATTATTGGTCCTAGAGGTTTGGGATGGTATACCAACATATAGGAAATCATGTGCTGGGAATCTTCTGGTGTGGTCAGATTTGACCTTGGGCCCTCGTTCAAGGTCAAACGAGGATAGCCAAACTTAGAAGTGCTTATAACTCGCTTATTATTGGTCGTAGAGGTTTGGGATGGTAAACGAACATGTAGGAATTCATGGGCTGGGAATCTTCTGGTGTGGTCGGATTTGACCTTGGGCCTCTCCTTCAAGGTCAAACGAGCATAGCCAAACTTAGAAGTGCTTATAACTTGCTTATTATTGGTCCTAGAGGTTTGGGATGGTAAACGAACATGTAGGAAATCATGGGCTAGGAATCTTCTGGTGTGGAGGGATTTGACCTTGGGCCTTTCCTTCAAGGTCAAACGAGGATAGCCAAACTTAGAAGTGCTTATAACTCGCTTATTATGTCCACCCCCCTGGGGGGTGGATATATTATTTTTGCTTTTTGTGCCGTCCGATGTCCGGCGTCTGATGTCCGGCGTCACGCATGGTTTCCGCTCATTTAAAAGAAAAGTATTAGAGCTATTGTCACCAAATTTGGTATGCAGGCTTATTGGGTCAGTAGCTTGCTTGGGATTGCTTTTGGCTGTTGTACCTCTTTTGCTTACTGAGTAATACTTAAGTACAGCTATTTTCAGTACCCATTGGTTTCCGTGCATTTAAGCCAAAATAATTAAAGATATTTTACTACAATTTTGAATACAAGATTGTTATGTCCATAGCTCGCTTGGTATTGCATTTGGGACTGATAGCTTTGTCAGTACATGAGTAATAGCCATTTAGGTACTTCATTGTGTATTTTCAGTACTATTTTTGAGTAATTTGCTAATATCTCAGAAACCGTAAGAGATAGAGCGATTTCGACAGAATTTTTGACTCACAGGGTATCTAAGGAATGCAATCTTTCCAATTTTCCAAAAATTTTCCCCTCCCCAAAAATGGCGGCCATTTTGAATTTTAGAATTTTTGCCAAAAATGGCAAAACACAAATTTGCTTCTATCTCCTTAACTGTGTGAGATAGAGCGATTTCGTCGAAATTTTCAACCCACAGGGTATCTAAGGAGTGTACTCTTTGCAATTTTCCAAAAATTTTCCCCTCCCCAAAAATGGCGGCCATTTTGAATTTTTGCCAAAAATGGCAAAACACAAATTTGCTTCTATCTCCTTAACCGTGCGAGATAGAGCGATTTCATCGAAATTTTCGACCCACAGGGTATCTAAGGAATGTAATCTTTACAATTTTCAAAAAATTTTCCCCTCCCCAAAAATGGCGGCCATTTTGAATTTTAGAATTTTTGCCAAAAATGGCAAAACACAAATTTGCTTCTATCTCCTTAACCGTGCAAGATAGAGCGATTTCGTCGAAATTTTCGACCCACAGGGTATCTAAGGAATGGAATCTTTACAATTTTCCAAAAATTTTCCCCTCCCCAAAAATGGCGGCCATTTTGAATTTTCGAATTTTTGCCAAAAATGGCAAAACACAAATTTGCTTCTATCTCCTTAACCGTGCGAGATAGAGCGATTTCGTCGAAATTTTCGACCCATGGGTATCTAAGGAATGCAATCTTTCCAATTTTCCAAAAATTTTCCCCTCCCCAAAAATGGCGGCCATTTTGAATTTTCGAATTTTTGCCAAAAATGGCAAAACACTAATTTGCTTCTATCTCCTTAACCGTGCGAGATAGAGCGATTTCGTCGAAATTTTCGACCCACAGGGTATCTGAGCATTGTACTCTTGGTAATTAAAAAAAAAATTTCCCCTCCCCAAAAATGGCGGCCATTTTGAATTTTCGAATTTTTGCCAAAAATGGCAAAACACTAATTTGCTTCTATCTCCTTAACCGTGCGAGATAGAGTGATTTCGTCGAAATTTTCGACCCACAGGGTATCTGAGCATTGTAGTCTTGGTAATTTTTAAAAAATTTTCCCCTCCCCAAAAATGGCGGCCAGTTTGAATTTTCGAATTTTTGCCAAAAATGGCAAAACACTAATTTGCTTCTATCTCCTTAACCGTGCGAGATAGAGCGATTTCGTCGAAATTTTCGACCCACAGGGTATCTAAGGAATGTAATATTTGCAATTTTCAAAAAATTTTCCCCTCCCCAAAAATGGCGGCCATTTTGAATTTTCGAATTTTTGCCAAAAATGGCAAAACACTAATTTGCTTCTATCTCCTTAACCGTGCGAGATAGAGCGATTTCGTCGAAATTTTCGACCCACAGGGTATCTAAGGAATGTAATATTTGCAATTTTCTATCTTCTTAACCGTGCGAGATAGAGTGATTTCGTCAAAATTTTCAACCCAACCAATGCAAAAAGGCATGAAGCTGAAATAATTTACATCTACACTAACAAATATTTAAGCATCATTGATATATTTTACAAATGAAACAGGGTCTTGTAAGACTACTGTACAATTTGGGCAAAAGGTTCATGGGTGGACATTACACATGATAATGTGTGTTCTTCTATGCTATCCTGTTTCTATTCGCTATCAACAGGGCGGCCTATTTCTAGTTATCTCTAAAAGTATTGCGGATACCCCATTTTTATCAAATAACTCATCTACTTTTGGGCGGCCATTTTGAATTTTCGAATTTTTGCCAAAAATGGCAAAACACTAATTTGCTTCTATCTCCTTAACCGTGCGAGATAGAGCGATTTCGTCGAAATTTTCGACCCACAGGGTATCTAAGGAATGTAATATTTGCAATTTTCAAAAAATTTTCCCCTCCCCAAAAATGGCGGCCATTTTGAATTTTCGAATTTTTGCCCAAAATTGCAAAACACTAATTTGCTTCTATCTCCTTAACCGTGCGAGATAGAGCGATTTCGTCAAAATTTTCGACCCACAGGGTATCTGAGCATTGTACTCTTGGTAATTTTTACAAAATTTTCCCCTCCCCAAAAATGGCGGCCATTTTGAATTTTCGAATTTTTGCCAAAAATGGCAAAACACTAATTTCCTTCTATCTCCTTAACCGTGCGAGATAGAGCGATTTCGTCGAAATTTTCGACCCACAGGGTATCTAAGGAATGTAATATTTGCAATTTTCCAAAAATTTTCCCCTCCCCAAAAATGGCGGCCATTTTGAATTTTCGAATTTTTGCCAAAAATGGCAAAACACAAATTTTCTTCTATCTCCTTAACCGTGCGAGATAGAGCGATTTTGTCGAAATTTTCGACCCACAGGGTATCTGAGCATTGTACTCTTGGTAATTTTTAAAAAATTTTCCCCTCCCCAAAAATGGTGGCCATTTTGAATTTTCGAATTTTTGCCAAAAATGGCAAAACACAAATTTTCTTCTATCTCCTTAACCGTGCCAGATAGAGCGATTTCGTCAAAATTTTCGACCCACAGGGTATCTGAGCATTGTACTCTTGGTAATTTTTAAAAAATTTTCCCCTCCCCAAAAATGGTGGCCATTTTGAATTTTCGAATTTTTGCCAAAAATGGCAAAACACAAATTTTCTTCTATCTCCTTAACCGTGCCAGATAGAGCGATTTCGTCAAAATTTTCGACCCACAGGGTATCTGAGCATTGTACTCTTGGTAATTTAAAAAAAATTTCCCCTCCCCAAAAATGGCGGCCATTTTGAATTTTCGAATTTTTGCCAAAAATGGCAAAACACTAATTTGCTTCTATCTCCTTAACCGTGCGAGATAGAGTGATTTCGTCGAAATTTACGACCCACAGGGTATCTGAGCATTGTACTCTTAGTAATTTTTAAAAAATTTTCCCCTCCCCAAAAATGGCAGCCATTTTGAATTTTCGAATTTTTGCCAAAAATGGCAAAACACTAATTTGCTTCTATCTCCTTAACCGTGCGAGATAGAGCGATTTCGTCGAAATTTTCGACCCACAGGGTATCTAAGGAATGTAATATTTGCAATTTTCAAAAAATTTTCCCCTCCCCAAAAATGGCGGTCATTTTGAATTTTCGAATTTTTGCCAAAAATAGCAAAACACAAATTTGCTTCTATCTCCTTAACCGTGCGAGATAGAGCGATTTCGTCGAAAATTTTCGACCCACAGGGTATCTAAGGAATGCAATCTTTGCAATTTTCCAAAAATTTTTCCCTCCCCAAAAATTATTTCGTCGAATTTTCGACCCACAGGGTATCTAAGTAATGCAATCTTTGCAATTTTCAAAAAAATTTTCCCCTCCCCAAAAATGGCGGCCATTTTGAATTTTCGAATTTTTGCCAAAAATGGCAAAACACAAATTTGCTTCTATCTCCTTAACCGTGCGAGATAGAGCAATTTCGTCAAAATTTTCGACCCACAGGTATTTCAGCATTGTATTCTTGGCAATTTAAAAAAAAATTTCCCCTCCCCTAAAATGGCGGCCATTTTGAATTTTCAAATTTTTGTCAAAAATGGCAAAACACAAATTTGCTTCTATCTCCTTAACCATGCGAGATAGAGCGATTTTGTCAAAATTTTCAACCCACAGGGTATCTAAGGAATGTAATCTTTGCAATTTTCAAAAAATTTTCCCCTCCCCAAAAGCAGCCATTTTGAATTTTCGAATTTTTGCCCAAAATGGAAAAACACAAACTGGTCTTAACCGTGCAAAATAGAGTTATTTCGTTGAAATTTTCGACCCATAGGGTATCTAAGAAATGTACTCTTGGCAATTTTCAAAAAAATTTCCTTTTCCCAAAAATGGCGGCCATTTTGAATTTTCAAATTTTTGCCAAAAATAGAAAAACAGGAATTTGCTTCTATCTTCTTAACCGTGCAAGATAGTGATTTCGTCAAAATTTTCAACCCAACCAATGCAAAAAGGCATGAAGCTGAAATAATTTACATCTACACTAACAAATATTTAAGCATCATTGATATATTTTACAAATGAAACAGGGTCTTGTAAGACTACTGTACAATTTGGGCAAAAGGTTCATGGGTGGACATTACACATGATAATGTGTGTTCTTCTATGCTATCCTGTTTCTATTCGCTATCAACAGGGCGGCCTATTTCTAGTTATCTCTAAAAGTATTGCGGATACCCCATTTTTATCAAATAACTCATCTACTTTTGGGAGGGCTTTCACATGGTGAAGTTTCAGACCCGTAGGTAATTACTCACCTACTCAAAATGAGTAAATGCAAATTATCTCTAAAAGTATTGCAGATAGCCAATTTTTCTCAAATAAGTCATTCATCTAGTTTTTCGGGCTATATCTTTGAAACTGTAAGGTGTAGGAAGTTGATACTTGGTAGGGACATTGGTTAAGTGATGTAGGTGTGCAACGTCATGGTCTGACCTTGATTTGACCCTTTACCTGGCCGTAGTGACCTTGACCTATAAAATCTTGTCTGGGCTATATCTCGGAAACTGTAAGGTGTAGGAAGTTGATACTTGGTAGGGACATTGGTTAGTGGGTGTAGGTGTGCAACGTCATAGTCTGACCTTTATTTGATCTTTGACCTTGCTGTAGTGACCTTGAACTAAAAAATCTTGTCCGGGCTATATCTCGGAAACTGTAAGGTGTAGGAAGTTGATACTTGGTAGGGACATTGGTTAGGGGGTGTAGGTGTGCGACGTCATGGTCTGACCTTGATTTGACCATTGCCCTTGCTGTAGTGACCTTGACCTATAAAATCATTGTGAATATCTCGGAAAAGGTATTTCTTCCCCTTTAATGCTCGGTGGGAGATACACACCGCGGCAGTGGTCTAGTTGTTAAGTAAATCGCTTGTAGCCTGAAAACTATTGGATTGGAGAATTTTCTTTAAATATGTTTTTTATTGCGTTAATACATCCTATCCAATGGTCAATTGCTTTACCGGTCAGCGCGACCGGTCCCGCCAGATGCCAGAAAAAGACGTCCTGTATATAATACCGGCAGGACCGGGCAGTAGTTTGCATTCTCTAGGTGGCGCATCATACTTGCTTCCTGTCTAGACAGAGTGACGTTAGTTCATCTTTTTCGTTTTGGCGCGTGTAGTGTGCAGACATGTTTTTGAAGTGATCTCGAAGTTTTAAGAAAAGATGGATTATTCTACCAATTTAAAGCTTATTTTCATCTGAAAATATATAGTGTTTCTTACATATCATGGCCTCTCCAGGACTTAAACGAGGCAGTATCCAGCATTTTATGGCCAGTTTTTGAAGATTTCCTTTGTACTTGTCGTTGAGACGAAGCCGTGGGTGAGAGCTGTGTCGTCCCTGCAGCATTCCTTTTTCTAAACAGAAGTGTATTTTTTCCACGATTCACCCTCCATTTAATTCTACATAGTCGAGTAACACTGTGTGTATGTCAACGAGAAGAAATTAGAAGTAAAGAAGAATGCACCGTCTGACGTCATCACTTCCAGCTTATGCTTGTCACGTGACACAGGCCTGGTCATGTGATACGCATTCAACATTCAACATGAGAAGAAGACGACCATTTATTCCTCAATACCCACTTTTAACTGGGAAGAAGAAATCCAGCAACTTGTCTGTTGGCCTGAAGAATTAGATGACAAGTGGTCACAGAAATCTGCGAGTTTTTGAAGTGCCAGCCATGTGACTTCACAGATCTCAACACAACTACCGGCAGGCAGATCCCCAAGTGTGACTGGTTCAGCTGACAAGGAGTGATGAGTTTTACTGGTACCAGTTCTGTTCAGACTACCGGTGGGGACCCCTAGTGATGAATTTTGCCGGTACCAGTCTGTTCAGACTACCGGCGGGGTCACCTGCTAGCTAGCAAGAATTGATGGTGGTGCTGTTCCTGTGGAACCTGTGAAGAAACCCCCTCAGTGGTTACCAGTGATCAGCCCTTTTTGATCCTGGAACCTCCACCAGTGGCCTGTCCTCTGGTGTGACTGTTGGGGGTACCGGTTCCAGTCTTGTTCAGACCACCGGTGAGGCTGCTCAGAAGGTTGACCTACCAGAAGTTGCTGTGACCATTTAGACCTTTACCTCCCCAGTGCAGACTTTTGGACCGGTACCAGTTCTGTTCAGGCTACCGGTAGGGTCTCTAGCCAGCCAGTGATGAGGGATACTGGCACCAGTTCTGCTCAGACTGCTGGTTGTGGTCACGCAGAGATCCAGCAAGGGCTACGGGTTAAACAGGATTACCGGTTACAGAGAGTTGCTGGTTACACAAGAATCAGCTGGTCCCATCTTTACTGGCAAGAAGGGTAGCTTTAGTTAAACAGGTCCAATGATGTCAGCAGGGCTACCAGTTACAGAGGTTTACAGAGAATTTGTCGGTTACAGAGATATCTGCTATTACCACCATTACTGGCAAGAAGGCAGCTACAGTGAACAAGTCCAGTGAGGACAGCAGGTCTATGGTTGCAGAGTATTGCCGGTTGCAGAGTATTGCTGGTTACAGAAATCTGCTGTTCCCATCCGTACTGGCAAGAAACCAGCTTCAAATCCAGTGCTGACAACAGGTTCACCGGTTACAGAGAATTGCTGGTGACAAGTTAGTTGGACAGCAAGTTTTCTTCAGAAACCAGTTAAAGAGCCTACTGACCGGGTGCCGGCTTACACAACCTTCAGTGACAGTTGCTTCACAAGAAACTGAGATACTGATGAAGTAACCACACTGAACCTGGAACACCAGGCTACTGGACTGGCAGATCTACCAAGGGATTAACTAATGGTACAGACGTGTGCTGTCCGAAAACTTTGGTTACAGAGAGGCTCCATCCTACCGGTTTGACTAGCTAGAGATTGTTGGTTACAGAGAAAAGCTACTGAATCCACCACTGTGGGCAGGAAGAAGGCGGCTTCATATGAGCCTATCGCTGCTAAGAAGTAGTTCAATTCACCCAGTTCTGCCAACTCCAGCGAGTTGTGCAGAACTGTTGAGCCACCAGGAACCGGTTACAGAGCATTGCTTCACCTATAACCGTTTAGGGCCTGGTACTGGGCAGGTCTCCAGGACTGACTAACAGACCAGCAGAAGTTCTTTAAGGGTCCAAGTAGCTGTTTCGGCCAACCAGTGGCTGCCTAAGGAAACTGGTTACAGGGTTACAGAGGAATTCTTGGACCAGTCACTGGTCCCGGTGAAATGACTGTCAATCTACCGGACCAGTCAGCCTGCCTACCCTTTTAGGGCCTAGCTGGTCAGACCGTGGCTTTAGATAAGATAAAGACTTGTCCAACAACTACCAGTCAACTTCTTATCAGACCTCACACCTATTAGACTGGCCATCCAGTTTGCCTTTTTTACCCAGCCTGTGACCAGTGTCAGCTGCCACAAGGGGGCCTGAGTTTGGAAGCTCAGTTTTCCCCTCAAGATTATAACCAGTTTTGCCAGTTTTCAAAACTCTAGCAATGGGGAAAAAAATCTGTTAATCAGACCACGGGTCATCCATTTATAAATGGCAATTAGTGTTTCTTCCTATGTGGATCAGCGAGGTCTAGCCTGTCACTGGTGTTGACACTGTTTTTTGGCTCAACCTGCCTGCTCAAACTTGGGCCGCCGTAAGGGGCAGCCCAAGTTCATAAGAAATCTCCCAGGAAGGCTACAGCCTAACCTTCGGGAAACGACTGGCTTGACCAGATCTCATAGGCAGAAGTGGCCCAGTACCCTGACTAACTCAGATTGCGAAACATCAGGAACCATATTAACCTCTCTTCAGCAAGGGGAGTGGATAACTTCAAGGTTGTCTACTCCCTCACCCCATTCTACCAACAAGGAAGTACCAGAGTTTTTCATGTCCAGGGTCTTCCCCACCAGTTCAATCACTCCCCTTTGGTCTGTTCACAGTACAATGGGAGTCTTCTCTCGGTGGTAGCGACGGTGGTCTATCTATGGCATTACAAAGTACCACAATCCACCAGTATGACTGGTTGGTCAAAGCCAGTTCCCACCAAGCCTGTCTCCAACATACACAGTCTGTAGGAGCTCAGTGTCATGAGTAAGTTTGAATGGTAAACATGAAAAATTTAAACTGGACCTCGAGCAAGTCTTTGACTTAGTAGGCTTCAAGTTAACTTGGAAGAGGGTAAGGTCAGACCCGCCCTAGAGCGTTGGTAGACCTTGAATGCTTATCCAGAATCTTCTCCCCGGACCTACAGGCCCGGTCTGGCAGGTGATGCCCATGATAGGGTTATTGACAGTCATGGAGAAGCAAGTGCACCTAGGTCGATAGGTTCACCACATGAGGCCGATAAAGTGGCACTAGAAGAACAGCTGGAGGGTACCAGAATCACTAGAAAAGGTGACCCCGGTTCCCTCCACTGCCATCTTAAATGGTGGCTTCAGGAAGACAATGTGCTTCAAGGTGAACCATTACACCCGCTAAATATGCTCAATCCTTAGATGCATCGATGAAGGGTGGGGTGTCACTAAGGGGAACACATTGCAAGGGGAACCTGGTCCCTTCCAGAAGCAAGTTACACATTAAACTATCTGGACCTAAGGCAGTTATTTGGCCCTTAAAGAATTCCAAGACCTCTGGTTGAACGATATTGCTGTCATAGCTACAGACAACACAATGGTGGTTGCCTGTATTAAGGTAGAAGGGGGGATGAAGTCGGGCCCTCTTTGTGCCCTACTATGGAGAATCCTGACATGGTATTCCAGGAAACAGGTGACTCTAGCACGACACATTCCAGGCGGCTGAATGTCATAGCAGACAAGCTATCCAGTCTCAGCCAAACCAGACAGCAGACAAAAGGGTCTCTCCTGTCAGAGTTTTTTCAAGCAATATGCTTCTGGTGGCACCAGCCCTAAATGGGCCTGTTTTTGCCACCTGGCTCAACAAACTGCCTCAACTTGTATCACCGGGGCCAGACCCCCAATATGGACAATGATACTATCAGTCTGCCATGGGAGGATCTGGACCCATATGCCTTCCCACTGGTAGCCATCTTGGGCAAGTGGTGAAGTAGGACTACCCATGCGGGGGAATCACTGATTGCTCCCAAGGTGGCCCAACATGCCTGGTTCTGGGATCTCTTGATCATGTCCTGTCAGATTACTTGGTACCTGCCCAACCTGCTCTCTCAACCATTCAATCAGACTCCTCACAGGAATCTGTCAAAATTAAATCTGTGTGCATGGCTCCTAGAGCCTCAGCAATCAAGGAGCAGGGCTTCTCTGAGGCAGTGGCAGCAGGAATTGAGGCTCCTCAAGAGGATCAACCATATCAGTCATTGCTGACAACTGGGTAATTCACCATAAATTTTAGCACGATGAGAATCTTGCTTGTCTCTTGGACAGTTTACAGAGACAGACCTAAGGGTCGGAGGGGCATCCCCTCCTTGAACCTACCCCTGGTGTTGCACCAATTGGCAAGTCTCCATTGGAACCCCTTAATGAGGCCTCTTTGAAGCATTGACCTTCAAGACTGTTTTCCTCTTGACCCTGGGTTCTGGCAAACACAGGAGTGAGATCCATGCTTGGCAAAACAAAAACATCAGACACCAGTCAGACTGGTCAAAGGTGTCTTTGTACCCAGCACCCAGCCTTTTTTCCAAGAACCAGCTGGTCAAGGAGAGTCCGGACAGTGTGGCCCCAGTGGTTATGCCAGCCCTGGCCCCAACTCTGGATAAGTCCCTCAAGTCTGATAGGTCCTGTGTCTGTTCAGAGCACTGTGCTACTTATTGGGACAGGATCTCAAACAGAACAATGAGTTAGTCTGTCTCCCCTTAGGAAGGTTTTGACAAGACATCTCACCTGTCACTATCTCCTCATGGACCAAGCAACTTACCTAAGTCCCTAGTAACTTACCCTCCGACCAAGCGGTAGTTATTCAGCAATTGTCCATTGGATAGTATGTATTAACGCAATCAAATTGCAAATTTAATAAGTAAATAAAATGTTTTTAAATTAATACCCTATCCAGTGCACAGGCATGGCCCTCCCAACCGACCCCACTACCAGCTTACTAGTGGGCCTAAATCTGTTTAGACAACGAAAAAGATGAACTGACATCACTCTGTCTAGACAGGAAGCAAGTAGAATGCGCCACCTAGTGAATCCACACTACTGACTGGTCCTGCCGTTATTATATACAGGACGTCTTTTTCTGGCGTTTGGCGCGACCGGTCGCACCGATTGGTAAAGCAATTGTCCATTGGATAGGGTATTCACTTATAAAAATTTAATTTACTTATTAAATTTGCAAATTCACCTACTTTTGGGTCAGCTATAACAGTTTTCACTGTTAAGTAAATAAGTTGTAACTCGAAAACTATTGCATTTAGAGAATTTTGTTTTAATATGTTATTCACCTACTTTTGGCTATAACATAGTGAAATTGTAGACCTGTAGCTCATAACATAACTGAGAAATAGCTACTTTGAGGTTCTCTCTGTTGAATAAATCAGTTGTAAATTGAAAAGTATTGCATTTACAGTATTTTGTCTAAATATGGTATTCGCCTACTTTTCAGTCAGTTATACCATAGTGAAATTGCAGAGCTACTTTGAGGTTCTCACTGTTGAGTAAATCAATTGTAACTCGAAAACTATTGCATTTAGGGAATTATGTTGTAACATTTTATTCACCTACTTTTGGGTCTGCTACAACATTTTTGACCCCCAGGGTATCGACAGAGCCTACTGGCGACTTTTTTCAAAATTTGTTTTCCTGCCATTTTTGGTGGCCATCTTAAATTTCTGCGTAAAACCCAAAAAAAAAAATATATATACACATTCATCTACGAAACCTTGCATTTTGGCCTAAATGGAAAAACATATTAAACACAAGAAGATGGTCAATTTCTTTTCCTCTTGCGAAGCAGTACTCTTAACAACGATTGAAGTGCCAACTCAAGAGATATGACTGATTCATTTGGTCACGCTTGTTGTCCTTGCGAATTTCATCTATTTCAGTCTTTAAACCAAAGCTGGTGACAGTACAATTCTACTGAGTTCTTTTGTGAACTGAATTCTACATCTCTTGTTTAAACTGATAAGATTTGTGCTATCAACTGTTGGGAAGCGTAGACAAGTACCGTTTATCAGTCTGACCTGTTTTGTAGGATGTGTTTGAGATTTTGTCAAGGTCCTTGGCTCCCTCAATCCATGGCCACGAGTACATAAAGAAGGCGGTATTGTGCATGTTGCTGGGCGGAACAGAGAAAGTGCTTGAGAATGGAACTCGCATCAGGGGGTAAGTCTGACACTGTGATTTAAATGCTTTCAGTGGGGAACTTTAGGCACGAGCGGATCCAGAGAATGTGGATTTCAGGGGATCTGAGCCAGATCCCCCTGCAAAATGTTAGGGGTTCGACAGTGAACCCAAAGCAACAGATACATATTTAAAATTTGAACATCCTGCTGAAATCATCCATGGGAGTGCACATGTTCATATTATCACCCATCCCCCAAAACATGTGAAATATGCGTTAACACCCATCATTTCAACAAAAAGCATAGGCCGCATTGTTTGGGGAATGTTGGTGCATATTTTACTAAGTTTCATCCACTTTATGTCACGAAAAGCGCATAATTTTAATCATTACAAAGCGTAAATATAACCACCCAATAAAAGTGGGAATTCCCCATACAGAGAAGTTTCAGAGTTTTGATTGGCTGGGCAGGAATGTGACGGCTGCATTTGATTGGGTGTTGTTACATGAGCAATACATTTATTTTATAAAAAGAAATACTGGAATTTGTGACATAGATTGTTGAATTAAATACATCATTTTTATGTCAGCTGACTTGTCAGTCAGCTGACATTATGTCATCACTCTGCGGCGTGGGTGTACGCGTCCGCGTGAACAACTTCTTCTCCAAAACTACAAGGCCTAGAGACATGCTGTTTTTTTTTAAAAGATACCTTATCTATCGAGGATGAAAAATTGTTCAAGGCATGGAAATCTGTCTGTTCGTCTGTTTGCTAGAGACATTACAAGGGGGGTACCCCCACCAAAAGTGTGAAAATTTCAACACTTAATCACAATTTTCTCAGTGACTATTGCAGGGATTTCTCTCATATCTTGCATATATGTACTAGGCCAGAGGTAGATTCTCTTGTGTGAGTATGAGACCTGGATCTGTCTTACTTTTTTTTTAATAAATTTTTTTAATAATTTTTAATGCATTAAAATTCATGAAATCATGCACTAAATCACTTATAACTTCAAAAGTGTTGCATTTACAGCATTTTGTGAAAATATGTTGTTCAGCTACTTTTTTCATAGCTACAATATGGTGAGTAAAATCAATTGGGTGTCTGTCTCAATAGCTAAGTGAGTAATAGCTACTTTTGGGCTTTTCAGTAACTTCCATTATGAGTAAAATCACTTGTAACTTAAAAACTATTGCATTTAGAGAATTTCGTATAAATATGTTATTCAGCTACTTTTGGGCCAGCTATAACATAGTGAAATTTCAGACCTGTAGCTCATGGCATAGCTGAGTAATAGCTACTTTTAGGTTATCACTGTTGAGTAAATCGCTTATAACTTGAAAACTATGGCATTTAG
Source organism: Sabellastarte sp. h YS-2021 (assembly GCA_964017235.1). NCBI lineage: Eukaryota > Metazoa > Annelida > Polychaeta > Sabellida > Sabellidae > Sabellastarte > Sabellastarte sp. h YS-2021. The sequence continues at coordinate 39,074,238 of OZ024936.1, forward strand.
AGAATTTCGTATAAATATGTTATTCAGCTACTTTTGGGTCAGCTATAACATAGTAAAATTTTAGACCTGTAGCTCATGGCATAGCTGAGTAATAGTTACTTTTAGGTTATCACTGTTGAGTAAATCACTTATAACTTGAAAAGTGTTGCACTTAGAGCATTTTGTTAAAATATGTTATTCAGCTACTTTTTTCATAGCTACAATATGGTGAGTAAGTTGGGTGTCTGTCTCAATAGCTAAGTGAGTAATAGCTACTTTTGGGCTTTTCAGTAACTTCCATCATGAGTAAAATCACTTGTAACTTAAAAACTATTGCATTTAGAGAATTTCGTATAAATATGTTATTCAGCTACTTTTGGGCCAGCTATAACATAGTAAAATTTCAGACCTGTAGCTCATGGCATAGCTGAGTAATAGCTACTTTTAGGTTATCACTGTTGAGTAAATCACTTATAACTTGAAAACTATTGCATTTAGAGTATTTTGTTTCAATATGTTATTCACCTATTTTGGGGTCAGCTATAACATAGTGAAGTTTCAGACCTTTGGCTCATTTCATAGCTGAGTAATAGCTACTTTGAAGTTCACACTGTTGAGTAAATCAGTTATAATTGGAAAACTATTGCATTTACAGAAATTTGTGCAAATATGTTATTCAGCTACTTTTGGGTCAGCTATAACATAGTGAAATTATAGACCTATAGCTCATGGCACAACTGAGCAATAGTTATTCTCAGGTACTGACTGTTGAGTAAATCAGCTATAACTTGAAAAATGTTGCATTTGGAGTATTTTGTTAAAATATGTTGTTCACCTACTTTTGGGTCAGCTATAACATAGTGAAATTACAGACCTATAGCTCATGGGATAGCGGAGCAATAGCTATTTTCAGGTTCTCACTATTGAGTAAATCAGTTGTAGCTTGAAAACTATTGCATTTACAGTAGTTTGCTTAAATATGTTGTTCACCTACTTTTGGGTTAGCTATAACATAGTAAAATTTCAGACATGTAGCTCATTGCAGAGCTGAGTAATAGTTCCTTTGAGGTTCTCACTGTTGAGTAAATCAGTTGTAACTTGAAAACTATTACATTTAGAGTAATTTGTTAAATATGTTATTCACAGAATTTTTGGTCAGCTATAACATAGTGAAATTGCAGACCTCTATGTCATGGCATAGCTGAGCAATAGCTACTTTCAGGTTCTCACTGTTGAGTAAATCATTGTATCCACTGGATAGCCGTAGTGTGTAGAGAGAGATTTCACCATTACTGCTCTGATGAAAAAAAATATAGCTAGCTTTCTTAAGTTTGCAGTGTATATTAATAACCATAAAATGTTGGAATATTTTTGGCCTCATTTTGAGAAACAAGATGGCCGCCACAGGTGTTTTTTGTCAGTCATGAAAAGTGCTTATATCTCCCTTATTATTGATCCTAGAGGTTTGTGATGATAAACCTACCTGTAGGAAATCATGGGGTGGGAATCTTTTGGTGTGGTCAGATTTGACCTTCAATGACCCCTCCTTCAAGGTCAAACAAGGATAGCCAACCTTAAAAGTGCTTATAACTCGCTTATTATTGGTCCCAGATGTTTGGGATGGTAAACAGACAGGAAATCATGGGCTGTGAATCTGTTGATATGGTCCGATTTGACCTTGGAACCCTCCTTTAAGGTCAAATGAGGATAGTGAAAATTGAAAGTGCCTACAACTCGCTTATTATTGGTGACAGAGATTTGGGATGGTAAACCATCCCATAGGAAATCATTGGCTCGGAATCTTTTGGTATGGTCAGATTTGACCTTTGGACCCCTCCTTCAAGGTCAAATGAGGACAGCCAAGCTTAAAAGTGCTTATAACTCATTTATAATTGGTCCTAGAGGTTTGGAATGGTAAACCATAGGAAATCATGGGCTGGGAATGTATTTGTGTGGTTAGATTTGACCTTGGACCCCTTCTTCAAGGTCGAACGAGGATATTGCATTTGTAGTATTTCTTTAAATATGTTTTAACCTATTTTTTACACTTAAACAATTACCTTGTTATTTTCCTTCATAATACCATTTACAGGGCACAACTTTTTTATCCTTTTCTTCTGTCAGCTTCGGAATTTCTTTCGAACTTGCTGTTCAGTTACCATTTACTGTATTTCTGTACAGCCCTTTTCCTGATAATTATTCTGTCCTCTAATCACCTTCACAAATCAAAAACACTCAGTCAGCTGACACAGTGCCCGTTCACGGGCACTCTCCTCTTGTTTATGTTAAGCTGACTTGTCAGTCAGCAGACATTATGGCATCACTCTGTGGTGTCTGCGTCTGGGTGAACAACTTCTTCTCTGAAAGAACAAGGACCAGAGACATACTGTTTTATTAAAAAAAGATATCTGTTGAGGATGGAAAATTGTTCAAGGCATTCAACTTTGTTTGTTCATCTGTTCCCCAGAGCCATAAGTGAGGTACCCCAACCAAAGTGTGAAAATTACAACACTTAATCACAATTTTCTCATTGACTATTTCAGGGATTTTTCTCTTTCTTGCATATATGTATCTAGGCCACAAGTAGATTCCCTTGTGTGAGTATCAAGCCTGGATCTTTCTTAATTATTTTTTATGAAGTTTTGAAAGAATTTTTAATGCATTGAAATTCATGAAATCATGCAGTAAATCACTTATAACGAAGCATTGCATTTAGAGCATTTTGTTGGAATTTTTAGTTATTCAGCTACTTTTTACCGCAAAGCCATTAAGGACTGTTGGGGTATTGTTTTCACCCATGGTGTCTGGATGGGCGGGCAGGCGGCGGGAAAAGTTTGTCCTGGCTGTATCTAACAAACCGTAAGGTGTAGGAAGTCGATACTTGGTAGGGACAGTGGTTAGTGAGCGTAGGTGTGCAACGTCATGGTGTGACCGTGATTTGACCTTGCTGTAGTGACCTTGACCTATAAAATCTTGTCCGGGCTATATCTGAGCAACCGTTGGGTGATGGAAGCCATATTTGAGACATGTTTCTCTTATGACAAAGATATATGGATTGCTGCAACTTATTATGTTTACATAATTTTACATAATAATACTTGTGCTGTTAAATTTCTATTGACAGCTATTCTCCAATTAATAAATTTTACAGCTTCATAACTTTTAGTTTACTGATTGTTGCTGTCATCTTGCTATTCAATTGTCTTGTTTCAATACTTTATCTTTACATATATTTTCTTTTTCTCAGGCATATTTTCTATATTTAAACATTATTTGTACCTTTATATAACTGACACTGCTCTGAAAGTACCCCAATCTTTGTTCTGTTTCAATACTTTGTATCTCAGGCTGTGGCGTATGGGCATCTCTGGTGCTATTTTTTCCATAGGTCCAAAATGGTGAACAACTTGGGCGTCTATCCCAATAGCTGAGTTATAGCTACTTTCTGACTTTTCAGAACCTTCCATAATGAGTAAAATCACTTGTATCTTGAAAACTATTACAGTTAGAGAATTTTGTATAAATATATTATTCAGCTACTTTTGGGTCAACTATAACATAGTTAAATTGTAGACCTGTAGCTCATTGCATAGCTGAGCAATACCTACTTTCAGGTTCACAATATTGAGTAGATATGTTGTAACTTGAAAACTGTTGCATTTAGAGTATTCTGTATAAATATTTTGTTCAAAGGCTTATGGGTCAGCTATAACATAGTAAAATTTTAGATCTGTAGCTCCTTGCATACCTGAGTGATAGCTACTTTCAGTTTCTTACTGTTGAGTAAATCAGTTGTAGCTTGAAAATTATTTCATTTACATTATTTCTTTAAATTTATATGTTATTCACCTATTTTTGCGCGAGCTATACCGTATTAAATTGCAGACATGTAGCCCACTGAAAACTTGAAAACTATTGCATTTAGAGAATTTTGTTTAAATATAGTATTCATGTACTTTTGAATTAGCTATATCATAATAAAATTGCAGACCTGTATCTCATGGCATAGCTGAGCAATAGCTACTGTGAGATTCTCACTGTTGAGTAGGGCTGTAATCATTAGCGATTTCTGTAGATCGAGGATCGCCTGTCAGATGTGAGTTGAATGACACATATAAATAAAATAACAATGTCCAAAAATTGTCATTAAGTGATTCGCCATTACGTAATTGTGTTTAGTACCATTTTATTGCAAGGAAATATATTTTGTTGCCGGTTAAATTGTGCAGATATGTATGTGCACTTTATGGAAGAATATATGTAAGGAACAGCCACACAAATAAGGGAAATAAAAAACGACCATTGCTCATTGATTTTTACATCTTTATGGTTAAATAAATTGCAAAAGTGCTAGTTTGTAACAAGATTAGTATATCATTATTTATTTCTTAAAAACTCGAGTTTAAATTGCGTAAACCGATGTTATCACCAAATATCGCCCATCGAGTTACGACTCTAGTTTCGGTCAACTCGTTACAGCACTACTGTTCAGTAAATCAGTTGTAACTTGAAAACTATTGCATTGGCAGTATTCTTTTAAATATGTTTTTAACCTACTTTTTACACCTTAAGAGTTAACTTTGTACTTTACTTCTGAATACCATTTGCACGGCACCTTTTTGTGTTCTTTTCTGCTTTCACTTCTACTCTGAAACTCAAATCACAGTCAGCTGACACTGAGCCCGTTCACGGGCACTGATTTCTTGTTTCATAATTCTGATTAAATGTTTACCTTTAAACATTTACAAGCAAACACTGGTGGTGAGCAATAATAGGGGATTTTAGAAGACTTTGCTTTACAATCTTGTTGAAGCCTTCTAACCTGTAGCAATCTGTTTAGTCTTTACTGTTGTATATTTAGTAGCAAACTGCTCTTGGCAATTCTCAGTGATTGTTTCTTGCAGAGACATCAATGTGCTTCTCATTGGAGACCCATCTGTTGCCAAGTCTCAGATGTTGCGGTACGTACTTAACACTGCACCCAGGGCAATTACCACGACAGGGAGAGGCTCATCAGGTGTGGGTCTCACAGCAGCAGTTACCACGGACCAGGAGACAGGTAGGTGTTAAACATGAGTGTATATGGTGACTAGAAGGGGACAAACCCGTTAGAGATACTCAAAACTGCAAACAATCCATGTAGATCATGGACTTACCTTGCTTTTATGTAGTTCAATAGATTCTCAGAAGTGCCCCTTTTTTAGCAAGCAACATGTCTTGGTTTTAATATGGAAAAATAATTGTATCCACCGGAGGCATGCGGTGGATACTTTGGTGTGGTCTTCGCTACGCCGCCGCCGTGCATAGAGAAATTTTCAGTGTTAACGCTCTCAGAGGAAAACTATACCAGCTAGGTTCACCAAATTTGCAGGATATCTTCATTGGGAGGTAAGCTTCTCCGGGACAGAAATTAGTCTGAGTCTGAAAAACAAGATGACTGCCGCGGGCATTTCTTTGAAAATTATCTATCTTTTTCTGATGGTTAGTTCTCATAGGTAGAAGGTTGAATCTCTTCATGGGTGATATGTATAACAGATATACTTGTCCTTTACAACCTTGCAGACAATTGTCTTTGAATCTCTTTAATTATATCCACTATGGATTTCACTTTGTTACGTCGCTGCAGTGAGTAGAGAAATTTCAGTGTTACCGCTCTAACGAAAAAAATATTATAGCTAGCCTTCTTAAGTTTGCAGGATATATTCATAACCATTTGATCTTGCCTGGGAATATTTTTGGCCTCATTTTGAAAAACAAGATGGCTGCCACGGGCATTTTTTCGTCTTCCAGCAAGGACTTTTTTTCAGGCCCTCTAGAGCAAAGGGTAATATAGGTAGAGATCTCAAATTCGCAGGATATGTTCCTCATTACAAAATCTTGACTGGGAATATTTTTGGCCTCATTTTGAAAAACAAGATGGCCGCCATGGGCGTTTCTTTGTCAGTCATGAAAAGTGCTTATATCTTCCTTATTATTGGCCCTAGAGCAGGGTAGCCACGGACACTGGAAAACCTGGAAAAAGCTAAAAAAAAATTCCAGGTATGGAAAAATCATGGAATTTTATAATTTGGGCAAAATCATGGAAAAATTATGGAATTTTATTTTCAAAGCCCGCGAAAGTTTTAAATGGCCAACTTATTGATTGTGTTTTTTTGTGTGGAACACCTGAAGGAGAATTGAGAACCTGTCCTTTGTCACTGGAGTGAAATGTGAGCTCAATTTGGTTCACTATTTGTTTCATACTTATTGTGAAAACAATTTTTGTGATGCCATGATGAAGTAAAAACCAATAAATGGCAAATAAAATGAGACAAATGATGTTAATTCACCATAAGTAAAGGCCCATATTCATGCCAGTAGCTGAGTGTAAACTGTCTATAAAGTATGTCATCACACAAAGTGATGCTGCAACAGTCCAGCAGTCACAGATTAATCACTTTTCCTGTCATGAAGACGAAGATCAATATTTGCAGAGGACAAATCCTACAGAAAAAAAATTGTTGGAGGTATTAGATTGTATATGGGGTGGTCCTTCACCCCTGACCTCAAACATACCCAAGCGTCTTGTACAGACAGCATGTTAACTAGTACCGGAGGCCAGCCAGTGGCAAAGTGCTGGTAATTCCAGATGATTTTCAGTGTCATAAGCTAGAGGGTGTGAATCTTACCTTATCTACCATACTCAAGCTGCTCCACTGAAGCTGGTGGCTTTGACTTCGACCAGTTCACAAAACCACCCGAATCACAGTCTTGGTGGTATATCTTGCATCCAGCCCAAAAGCCACAAGTTAAGCTAACTGACAGGTCAGTCTTGTGGCAAAAAGATGCTGCAGTGGTTAACAGTCTAGTTTGCTTAAGCTTTGAAGCCTTCTGGTGTTGCCACTGTTCCACCCAGTGTCCATCACCTGATAACTGCCCCAAAGTGTGAGAAGGCGGCCAAAGAGGCTAGCTTTATCTGTAATTCTGCAGCAGGTTTAATATGTGCATAAGTAAGTTGCAGGATGAAATACAGAGTAATATTAGGATTCTACACCAGGAACTGAGCAAAGGGAAATCCGTTTATAAAGCATGTTAGGTCCTCACTGAAGATATGTTTTACATCTTGCATCTTTTGTCCAGAATGTCACAATTTTGGGGGACAAGGTGTTAAGTCCACGGGGCAAGCACGAAAGCAATTACCAGTTATTTTCAAGTTGTAACAGGAAAGAGTTTCCCTTTACAAATTTATTTAACAATTAAAGTAATAACCATAGTCAAGATGGTTAATAGTATAATAATAGTAAACAACATGAAACCAATCCAACCTGGCCATAGTCCTATTCATCTAACAACCAGTTTGTCCACTCTGTCCAGTGATCTGTCTGGTGTTCACCAGTACAAAATCTCTGTATCAGTGTGTTCCGTATGTTTGCAGAACTCTTCTGATTGCTCCCAAATGCGAACAATGTTCGCTGATAAGCAAAAATCCACTGTCCAGGATATCCAGTTAAATCCAGTTCAAATAAATCCAGTCGGATATCTGAGTTTCAGAGACCTCTGTTCATATAGCACACTATTTCAATGCTAAATATGGTCAGACCTTCTACCCTTTATTATAGCTGGAGACTCTAGAAGGTTCTAGAAACAAATGTAAACTCATCAGTACATTTCCAGAAAAAAAAAACAAATGCACAAAAGCAGTGTTTGACACTAACAGAAATTGGGTGCTGGTACACAGGACCAGTAACTTTTCATAACTGCTGGTCCTTAAGATAAATTAGTGGTCCTTACTTTGAAAAACAAAAAGATTATTTTCCACATCTTTTTATTAAAATATCTCAATATTCAAGTAATTCTCAACCATAGAAAAGGTTTTTAAAATGTTCATGTCCATATCTGATAACTCTTGTATGATCTCTTTAATGTCATAGAAAACTTGAAACATTTTATATGTCCATATCTGAAAAGTCCGTATCTTCTGCTGACATGCTGTCATAATCACTATACAGCTCACTGTCACTGCCTGCAGTGTGATCATTCAGTCTTTTTTCACCTCCTGTTAAGCCTGCTAAAATTACAAAGTATAGGATATTTCACTAATAACAATTCTGTTTTTATGTCAGCTGACTTGTCAGTCAGCTGACATTATGTCATCACTCTGTGGCGTGGGCGTACGCGTCCGCGTGAACAACTTCTTCTCCAAAACTACAAGGCCTAGAGACATGCTGTTTTTTTTAAAAGATACCTTATCTATCGAGGATGAAAAATTGTTCAAGGCATGCAAATCTGTCTGTTCGTCTGTTTGCTAGAGACATTACAGGGGGGGTACTTTTTATCACAATTTTCTCAGTGACTATTGCAGGGATTTCTCTCATATCTTGCATATATGTACTAGGCCAGAGGTAGATTCTCTTGTGTGAGTATGAGACCTGGATCTGTCTTACTTTTTTTTTAATAAATTTTTTTAATAATTTTTAATGCATTAAAATTCATGAAATCATGCACTAAATCACTTATAACTTCAAAAGTGTTGCATTTACAGCATTTTGTGAAAATATGTTGTTCAGCTACTTTTTTCATAGCTACAATATGGTGAGTAAGTTGGGTGTCTGTCTCAATAGCTAAGTGAGTAATAGCTACTTTTGGGCTTTTCAGTAACTTTCATTATGAGTAAAATCACTTGTAACTTAAAAACTATTGCATTTAGAGAATTTCGTATAAATATGTTATTCAGCTACTTTTGGGCCAGCTATAACATAGTGAAATTTCAGACCTGTAGCTCATGGCATAGCTGAGTAATAGCTACTTTTAGGTTATCACTGTTGAGTAAATTGCTTATAACTTGAAAACTATTGCATTTAGAGAATTTCGTATAAATATGTTATTCAGCTACTTTTGTGTCAGCTATAACATAGTAAAATTTCAGACCTGTAGCTCATGGCATAGCTGAGTAATAGCTACTTTTAGGTTATCACTGTTGAGTAAATCACTTATTACTTGAAAAGTGTTGCATTTAGAGCATTTTGTTAAAATATGTTATTCAGATACTTTTTTCATAGCTACAACATGGTGAGTAACTTCGGTGTCTGTCTCAATAGCTAAGTGAGTAATAGCTACTTTTGGGCTTTTCAGTAACTTCCATCATCAGTAAAATCACTTGTAACTTGAAAACTATTGCATTTAGAGTATTTTGTTTCAATATGTTATTCAGCTATTTTTGGGTCAGCTATAACATAGTAAAATTTCAGACCTGTAGCTCATGGCATAGCTGAGTAATAGCTACTTTTAGGTTATCACTGTTGAGTAAATTACTTATAACTTCAAAAGTATTACATTTAGAGTATTTTGTTTCAATATGTTATTCACCTATTTCGGAGTCAGCTATAACATAGTGAAGTTCCAGACCTGTGGCTCATTGCATAGCTGAGTAATAGCTACTTTGAAGTTCACACTGTTGAGTAAATCAGTTGTCATTGGAAAACTATTGCATTTACAGAAATTTGTGTAAATATGTTATTCAGCTACTTTTGGGTCAGCTATAACATAGTGAAATTACAGACCTGTCGCTCATGGCACAACTGAGCAATAGCTATTTGCAGGTACTGACTGTTGAGTAAATGACTTGTAACTTGAAAAATAGTGCATTTGGAGTATTTTGTTAAAATATGTTGTTCACCTACTTTTGGGTCAGCTATAACGTCGTGAAATTACAGACTTATAGCTCATGGCATAGCTGAGCAATAGCTATTTTCAGGTTCTCACTATTGAGTAAATCAGTTGTAACTTGAAAACTATTGCATTTACAGTATTTTGCTTAAATATGTTGTTCACCTAATTTTGGGTCAGCTATAACATAGAAAAAATTCAGACATGTAGCTCATTGCATAGCTGAGTAATAGCTACTTTGAGGTTATCACTGTTGAGTAAATCAGTTATAACGTGAAAACTATTACATTTACAGTATTTTGTTTAAATATGTTATTCACATAATTTTTGGTCAGCTATAACAGAGTAAAATTGCAGACCTCTATGTCATGGCATAGCTTACCAATATCTACTTTCAGGTTCTCACTGTTGAGTAAATCATTGTATCCACTGGATAGCCGTAGTGTGTAGAGAGATTTCACCATTACCGCTCTAACGAAAAAAATATAGCTAGCCTTCTCAAGTTTGCAAGGTATATTAGAGGGTGCACCACAGTATTCTATTGGTAGGCTTTATGTCTAAATTAGGCCTGTGGCTAAATTACTTGCCTACTAAAAATGAGTAATTCTGCATTTTCTCTAAAAGTATTGCAGATAGCAAATTTTTCTTAAATAACTCATTCACCTACTTTTGGGAGAGCTTTCACATGCTGAAGTTCCAGACCTGTAGGTAATTACTCACCTACTCAAAATGAGTAAGTGCGAATTATCTCTAAAAGTATTGCAGATAGCCAATTTTTCTCAAATGACTCATTCACCTACTTTTGGGAGAGCTTTCACTTGGTGAAGTTTCAGACTCGTAGGTAATTACTCACCTACTGAAAATGAGTAAATGCAAATTATCTCTAAAAGTATTGCAGATAGCCAATTTTTGTCAAATAACTCCTTCACCTACTTTTGGGAGACCTTTCACTTGGTGAAGTTTCAGACCTGTAGCTAATTATTCACCTCAAAATGAGTAAATGCCAATTATCTCTAAAAGTATTGCAGATATCCAATTTTTATCAAATAACTCATTCATCTACTTTTGGGAGAGCTTTCACACGGTGAAGTTTCAGACCCATAGCTAATTATTCACCTACTGAAAATGAGTAAATGCAAATTATCTCTAAAAGTATTCCAGATAGCCAATTTTTGTCAAATAACTCCTTCACCTACTTTTGGGAGACCTTTCACTTGGTGAAGTTTCAGACCTGTAGCTAATTATTCACCTACTCAAAATGAGTAAATGCGAATTATCTCTAAAAGTATTGCAGATAGCCAATTTTTCTCAAATAACTCATTCACCTACTTTTGGGAGAGCTTTCACTTGAAGTTTCAGACCCGTAGGTAATTACTCACCTACTGAAAATGAGTAAATGCAAATTATCTCTAAAAGTATTCCAGATAGCCAATTTTTGTCAAATAATTCCTTCACCTACTTTTGGGAGACCTTTCACTTGGTGAAGTTTCAGACCTGTAGCTAATTATTCACCTACTCAAAATGAGTAAACACCAATTATCTCTAAATGTATTGCAGATATCCAATTTTTATCAAATAACTCATTCATCTACTTTTGGGACAGCTTTCACATGGTGAAGTTCCAGACCCATAGGTAATTACTCACCTACTGAAAATGAGTAAATTCGAATTATCTCTAAAAGTATTGTAGGTAGCCAATTTTTCTCAAATAACTCATTCGCCTACTTTTGAGAGACCTTTCACTTGGTGAAGTTTCACACCCGTAGCTAATTATTCACCTACTCAAAATGAGTAAATGCGAATTATCTCTAGAAGTATTGCAGATAGCCAGTATTTCTCAAATAACTCATTAATATGAAAACAACTTATAGGAAGTCATGGGCTGCAAATCTTTTCATGTGGTCAGATTTGACCTTGGGCCCCTCCTGCTTGTTATTGGTCCTAGAGGTTTGCAATGTGAAAACGACTTATAGGAAATCATGGGCTGCGAATCTTTTGATCAGGTCAGACTTCACCTTGGGCCCCTGCTACAGGGTCAAATAAGGGTAACCAAACTTAAAAGTGCTTTCAGCATGTTGTTTATTTGTCTATTTGTCTGGGGGGTTTTTTTTTTGTGTGTGTGTGTGTGTTTAGATTACTCCAGAACTAATGAACAGATCTTTATTTAAAAATTTGTGGGTAGGACCTGACTGAAGGAAGAAGTTACTAAAAGAAAGATCTGGATATTATTTTGGATACAAAAAAAAATGTGATTTTTCAGAGGTCTCATTTCAATGTATTTTTAATGACTTTGGCTTTCTACTTAAATTATTTCTATGAAGATTAATTTACATGTTTGGTTTTATTTCATTGTCTTGCTTACAATACTTTATATCACTTGAGAGACTGGTCACATGGAGTCGAGCGTTTTGCTCTCTCTGAGTGCATCTTGTTATTACTCATATAGGTTTAGAATGTTGATATAACTTATAGGAAACCCTGGCCTTCAGATCTTCTGATGTGGTCAGATTTCAACTTCTGGCCCTCCTTCAAGGTCAAACAGTAAAACTGAATTTTCAAAGGCCTTTATTTCAGTTGGTTCTTGCTGGTAGAGGTTTGGGATGTTCATATACCTGACAGGAAAGCTAGGCTGCACTTATTATGATCTCACACAAGGTTCAGACTTTGTATGTGACTAAGGCCTCTAATCAGCGAATATTTATATGTGCACACGGTAAATTTTACCGACTCACTATCGAGTAAATCACATGAAACTGAAAACTATTGCTTCAAGAGGTTTCTTATGTAATACCCTATGGAAAAACATTAACTGTGCATCTATCGATGGAATCACAGTTGACTTTTGACCCTTTTTCAAGGTCAAATGATGGTAATCCAACCTTATGGTACGTCTATCTTGCATATTTTTGCTTCCATAGGTTTCATTTGTAAAACCAGCCTATATGAAATAATAAGCTGTGGATCTTTTTAAGATCTCAGATTTCACCATGGACTCATCCTTAAAGGTGAAATAATATTGGTAAAACTCTTCATTTCCTCGATATCTTTTATTATTGCTTCTTTAGGTTTGCTATGTTTGGGGATACAAAGCTGGCTCACAATAAAGTGAGCGGCATATTTCTAGTTGGTGACAGAGATTTGGGATGGTAAACCATCCCATAGGAAATCATTGGCTCGGAATCTTTTGGTATGGTCAGATTTGACCTTTGGACCCCTCCTTCAAGGTCAAATGAGGACAGCCAAGCTTAAAAGTGCTTATAACTCATTTATAATTGGTCCTAGAGGTTTGGAATGGTAAACCATAGGAAATCATGGGCTGGGAATGTATTTGTGTGGTTAGATTTGACCTTGGACCCCTTCTTCAAGGTCGAACGAGGATATTGCATTTGTAGTATTTCTTTAAATATGTTTTAACCTATTTTTTACACTTAAACAATTACCTTGTTATTTTCCTTCATAATACCATTTACAGGGCACAACTTTTTTATCCTTTTCTTCTGTCAGCTTTGGAATTTCTTTCGAACTTGCTGTTCAGTTACCATTTACTGTATTTCTGTACAGCCCTTTTCCTGATAATTATTCTGTCCTCTAATCACCTTCACAAATCAAAAACACTCAGTCAGCTGACACAGTGCCCGTTCACGGGCACTCTCCTCTTGTTGGTTAATCTGAATGTCAAATCCATAGGAATCCATATTCTGTAGATAGGCCAGATTAAAGATAGCAGATACATTTCTCAAAGTGTTGAAATTTTTAATCATAAAACATCCTTTGAAGAACTGGTATTCAAAAATGACAACTTTTAATCAGCCATCAGTGGTAAATTAAAATATGGTAAAGTGGACTTATTTATCTAAAAAATAACCTGTGGAACTGGAAGCAACTGATTGAGCAGATTCCTGGTCTCCATCCAAAGCCTCTTCTGCTACTTCTGCTATGGAGCAGTTGTAACCTAGCCGTCTAGATCGCACGCCACAACTGTTCCAATAATGGATGGCATCATGTGTGTCATACTCCGGAATTTCTGGTGCATGGAGTTGCAGAGTGAGTAAATCACACATGGAACTTTGGGTCAGCCTGTTCCTGTATTCATTCTTAACAATTTTCATTTGAATGAAACCCCTTTCACATTCTGCACTACTAGCAGGCAGTGATAATATCAGATCAATCAGAGTAAGGCAGTTGGGAAAGTCATGCCTGTGGATGTTGCTAATGTCTTTCCAAGTGAGGGAATGGACTCTTTCCTTGAAGCTGAAAAAGAAAGAAGTATAAATGTACTGAAAAACAAGGTGATTTTGTAGTACATTGGTAGCACCACAACAGAATTGAACAGACCGACTTCCAATGTGATTTATATCATTCAAATGTAATGAGTGTTTTTACAGCACTTTATCCTCAAATGATGAACTCTAAGGTGCTTGAGCCATGAAGGAGGAAGGATTTTATTTATTTATTTGGGTGTTAATGTCACTTTCAATACATTGTATAGGTTACACCATGACAGGTAGTTTTATGGGGAGAGGAAATCAGTACATACAATTGGTCAAGGTTCTGTAATGTAAACCGCCGACCAACAGCAAGCAACTACCAGCTTTCCCACTTGAGGTCGGACTGGGATTTGAACTCTGATCTCAGAGGTGGGAGGCGAGAGTGCCACAAGGAGGAAGGACAAATCATAATCCAGGTACATAGCAGGCTGACCCCACAGACAAGGAGAAGGGAGGACAATGGAGGGTAGGTTTCAGAAAACCAGTGCTGAGATACTTCTATCACTATAATGTTCACCAGAGTCAAAGTCCATTGACATTAATACTGTTTTGTTTATTTATTAGTTATTACATCAAATTTCTTTAACAAAACAATTTTTTTTCATACCTGCTATAAAGACTTCTCTGCATCCGAGTCCACTCTGATCTTATTTTGAGATACAACACATACTTCATTGAGTCTGGTGTGGAAGTGTTTGCATAATTCATCCAGATGATCATCTCCAAAATCTAAAATTATTAAGGTTGTATCAGATGACTAGAATCACAGATTGGAAAAGCCACAACTCAATTTTCTAAAAACTAAGGCATTTACAGCTAGGTGTTTTGAGTTTTACCACTCTGTTTAATTATTGCCTGAGTAAGTAGCATAAAATTAGACTGTATTAGTGTATACATACCATCAACAAAGTTTGGTGGCCATGTCTTTATGTTGGCTACTGACATGGATGCAATGAGCCCCTCACTGATATCCTCATATCGCTTTTCCAAACAGGTTATCACTCCATCTAGGACCTTTGGTTCCTCTTTATTGAAAGACTCTAGCGTCCCTTTTAGTTCAACATCACAAAGCTTACTTTCTTCTTTCACTTTCTTCAGGAAATATCCATCCCTAAAATATCATCATGAAAAAGGAAGAAATTAGAGCTATTGATATTGAAGACAAAAAAAGGTTAATTGTTTCAGGTGTGAATCAGACATTTTTTCTTAGCACTAATCACTTGACAAAAATGCAAATTCTATTCTGTATTTTTATTGCGCTTAATCTCTGCCAGGCAGACTCTAAGGCGCAGCACCACAAAATCCAATTTCAAAAAATCATCTACCCATAGCCGTTGCCAAGTCTAGTACCACGGAGACACTGGATAGAGTGTATGCTAAGTTGGGAATGCCTTTTTATGTCAGCCGACTTGTCAGTCAGCTGATATTATGTCATCACTCTGCGGCGTGGGCGTCCGCGTCCGCGTGAACAACTTCTCCTCCAAAACTACAAGGCCTAGAGACGTGCTGTTTTCTTTAAAAGATACCTTATCTATCGAGGATGAAAAATTGTTCAAGGCATGCAAATCTGTCTGTTCGTCTGTTTGCTAGAGACATTACAAGGGGGGTACCCCCACCAAAAGTGTGAAAATTTCAACTTTTTATCACAATTTTCTCAGTGACTATTGCAGGGATTTCTCTCATATCTTGCATATAATTACTAGGCCAGAGGTAGATTCTCTTGTGTGAGTATGAGACCTGGATCTGTCTTACTTTTTTTTAATAAATTTTTTAAATAATTTTTAATGCATTAAAATTCATGAAATCATGCACAAAATCATTTATAACTTGAAAAGTGTTGCATTTACAGCATTTTGTTAAAATATGTTATTTAGCTACTTTTTTCATAGCTACAATATGGTGAGTAAGTTGGGTGCCTGTCTCAATAGCTAAGTGAGTAATAGCTACTTTTGGGCTTTTCAGTAACTTCCATCATGAGTAGAATCACTTGTAACTTAAAAACTATTGCATTTAGAGAATTTCGTATAAATATGTTATTCAGCTACTTTTGGGTCAGCTATAACATAGTAAAATTTTAGACCTGTAGCTCATGGCATAGCTGAGTAATAGCTACTTTTAGGTTATCACTGTTGAGTAAATCGCTTATAACTTCAAAACTATTGCATTTAGAGAATTTCGTATAAATATGTTATTCAGCTACTTTTGGGTCAGCTATAACATAGTAAAATTTCAGACCTGTAGCTCATGGCATAGCTGAGTAATAGCTACTTTTAGGTTATCACTGTTGAGTAAATCGCTTATAACTTGGAAACTATTGCATTTAGCGTATTTTGTTTCAATATGTTATTCACCTATTTTGGGATCAGCTATAACATAGTGAAGTTTCAGATCTGTGGCTCATTGCATAGCTGAGTAATAGCTACTTTGAAGTTCTCACTGTTGAGTAAATCAGTTGTAATTGGGAAAACTATTGCATTTAGAGACTTTCGTATAAATATGTTATTCAGCTACTTTTGGGTCAGCTATAACATAGTAAAATTTCAGACCTGTAGCTCATGGCATAGCTGAGTAATAGCTACTTTTAGGTCATCACTATTGAGTAAATCAGTTGTAACTTGAAAACTATTGCATTTACAGTATTTTGCTTAAATATGTTGTTCACCTACTTTTGGGTCAGCTATAACATAGTAAAATTTCAGACCTGTAGCTCATGGCATAGCTGAGTAATAGCTACTTTTAGGTTCTCACTATTGAGTAAATCAGTTGTAATTGCAAAACTATTGCATTTAGAGAATTTAGTGTAAATATGTTATTCAGCTACTTTTGGGTCAGCTATAACATAGTAAAATTTCAGACCTGTAGCTCATGGCATAGCTGAGTAATAGCTACTTTTAGGTCATCACTATTGAGTAAATCAGTTGTAATTGCAAAACTATTGCATTTAGAGAATTTAGTGTAAATATGTTGTTCAGCTACTTTTGGGTCAGCTATAACATAGTAAAATTTCAGACCTGTAGCTCATGGCATAGCTGAGTAATAGCTACTTTTAGGTTATCACTGTTGAGTAAATCGCTTATAACTTGGAAATTATTGCATTTAGAGTATTTTGTTTCAATATGTTATTCACCTATTTTGGGGTCAGCTATAACATAGTGAAGTTCCAGACCTGTGGCTCATTGCATAGCTGAGTAATAGCTACTTTGAAGTTCTCACTGTTGAGTAAATCAGTTGTAATTGGAAAACTATTGCCTTTACAGAAATTTGGGCAAATATGTTATTCAGCTACTTTTGGGTCAGCTATAACATAGTGAAATTACAGACCTGTAGCTCATGGCACAACTGAGCAATAGCTATTCTCAGGCACTGACTGTTGAGTAAATCAGCTATAACTTGAAAAATATTGCATTTGGAGTATTTTGTTAAAATATATTGTTCACCTACTTTTGGGTTAGCTATAACATAGTGAAATTACAGACCTATAGCTCATGGCATAGCGGAGCAATAGCTATTTTCAGGTTCTCACTATTGAGTAAATCAGTTGTAACTTGAAAACTATTGCATTTACAGTATTTTGCTTAAATATGTTGTTCACCTACATTTAGGTCAGCTATAACAGAGCAAAAATTCAGACATGTAGCTCATTGCATAGCTGAGTAATAGTTACTTTGAGGTTCTCACTCTTGAGTAAATCAGTTGTAACTTGAAAACTATTACATTTACAGTATTTTGTTAAATATGTTATTCACAGACGTTTTGGTCAGCTATAACATAGTGAAATTGCAGACCTCTATGTCATGGCATAGCTGAGCAATAGCTTCTTTCAGGTTCTCACTGTTGAGTAAATCATTGTATCCAATCTGTAGGAAATCATGGGCTGGAAATCTGCTAATATGGTCCGATTTGACCCTGGAACCCTCCTTCAAGGTCAAATGAGGATAGCCAAACATAAAAGTGCTTATAACTCGCTTATTATTGGTCCTAGAGGTTTCGAATGGAAAACCAACCTATAGAAAATCATGGGCTGGGAATCTTTTGGTGTGGTCGGATTTGACCTTAGACCCCTCCTTCCAGGTCAAACGAAGATAGCCAAACTTAAAGTGCTTATAACTCGCGTATTATTGGTCTTGGAGGTTTGGGATGGTAAACCAACATATAGGAAATCATGGGCTGGGATTCTTTTGGTGTGGTCAGATTTGACCTGGGACCCCTCCTTCAAGGTCAATTGAGGATAGCCAAACTTACAATTGCTTAGAACTCGCTTATTATTGGTCCTACAAGTTTGGGATGGTAAACAAGCTACAGGAAATCATGGGCTGGGAATTTTTTTGTGTGGTCGGATTTGACCTTGGACCCCTCTTTCAAGGTCAAACAAGGATAGCCAAACTTAAAAAGTGCCTATGACTCACTTATTATTGGTCCGAGAGGTTTGGGATGGTAAACCATTGTATTATGCCACTGTTTCCAATATTAAATAAATTGATTCACTCGCTTGGCTTTGCTAAGAGGGTGGCATTTCGTTGCCGTATCTGACATATTGCAGACATTGGGCAACAGGATCTTACATTTAGAGTAATTTGTTAAATATGTTATTCACAGAATTTTTGGTCAGCTATAACATAGTGAAATTGCAGACCTCTATGTCATGGCATAGCTGAGCAATAGCTACTTTCAGGTTCTCACTGTTGAGTAAATCATTGTATCCACTGGATAGCCGCAGTGTGTAGAGAGAGATTTCACCATTACTGCTCTGATGAAAAAAAATATTATAGCTACCTTTCTTAAGTTTGCAGTATATATTAATAACCATAAAATGTTGTCTGGGAATATTTTTGGCCTCATTTTGAGAAACAAGATGGCCGCCACAGGTGTTTTTTGTCAGTCATGAAAAGTGCTTATATCTCCCTTATTATTGATCCTAGAGGTTTGGGATGATAAACCAACCTGTAGGAAATCATGGGTGGGAATCTTTTGGTGTGGTCAGATTTGACCTTCAATGACCCCTCCTTCAAGGTCAAACAAGGATAGCCAAACTTAAAAGTGCTTATAACTCGCTTATTATTGGCCCCAGAGGTTTGGGATGGTAAACAGACAGGAAATCATGGGCTGTGAATCTGTTGATATGGTCCGATTTGACCTTGGAACCCTCCTTCAAGGTCAAATGAGGATAGCGAAAATTGAAAGTACCTACAACTCGCTTATTATTGGTGACAGTTTACCATCCCATAGGAAATCATTGGCTCGGAATCTTTGGTATGGTCAGATTT
The DNA here is from genome assembly GCA_964017235.1 of Sabellastarte sp. h YS-2021. Classification (NCBI taxonomy): domain Eukaryota; kingdom Metazoa; phylum Annelida; class Polychaeta; order Sabellida; family Sabellidae; genus Sabellastarte; species Sabellastarte sp. h YS-2021. The sequence continues at coordinate 39,093,394 of OZ024936.1, forward strand.
GACCTTTGGACCCCTCCTTCAAGGTCAAATGAGGACAGCCAAGCTTAAAAGTGCTTATAACTCATTTATAATTGGTCCTAGAGGTTTGGAATGGTAAACCATAGGAAATCATGGGCTGGGAATGTATTTGTGTGGTTAGATTTGACCTTGGACCCCTTCTTCAAGGTCGAAGCTTAAAAGTGCTTATAACTCATTAAGCGTCCCGCAAGGGACGCTTGTTTGTGTATGGGAGAGCTTCAGGCTCCGCCGGCTCCGCCGGCTCTGCATTTTGTTTTCCTTATAACTCTGTAACCGTTAGGCGGATTCTTTTCAAATTTGGCAGGTTTAGGCAGTAGCCTTGGGGAATTTTTATGTCCACCCCCCTGGGGGGTGGATATATTATTTTTGCTTTTTTCGCCGTCCGATGTCCGATGTCCGTTGTCCGATGTCCGATGTCCGATGTCCGGCGTCCGATGTCCGGCGTCACGCATGGTTTCCGCTCATTTAAAGGAAAAGTATTAGAGCTATTGTCACCAAATTTGGTATGCAGGCTTATTGGGTCAGTAGCTTGCTTGGGATTGCTTTTGGCTGTTGTACCTCTTTTGCTTACTGAGTAATACTTAAGTACAGCTATTTTCAGTACCCATTGGTTTCCGTGCATTTAAGCCAAAATAATTAAAGATATTTTACTACAATTTTGAATACAAGATTGTTATGTCCATAGCTCGCTTGGTATTGCATTTGGGACTGATAGCTTTGTCAGTACATGAGTAATAGCCATTTAGGTACTTCATTGTGTATTTTCAGTACTACTTTTGAGTAATTTGCTTCTATCTCCTTAACCGTGCGAGATAGAGCGATTTCGGCAAAATTTTCGACCCGCAGGGTATCTGAGCATTGTACTCTTTGCAATTTTCAAAAAATTTTCCCCTCCCCCAAAATGGCGGCCATTTTGAATTTTCGAATTTTTGCCAAAAATGGCAAAACACAAATTTGCTTCTATCTCCTTAACCGTGCGAGATAGAGCGATTTCGTCGAAATTTTCGACCCACAGGGTATCTAAGGAATGTAATATTTGCAATTTTCCAAAAATTTTCCCCTCCCCAAAAATGGCGGCCATTTTGAATTTTCGAATTTTTGCCAAAAATGGCAAAACACAAATTTGCTTCTATCTCCTTAACCGTGCGAGAGAGCGATTTCGTCGAAATTTTCGACCCACAGGGTATCTAAGGAATGTAATATTTGCAATTTTCAAAAAAATTTCCCCTCCCCAAAAATGGCGGCCATTTTGAATTTTCGAATTTTTGCCAAAAATGGCAAAACACAAATTTGCTTCTATCTCCTTAACCGTGCGAGATAGAGCGATTTCGGCAAAATTTTCGACCCACAGGGGATCTAAGGAATGCAATCTTTGCAATTTTCCAAAAATTTTCCCCTCCCCAAAAATGGCGGCCATTTTGAATTTTCGAATTTTTGCCAAAAATGGCAAAACACTAATTTGCTTCTATGTCCTTAACCGTGCGAGATAGAGCGATTTCGGCAAAATTTTCGACACACAGGGTATCTAAGCAATGCAATCTTTGCAATTTTCAAAATATTTTCCCCTCCCCAAAAATGGCGGCCATTTTGAATTTTTGCCAAAAATGGCAAAACACAAATTTGCTTCTATCTCCTTAACCGTGCGAGATAGAGCGATTTCGTCGAAATTTTCGACCCACAGGGTATCTAAGGAATGTAATATTTGCAATTTTCCAAAAATTTTCCCCTCCCCAAAAATGGCGGCCATTTTGAATTTTCGAATTTTTGCCAAAAATGGCAAAACACAAATTTGCTTCTATCTCCTTAACCGTGCGAGATAGAGCGATTTCGTCGAAATTTTCGACCCACAGGGTATCTAAGGAATGCAATCTTTGCAATTTTCCAAAAATTTTCCCCTCCCCAAAAATGGCGGCCATTTTGAATTTTCGAATTTTTGCCAAAAATGGCAAAACACAAATTTGCTTCTATCTCCTTAACCGTGCGAGATAGAGCGATTTCGTCGAAATTTTCGACCCACAGGGTATCTAAGGAATGTAATATTTGCAATTTTCAAAAAAATTTCCCCTCCCCAAAAATGGCGGCCATTTTGAATTTTCGAATTTTTGCCAAAAATGGCAAAACACAAATTTGCTTCTATCTCCTTAACCGTGCGAGATAGAGCGATTTCGGCAAAATTTTCGACCCACAGGGGATCTAAGGAATGCAATCTTTGCAATTTTCCAAAAATTTTCCCCTCCCCAAAAATGGCGGCCATTTTGAATTTTCGAATTTTTGCCAAAAATGGCAAAACACTAATTTGCTTCTATCTCCTTAACCGTGCGAGATAGAGCGATTTCGGCAAAATTTTAGACGCACAGGGTATCTAAGCAATGCAATCTTTGCAATTTTCAAAATATTTTCCCCTCCCCAAAAATGGCGGCCATTTTGAATTTTCGAATTTTTGCCAAAAATGGCAAAACACAAATTTGCTTCTATCTCCTTAACCGTGCGAGATAGAGCGATTTCGTCGAAATTTTCGACCCACAGGGTATCTAAGGAATATAATCTTTGCAATTTTCAAAAAATTTTCCCCTCCCCAAAAATGGCGGCCATTTTGAATTTTCGAATTTTTGCCAAAAATTGCAAAACACAAATTTGCTTCTATCTCCTTAACCGTGCGAGATAGAGCGATTTCGTCGAAATTTTCGACCCACAGGGTATCTAAGGAATGCAATCTTTGCAATTTTCCAAAAATTTTCCCCTCCCCAAAAATGGCGGCCATATTGAATTTTCGAATTTTTGCCAAAAATGGCAAAACACAAATTTGCTTCTATCTCCTTAACCGTGCGAGATAGAGCGATTTCATCGAAATTTTCGACCCACAGGGTATCTAAGGAATGTAATATTTGCAATTTTCAAAAAATTTTCCCCTCCCCAAAAATGGCGGCCATTTTGAATTTTCGAATTTTTGCCAAAAATGGCAAAACACAAATTTGCTTCTATCTCCTTAACCGTGCGAGATAGAGCGATTTCGTCGAAATTTTCGACCCACAGGGTATCTAAGGAATGCAATCTTTGCAATTTTCCAAAAATTTTCCCCTCCCCAAAAATGGCGGCCATTTTGAATTTTCGAATTTTTGCCAAAAATGGCAAAACACAAATTTGCTTCTATCTCCTTAACCGTGCCAGATAGAGTGATTTCGTCAAAATTTTCGACCCACAGGGTATCTGAGCATTGTACTCTTGGTAATTTCTAAAAAATTTTCCCCTCCCCTAAAATGGCGGCCATTTTGAATTTTCAAATTTTTGCCAAAAATGGCAAAACACAAATTTGCTTCTATCTCCTTAACCATGCGAGATAGAGCGATTTCGTCGAAATTTTCAACCCACAGGGTATCTAAGGAATGTAATCTTTGCAATTTTCAAAAAATTTTCCCCTCCCCAAAAATGGCAGCTATTTTGAATTTTCGAATTTTTGCCCAAAATGGAAAAACACAAACTGGCCTTAACCGTGCAAAATAGAGTTATTTTGTTGAAATTTTCGACCCATAGGGTATCTAAGAAATGTACTCTTGGCAATTTTCAAAAAAATTTCCTTTTCCCAATAATGGCGGCCATTTTGAATTTTCAAATTTTTGCCAAAAATAGAAAAACAGGAATTGGCTTCTATCTTCTTAACCGTGCAAGATAGAGTGATTTCGTCAAAATTTTCAACCCAACCAATGCAAAAAGGCATGAAGCTGAAATAAATTACATCTACACTATCAAATATTTAAGCATCATTGATATATTTTACAAATGAAACAGGGTCTTGTAAGACTACTGTACAATTTGGGCAAAAGGTTCATGGGTGGACATTACACATGATAATGTGTGTTCTTCTATGCTATCCTGTTTCTATTCGCATCTACTATCAACAGGGCGGCCTATTTCTAGTTTTGAATATGCTGCAGTGACATTTCAACCAATCAGAGAGGTCACATGACCAAAAATGTCTTTTTTCGATGGGGAAGCTTGTCCGGATGATAACTTGAAAGGGATTTTATCAATTCACCTGAAACTTGGCAAATACATTCATTCTATTAAAATCTGGAAATCATTAGATTTTGGCATTGATTGGTCAAGAAATGGCCGAGTAATTAATGATTAATTAATCATTACGAATTTTCCAAATAAGGAAAACACAAAAATGCTTATATCTCGAAAACCGTGCTAGATAGAGCGATTTTGACGAAATTTTTGACCCGCATGATATCTCTGCTGAGTACTTTTCCCAATTTTCAAAAAATTTTTGTCTCGCCAAAAATGGCGGCCATTTTGAATTTTCGAATTTTTGCCAAAAATGGCAAAACACAAATTTGCTTCTATCTCCTTAACCGTGCGAGAGAGCGATTTCGTCGAAATTTTCGACCCACAGGGTATCTAAGGAATGTAATATTTGCAATTTTCCAAAAATTTTCCCCTCCCCAAAAATGGCGGCCATTTTGAATTTTCGAATTTTTGCCAAAAATGGCAAAACACAAATTTGCTTCTATCTCCTTAACCGTGCGAGAGAGCGATTTCGTCGAAATTTTCGACCCACAGGGTATCTAAGGAATGTAATATTTGCAATTTTCAAAAAAATTTCCCCTCCCCAAAAATGGCGGCCATTTTGAATTTTCGAATTTTTGCCAAAAATGGCAAAACACAAATTTGCTTCTATCTCCTTAACCGTGCGAGATAGAGCGATTTCGGCAAAATTTTCGACCCACAGGGGATCTAAGGAATGCAATCTTTGCAATTTTCCAAAAATTTTCCCCTCCCCAAAAATGGCGGCCATTTTGAATTTTCGAATTTTTGCCAAAAATGGCAAAACACTAATTTGCTTCTATGTCCTTAACCGTGCGAGATAGAGCGATTTCGGCAAAATTTTCGACACACAGGGTATCTAAGCAATGCAATCTTTGCAATTTTCAAAATATTTTCCCCTCCCCAAAAATGGCGGCCATTTTGAATTTTTGCCAAAAATGGCAAAACACAAATTTGCTTCTATCTCCTTAACCGTGCGAGATAGAGCGATTTCGTCGAAATTTTCGACCCACAGGGTATCTAAGGAATGTAATATTTGCAATTTTCCAAAAATTTTCCCCTCCCCAAAAATGGCGGCCATTTTGAATTTTCGAATTTTTGCCAAAAATGGCAAAACACAAATTTGCTTCTATCTCCTTAACCGTGCGAGATAGAGCGATTTCGTCGAAATTTTCGACCCACAGGGTATCTAAGGAATGCAATCTTTGCAATTTTCCAAAAATTTTCCCCTCCCCAAAAATGGCGGCCATTTTGAATTTTCGAATTTTTGCCAAAAATGGCAAAACACAAATTTGCTTCTATCTCCTTAACCGTGCGAGATAGAGCGATTTCGTCGAAATTTTCGACCCACAGGGTATCTAAGGAATGTAATATTTGCAATTTTCAAAAAAATTTCCCCTCCCCAAAAATGGCGGCCATTTTGAATTTTCGAATTTTTGCCAAAAATGGCAAAACACAAATTTGCTTCTATCTCCTTAACCGTGCGAGATAGAGCGATTTCGGCAAAATTTTCGACCCACAGGGGATCTAAGGAATGCAATCTTTGCAATTTTCCAAAAATTTTCCCCTCCCCAAAAATGGCGGCCATTTTGAATTTTCGAATTTTTGCCAAAAATGGCAAAACACTAATTTGCTTCTATCTCCTTAACCGTGCGAGATAGAGCGATTTCGGCAAAATTTTAGACGCACAGGGTATCTAAGCAATGCAATCTTTGCAATTTTCAAAATATTTTCCCCTCCCCAAAAATGGCGGCCATTTTGAATTTTCGAATTTTTGCCAAAAATGGCAAAACACAAATTTGCTTCTATCTCCTTAACCGTGCGAGATAGAGCGATTTCGTCGAAATTTTCGACCCACAGGGTATCTAAGGAATATAATCTTTGCAATTTTCAAAAAATTTTCCCCTCCCCAAAAATGGCGGCCATTTTGAATTTTCGAATTTTTGCCAAAAATTGCAAAACACAAATTTGCTTCTATCTCCTTAACCGTGCGAGATAGAGCGATTTCGTCGAAATTTTCGACCCACAGGGTATCTAAGGAATGCAATCTTTGCAATTTTCCAAAAATTTTCCCCTCCCCAAAAATGGCGGCCATATTGAATTTTCGAATTTTTGCCAAAAATGGCAAAACACAAATTTGCTTCTATCTCCTTAACCGTGCGAGATAGAGCGATTTCATCGAAATTTTCGACCCACAGGGTATCTAAGGAATGTAATATTTGCAATTTTCAAAAAATTTTCCCCTCCCCAAAAATGGCGGCCATTTTGAATTTTCGAATTTTTGCCAAAAATGGCAAAACACAAATTTGCTTCTATCTCCTTAACCGTGCGAGATAGAGCGATTTCGTCGAAATTTTCGACCCACAGGGTATCTAAGGAATGCAATCTTTGCAATTTTCCAAAAATTTTCCCCTCCCCAAAAATGGCGGCCATTTTGAATTTTCGAATTTTTGCCAAAAATGGCAAAACACAAATTTGCTTCTATCTCCTTAACCGTGCCAGATAGAGTGATTTCGTCAAAATTTTCGACCCACAGGGTATCTGAGCATTGTACTCTTGGTAATTTCTAAAAAATTTTCCCCTCCCCTAAAATGGCGGCCATTTTGAATTTTCAAATTTTTGCCAAAAATGGCAAAACACAAATTTGCTTCTATCTCCTTAACCATGCGAGATAGAGCGATTTCGTCGAAATTTTCAACCCACAGGGTATCTAAGGAATGTAATCTTTGCAATTTTCAAAAAATTTTCCCCTCCCCAAAAATGGCAGCTATTTTGAATTTTCGAATTTTTGCCCAAAATGGAAAAACACAAACTGGCCTTAACCGTGCAAAATAGAGTTATTTTGTTGAAATTTTCGACCCATAGGGTATCTAAGAAATGTACTCTTGGCAATTTTCAAAAAAATTTCCTTTTCCCAATAATGGCGGCCATTTTGAATTTTCAAATTTTTGCCAAAAATAGAAAAACAGGAATTGGCTTCTATCTTCTTAACCGTGCAAGATAGAGTGATTTCGTCAAAATTTTCAACCCAACCAATGCAAAAAGGCATGAAGCTGAAATAAATTACATCTACACTATCAAATATTTAAGCATCATTGATATATTTTACAAATGAAACAGGGTCTTGTAAGACTACTGTACAATTTGGGCAAAAGGTTCATGGGTGGACATTACACATGATAATGTGTGTTCTTCTATGCTATCCTGTTTCTATTCGCATCTACTATCAACAGGGCGGCCTATTTCTAGTTTTGAATATGCTGCAGTGACATTTCAACCAATCAGAGAGGTCACATGACCAAAAATGTCTTTTTTCGATGGGGAAGCTTGTCCGGATGATAACTTGAAAGGGATTTTATCAATTCACCTGAAACTTGGCAAATACATTCATTCTATTAAAATCTGGAAATCATTAGATTTTGGCATTGATTGGTCAAGAAATGGCCGAGTAATTAATGATTAATTAATCATTACGAATTTTCCAAATAAGGAAAACACAAAAATGCTTATATCTCGAAAACCGTGCTAGATAGAGCGATTTTGACGAAATTTTTGACCCGCATGATATCTCTGCTGAGTACTTTTCCCAATTTTCAAAAAATTTTTGTCTCGCCAAAAATGGCGGCCATTTTGAATTTTCGAATTTTTCGCAAAAATTGCAAAACATAAAAATGCTTATATCTCGAAAACCCTGCTAGATAGAGCGATTTCGATGAAATTTTTGACCCGCAGGGTATTTCTGCAGAGTAGCCATGCCAATTTTCAACCAAAAAATTTCTGGGAAAAAATGGCGGCCATTTTGAATTTTCGAATTTTTCGCAAAATTGCAAAACACAAAAATGCTTATATCTCGAAAACCGTGCTAGATAGAGCGATTTCGATGAAATTTTTGACCCACAGGGTATCTCTGCAGAGTAGCCATGCCAATTTTCAAAAAAATTTTATCTTGCCAAAAATGGCGGCCATTTTGAATTTTCGAATTTTTGCGCAAAAATTGCAAAACACAAAAATGCTAATATTTCGAAAACCGTGCTACATAGAGCGATTTCGACGAAATTTTTTATCTTCAGGGTATCTCTGCAGAGCAGCTATCCCAAAGAGCTTTCACTTGGTGAAGTTTCAGACCCATAGCTAATTGCTCACCTACTCAAAAAGAGTAAATGCGAATTACCTCTAAAAGTATTGCAGATGGCCAATTTTTCTCAAATAACTCATTCACCTACTTTTGGAAGAGCTTTCACTTGGTGAAGTTTCAGACCCGTAGCTAATTACTCACCTACTCAAAATGAGTAAATGCTAATTATCTCAAAAACTATTGCGGATACCCAATTTTTATCAAATAACTCATTCATGTACTTTTGGGAGAGCTTTCACATGGTGAAGTTTCAGACCCGTAGATGATTACTCACCTACTCAAAATGAGTAAATGCGAATTATCTCTTAAAAGTATTGCAGATAGCCAATTTTTCTCAAATAACTCATTCACCTACTTTTGGAAGAGCTTTCACATGGTGAAGTTTCACACCCATAGCCAATTACTCACCTACTCAAAATGAGTAAATGCGAATTATCTCTAAAAGTATTGCAGATAGCCAGTTTTTCTCAAATAACTCATTCACCTACTTTTGGGAGAGCTTTCACATGGTGAAGTTTCAGACCCATAGCTAATTATTTACCTACTCAAAATGAGTAAATGCTAATTATCTGTAAAAGTATTGCGGATACCCAATTTTCATCAAATAACTCATTCATCTACTTGTGGGAGAGCTTTCACATGGTGAAGTTTCAGACCCATAGCTAATTACTCACCTACTCGAAATGAGTAAATGCGAATTATCTCTAAAAGTATTGCAGATAGCCAATTTTTCTCAAATAAATCATTCACCTACTTTTGGGAGAGCTTTCACATGGTGAAGTTTCAGACCCATAGCTAATTATTTACCTACTCAAAATGAGTAAATGCTAATTATCTCAAAAACTATTGCGGATACCCAATTTTTATCAAATAACTCATTCACCTACTTTTGGGAGAGCTTTCACTTGGTGAAGTTTCAGACCCATAGCTAATTACTCACCTACTGAAAATGAGTAAATGCGAATTATCTCTAAAAGTATTGCAGATAGCCAATTTTTCTCAAATAACTCATTCACCTACTTTTGGGAGAGCTTTCACTTGGTGAAGTTTCAGACCCATAGCTAATTACTCACCTACTCAAAATGAGTAAATGCGAATTATCTCTAAAAGTATTGCAGATAGCCAATTTTTCTCAAATAACTCATTCACCTACTTTTGGGAGAGCCTTCACTTGGTGAAGTTTCAGACCCATAGCTAATTACTCACCTACTCAAAATGAGTAAATGCGAATTATCTCTAAAAGTATTGCAGATAGCCAATTTTTCTCAAATAACTCATTCACCTACTTTTGGCAGAGCTTTCACTTGGTGAAGTTTCAGACCCATAGCTAATTACTCACCTACTTAAAATGAGTAAATGCGAATTATCTCTAAAAGTATTGCAGATAGCCAATTTTTCTCAAATAACTCATTCACCTACTTTTGGCAGAGCTTTCACTTGGTGAAGTTTCAGACCCATAGCTAATTACTCACCTACTCAAAACGAGTAAATGCGAATTATCTCTAAAAGTATTGCAGATAGCCAATTTTTCTCAAATAACTCATTCACCTACTTTTGGGAGAGCTTTCACTTGGTGAAGTTTCAGACCCATAGCTAATTACTCACCTACTCAAAATGAGTAAATGCGAATTATCTCTAAAAGTATTGCAGATAGCCAATTTTTCTCAAATAACTCATTCACCTACTTCTGGCAGAGCTTTCACTTGGTGAAGTTTCAGACGCATAGCTAATTACTCACCTACTTAAAATGAGTAAATGCGAATTATCTCTAAAAGTATTGCAGATAGCCAATTTTTCTCAAATAACCCATTCACCTACTTTTGGGAGAGCTTTCACTTGGTGAAGTTTCAGACCCATAGCTAATTACTCACCTACTCAAAATGAGTAAATGCGAATTATCTCTAAAAGTATTGCAGATAGCCAATTTTTCTCAAATAACTCATTCACCTACTTTTGGCAGAGCTTTCACTTGGTGAAGTTTCAGACCCATAGCTAATTACTCACCTACTCAAAATGAGTAAATGTGAATTATCTCTAAAAGTATTGCAGATAGCCAATTTTTCTCAATTAATCATTCACCTACTTTTGGGAGAGCTTTCACTTGGTGAAGTTTCAGACCCGTAGCTAATTACTCACCTACTCAAAATGAGTAAATGCGAATTATCTCTAAAAGTATTGTAGATAGCCAATTTTTCTCAAATAACTCATTCACCTACTTTTGGGAGAGCTTTCACTTGGTGAAGTTTCAGACCCGTAGCTAATTACTCACCTACTCAAAATGAGTAAATGCTAATTATCTCAAAAACTATTGCGGATACCCAATTTTTATCAAATAACTCATTCACGTACTTTTGGGAGAGCTTTCACATGGTGAAGTTTCAGACCCGTAGATGATTACTCACCTACTCAAAATGAGTAAATGTGAATTATCTCTAAAAGTATTGCAGATAGCCAATTTTTCTCAAATAACTCATTCATCTACTTTTGGGAGAGCTTTCACTTGGTGAAGTTTCAGACGCATAGCTAATTACTCGCCTACTCAAAATGAGTAAATGTGAATTATCTCTAAAAGTATTGCAGATAGACCATTTTTCTCAAATAACTCATTCACCTACTTTTGGGAGAGCTTTCACTTGGTGAAGTTTCAGACCCATAGCTAATTACTCACCTACTCAAAATGAGTAAATGTGAATTATCTCTAAAAGTATTGCAGATAGCCAATTTTTCTCAAATAACTCATTCACCTACTTTTGGCAGAGCTTTCACTTGGTGAAGTTTCAGACCCATAGCTAATTATTCACCTACTCAAAATGAGTAAATGTGAATTATCTCTAAAAGTATTGCAGATAGCCAATTTTTCTCAAATAACTCATTTACGTTCTTTTGGGAGAGCTTTCACTCTGTGAAGTTTCAGACCCATAGCTATTTATTCACCTACTCAAAATGAGTAAATGCTAATTATCTGTAAAAGTATTGCGGATACCCAATTTTTATCAAATACTCATTCATCTACTTGTGGGACAGCTTTCACATGGTGAAGTTTCAGACCCATAGCTAATTACTCACTTACTCAAAATAAGTAAATGCGAATTATCTCTAAAAGTATTGCAGATAGCCAATTTTTCTGAAATAACTCATTCACCTACTTTTGGGAGAGCTTTCACTTGGTGAAGTTTTAGACCCATAGATAATTATTCACCTACTCAAAATGAGTAAATGTGAATTATCTCTTAATAGTATTGCAGATAGCCAATTTTTCTCAAATAACTCATTCACCTACTTTTGGAAGACCTTTCACACACGAAAATGAAAAATTGTGAATATCTCGGAAAAGCTATTTCTTCTGCTTTAATGCTCGGCGGGAGATTCACACCGCGGCAGTGGTCTTGACAAAAATTTTTGTCTCCCCAAAAATGGTGGCTATTTTGAATTTTCAAAGTTTTTGCAAAACACAAAAATGCTTATATCTCGAAAACCGTGCTATATGGAGCGAACTCAACAAAATTTTGGACCTGCTGGGTATCTCTGCAGAGTAGCCATGCCAATTTTCAAAATATTTTTGTCTCGCCAAATATAGCGGACATTTTTAATTTTTTTTATTTTTTGCAAAACACAAAAATGCCTATATCTCGAAAACCGTGCTATATGGAGCGAACTCAACAAAATTTTGGACCTGCTGGGTATCTCTGCAGAGTAGCCATGCCAATTTTCAAAATATTTTTGTCTCGCCAAATATAGCGGACATTTTTAATTTTTTTTATTTTTTGCAAAACACAAAAATGCCTATATCTCGAAAACCGTGCTATATGGAGCGAACTCAACAAAATTTTGGACCTGCTGGGTATCTCTGCAGAGTAGCCATGCCAATTTTCAAAATATTTTTGTCTCGCCAAATATAGCGGACATTTTTTAATATATATATTTTTTTTTAAATTTATATCTCTATTTTCTCTTTTTACAAATAACAGCAACATATATATGTGTGCTCCCTCCAACATTAAACTGCAGGTTGTGATTTGTTTAAGGTGAGAACAATAACGTGTTACAAGGAATTGGATATTGTGAAAATAGTTTAGAGGTTTATATGGTTAGTATTGGTTACTGGACTTTACAAAATTTTGGCAAAATAGTTTTCAAATATTTCTAAAATTCTTATATTTACCTGGTCCATATGCATGACCAAAGCAGGGTATGCCTGCCAAACTTTTTCCATTGCCAAGAGGGTGTGGGCAATCCACCTTGTTCCACCAATTCTTATGGGCACAACGAAAGAGCTAAGATGACAGGCTTCTGTGGCTGTCTTCAGATTACTTCGCTGCAAAGGGCTTTTGTGATAAAAACTGTACAGGGCTGATAGCAGTTTCATGAAATTTGAGTACAGTTTAGACTTTCCCATTGCCTCTTTATATGCCAGTTCCAAGCGATGCACTAAGCACTTGACCATGACAATATCTCCAGAAAGTTCTTGTCTCATGATGGTGATGACACCAGATTTGGTGCCAGTATTGACAGAAGCACCATCAGCCCCAAATCCTACAATTTTTTTCAGTGCTTCATTTTGATCAATGCTTTCAAAACACAAAGCAAAGCTTTGTTTAATGGCACCAAAAATATGTTTTGCATCTGCTTTGTCAACTGTGATCAGTGCTAGAAAAAATGTGTGAATCACACCATTTACACAAAACCGGACATACACAATTTCATTTTCCTTCACAGAAACATCTGTACTACCATCTGTAAGGACAGATGCAAAATTTGCATCCTTATATAGCTGCTCAATTTTTTTACGTTCCACAGTTGCCATTGAGTTAATAAATGCTCGACAAGATTTGTCAGTCCTGTAAGTTTGACCAAGAACTACTCCTTGCTTCTCTGACAAATCATTGATCCACTTAAAATCAGTAAAAGGTCTAGAATTCTTTGCTACTGCATGGGCACGCCGAAAAAGTTTATCTAATTTATCAAAAGTTGCTTTGTTCATCAACTCAATGCATTTCTCGGCAGGAGAAGCTCCAATCAACCCCATCTCCCTGTCTAGCTCACTCTGGGCTATTTTATGACCCTCACTTTTTTCATGACCCTTAAGAACATCATTGTCTGGTTTGACTCTGATTTTTCCTTCTCTTGCCATGTCAGGAATACCTGTAAGGCTAGTTTTGTTCATATCAGGGATTTAAAGCGACTCAGAGGATATCTTACACGTGAAGCTGCTCTTTTAGCTGCAAATGCCTTGGTGGGAAGTCGTCTTGACTACTGCAATTCCTTGTTCAGAGGTCTCTCTGCTCTAGACATTCGGAGGCTCCAATGTGTTCAGAACAGTCTTGCAAGAATTGTGGCTAATACCACCAAATACTCACATATCACTCCTGTAAGAAAGAGTCTTCATTGGCTGCCTGTCTTGCATCGCTCTGTCTTCAAGACAGCCCTGTTGGTGTACAAGTTTCTACATAGTGGCCATCCAAAATACTTTGAACCTTTCCTTAAACCCAGGCATAGTGTGTATAGAACACGCAGAAGTCAATCTGATGGTGTGCTGCTTGAGGTCCCACATTGTGCTTCAATATATAAGTCTAAAAAGCATTTTGGCCTTAGCTTTGCATACGATGCCCCAAGAATTTGGAATGATCTTCCTGATGATGTACGCTCAGCTAAATCTCTCTCCTCATTCAGAAAAAAGTTGAAAACTTACCTCTTTGAAAAAGCTTACCCACCCTAGATCACCCCTAGTTTTTCATTTTGTCTCTCCGTGGTGTCGACCCCTGCAATGTCCCTGATTTAACGATTACGATCTCTGATTTTGGCTTTCTGCGTCTTAGAGTCTATCATTAGATAGAGATTAAGCGCTATAAAAGTACTATTAGAATTAGAATTAGAATTAGAATCATGCTTAAAATTTTTGCAACCACCATTGACAAAAGGTCCCCCTACATATTTTGAATATTTGTCAGGAATACTGATGGACTGCTTAACCTTAGATTTGCTGAGGCTTGAGAAAGTGGATCGACATGGCTTACAATACATAAGTCCATGGTTCTGATCATACAGGAGCCAGGGAAACTCTTTCTGCCAACTATCTTTAAATTTTCTTTCACGCTTATTTTTGTCATCATTTTGAGATTCCCTTAACTCATCACTGGTTTTCCTTTTCTTTGCTTCTGGCTTTGAAACATTTAAAAATTTCCACATGGTTTATCAGTAATGCTATTTTAGTTTGACCCAATTGAAATATAGACATAAACCAGTTCACAAAGCAGACAAAGCACACATGGGCACCAATACAGTATTCAACTATAAATAACAAGTATAGACCCCCAAACAATGAAATGAAGTCATAAACCTTCTGAAAATATGTCACAGTCACTCTCCAAACCTATGCAAAACTCATGCAAAGTTGGCGGGAACGACGCTATAAAACCAGCTATATAACCACGTTTCCCACAAAATTCCCCAAATAAATAGTTCTTGAAACAGTCGTGAGGTGGCGCCATGAAGGCAGTGATGAAATCCAATATGGCCGCGGATGAAGCATTCGAGTTTGAAATAAAACTGCTCCATTTACACTAGGTAGCTGACAATTTTAAAATATTTTATTCTTATTTTAGCAAAATCTACTAGCCAATCGGACCAGTAAGTTTTAAAATTTGCCAGTCCTTTGCAATTTTTGCTGGCCACGGGCCTGCGGGATAGCGTTACTGTCGAACGCTGCACAAAAGGTTCTAGAAGCTTGGAAATATTTTCCCTAGATCTAAAAATAGATCACCGTAGTAGAGTACAAGAAAGGTGAGTGCTGACAAGGCCACTAATTCAAAATACAGAGAAAATCAATAATCCAGCGTCCTTATACAGTAAAGGAACTCTTGACCCATACACAATGATCTGGCACAGTACCCTTACATGTAACAAAGGAAGCACCTAAAAATTTATTATCATATCAAGGTCAAACATTCCAGTTTAAGGCTCTTCCCTTGGATCAGTCCACAGTGCCAGTGGAGTTAGCAATAGTCATAAGTGAAACTCATGCCACAGGCAAGGGGTATAAAAATCCACCAGTACCTAGAAAACTGAAATAAGCTGTCAACAAGGGATTTCTTCTAAGACACAAAACTGCTAGCTATCTGTTAGAAATTGGGAATCTCCTAACGTCAAATTGGACCCCAAGTAATTCCTCGACTTTGTGGGTTATCAGAACAACCTATTAAAGACCCACCACAGAAAGATGACAGGCCATGGGTCTGAAAATAAAGTACTTTATGTCAAAACCAGGTTGTTCAGTATGACCACTCATGTTTCTAATAGGTCTGCTGACTGCCACAGTAAAGCAAGTGCCCAAGGGCCATCTTTACATGCTACCAATTGATTGGCACCTGAGAAGCAACTGGCATGTGCATGAGTCTCCAGAGAAGAATATTACTGCCTGCAGGTCTGTCCACACTCACACTAGTGGCTAGAGGAAACTAACCTGCTTCCTGATGAACCTGTGCACCCCCTTGCAACATGCAGTATAAATTTTTACAGACACATCAGTTCCAGAAAGCAAACTACACATAAACATTTTGGAACTAAAGGAAAGCTTGAGCACTTGTGTTTTGGTCAGGCCATTTTGATTGTCACAGACAACACCACAATAGTATACTGCATAAACAAGGAGGGAAGTATAAGATCTGGCTCTGTGCCCTCCAGTGGAGGCTCCTTTCCTGCTGCAAGCTCAGACAGATAATTTAAAAGCCTGGCATGTTATGTGTCAAATGAATGTATTTGAAAACGATCTGTCACAGGAGCCATTTGACCATATCAGAAACTGGTTGCACCATCCCTAAATAGACTTGTTTGCCACCAGGTATAACAAGCCAGCAGAGTTTGTATCTTAATGGATGCTCTCAGCCTGTCTTAGGAGGGTCTGATTCTATATCTTTTCCCGCAGTGTTCCTTCTGGACAAAGTGGTCAGCAAAACCAAGAGCTCCAATTGCAAGGTAATTTTGATAGCACAGAGCTGGCCCAAAATGCCTTTGTTCTGTAACCTATTGATGTTTTTGTTCCAGATACCTCTGTGCCTTCCCCTTCAGAGAACCTGTTAACCCAACTATTCAAAGGAAGTCTGTACACGGACCTCAAACCTGAACATATATTTTTATTGCGTTAGGTGTGACTATGAAACAGCAGAGCATCTCTGACCAAGTGGCAGCAGTAATTGAGACCCCTCAAAGAAGCTCAGAGTAGCCTATGAGGCAAAGTGGTCTATTTTGTCAGATGGTGTGAGTCAAATCTGATGGATTTCAAAAGACCATTGGTTACATGTTAGCCATTGCAGACAAGACTGGCAATTCTATTCTCGACATAATTCGAGGTGATTATCTTTGTAGACTCTTAGATTACTTCCACAGGGATAGACGTAAGGGTCATAGAGGTATCCCCGCTTGGAACCTCTACTAGATCCTGCATCAGCTAAAAAGCCTCCTTTTGAGCCACCAAAGGATTGTTCTCTGAATCATTTAACATTCAAGATGGTTTTCCTTCTCGCCCTCATGTCAGGTAAGTGCAGAAGGGAAATCTATGCATGCCCCAATAAAAACATTAGACATCGGAAACGACGGAAAGACTGTCTAAGATTGTTCCTTTACCCTTCACCTAGTTTCTTATCAAAGAATCAACTAGCAAGAACCTGTGAGTGTGGCCTCAATGGTCATTCCAGTACTGGCTCTAGACAAATCTCTCAAGGAGGGTGAATCATTTTGGCCAATCAGAGCCTTCCGTTATTATGTGAACAAAACAAATGTCCTGGGGGACAACAAGGAACTTGTTTTTGCCTCATTTAATGAAGAAAATGATTTATTTCTGCTTGGATCGAATGCTCCAGTGTTACCATATGTCTGATCAGAATCCTTGACCTTGCACCAGATCTAAGCTCGTAATGTTAAAACCTTTGCTTCTTCTAAGACCTTGCAAGGGAGGAGGGGAGGTCTCCTTAGAGCTGATTCTCTCAGCCTGCTATTGGAAGTCCCAGATCACCTTCACACAGTTTGACTTGGAAGAATATGGCCTATGGTCTGGCCTGACTGAACCTTCTGGTCCTGTGGTTGCTGCCCAGCGTATTTGCCCCTAGAGCTCTAGTGTTTTTCTACTATAGTGTGTTTAGTCTTACTTTAGTTTGATATAACTTTAAGGCTTAGCAATAAGATCCTTAATCTTCCTTTTGTACCTTTTACCTTAGAATCAGGAGTGTCAGGATTTAGGCCCCAGTTAACTTCATTATTAACCACCATGGGCTTTCTCAAAAATCATTGGGACTTGACTCTACTCCTCTCTTCCCTATATTTGGTTGAGGAAAGGAGGAAATACAACTCATAAACTATTTTCTGTTCAAACTATTATATTCCTCAATTTAAATAACTATCCCAGTGTTTTTGCTTGGAATTTAGAATAGATGATTTTTGAGCATGTTTGATGTATCTTACATTGTACCTAAAACAGAGTAATGGGTTGTGGCTTGATATAACCAGATACAAGTAGTAAAAGATCTTTAACTTAGCAGTTAGCACTATGATCACTATAATTTCATATTGCTATGGTAAGTCCCCATGTAAATATTGTAGCTATTTTGCTTGGATCATAAAGTTTCTGGGGTGTTTGTGCGGCGTGTGCCCGCCATCCAACTCCAACAAACCTTCCCCCTACCCTTCCCCTTGAAACCTTCTGTAAGCCCAGGTCATAGGGGTATTCTCGTATAGTTTATTGTTGTACAGTTGTCTCTTTAAGTGTCTTTTATAAGGGCATATGATGTCAGTTATTGATCAGTAATGTACCAGTTAAATGTAGTACATGTATCTCAATAATATTGTTCGATATTGCCATTAAATACTTATGGAAAACCTGGACAAAATCTGGAAAAATCATGGAATTTCAAAATGAAAATCCTGTGGCTACCCTGTAGAGGCTTGGTATGTGAAGCCAACCTATAGGAAATCATGGGCTGGGAATCTATTGATGTGGTCAGATTTGACCTTGGTCTGGAAGTCAGATAGGTGTCCAAAGAAGGGCACTGGATTAGCTAACCAATGAAGACAGATAATACAGATAGATAAGGACCAAAGGGTATGCAACTCAGGTCAACAAATAAAAAACAAGAGGCCCTTTATGGGCAAAAGCACACTATAATGATTAGCATGGAATATAGTTATTATACACATTATGTTAAAAGTTATATAACATAGACTATACATTACTGTTCCTTGAAATTAAGTTAAAATAATGATTTTATAACAAGCATTCAAGCAGAGATATTATACACATCATATGGCAGGCAAGCAGTGAGGTATGGAAATAATAGTTAGGATTATTGTGTCTCTTTCCAAAGTGGCGAAAAATGGCACCAGGCAGTTTGAAGCTGATCCTAGACACTGAGGGAACCATCCAGTAGCACCTGAAACTACACAACTGGTTAGAAACCACTAATAAGCTAGGGTGGGACATAATGTGGTGGGAAAATAAAATTTGATTTTCTAGCTGTTACCCCTTCCAAGTCTTGAATGCAAATGGAGGAGTGCTTGCAGATTTTTAGCCTCGAATTAGAGAGGACCAATGAAATGATAGTTTACAAAAGGCATGGGCTATACTAAACCCCTGGAAACCAAAAAAAAATTAAGGTGCTCCCAAAGGAATGAACCTGCATGCACCTTAGTGCCTGCTAGTACATTCCCACACGACCACAACAAGTAAAGAGAGGAAATGGGATAAATATAATATTTATTCTACTAAAAGTTACTTGTAAAATAACTATCTTAACATATCAATACTATAATCACTGAGATATAATGTTATGACAGAAGGTACATTAACAATTTACACAGCAGCTACTATGACTAGTGTGACCTTAGTGAGTCACACAAACCAAGGTCACTGGTACATGGCAACATTAACAAAAGGAACCCCCCCCCCCCCCCCCCCCCCCCCCCCCCCCCAGTTTAAAAATTATGAACCATTATCACCAGGCCAATACCAATGGAACTATGAGACTTGGCAGGTGATGAAGGGGAAACCAGTGACCCTGGGTGTCATGCCCCTGACCTTTAGGACCCAAGGTCATGTAAAGGGCACAAAGGTCAAGATAAAGAGTGAAATCCAAATAAGGTAGATGGTAATGGAGGTGAAAATTCCACCCAACAGCCAAACTGAAAAAGTAGGTGATGTTGGAAAGTTTGTGAAACAGAAGAGGAGGTTGTAGGGACATTTTGTATGTATGCCCAGATAGCATCGGATTTCCAGGTGCTATGGTGCATAATCTGGTGCAAAGGGACGCCATGGTGAAAGGGCCGAGTGGCTTCAGACCGTCCGAAATCATGGAATGTTAATTTTGGTGATAACTGAAGAACATGTGACAACTTATTCAAGAATCTATGAGCCACAGCATCTGTGAGGGGTCACCAGACCATGGCACCTGGAAATTCGAAACATGGGTTGGAAATTCTTGACAGTCCTACCTATACATCCTTTGAAAACATTGTTATTGGTATTGGCCCTTCTACTGGTCCTTTTACGATAGCTTGTGTTTATCGACCTCCAGGCTCATGCTCAGATGAATTTTTTGACCAATTTCTCAATCTTTTTGAGTATCTGTCTTCTGTTAGTTCCTCATTTTTTATGTGCGGGGATTTCAATATTCATGTGGACACTACTTCTAGTGACAGTACTAAATTTTTGAATTGTCTTGATTCATGCAATATTACTCAGCATGTTCGCTCACCTACTCACCTTCACGGTCACATCCTTGACCTTGTCCTCACACCAACTGAGCCTACTGTTGTTTCCAATGTTCGAGTTGGTGGATTCTTTTCTGATCACGCCGTTGTTCATGGACAGCTTGATTTGCTTAGTCCCTCTGCACCTAAATCAAACACAGTTACCTTTCGGAGGTATCACAAGATAAACATGCAGAGTCTGATGTGTGATCTCGCAAATTGTTCATTTGTCGCAAGTCCTGGCAGTACAGTTAGTGCCCTTTATGAGCAATACATAAGAGATTTGAGTGGCTTGCTAGACAAGCATGCTCCTATGGTCACCCGAACCTTTACCAAAGGGGCCGCAGGTTGGTTATCAGACACCTACTTACAGGCTAAAGCTGTCAGGCATCAATTTGAGAGGTTCTGGCGGAAAGACAAGTCTCCACTGAATCTGGCAAGACTTCGTAAACAGATAGCTCGGTGCAATACCCTAATCACCAGGGACAAGTCCAATTATTACAGAAACCTTATCAGTGACAATGCTCATGACTCTAAGAAACTGTGGCAGGTTCTACGCTCAGTACTACACTCTGTTCCCGACAAGGTACTCCCATCTCACGCCTCTCACATAGGTCTTGCCAACCGTTTTGTCACCTTTTTCTCTGATAAAATAAGTAAAATCAGGGACTCCTTTACAAACACGGACTCATTCACTCCTCCTGCTCCTTCGGATGTACCCAAATTTGACCTTTTTAAGTCTGTTTCTGAGGATGAAGTACGGAAAGTGATTACCAAGTCACCAACTAAATCTTGCCTGCTTGATCCATGGCCTACTTTTCTAGTGAAGGAATGCTTGGATATTCTCCTGTCCTCAATTACTAAGCTTGTCAACTGTTCTCTAACTGAAGGTGCTGTCCCTGCTGGTTTCAAAAAGGCCATAGTCTCTCCTTTGATTAAAAAGTCTTCACTACCACCCGATGAATTAAAAAATTACCGACCTGTCTCCGGCTTGAGCTTCATCTCCAAACTCGTTGACGTGTAGTGGCTTCTCAGTTAAATGACCATGTCACCTCAAATGGTCTTGAAAATGTTAGTCAGTCTGCCTATAAGCATGGTCATTCGACCGAAACCGCACTACTGTCTATTAAAAACGACGTCCACCTTGCTCTTGCTAGAGGTGAAGCTACTGCTGTTGTTCTCTTGGACCAATCAGCAGCATTCGACACCATTGATCATAGTACGCTCATTGAGTGTTTAGGTTCCTGGTTTGGTGTTGGAGGTGTGGTTCTGGACTGGTTCAGGTCGTACCTTTCTGACCGCTATCAGTGCATCAAGATTGGTTCTGTTTTATCTGATGCTAAAAGGCTATTGTATGGTGTGCCCCAGGGCTCTGTCATGGGGCCGATCCTTTTCTCATTATACACCACTCCCCTAAGTAATGTTATTCAGAATCATCCTGGCATATGTTTCCACTTTTATGCGGATGACAAGCAGTTATACGTTCATCTCACACACAAGCATGCCACTCTGGCCTTTGAAAGGCTGAAAAACTGCTTGGATGATGTTAGAAAGTGGCTCTCAGTAAACAAGCTTAAACTTAATCCTGATAAGACAGAGTTTATTCTGTTCGGTTCAAAAAATGTCCGTACAAAACTTGGCAAATTTTGCCCAGTTAATATACTTGGTACCCCCCTGTCACCTACTGAGGCAATTAGGAACCTTGGTGTCTGGTTTGATTCTGATTTTTATGTCAGCTGACTTGTCAGTCAGCTGACATTATGTCGTCACTCTGCGGCGTGGGCGTACGCGTCCGCGTCCGCGTGAACAACTTCTCCTCCAAAACTACAAGGCCTAGAGACGTACTGTTTTTTTTAAAAGATACCTTATCTATCGAGGATGAAAAATTGTTCAAGGCATGCAAATCTGTCTGTTCATCTGTTTGCTAGAGACATTACAAGGGGGGTACCCCCACCAAAAGTGTGAAAATTTCAACACTTAATCACAATTTTCTCAGTGACTATTGCAGGGATTTCTCTCATATCTTGCATATATGTACTAGGCCACAGGTAGATTCTCTTGTGTGAGTATGAGACCTGGATCTGTCTTACTTTTTTTTTAATAAATTTTTTTAATAATTTTTAATGCATTAAAATTCATGAAATCATGCACAAAATCATTTATAACTTGAAAAGTGTTGCATTTAGAGCATTTTGTTAAAATATGTTATTCAGCTACTTTTTGCATAGCTACAATATGGTGAGTAAGTTGGGTGCCTGTCTCAATAGCTAAGTGAGTAATAGCTACTTTTGGGCTTTTCAGTAACTTCCATCATGAGTAAAATCACTTGTAACTTAAAAACTATTGCATTTAGAGAATTTCATATAAATATGTTATTCAGCTACTTTTGGGTCAGCTATAACATAGTAAAATTTCAGACCTGTAGCTCATGGCATAGCTGAGTAATAGCTACTTTTAGGTTATCACTGTTGAGTAAATCGCTTATAACTTGGAAACTATTGCATTTAGAGTATTTTGTTTCAATATGTTATTCACCTATTTTGGGATCAGCTATAACCTAGTGAAGTTTCAGATCTGTGGCTCATTGCATAGCTGAGTAATAGCTACTTTGAAGTTCTCACTATTGAGTAAATCACTTGTAACTTAAAACCTATTGCATTTAGAGAATTTCGTATAAATATGTTATTCAGCTACTTTTGGGTCAGCTATAACATAGTGAAATTTCAGATCTGTAGGTCATGGCATAGCTGGGTAATAGCTACTTTTAGGTCATCACTATTGAGTAAATCAGTTGTAACTTGAAAACTATTGCATTTACAGTATTTTGCTTAAATATGTTGTTCACCTACTTTTGGGTCAGCTATAACATAGTAAAATTTCAGACCTGTAGCTCATTGCATAGCTGAGTAATAACTACTTTGAGGTTCTCACTATTGAGTAAATCAGTTGTAATTGCAAAACTATTGCATTTAGAGAATTTCGTATAAATATGTTATTCAGCTACTTTTGGGCCAGCTATAACATAGTGAAATTTCAGATCTGTAGGTCATGGCACAGCTGAGTAATAGCTACTTTGAAGTTCTCACTATTGAGTAAATCAGTTGTAATTGGAAAACTATTGCATTTAGAGAATTTCGTATAAATATGTTATTCAGCTACTTTTGGGTCAGCTATAACATAGTAAAATTTCAGACCTGTAGCTCATGGCATAGCTGAGTAATAGCTACTTTTAGGTCATCACTATTGAGTAAATCAGTTGTAACTTGAAAACTATTGCATGTACAGTATTTTGCTTAAATATGTTGTTCACCTACTTTTGGGTCAGCTATAACATAGTAAAATTTCAGACCTGTAGCTCATGGCATAGCTGAGTAATAGCTACTTTGAGGTTATCACTGTTGAGTAAATCGCTTATAACTTGGAAATTATTGCATTTAGAGTATTTTGTTTCAATATGTTATTCACCTATTTTGGGGTCAGCTATAACACAGTGAAATTCCAGACCTGTAGCTCATGGCATAGCTGAGTAATAGCTACTTTGAGGTTATCACTGTTGAGTAAATCGCTTATAACTTGGAAATTATTGCATTTAGAGTATTTTGTTTCAATATGTTATTCACCTATTTTGGGGTCAGCTATAACATAGTGAAATTCCAGACCTGTGACTCATTGCATAGCTGAGTAATAGCTACTTTGAAGTTCTCAATGTTGAGCAAATCACTTATAATTTGAAAACTATTGCATTTAGAGAATTTAGCATAAATATGTTATTCAGCTACTTTTGGGTCAGCTATAACATAGTAAAATTTCACACCTGTAGCTCATGGCATAGCTGAGTAATAGCTACTTTTAGGTTATCACTGTTGAGTAAATCACTTATAACTTGGAAACTATTGCATTTAGAGTATTTTGTTGCAATATGTTATTCACCTATTTTGGGGTCAGCTATAACATAGTGAAGTTCCAGACCTGTGGCTCATTGCATAGCTGAGTAATAGCTACTTTGAAGTTCTCACTGTTGAGTAAATCAGTTGTAATTGGAAAACTATTGCCTTTACAGAAATTTGTGCAAATATGTTATTCAGCTACTTTTGGGTCAGCTATAACATAGTGAAATTACAGACCTGTAGCTCATGGCACAACTGAGCAATAGCTATTCTCAGGCACTGACTGTCGAGTAAATTGGCTATAACTTGAAAAATATTGCATTTGGAGTATTTTGTTAAAATATATTGTTCACCTACTTTTGGGTTAGCTATAACATAGTGAAATTACAGACCTATAGCTCATGGCATAGCGGAGCAATAGCTATTTTCTATAAAACTATTGCATTTACAGTATTTTGCTTAAATATGTTGTTCACCTACTTTTAGGTCAGGTATAACAGAGCAAAAATTCAGACATGTAGCTTATTGCATAGCTGAGTAATAGTTACTTTGAGGTTCTCACTCTTGAGTAAATCAGTAGTAACTTGAAAACTATTACATTTAGAGTATTTTGTTAAATATGTTATTCACAGACGTTTTGGTCAGCTATAACATAGTGAAATTGCAGACCTCTATGTCATGGCATAGCTGAGCAATAGCTTCTTTCAGGTTCTCACTGTTGAGTAAATCATTGTATCCAACCTGTAGGAAATCATGGGCTGGGAATCTGTTAATATGGTCCGATTTGACCTTGGAACCCTCTTCAAGGTCAAATGAGGATAGCCAAACATAAAAGTGCTTATAACTCGCTTATTATTGGTCCTAGAGGTTTGGAATGAAAACCAACCTATAGAAAATCATGAGCTGGGAATTTTTTGGTGTGGTCGGATTTCACCTTGGACCCCTCCTTCAAGGTCAAATGAGGATAGCCAAACTTAAAAGTGCTTATAACTCGCTTATTATTGGTCCTAGAGGTTTGGAATGAAAACCAACCTATAGAAAATCATGAGCTGGGAATTTTTTGGTGTGGTCGGATTTCACCTTGGACCCCTCCTTCAAGGTCAAATGAGGATAGCCAAACTTAAAAGTGCTTATAACTCGCTTATTATTGGTCCTAGAAGTTTGGAATGGAAAACCATCCTATAGAAAATCATGGGCTGGGAATCTTTTGGTGTGGTCAGATTTCACCTGAGACCCCTCCTTCCAGGTCAAACGAAGATAGCCAAACTTAAAGTGCTTATAACTCGCGTATTATTGGTCTTGGAGGTTTGGGATGGTAAACCAACATATAGGAAATCATGGGCTGGGATTCTTTTGGTGTGGTCAGATTTGACCTGGGACCCCTCCTTCAAGGTCAATTGAGGATAGCCAAACTTACAATTGCTTATAACTCGCTTATTATTGGTCCTACAGGTTTGGGATGGTAAACAAGCTACAGGAAATCATGGGCTGGGAATTTTTTTGTGTGGTCGGATTTGACCTCGGACCCCTCCGTCAAGGTCAAACAAGGATAGCCAAACTTAAAAAGTGCCTATGACTCACTTATTATTGGTCCGAGAGGTTTGGGATGGTAAACCATCCTAAATTCTTTGGCTGGGAATCTTTTGCTATGGTCAGATTTGACCTTTGGACCCCTTCTTCATGGTCGAACGAGGATATTGCATTTATAGTATTTCTTTAAATATTTTTAACCTACTTTTTACACTTAAACAATTACCTTGTTACTTTATTTCATAATATCATTTGCAGGGCACAACTTTTTTGTCCTTTTCTTCTGTCAGCTTCGGAATATCTTTCGAACATACTGTTCAGTTACCATTTACTGTATTTCTGTACAGCCCTTTTCCTGATAATTATGCTTTCCTCTCATTATCACCATCACAAATCAAAAACATTCAGTCAGCTGACACAGTGCCCGTTCACGGGCACTCTCCTCTTGTTCCTTCTCTTGCCATGTCAGGAATATCTGTAAGGCTTGTTTTGTTCATATCAGGGATTTAAAGCGACTCAGACAGTATCTTACACGTGAAGCTGCTCTCTTGGCTGCAAATGCCTTGGTTGGAAGTCGGCTTGACTACTGTAATTCTCTATTCAGAAGTCTCTGCTCTTGACCTTCGTGGGCTCCAATGTGTTCAGAACAGTCTAGCTAGAATTGTGGCAAATACCACCAAGTACTCACATATCACTCCGGTAAGAAAGCGTCTTCATTGGTTGCCTATCATGCATCGCTCTATTTTCAAGGTGGCCCTATTGGTGTACAAGTTTCTACATAGTGGCCATCCAAAATACTTCGAACCTTTCCTTAAACCTAGACACAGTATGTACAGAACGCGTAGAAGTCGATCTCAGGGTGTTTTGCTTGAGTCCCACATTTTGCATCAATATATAAGTTGAAAAAGCATTTTGGCCTTAGCTTTGCATACGATGCTCCGATGATTTGGAATGATCTCCCTGATGATGTACGCTCAGCTAAATCTCTCTCCACATTCAGGAAGAAGTTGAAAACTTACCTCTTTGAAAAAGCCTACCCACCCTAGTTTTTTCCTCAGTTTTCATTTCGTCTTCTCCGTGGTGCCGACCCCTGCAATGTCTCTGATTTAACGATTACGATCTCTGATTTTTGGCTTTATGCGTCTTAGAGTCTGTCAATAGATAGAGATTAAGCGCTATAAAAGTACTATTAGAATTAGAATTAGTCTAACGAAAAGTGCTTTTTTTTCCATTGGGGTATATATTGGACATATAACTGGAATACATACAATTTTATTTCACAATGTTTCTTAGTTGTGCTGTTTGTAAGAGTAGAAGATATATTAAATGTTGTTTTTTGTATATGTTTAAGAACTATTGTAAAAAATAGATATGGGGGAAAAAAAAATTGCAAATTTAATAAGTAAATTAAATTTTTGTAAGTTAATACCCTATCCAATGGACACACAAGACCCTCCCACCGACCCCGCTATCAGCTTACTAGGGGTCTAATAGGTTTAGACAACGAAAAAGATGATATGGCGTCATGTTGTCTAGACAGGAAGCAAATACCATGCGCCACCTGGCGAATGCACAGTACTGGGACCGGCCAGCTGGTGGAAACACAGGACGTCTTTTTCTGGCGTTTGGTGGGCCGGTCTGCCCCGACCGGATTAGCAATTGTCCATTGGATAGGGTATTATAAAAAGTTAATTTACTTATTAAATTTGCAATTTCCAAGAAACTGGGTGGGAAATTTTTGCATAAGGGGCTCTCTGGCCTGTCTATCGCCAGTGACGGTGAATTCTGTTTTATCTGGATTAAGTTTCAGTCTGACACCATCCATCCATTTTTGAATGCAAGCAAGACACCCAGTAAGCTCAGTAATACTGGAATCGAAGTTCCTGGAATCAAGTGCTAAGTATACTTTGGTGTCATCGGCATAAAGATGATGGGTAATGTTGAAACTGGAAATTATATGACTGAGGGGGGTAGTGTAAAGAGTAAAGAGCACTGGACCCAGGACAGAGCCTAGGGGGACCCCATAAGGGAGTGAGAAGGCATCTGAAAAGCTATTAACCAATTTAACCCCTATGCCTGTGGTTTGTGAGATAAGATTTGATCCACATCAGTAGAGTGCCATCCACACCGAACCAATCACTGAGACAGTTAAAAAGAATGTTGTCACTAGTATCAAATATTAATGCAAATGGTTGGATAGTTTATAGAAACTACTGCAGTACCTTGATCACAAGTTTGGTATCTGTCCCTTAATGTACAGTAGGCTTAGGGCCCACATGCTATTCTCATTATTCACACATGGTCAGTTTAAACTTGGGTGATATACTCAAGGCAGTAGATTTGGCACTGATTGTGATATATGAGTGTGTCTGTGTATCTGATCACTTGTTGTAAATGTGTAGGAGACCGACGTCTTGAAGCTGGGGCCATGGTGCTGGCAGACCGGGGCATTGTATGCATTGATGAGTTTGATAAGATGTCTGACATTGACAGGACTGCAATCCATGAAGTCATGGAGCAAGGGCGCGTTACCATAGCGAAGGCAGGAATCCATGCTAAGCTGAATGCACGCTGTAGCGTTCTGGCTGCTGCTAATCCTGTGTATGGACGGGTAAGTGCTTGCAGGACAATTTTATTGTGTTGATACATCCTAACCAATGGACAATTGCTAATCCAGTCGGCGCAGACGGGCCTGCCAAACGACAGAAAAAGTTGTCCTGTGTAACCGCCAGCAAGCCAGTTCAGTACTGTGCATTCGCCAGGCAGTGCAGCATACTACCTTCCTGTCTAGACAGTGTGACGTCATTTGTTTAGTGCGTGTACTATGCAGACAGTCATGACTTCATCAGGACAAAAATACGGAGGCTGTGGCCATCTTATGGCAGCTTTTGACACTCACAGTTTTTGTGGACGATGCCATGATAAAGGTTAGGGAAGTGATCAGTGTGTTTGTAAACTACAATGTATTGTTTTAATGTATTGACTAGTGAACAAGGTTCTCAGTGAGCTACTCCCAGTTAAAAATCAAGAAGGCAAAGCGAGATTTGAAGGAAAAAGCTGACACTTCCATTGACACTAGTTCCTTCCTCATTGACCCGGAACTGGTGTCGGTAGTGGGAGTTGTCGACCGCCAAACATTGGAAAAAGACGTCCAGATGGTGTGTCGTACTTCCTTCCTGTTTAGACAACGTGACGTCATAGCATCTTTTTCGTTTCGTGCATGTACAGTGCACACTGAATATATTTGAGTTTAGAGTTTTCAGGTTTTTTGTGAAAATATATTTTTATTGCGTTAATACATCCTATCCAATGGACAATTTTCTAAATCGGTCGGCGCAGACCGGCCCGCCAAACGCCAGAAAAAGACGTCCTGTGTTTCCACCGGCTGGCCGGTCCCAGTACTGTGCATTCGCCAGGTGGCACATGGTATTTACTTCCTGTCTAGACAACACAACGTCATAGCATCTTTTTCGTTTGGCGCGTGTACTGTGCAGACGTGTTTTCAACAATCTCCAGATATTTTAAGGAAAAGTGTGCATTATGACGGATTTTCTACCTTATTATCTCCCGCCGGGCTTTAGCCCGGGAGGGAGATTATGAAATGGTGTGTGCGTGCGTGTGTGCGTGCGTTAGTCACGCAGATTTCTCCAAAACTACTACAGCTACAGATTTTTTGTAAATTAATTGTCCCAATGAATTTTCATGCCCTTGAAAATTTTTTTGGTTTTATTGACTTAGGCCTAAAGATAAGTGAGTAATAGCAATCTTAGCTACTTTGAGTAAAGGGCTCATAACTCAAAAACTATTGCAGTAACAACTTTTTCTTCAAATATGTTGTTCAGCTACTTTGTCCGTAGCTATAAGATGGTACATAGTTTGGGGTCCCATTGCATGCCATAAGTGAGTAATAGCTATTTTATTACACTACAATAGCTTACCATGTGGGACTTAATGCTGATCTCGGGTTGCCACACCCGGGGCCAACGTCTTAGAAAAAAAGATTGTTCTTGTTAGCCACCGGATATACTGGTAGTTGTCGTCACGTGATAACTTCTGACCAATCGTCCTACTTTCTCGTTGGCCACGATTGACTGGTAGCAGTTTGTAAATATACAGACATTTTCATTTATTTCTCAGACTTTACTTATTGTTGGAGGCTAATATTTGCATATTTCTTGTAATATATATTATAGATCATTCTGTTAAAGTTTCATTTTCACAGGATAAGTATTTTTATTGCTGTCGCGTGTTTTGAGTTTTCCTCGGTTCAGGCTAATACATTCTACGTCTTTTATTGCGTACAAAATGTCTACACATCAAGCAAATAAAGACAAACCGAGAGCGCAGAAATGCCGCCATTTCTGCTTTAATTTTGATACACATAATTTCTGCCCTACCTGTAGGGAGGCTGGCAAGGGAGATGACCCCTGTGTCACCTTTGAAACCCCTTGCGAAATTTGCACGTCTTTTACAGATGAGCAACTACAGAAAATCCAAAACCGGAAACGGTATTTGAAAAAGCAGAAAGCGACAACTAGTTCCAAAGATGAACTAGATCTTTTGGGTGAAGGCGACGGGGACTCTTTCACTGGGTCCAATGCAGACCTCGAGTGTGCTGCTGATAGCCTCTTTACCTCACCCCCCCGTCCACAACCTCTTGCCTTCAGTTCCCTGTCTTTGAAAACGCCAGCAAAAACCGTCCCACCCACCCCTGGTACAGCTTTGCAAAATAAAATCCAGAAAAATTTAGAGAAATCACTCGGTGATTCCTTAAATATACACTTACAGCAGCAAATGGGTTCCTTCCAGGCATCCATGTTGGAAGCTTTTCAGTCACTCCGAGAGGAGTTGGCTGTAAAACAGAAAGTCGAGACACAGTCCTCGACTCTTGCTTCAAAACCTGGCTTGTCCAGTACTTCTGCTGCCCCTCTGGATTTGCCCCATCCGAAATCTGGTACTAACGTTCCAAGCGAGGATATGGATGTGGACTACGGTCCAACTCTTCCTCCTCGTCTAGTATCTACTCAACCTTCCTCGGATCAGTACGTTGCCCCCTCTGAAGGTCATCCCGAAGAGGTTTCGTACCATCACAAAAAGCAAAGCCATAAGCAGCCAGTTGACCCGAGCTCTACCTCGGACCAACTAAATGAAGATTCCGATGAACCTCGGATCCCTTCTTCTAGATCCAAAAAGCACTCTGACAAGAGCAAACATAAATCAAGATCTAGATATGTGTCATTTTCCTCAGAGGAGGATCACTCCCCTGTAGCCAGACACAGGTCTTCTAAGCCCTCTAGGGCTCAGCCCTCAGGAGTAGCTTCTGACCAAGACCTCCCACAACATGATCCAGACCCCCCTTATTATAGAGCAGTAGCTTTGTCTGACATGCCCTCCCAATACTCTGAGGAAGTGGATACCTTCAGGCGTATTTTGTCTCTCCCTGACCCCAGGGAATCTATGCCCAGGTCTTCCACCTCAGTGTTGGGTCTGGATGATGAAAAAGGCCGTCAAGAGCTCAGACCTAGAGGTCCCTCCTCTATTCTTCCACTTAGCTCAGTTATCAAGGACGCCTTTGATAAATTCCAACATGACTTTAAGGCTGCCAACTTATCTGAGGGAAAATATGTCAAGCCTCCTCCCTCAACTTCCAAGTGGTACAAGGTGGGACAACCAACTTTTCAGGACAAAATTCAGGAGTTGAATACAGACTTTGCTAAGATCTGTATTACTCCTAGACCTTCTGGGCCCCCAGTAGCCAGAGTTCCCCTGCCAGTTCTCAAGGAGCTAGAACTTCAGGCTAGACAAAACATCTCTACCCTCAACTTCATCGCTGCATTTGCCAAAACCTCATCTTCTTGCAATGCTTCATTGGAAAAATGCCAACATAGCATTAAGTCTACCGTCAAGAAGATTAAATCTCAGATTCAGAAAGGTGCCAATCCTGAGAAAGCGGCAAAGCGCGGATATGAGGAAGTAGCTGACTACTTAGATTTTTGGAACAAGACAGTACTTGTTCAACACAGGGCCCTCACTTGTCTCAGCAAATCTCTAGCCCATATTTTGCAGAGGGAATTATACTCTATGGCTAATACCGGCTTACTCAGGCGAGAAGCCGAGATGACTCTATTACATCCTCAATTAGGAGAAACAAGACGTCAAGAACTCAGGAACTCGTCCTTTTGGGACTCTTCCTTGTTCGAGTCTCAATTAGTGAAGGAAGGTGAGGACTTCCTTCTCAAAAAAGGCACCTCAAAAGATTCTCAGGGTTTTGCACCCTACCAGAATAAGCCCTTTCGTGGTCCCCACAGGAAAAGAGGCTCCTACAGGAAACGCCCCTATGGGGGCAATACCTCTCAGCAGCAGTAACCAGTCCTTTCCTTCGG
The DNA here is from genome assembly GCA_964017235.1 of Sabellastarte sp. h YS-2021. Lineage (NCBI taxonomy): Eukaryota > Metazoa > Annelida > Polychaeta > Sabellida > Sabellidae > Sabellastarte > Sabellastarte sp. h YS-2021. Next base: position 39,125,127 of record OZ024936.1, read on the forward strand.
GAAGAGGAAAATCCAACTTCAGAGGCTCCAGGGGTCGTTTTCGACCCCACAATAGAGGAAGGGGGCGTGGAAACCCCCCTCCCCAATGACTCCTCCAAAGCCTCACTCAATCCACCAGTAGGAGGTCGCCTCCGTTCTTTCAGGAGAGACTGGCTCACAAACAAATGTTCTCAAAACGTGTTAAACATTATCACCAATGGCTACGTTCTGCCATTCCATTCAAAGCCAAACTTGATCAGATTTCCTCTGATTCTGTCAGAGTACAAGGCCCAACCAAAAGACCAAGCCTTGGCTACTTGTATCCAGTCTCTCCTGTCAAAGAACGCTATCGAAAGGGTAGACAATGTAAAATCTCTCGGGTTTTACAGTCGCCTGTTCCTAGTACCCAAGCCTCACCAAAGGTGGAGGCCAGTCATAGACTTAAGCAGGCTCAATACTTTTCTACACGTAGAAAAGTTCAAAATGGAAACTCCAGAGTCCATCAGGACCTCCCTGATTCCAGGGGAGTGGGTATCGTTGATAGATCTGTCGGACGCCTACCTGCATATCCCCATCCACCCAAGCTCAAGGAAATACCTAAGGTTTTGCTACAAGGCTCAGGTGTTCCAATTCACCTCCCTCCTGTTCGGACTAGCTACAGCCCCCCAGGTCTTTACTATGATCGTAAAGGAAGTGAAACTAATGGCCCTCTCAAGAGGACTCAGAATTCACCAATACCTGGACGACTGGCTGATCAGGTCCCAGTCTCAGGAGGAAGCACAAGTGAACACTCAGGCAGTAGTAGACCTGACTCAGTCCTTGGGATGGATAATAAATCAGGAAAAATCAGAACTGAAACCTACACAGGTGTTTTCGTTCGTGGGCTACGAATACCACCTCGATTCAGCCCTTGTAAAACCCACTCAAGAGAGATGGCTCAAACTTCAGGATTTGATCCTACGACTCAAGTCAAAACGTGTTTTGACTGCAAGATGTTTGATGTCTCTAATTGGGTTGCTAGCCTCAACGGAGAAAATGGTCCCGGAGGGACGCCTTCACATGAGGCCCTTTCAGTTTCATCTCAAGGAGCACTGGAGATATCCTCAGTCGCTGGACAACCTCCTTCCCTGGACAGAAGCCATTGCAGCCCACCTAGATTGGTGGCAAAATCCCTCCAAGGTGATGAAAGGTGCAGACCTTCATCCCAAAGACCACAGTATCCAACTCTTTACCGACGCCTCAAACGAAGGTTGGGGCGCTCACTTAGACCAAAACTTTACCAAGGGTCTGTGGTCAGATCGGGAAAAAAGGCTTCACATAAATGTCCTAGAATTGAAGGCGGTCTCCCTGGCCCTTCGAGACTTCAAGGACCAGTGCCAGAATCAAACAGTGTTGATCGCGACGGACAACTCAACAGTGGTAGCCTACATCAACAAACAAGGAGGAACACACTCGGCAGAGATGTGTGCTCTCCTGTGGAAGATCATGACCTGGTGCCATCACTATCACATAACATTGAAAGCCAGGCACATTCCAGGGTGCCTGAATGTGATGGCCGACCTGCTATCCAGGTCCAACCAAGTGCAGTCAACCGAATGGTCTCTGCACCCACAGGTCTTCAAACAGATCTGCCAGAAGTGGTTCACCCCTCATGTAGACTTGTTTGCCACTCACCTGAACCACAAACTCCCTCTATACGTGTCTCCTATCCCAGACCCAAAGGCCTGGGACATAGATGCTCTGAACATAAACTGGACCAACCTCACAGCATATGCGTACCCTCCTACGGCTCTCCTTCACAAGGTGATCCAAAAGATCAGGCAATGCCAGTGCCTGATCATCGTAATAGCCCCAGGCTGGCCAGGGATGCCCTGGTTTTGGGACCTAGTGCAGCTCTCAACAGAGATCCCACTGCAACTCCCAGTGTCAACAACCCTACTCAAACAGTCCCACAAGCTGGTGTTCCACAACAACCCCCAGCACCTGAACCTCCACGCCTGGTGTCTAGGAGCGGACAACTCCAAGAACAAGGCTTCTCTGTGGAGGTGGCAGAGAGAATTGCTGCCCCTCAGCGGTCATCAACAAGGACCATCTACAAGTCAAAGTGGGCCCTTTTTGAAAAATGGTGCAGAGAAAATTCGGTGGATTTCTCCACTCCATCTGTGAAACAAATCTCAGATTTCTTCATGTACCTGTACCAAGACCTAAACAGGCGCCCCTCGACCATTGATGGTTACAGGACTGCAATCGTTGACACTTTGGGCCCAACGGCCCAACATATTGCACACAATGCAGACCTTCATAGGTTACTCTCCAGTTTTCACAGGGATCGTCCTAAAAGTTCCAGAAACTTACCCAAGTGGAACCTTTCTGTTGTCCTTAACGAGCTCACCAAAGCACCTTTTGAGCCCATGAAAGACTCAGACCTCAAACATCTCACTTTAAAAACTGCTTTCTTGCTAGCCTTGGCCTCCGGCAAGCGCCGCAGCGAAATCCATGCCTGGGTCGCTAACAAAGTAGCTAATTTAGGCCAATGGGAAAAGGTTGCCTTGTTCCCTTCTTCTGATTTCATAGCCAAAAACCAACTAGCAAGAGAAGGTTCTCAAAGTGTGTCTCCGGTGACTATTCCTGCTTTGACTACCATTGTGGATAGACAGTTTAAAGAAGACAGGACCCTGTGTCCCGTACGGGCCCTGAGGTTTTATTTGGATCGAACTAAAGACCTGAGAGGGTCTCGTTCTCTCCTTTTCATCTCCTTTAAGAAAGGACATACCTCAGACATCAGACCCGCTACACTCTCTTCATGGTTGAAACAAACCATTTTACTTTGTTACAAACAAGCAGATCAACAAGCCTTGGACTTGGTCCAAGTCAAAGCGCATGACATCCGGGCCTTCGCGGCCTCTAAGGCCTTTTACGGTGGGGTATCGGTGGACCAAATCATGCAAGCCTGTCACTGGAAAGCTCACAACACATTTACAAATTTTTACCTAAAAGACCTTACTTGGTCGGACACCGACAACAATTTGTACCTGGGACCCGTAGTGGCTGCACAACAAGTCCTAGATCCTTCCCCTCAGACCAGTTGTCCTCGGAAAGAAAAAAGGGGGGGGGGGGGGGGGGGCACATCCGCTACAACCAAGTCTTCAGGAGTCTTTCCCAGGATCTAGGTATTCCTCTACCTTCAAGATGTTACGGGTAAGGTCATTTTATCCTTTAATTATCAAGTATTTTCTATTAAGGACTTATTTAGTTGTCATTAATCTCATATTCAGGTTGTAAAAATTTTATGAGATTCCCAACCTCTGGGTTGGTCAGTCACACGTGAAGGGCCCCTTTTGGACCCTTAGACCTCGGAGTGAGCACTGCTGCACTCCCGTCCTTCAATAAAACATCTAGACAGTTTTTAGCACTGTCTCTCATTTACTTAGGTTTTTGGCTCGTTACAGGCCCGGCCTTCGGGATCGGGGCACTGTAAATGGGACTCAGACTGGTATTTCTGGCACTATTCTATACATATTAACTCAAAATCTTAGAAAAAATGACATTCCTTCCAGTCTCAGCTGTAATCCCGCCACCGGGCGGTTGAATTCAGCATTAAGTCCCACATGGTAAGCTATTGTAGCGTAATAAAATTGAAAATTTTAATTACTTAAATGTAGCTTTTATAAGCTACAAGCTTACCATGTGGGACTTAGAAGAGTCCCACCCTGCCTCCCCGCTGTTTACAGCTGAGGGGTAGGTTTAAAAAATTTCAACGAGAAAGTAGGACGATTGGTCAGAAGTTATCACGTGACGACAACTACCAGTATATCCGGTGGCTAACAAGAACGATCTTTTTTTCTAAGACGTTGGCCCCGGGTGTGGCAACCCGAGATCAGCATTAAGTCCCACATGGTAAGCTTGTAGCTTATAAAAGCTACATTTAAGTAATTAAAATTTTCAATTTTCTCATTTGTAGCTAAATAACAGAAGAAGTAAATGTCAAATATCTTCAAAAGTATTAAAGTTGGGGAAATCTTTTCAAATATGTTGTCCATCTACTTTTTGGTAAGCTATGACATAGTAAAGTTTCAGACCTGTTGCACCTTGGATAGCTGAGTAATAACTACTTTGAAATTCTGACTGGTGAGTAAAGCCATTGTAACTCCAAAACTATTGCAGTTAGAGTATTTTCCTAAAATATGTTGTTCAGCTACTTTGTCCTTAGCTATAAGATGGTACATAGTTTGGGGTTCTATTGCATGCCATAAGTGAGTAATAGCTATTTTGTTATTTGTAGCAAAATCATGACATAAGTAAATGTCAAATATCTTCAAAAGTATTAAAGTTAGGGAATTCTTTTCAAATATGTTATCCATCTACTTTTTCATAAGCTATCACATAGTAAAGTTTCAGATCTGTTGCACATTGGATAGCCGAGTAATAGCTACTTTGAAATTCTACAGTTGAGTAAATCCATTTTAACTCCAAAACTATTGCAGTTACAATATTTTCGTAAAATATGTTTTCACCTACTTTGTCCTTAGCTATAAGCTGGCATGTAGTTTGGGGTTCTATTGCATGGCATAAGTGAGTAATAGCTATTTTCTTATTAGTAGCAAAATAATGACATAAGTAAATGTCAAATATCTTCAGAAGTATTAAAGTTACGGAATTCTTTTCAAATATGTCATTCATCTACTTTTTTGTAAGCTATCACATAGTAAAGTTTCAGACCTGTTGCACATTGCATAGCTAAGTAATAGCTACTTTGAAATTGTGACTGTTGAGTAAATCCATTGTAACTCCAAAACTATTGCAGTTACAGCTTTTTCTTCAAATATGTTGTTCAGCTACTTTGTCCTTAGCTATAAGCTGGCATGTAGTTTGAGGTTCTATTGCATGCCATAAGTGAATAATAGCTTTTTTCTTATTAGCAAAATAATGACATAAGTAAATGTCAAATATCTTCAGAAGTATTAAAGTTACGGAATTCTTTTCAAATATGTCATTCATCTACTTCTTTGTAAGCTATCACATAGTAAAGTTTCAGACCTGTTGCACATTGCATAGCTAAGTAATAGCTACTTTGAAATTGTGACTGTTGAGTAAATCCATTGTAACTCCAAAACTATTGCAGTTATAGCTTTTTCTTCAAATATGTTATTCATCTAGTTTTTGATAACCTATCACATAGTAAAGTTTCAGACCTGTTGCACATTGGATAGCCGAGTAATACCTACTTTGAAATTGTGACTGTAGGGTAAATGCATATAGTTTGGGGTTCTATTGCATGCCATAAGTGAGTAATAGCTATTTTCTTATTTGTGGCAAAATAATGACATAATTTTTCTCAAATAACTGCTTCATCTACTTTTGGGAGAGCTTTCACATGGTGAAGTTCCAGACCCGTAGCTAATTACTCACCTACTCAAAATGAGTAAATGTGAATTATCCCTAAAAGTATTGGGGATATCCAATTTTTCTTAAATAACTCATTCACCTACTTTTGGAAGAGCTTTCACATGGTGAATTTTCAGACCCGTAGCTAATTATTCACCTACTCAAAATGAGTAAATGCTAATTATCTCTAAAAGTATTACAGATAGCCAATTTTTATCAAATAACTCATTCACCTACTTTTGGGAGAGCTTTCACTTGGTGAATTTTCAGAGCCGTAGCTAATTATTCACCTCAAAATGAGTAAATGCTAATTATCTCTAAAAGTATTGCGAGTATCCAATTTTTATCAAATTACTCGTTCATCTACTTTTGGGAGAGCTTTCACATGGTGAAGTTCCAGACCCGTAGCTAATTACTCACCTAATCAAAATGAGTAAATGTGAATTATCTGTAAAAGTATTGCAGATAGCCAATTTTTCTCAAATAACTCATTCACCTACTTTTGGGAGAGCTTTCACTTGAAGTTTCACACCCGTAGTTAATTATTCACCTACTCAAAATGAGTAAATGCGAATTATCTCTACAAGTATTGCAGATAGCCAGTATTTCTGAAATAACTCATTCACATACATTTTGGAGAGCTTTCAATTAATGAATTTTCAGATCCGTAGCTAATTACTCACCTACTCAAAATGAGTAACTGCCTATTATCACTAAAAGTATTGCAGATAGCCAATATTTCTCAAATAACTCATTCACCTACATTTTGGAGAGCTTTCACATGCTAAATTTTTTTAATGAATTTTTAAAATAATTTTTAATGCATTAAAATTCATGAAATCATGCACTAAATCAATTATAACTTGAAAAGTATTACATTTAGAGCACCTTGTTAAAATATGTTACCTTTAGTACATCTAATTTATATGGCGGGAGATAAATGCATGCGTCAGAATGCTTGTTTGCAAATAATTTATTGTAAAAGTGTTACCTACATATCAAGCACGGATATACATCAAGAAATCTGCTGGAAACGCTCCCTAGCTGACTCAATTTAGTGTTGATGATAGGGCAGTAAGCGACGAGAAATATGAATTATGAAGGCAGCCATTTTGCTAGTTTCCTCCCTTTAACCATTGTGTTGTTAGGGGCAGATCGACAATATTAAAGAAAATAATGGATATACTACTTACAAGGTATTTTTATGTGTCTTGTTTTGAATGTACCTTCTGTAACCTTCCAGCTACAGTCACCATAGAAATGTCTTTTCTAGTACTACAAATTAGAAATCACGGAAAACTTCAGTCTACGTAGTTTTGAACACTGTAAATAGAAGGAATTCCCCCATATGAAAGGTGCATTCTTCATCAGAGCGCACTGGTACAGACTTCTCTGCTGTAAAGCATCAGTCACACCAGCCTAGCTGGAGTATTTAGTGTTTTTTCGTCAGAAGCAAGAGATGAATTCTTCAGATTTCTTCAGAGCGCACTGGTCCAGACATCTTTGCTGTAAAGCATTAGTCAACTGGCAAGCTCCAGTTCAGCCGACTTCACAATAGAAGGTGATATCAGTCCCTCTCTTGCAGACCCGGCTTTGTTGTCGGTGGTGGGGTTTGTGGATGAGCAGAATACTGCGCATTTGCATGTTTAAGTATCACAAAAGAACGCGACCACTGATGTCATCTTCAATCAGCCAATCGCGTGTCTTTCCGACCAGCAAGCTGGTCACGTGACACGCCGACCAACGATTGCTTCTAAATATAGCTTACAAGGGCTTTCCCAGCAACTGTCAAATCTACAAATAAGACGTGCGCTTAAAAGAAATACTTTAATTAATGAAGGAAACATACAGTAACCTGAATTCAACACAAAGAATAGTTGTAAACTTCCTTCATCAACTGGTTACAGAGTGTACCGACCGTGTACCAGTTACACAGCCTTGTACAGTTGCTTCAATAACTGATTACAGTGTACCGACTGGGTACTGGCTACACAGCCTTCACTGAACGGCTTGCTTCATATTAGCTGGTTACAGAACCTTCCTGCCTATTACCAACCAGCACCAAGAATCACAACTCCAAGGTCTTCTACCAGCTGGCCATTCCTCATCAGCTGATGACAGGCCTAATAATGTGTAGTCCCTGACAGGAAGTTTTCTTTCTACACAGAAACTGCTTCAACCGGTTAGAGTTCACCAACCGGTTACCGGCTATATAGTTTTCACTGAGCAGTTTTGCTTCACACCAGCTGGTTACAGAGACTACCGACCTATCAGGTGCAATTGCTGTCTTGCTCCTTTTTTCAGTACTGGTTTCAGAGGACCGGAACCGACCAGCAGACCCATCTGGGGATCACCTAGTTCGTAGACTAGTAAATAAATTCAGTGGTCAGCCTAACCTACCAGTTTTACTGGTTACAGAGTTTCACAGGCTACTGTGGCCATAAGTTGCTGGTTACAGAGAAAACAAATGGGTCTTTTGAACAGCAAGAGAAAAGGTGGTCCACACTCAAACAAGCTTTCATCATGTCCGTTCAGGGGTCAGCCGTCATACAATTGACAATGTGTACATGCTCCACCTTCAAGGTGGCTGACTCGGGGCCAAGAGTCTGTAAAATGTGAAGAGTTGTGTCATCCCCAGACTGGATTACAGCAATAATAGAAGGACTGTTAACTGTTTTCATTGTCACCAGGCCGGACCAGTGTCCGGAGGGACAGAAAATGTTTGTCAGACTACCAAATGTCCCAAGTGTGGCACACAATCTGCCTTTAGGGTCCAGACTAATCTTTTTATGTCAGCTGACTTATCAGTCAGCTGACATTATGTCGTCACTCTGCGGCGTGGGCGTACGCGTCCGCGTCTGCGTGAACAACTTCTCCTCCAAAACTACAAGGCCTAGAGACTTGCTGTTTGTTTTAAAAGATACCTTATCTATCGAGGATGAAAAATTATTCAAGGCATGCAAATCTGTCTGTTCGTCTGTTTGCTAGAGACATTACAAGGGGGGTACCCCCAGCAAAAGTGTGAAAATTTCAACACTTAATCACAATTTTCTCAGTGACTATTGCAGGGATTTCTCTCATATCTTGCATATATGTACTAGGCCAGAGGTAGATTCTCTTGTGTGAGTATGAGACCTGGATCTGTCTTACTTTTTTTTTAATAAATTTTTTTAATAATTTTTAATGCATTAAAATTCATGAAATCATGCACAAAATCATTTATAACTTGAAAAGTGTTGCATTTAGAGCATTTTGTTAAAATATGTTATTCAGCTACTTTTTTCATAGCTACAATATGGTGAGTAAGTTGGGTGCCTGTCTCAATAGCTAAGTGAGTAATAGCTACTTTTGGGCTTTTCAGTAACTTCCATCATGAGTAAAATCACTTGTAACTTAAAAACTATTGCATTTAGAGAATTTCGTATAAATATGTTATTCAGCTACTTTTGGGTCAGCTATAACATAGTAAAATTTCAGACCTGTAGCTCATGGCATAGCTGAGTAATAGCTACTTTTAGGTTATCACTGTTGAGTAAATCGCTTATAACTTGGAAACTATTGCATTTACAGTATTTTGTTTCAATATGTTATTCACCTATTTTGGGATCAGCTATAACATAGTGAAGTTTCAGATCTGTGGCTCATTGCATAGCTGAGTAATAGCTACTTTGAAGTTCTCACTATTGAGTAAATCACTTGTAACTTAAAACCTATTGCATTTAGAGAATTTCGTATAAATATGTTATTCAGCTACTTTTGGGCCAGCTATATCATAGTGAAATTTCAGATCTGTAGGTCATGGCATAGCTGAGTAATAGCTACTTTAAAGTTCTCACTGTTGAGTAAATCAGTTGTAATTGGAAAACTATTGCATTTAGAGAATTTCGTATAAATATGTTATTCAGCTACTTTTGGGTCAGCTATAACATAGTAAAATTTCAGACCTGTAGCTCATGACATAGCTGAGTAATAGCTACTTTTAGGTCATCACTATTGAGTAAATCAGTTGTAACTTCAAAACTATTGCATTTACAGTATTTTGCTTAAATATGTTGTTCACCTACTTTTGGGTCAGCTATAACATAGTGAAATTTCAGACCTGTAGCTCATTGCATAGCTGAGTAATAACTACTTTGAGGTTCTCACTATTGAGTAAATCAGTTGTAATTGCAAAACTATTGCATTTAGAGAATTTAGTATAAATATGTTATTCAGCTACTTTTGGGTCAGCTATAACATAGTAAAATTTCAGACCTGTAGCTCATGGCATAGCTGAGTAATAGCTACTTTTAGGTTATCACTGTTGAGTAAATCACTTATAACTTGGAAACTATTGCATTTAGAGTATTTTGTTGCAATATGTTATTCACCTATTTTGGGGTCAGCTATAACAAAGTGAAGTTCCAGACCTGTGGCTCATTGCATAGCTGAGTAATAGCTACTTTGAAGTTCTCACTGTTGAGTAAATCAGTTGTAATTGGAAAACTATTGCATTTACAGAAATTTGTGCAAATATGTTATTCAGCTACTTTTGGGTCAGCTATAACATAGTGAAATTACAGACCTGTAGCTCATGGCACAACTGAGCAATAGCTATTCTCAGGCACTGACTGTTGAGTAAATCGGCTATAACTTGAAAAATATTGCATTTGGAGTATTTTGTTAAAATATATTGTTCACCTACTTTTGGGTTAGCTATAACATAGTGAAATTACAGACCTATAGCTCATGGCATAGCGGAGCAATAGCTATTTTCAGGTTCTCACTATTGAGTAAATCAGTTGTAACTTGAAAACTATTGCATTTACAGTATTTTGCTTAAATATGTTGTTCACCTACTTTTAGGTCAGCTATAACAGAGCAAAAATTCAGACATGTAGCTCATTGTCCTCAGTGGCCTAGTGGTTAGCAAGGTTGGCATCTAATCATAGGCTGTCACCTCTGTGGGTTTGAGTCCCACAAGTGGCAATTCTGAAGACCTGTCCCAATATGACCCTGGCTGTTGAACGGGACGTAAAACCCCAACTTTGACCTTTGACCTTTGCATAGCTGAGTAATAGTTGCTTTGAGGTTCTCACTCTTGAGTAAATCAGTTGTAACTTGAAAACTATTACATTTAGAGTATTTTGTTAAATATGTTATTCACAGACGTTTTGGTCAGCTATAACATAGTGAAATTGCAGACCTCTATGTCATGGCATAGCTGAGCAATAGCTTCTTTCAGGTTCTCACTGTTGAGTAAATCATTGTATCCAACCTGTAGGAAATCATGGGCTGGGAATCTGTTAATATGGTCCGATTTGACCTTGGAACCCTCCTTCAAGGTCAAATGAGGATAGCCAAACATAAAAGTGCTTATAACTCGCTTATTATTGGTCCTAGAGGTTTGGAATGGAAAACCAACCTATAGAAAATCATGGGCTGGGAATCTTTTGGTGTGGTCGGATTTCACCTTAGACCCCTCCTTCCAGGTCAAACGAAGATAGCCAAACTTAAAGTGCTTATAACTCGCGTATTATTGGTCTTGGAGGTTTGGGATGGTAAACCAACATATAGGGAATCATGGGCTGGGATTCTTTTGGTGTGGTCAGATTTGACCTGGGACCCCTCCTTCAAGGTCAATTGAGGATAGCCAAACTTACAATTGCTTATAACTCGCTTATTATTGGTCCTACAGGTTTGGGATGGTAAACAAGCTACAGGAAATCATGGGCTGGGATTTTTTTTGTGTGGTCGGATTTGACCTTAGACCCCTCCGTCAAGGTCAAACAAGGATAGCCAAACTTAAAAAGTGCCTATGACTCACTTATTATTGGTCCGAGAGGTTTGGGATGGTAAACCATCCTAAATTCTTTGGCTGGGAATCTTTTGGTATGGTCAGATTTGACCTTTGGATCCCTTCTTCATGGTCGAACGAGGATATTGCATTTATAGTATTTCTTTAAATATTTTTAACCTACTTTTTACACTTAAACAATTACCTTGTTACTTTATTTCATAATACCATTTGCAGGGCACAACTTTTTTGTCCTTTTCTTCTGTCAGCTTCGGAATATCTTTCGAACATGCTGTTCAGTTACCATTTACTGTATTTCTGTACAGCCCTTTCCCTGATAATTATGCTTTCCTCTCATTATCACCATCACAAATCAAAAACATTCAGTCAGCTGACACAGTGCCCGTTCACGGGCATTCTCCTCTTGTTTAGGAACTTAGGAAGCCTTTGGGGCTGGACCCTAGGTAGTACAAATGTTGAAGGAGGGCTACACTCTCCCTTTCTAGTCAAGCCCAACTTGACAAGGTCACCAAAAATCATCAGCTGCTATGTACATTTTCACAGGAACCTATATTGGTTCAGAGCCATTACATCAGCTTATGGACAAAGATACAGTCGAGCCAGTTCAAATCTCTGGGCTTCTTTCAACCGACCTTTTTGGTTCCAAAACCAGACAGCCGTTGGAGACCTATTTTAGATCTGAGCAAACCAAACCTTTCAGAGACCATCAGGACTTCCCTCCAACAAGGGGAGTGGGTTACCTCAATAGATTTCAAGGACACCTACTTCCATATACCTATACAAGAACAATCCAGGAAATGCCTGAGATTTCTCATCCAAGGTCGGGCATACCAGTTCAAGGCCCTGCCTTTCGGTTTGTCCACAGCACCCTTGGAGTTCAACGTGATCCCAAAGGAGGTGAATCTGATGGCCATACACAAGGATTTAAGAAGCCACCAGTACCTAGACGACTGGTTGGTGAGAGGCAGATCCCACCAGACTTGTCTCCGACATACACAGGATCTAGTGAATAATGTGTCAGCAACTGGGTTGGCTGGTGAACTTAGAGAAATCGGAGCTGGAACCCAAACAAGACTTCGATTTTGTAGGCTACCAGTTCGACCTCAGGTCTGATTGGGTCCGACTGACTCCAGACCGGTGGCAGGACCTTCAAGAGAAAATGCTGAAACTGCTATCCCTACCGGCTTGCCCGATCCGGGAATTCATGTCCTTGATAGGTTTGTCTAGGCCGACTTCATATGAGACTCATTCAGTGGCATCACAAACACAACTGGAGGGTTCCAGAATCACTGGAAAAGGTGATCCCAACCCCCAGGTCCTTGCACCCCCATTTACAATGATGGCTGAAGGAAGACAATGTACTTACAGGCCAACCATTACACCCAATAAAACATGCTCTGCAAATATTTACAGATGCATCAATAGAAGGGTGGGGCGCTCACTGGGATGAGCACACTGCAAGAGGAACCTGGTCCCCTCCGGGAAGCAAGCTGCATATAAAATATCTAGAACTTAAAGCAGTCTTTCTGGCTTTAAAAGAGTTCCAAGACCTTGCTCAAGCAAGATAGTACTTGTAGCAACCGACAACACCACATTAGTGTCATATATAAACAGGGAAGGAGGCATGAGGTTGGGCCCACTTTGTGCCCTACTATGCAGAATCTTGACCTGGTGTACCAGGAAACAAGTGACTAAAGCCCGACACATTCCAGGCCGGCTGAATGTGGTAGCAGACAAGCTATCCAGGCTAGGCCAGACCATCCAACAGAGTGGTTTCTCCTGCCAGAGGTCTTCCACTCTATGCAGCAAGTGGCACCGGCCCAAAATAGACTTATTTACCACGAGGTTCAACAACAAGTTGCCTCTGTTTGTGTCACCAGTACTGGATCCCCTGGCCACAGCAGTGGATGCGCTCAGTCGACCATGGTAGGATCTGAAAGCATATATTGGACAAGTGGTGGAGAAGTTGCAAGACTCCCCATGCAAGAGAGTCATTCTGATTGCTCAGGGGTGGCCCAACATGCCTTGGTTTTAGGATCTAGTGGCCATGTCCAGCCAAATCCCACTGAGCCTGCCAAATCTGCCCAACCTGTTGACAGCCATTCAGTCAGATCCCTCACAGAAATCTGACAAATCTTAATCTCCATGTAGGGCTCCTAGAGCTTCAGCAATCAAGGAGCAGGGTTTGTCTGAGGCAGTGGCAGCAAGAATTGAGGCTCCTCAAAGGGGATCAATCAGATCAGTCTATGAGGCAAGTAGGCCATTTTTATGTCATCACTCTGCGGCGTGGGCGTACACGTCCGCGTGAACAACTTCTTCTCCAAAACTACAAGGCCTAGAGACATGCTGTTTTTTTTTAAAAGATACCTTATCTATCGAGGATGAAATATTGTTCAAGGCATGCAAATCTGTCTGTTCGTCTGTTTGCTAGACACATTACAAGGGGGGTACCCCCACCAAAAGTGTGAAAATTTCAACTTTTTATCACAATTTTCTCAGTGACTATTGCAGGGATTTCTCTCATATCTTGCATATATGTACTAGGCCAGAGGTAGATTCTCTTGTGTGAGTAAAATCACTTGTAACTTAAAAACTATTGCATTTAGAGAATTTCGTATAAATATGTTATTCAGCTACTTTTGAGCCAGCTATAACATAGTGAAATTTCAGACCTGTAGCTCATGGCATAGCTGAGTAATAGCTACTTTTAGGTTATCACTGTTGAGTAAATCACTTATAACTTGAAAAGTGTTGCATTTAGAGCATTTTGTTAAAATATGTTATTCAGCTACTTTTTCCATAGCTACAATATGGTGAGTAAGTTGGGTGTCTGTCTCAATAGCTAAGTGAGTAATAGCTACTTTTGGGCTTTTCAGTAACTTCCATCATGAGTAAAATCACTTGTAACTTAAAAACTATTGCATTTAGAGAATTTCGTATAAATATGTTATTCAGCTACTTTTGGGCCAGCTATAACATAGTAAAATTTCAGACCTGTAGCTCATGGCATAGCTGAGTAATAGCTACTTTTAGGTTATCACTGTTGAGTAAATCACTTATAACTTGAAAACTATTGCATTTAGAGTATTTTGTTTCAATATGTTATTCACCTATTTTGGGGTCAGCTATAACATAGTGAAGTTTCAGACCTGTGGCTCATTTCATAGCTGAGTAATAGCTACTTTGAAGTTCTCACTGTTGAGTAAATCAGTTATAATTGGAAAACTATTGCATTTACAGAAATTTGTGCAAATATGTTATTCAGCTACTTTTGGGTCAGCTATAACATAGTGAAATTATAGACCTATAACTCATGGCACAACTGAGCAATAGCTATTCTCAGGTACTGACTGTTGAGTAAATCAGCTATAACTTGAAAAATATTGCATTTGGAGTATTTTGTTAAAATATATTGTTCACCTACTTTTGGGTCAGCTATAACATAGTGAAATTACACACCTATAGCTCATGGCATAGCAGAGCAATAGCTATTTTCAGGTTCTCACTATTGAGTAAATCAGTTGTAGCTTGAAAACTATTGCATTTACAGTAGTTTGCTTAAATATGTTGTTCACCTACTTTTGGGTTAGCTATAACATAGTAAAATTTCAGACATGTAGCTCATTGCATAGCTGAGTAATAGTTCCTTTGAGGTTCTCACTGTTGAGTAAATCAGTTGTAACTTGAAAACTATTACATTTAGAGTAATTTGTTAAATATGTTATTCACAGAATTTTTGGTCAGCTATAACATAGTCAAATTGCAGACCTCTTTGTCATGGCATAGCTGAGCAATAGCTACTTTCAGGTTCTCACTGTTGAGTAAATCATTGTATCCACTGGATAGCCGCAGTGTTGCAGAGAGAGATTTCAACATTACTGCTCTGATGAAAAAAAAATATTATAGCTAGCTTTCCTAAGTTTGCAGTACATATTAATAACCATAAAATGTTGTCTGGGAATATTTTTGGCCTCATTTTGAGAAACAAGATGGCCGCCACAGGTGTTTTGTGTCAGTCATGAAAAGTGCTTATATCGCCCTTATTATTGATACTAGAGGTTTGGGATGATAAACCAACCTGTAGGAAATCATGGGGTGGGAATCTTTTGGTGTGGTCAGATTTGACCTTCAATGACCCCTCCTTCAAGGTCAAACAAGATAGCCAAACTTAAAAGTGCTTATAACTCGCTTATTATTGGTCCCAGAGGTTTGGGATGGTAAACAGACAGGAAATCATGGGCTGTGAATCTGTTGATATGGTCCGATTTGACCTTGGAACCCTCCTTCAAGGTCAAATGAGGATAGCGAAAATTGAAAGTGCCTACAACTCGCTTATTATTGGTGACAGAGATTTGGGATGGTAAACCATCCCATAGGAAATCATTGGCTCGGAATCTTTTGGTATGGTCAGATTTGACCTTTGGACCCCTCCTTCAAGGTCAAATGAGGACAGCCAAGCTTAAAAGTGCTTATAACTCATTTATAATTGGTCCTAGAGGTTTGGAATGGTAAACCATAGGAAAACATGGGCTGGGAATGTATTTGTGTGGTTAGATTTGACCTTGGACCCCTTCTTCAAGGTCGAACGAGGATATTGCATTTGTAGTATTTCTTTAAATATGTTTTAACCTATTTTTTACACTTAAACAATTACCTTGTTATTTTCCTTCATAATACCATTTACAGGGCACAACTTTTTTATCCTTTTCTTCTGTCAGCTTCGGAATTTCTTTCGAACTTGCTGTTCAGTTACCATTTACTGTATTTCTGTACAGCCCTTTTCCTGATAATTATTCTGTCCTCTAATCACCTTCACAAATCAAAAACACTCAGTCAGCTGACACAGTGCCCGTTCCTCTTGTTTTACAAGTGATGTATCATTCATCAGGTGGACTTCGGGGCACCCCATGTAAAGTCAGTCGCTGACTTCCTTATATACCTGTTTCAGGACAGGAAGTTGCAGCCCAGCACCATTGATGGTTACAGGTCAGCCATTACTGATAGACTGGGAAATTTGCCCATCAATATCAGTAAGGATGAAAATCTCACTCGTCTCCTGGATAGTTTCCACTGAGACAGACCCAAAGGCCGGAAGGGAATCCCCTCCTAGAACCTCTCCCTGGTTTTTGCACCAGTTGACAAGGTTCATTTTGAACTAATTAAAGAGGCCTCCTTGAAGCATTTGACCTTCAAGACAGTTTTCCTCTTGGCCCTGGGGTCGGGCAAGCGTAGAAGTGAGATACATTCTTGGCAAAACAGAAATATTAGACACCAATCCGACTGGTCAAAGGTGTCCCTGTACCCATCACCCAGCTTTCTCTCCAAGAATCAGCTGCCAAAGAGGGTCCAGACAGTGTGGCCCCAGGGGTTATAACAGCCGTGGCCCCAACTCTGGATAGATCCCTCAAGTCTGACAGGTCCCTCTGTCCGGCCAGAGCATTGCGCTACTATTTAGACAGGACCTCAGACCTCAGGCGGAATAAGGAGGTGGTTTTTTGTCTCCTTTAAGAAAGGTTTCGACATCTCACCTGCCACTATCTCCTCTGTGATCCTATGTTATGAGCTCTCTGACCAGGAGTCCCACCCTTTACATCAGGTTAAAACCCATGATGTCAGGGCCTTTGATGCTTCTAAGGTCTTCCAGTCGGGAGTTTTCTTAGATCCAGTCTTGTCAGCCTGCCACTGAAGTCACATAATACCTTCACACAGTTCTATCTGAAGGGCGGGGCTTGGGCTGATTCAGAGCTTTACCAATTGGGCTCGGTAGTGGCTGCTCAGCAGATCCACAAGTGGCCCTTAGATTGAGGAGATTTGTATATATGTATAAACAGTTCTTCATGTACATAAGAATTAAGTGTAGCGTGCTTCCTTCGGGAGGTTTATTTGCATTCTGGGACTGAACTCCTGCCTCTCTTCCCCTACCTCAGAGCAGGTCTGCAGAAGGGGAGGGGGGGCGACAGCGGTATAGCCCCGGGTAACTGGCGACCGACCTTGGCCTTACAGGGTTTCCTGACCTTAAGGTCAACCCAGGCCTGGGCCTATAGGTCTCCTGACGAAGTCAGCCTAGACCGTAGGTTAAAATTTGCTATTACTTGTGAGTTCACATAAGTCCCTAGTAACTTACCCGCCGACCAAGCGGTAGTTATTCAGCAAATTGTCCATTGGATAGGATGTATTAACGCAATAAAATTGCAAATTTAATAAGTAAATTAAATTTTTATAAGTTAATACCCTATCCAATGGACACACAAGACCCTCTCACCGACCCCGCTATCAGCTTACTAGGGGTCTAAT
Organism: Sabellastarte sp. h YS-2021; assembly: GCA_964017235.1. NCBI lineage: Eukaryota > Metazoa > Annelida > Polychaeta > Sabellida > Sabellidae > Sabellastarte > Sabellastarte sp. h YS-2021. The sequence continues at coordinate 39,142,582 of OZ024936.1, forward strand.
AGTGTTTAGACAACGGAAAAGATGCTATGATGTCGTGTTGTATAGACAGGAAGTAAATACCATGCGCCACCTGGCGAATGCACAGTACTGGGACTGGCCAGCTGGTGGAAACACAGGACGTCTTTTTCTGGCGTTTGGCGGGCCGGTCTGCGCCGACCGGTTTAGCAAATTGTCCATTGGATAGGGTATTAACTTAATTTACTTATTAAATTTGCAAACTACTTTGCTTTTTTAAGCTTATTTTCGGATTCTTGGTAGTTTATAGAGTATTATGTCTTCTCCTAGTCAACGACGCAGAGGGTGTGGCCACATGATGGCAGGATTTTGATTTGCACAGTGTCTGTGCACGCTGTCGTGACAAGAAGAAGGGTAAGGACCCTTGTGTTGAGAAACCAGACTCTGAATGCCATCATTGTAAAGTCCTTATGCCTGAACAACTTGCACAACTCTCCACCCCTTCCTACAAATTGAAGAAGGAGAAGCAAGATAAATCTGATACTACACCATCAAAGGATCCGTCATCTTCAGTCACTCTCAGTCCCACCCTTGTGGACCCGGCACGTGTGTCGGTAATAAGGCCAGTGGATGGCCAGGACACTGTTTGAGTGCACAGCCGGCTGAGAAAAAGAAGAAGGTGGAGGGAAAGAAGTTGGTCAAGTCAAAGTCTTCATCTTCAACTTACAGAGAAACCTGCTATTCCCACCATTATTGGCAAGAAGGCAGCTACATTGAACAAGTCAAGTGAGGAGAGCAGGTCTACCGGTTACAGAGTATTTCCGGTTACAGAGAAGTCTGCTGTTCCCATCTTTACTGGCAAGAAACCAGCTTCAAATCTAGTGCTGACAACAGGTTCACCGGTTACAGAGAATTGATGGTGACAAGTTAGTTGGACAGGAAGTTTCTTTAGAAAAATTCCTTCAACCAACTGGTCACAGAGCCTACCGACCGGATGCTAGCTACAACCTTCAGTGACAGTTGCTTCACAAGAACTAGAGATACTGGTGAAGTAACCAGGTACAGACCTGTGCTGCCCCAATTCTTTGGTGACAGAGCTTTCGCCCAGGAAACTTTGGTTACAGAGAGGCACCAACCTCCCGGTTTGACCAGTTACAGAGATTGTTGGTTGCAGAGATAAGTTGCTGAACCACCACTCTGGACAGGAAGAAGCAGCTTTATATGATCCTATCCCTGCTAAGAAGTAGTTCAGTTCACCCAGTTCTGCCAACTCCAGTGAGTTTATGCAGAACTGTGGAGCCACCAGGAACCGGTTACAGAGCATTGCTTCACTTATAACCGTTTAGGGCCTGGTACTGGGCAGGTCTCCAGGACTCACTAACAGACCAGCAGAAGTTCTTTAAGGGTCCAAGTAGCTGTTTCGGCCAACCAGTGGCTGCCTAAGGAAATTGGTTAAAGAGGAATTCTTGGACCAGTCACTGGTCCTGGTGAAGTGTCTGTTAATCGACCTGACCAGTCAGCCAGCCTACCTTTTCAGGACCTAGCTGGTCAGACTGTGGCTATAGATAAGAGGTAGACTGTCAAGCAAGATTTGTCCAACAACTACCAGTCAACCTCTTATCAGACCTCACACTGATTAGACTGGCCATCCAGTTTGCCTTTTTACCCAGCCTGTGACCAGTGTCAGCTGCCACAAGGGGGCCTGAGTTTGCAAGCTCAGTTTTCCCCTCAAGATTAAAACCTGTTTTGCCAGTTTTCAAAACTCGAGCAATGGGAAAAATATCTGTTAATCAGACCAGGGGTCACCTATGTTATAAATGGCTATGTGGATCAGTGAGGTCTAGCCTGTCACCAGTGTTGACACTGTTTTTGGCTAAATCTGCCTGCTCAAAACTTGGGCCGTCCTAGGGGCTAGCCCAAATTAATAAGAAAGCTCCCAGGAAGGCTACACCGCACCTTCCAGAAATGACCGGCTTGATTAGATCTCCAGGCAGGAGAAGTGGCCCAGTACATTGATTAATTCAGATTGGGAAACAATGAGAACCTTATTAACCTCTCTTCAGCAAGGGGAGTGGATAAGTTCAAGGTTCCCTACTCCCTCACCCCTTTCCACCAACAAGGAAGTACCAGAGTTTTTCATGTCCAGGGTCTTCCCCACCAGTTCAATCACTCCCCTTTGGTCTGTTCACAGTACAATGGGAGTCTTCTCTCGGTGGTGGCGAAGGAGGTCTAACTATGGCACTACAAAGTACCACAATCCACCAGTACGACTGGTTAGTCAAAGCCAGTCCCAAGCCTGTCTCCAGCATACACAGTCTCTAGGAGCTCAGTGTCGGGAGTAAGTTTGAATGGTAAACATGAAGAATTAGAAGTGGACCTCAAGCAAGTCTTCGACTTAGTAGGCTTCCAGTTAGTTTGGAAGAGCGTAAGGTCAGACCCACCCTAGAGCGTTGGTATACCTTGAATGCTCATCCAGAAACTTCTCCCCGGACCTACATGCCTGGTCTGGCAGCTGATGCTCCTGATTGGGTTACTGACAGTTATAGAGAAGCAAGTGCACAAGTGACCTCCACATGAGGCCGATAAAGTGGCACTAGAAGAACAGCTGGAGGGTTCCAGAATCACTAGAAAAGGTGACCCCAGTTCCCTCCACCCCCATCTTAAATGGTGGCTGCAGGAAGACAATATGCTTCAGGGTCAACCATTACAAACGCTAAATATGCTCTTCAATCCTTACAGATGCATCAAGAAAGGTGGGGTTCTCACTTAGGAGAACACACTGCAAGGGAAACCTGGTCACTTTCCAGAAGCAAGTTACACATTAAACTATCTGGAACTAAGGCGGTCATTTGGCCCTTAAAGAATTCCAAGACCTCTGGTTGAACAATATTGCTGTCATAACTGCAGACAACACAACAGTGGTTCCCTGTTAATACAGAGGGGGGATGAAGTCGGGCTCTCTTTGTGCCCTACTATGGAGAATCCTGACCTGGTATTCCAGGAAACAGGTGACTCTAGCCCGACACATTCCAGGCGGCTGAATGTCATAGCAGACAAGCTATCCAGTCTCACGCAAACCAGACAGCACAGAATGGTCCCTCCTGTCAGATTTTTTCAAAACAATATGCTTCTGATCAACCAGATCAGTCATTGCTGACAACTGGGTAATTCACCAATTAATTTCAACACGAGAATCTTGCTCGTCTCTTGGACAGTTTACAGGGACAGACCTAAGGGTCGGAGGGGCATCCCCTCCTGGGACCTCCCCTTGGTGTTGCACCAATTAGCAAGGCTCCATTGGAACCCATTAAAGAGGCCTCTTTGAAGCATTGGCCATCAAGACTGTTTTCCTCCTGACCCTGGGTTCTGGTAAACACAGGAGTGAGATCCATGCTTGGCAAAACAAAAGCATCAGACACCAGTCAGACTGCTCAAAGGTGTCGTACCCAGCACCCAGCCTTTTTTCCAAGAACCAGCTGGCCAAGGAGAGTCCGGACAGTGTGGCCCCAGTGGTTATACCAGCCCTGGCCTCCAACTCTGGATAGATCCCTCAAGTCTGACAGGTCCCTCATTTATGAGTTCACCTAAGTCCCTAGTAACTTACCCTCCGACCAAGCGGTAGTTATTAAGCAATTGTCTATTGGATAGGATGTATTAACGCAATAAAATTGCAAATTTAATAAGTAAATTAAATTTTTATAAGTTAATACCCTATCCAATGGACAGGCAAGGCCCTCCCAACCACGGACCCCGCTACCAGCTTACTAGGGGTCTAAATCTGTTTAGACAACGAAAAAGTTGAACTGACATCACTCTGTGTAGACAGGAAGCAAGTATGATGCGCCACCTAGCGAATGCACACTACTAACCGGTCCTGTTGGTATTACATACAGGATATCTTTTTCTGGTGTTTGGCGGAACCGGTCGCGCCGACCGGTAAAGCAATTGTCCATTGGATAGGGTATTAACTTATAAAAATTTAATTTACTTATTAAATTTGCAAGTTTGTAAGGATTACTATTTGGTGTGATTGTGTAGAGCAAATGTTTTCCTTAAAGTAAACAGACTTACAAGAAGATGACACATACAAGAATATCATGTTTCTGTATGGCGGATTTCTGATATCATAGGACTTATGTTCTTCAGGTAGTGACATGCTTAATTGTAAATTGAGTGTAATTTCATGGACCTCTGAAAGAACAGAATAGAGATCCTTGGTCAATGGAAAATTCTACATTTAATCACTGTATCTGGTAGCAGGTTAACAAAAATTGGAGCAATTTTATTTAATTCAAGGTGTTAAACTAGTATTTTGCTTTGTCCTCTTCTCATAATTTTGTTTGTTTGTTTCAGTATGACCAGTACAAGACTCCTATGGAAAACATTGGTCTTCAGGACTCATTACTGTCTAGGTTTGACCTGTTGTTCATTGTACTGGACACTATGGACCCTGAGAATGACCGTAAGATTTCTGATCATGTGTTGCGCATGCATCGGTACAGGGCTACTGGGGAGCAGGATGGAGATGGTGAGTAAACTAAAGGCAAAAAATGTCCACCCACATACTGAGCCTGTGTTATGTTTGTAAAATGTCCACCCACATACTGAGCCTGTGTTATGTTTGTAAAATGTCCACCCACATACTGAGCCTGTGTTATGTTTGTAAAATGTCCACCCACATACTGAGCCTGTGTTATGTTTGTAAAATGTCCACCCACATACTGAGCCTGTGTTATGTTTGTAAAATGTCCACCCACATACTGAGCCTGTCAATGTCTGTAAAATTTACAACTAGAGACTGAATCTGTGTTGTGTCTTTAAAAATGTCTACACACTTATATACATTAATGGGGGTTTTGGTGGTTTTCATTTTAAGTTAAAAATTTGAGGTAACTGGTAAAATATTGTAGATTTTACAACAAGACTAAAATCTTTTTTAAGAGGGCTGTTCCATATTGGCAGGTGGATTATAAACTTATTTCCTAATTGTATCCCCGAAAAGCGCCACCCTATTATTTCGGTAGCCCAGGAGTCAAAATTATGCTCTGGGGAGTCAAAAACCTCAAATTTTGACCATTGCTTGTGTTCAAGATGTAGGGCACAGTTTCTGTCAGATTTATTTTATATTTAGTGCATGAATTGGTGGGAAGGACGTCTCACCACCCTATCTTTTTTGTAGGCCTGGGGTCAAAAGCGAGTAATAGCTATTTTAAGTCTGGGGGTCAAAATTATGCTCTGCTGAGTCAAAAACCTCAAAAAATTTGACTTGTAACTTGAAATTATTGCATTTAGAGAATTTTGTTTAAATTTGTTATTCAGCTACTTTTGGGTCAGCTATAACATAGTAAAATTGCAGACCTGTAACTCACTGCATGGCGGAGTAATAGCTACTTTGTCATTCTCATTGTTGAGTAAATCAGTTGTAACTTGAAAACCATTGCAAAAGTGCTTATAATTATTGATGTTATATTATATAGTATTACTTATTATTGGTCTTAGAGGTTTGCAATATGAAACCAACGTATAGGAAATCATGGGCTAGGAATCTTCTTATGGGGTTCAATTTGACCTTGGGCCCCTCCTTCAAGGTCAAACGAGGATAGCCAAACTTAAAAATGCTTAGAGCTCGCTTATTATTGGTCATAGAGGTTTGGGATGGTAAACCAACATATAGGAAATCAGGGGTGGGAATCTTTTGGTGTGGTCAGATTTGACCTTGGGCCCCTCGTTCAAGGTCAAACAAGGATAGCCAAACTTAAAAGTGCTTATAACTCTCTAGAGGTTTTGGATGGTAAACCAACATATAGGAAACAAACGCTATTGCTTTGGGACCTTCACCTTCATTTTCAAGGTCAGATTTTGGCCATTTTTTTCATATTTTGGGCCAGTTCTCATATACAGAAAGTTAGATCATCCTATGTGTGGTATATATATAATACATATATATGTCCTCTGTAAGCATGCAGAAATTTGATCTTGAAGCTCTTCATTGGAAGTCATCCACAGACCATCAAATACCTCACCGAGGCCATTTTTGGCCTTTGTGGAGATATTTCCCGACTTAATGCACTGAAAGCACGAAAACATAATACTCTGTATATCACGCTGCAACCATGTCCCGTCCGGGTATACACTGTGTCGAGGCGCAATATCTAGTTTATTATTGGTCCTAGAGGTTTGAAATATGAAACCAACCTATAGGAAATCATGGGCCAGGAATCTAATGATGTGGTAAGATTTGACCTTAGGCCCCTCCTTCAAGTTCAAACTAGAAGAGCCAAATTTAAAAGTGCTTATAACTCGCTTATTATTGGTCCTAGAAGTTTGTAATTTGAAACCAACCTATAGGAAATCATGGGCTAGGTATCTTCGGATGTGGTCAGATTTGACCTTGGACCCCTCCTTCAAGGTCAAACGAGGAGAGCCAAACTTAAAAATGCTTATAACTCGCTTATTATTGGTCATAGAGGTTTGGGATGGTAAACTGACCTGTAGGAAATCATGGGCTGGTAATCTTTTGGTGTGGTCGGATTTGACCTTGGGTCCCTCCTTCAAGGTCAATTGAGGATAGCCAGTGCTTAGCCAGTGCTTTGATGCTCCTACTGTTTGGAATTCACTCCCTGAAGACATTCGTGCATCACCCACTATTGCCTCTTTTAGAACCAAGCTCAAAACCTATCTCTACGCAAAGGCTTATCCTCCTTAGGTCATTTTCTCTTATGGCTTCTCCGTGGTGCTGACCTGTTTCTGTCCCTGGACTTTGAATTTGTATATTGCTATTGTCTTGTTGCGCCTTAGAGTCCACTATAAGCGCTATAAAAGTCAAATTAGAATTATAACTTCAGGAATCTTCAGCCTCTATGTCTTTTATTATTACTTCTACAGGTTAGCTATGTTTGGGGATACACCGCCAGCTCGTTTTATTGCGCTACTATAGCTTACCATGTGGAACTGAATGCTGATCTTGGATGACCGCAAGCCCTGGCCAACGACTAGTACTGGCCGGTGCCTCACAGGAAGGTGAGCCCCGTAGTGAAATACCGCTTGATCTCCCTTCTTTCTCATTTGCCGCGATATGTGCACATGCTTTTTATTGCAAGGAAAGAAGTTTAATATTAATTCAATTCAAGAACAAATAAGGGTGTACTGGCTGTTGAAGCAATAAATGGGGTTGTACCAGGCTTCTATTGAAACAACCTAATTCCAAAGCAGGGGTGGATCAGATCTCCGCTCGGATCTGAAGCCTGGTCCGAACCAACAGCTTGACTTTCATATCACCCAAGTTATAACCTTCTGAACATATGTTCGGATGTTTGGATGATTGTTCGGATCCAACGAACAGCTTGACTTGCATAATCACCACCTGAGCACATGTTCGGATGATTGTTCAGGTCCAAACTCCGAGCAGTTTGGATGTGGAAATGAGTGTTTAGATCAGAACTCCGAACAGTCCTAGGCCGAACACACTTGGATTAAATGGACATAAGTCTTGTTCAAAACTATCACTTACCTGAGGCTTCTGTGCAAGTCAAAAAGTACTCCAGCAAAAAGGGGGTTCTTCTGAACAAGGTATATTAAATCAGACCCAGGCCCTGTATTTTATAAGGAAGTAGATTTGTCTGACGTGCCCTCTCAATATTCCTAGGATATTGAAACTTAGGCAGTTTTTGAATCTGCCTACCCCAAGGGACAGTATGCCTAGGTCCTGTACCACAGTCTGTGCTCTGAATGGTGTAGCAGGCCACCAGGAGCTAAGGGCAAAGGGCCTTGAGCTATGCTCCCACTCAGTCCTCAGCTAAAATGTTTCAGGACTTTCAGACTGCTTTTTTATTTGAAAATATATACATATAAACCCCCTGGTACCACTCCTAGGTGGTACAAATTGGGACAACCTTGTGTTGAGCACAAGTTACAAGATTGCAAAAATCTGTATCTTCCCTAGTCCAATCAAATTCAAACTTGACAGGGAGATACATCACCATCATAGCTAAGTTGCTTTCGAAATTGGTGTAATTCCGTCCTTTCGTTTGTCCGTTTATAGCATAGATACAATTATGTAACCTAGAATACAAGTTTACGTTTCTTAGCACGTTTTCTTAGCACGTCTAACCTTTACTGGGTGACCTAACATTTCTTTCCTTGTTTCTTAATGTAATTACAGCAGTTTCTAACTTGATTGCTGCCTGCGCAACCCACCTTTTGGGGCATCTTTGACCCTCTTGTTGAAAAATAGTATAAGAGAAATTTGGTGGATTTCTCCACTCCCTCTGTGAAACAAGTCTCAGACTTTTTCATGTACCTGTACCAAGATCCAAACAGGCGTCCTTCGACCCTTGATGGTTACAGAACAGCTGTTGTTGACACCTTGGGCCCAGCGGGTCTCCATATTTCTCAAAGCTCAGACCTTAACTGGTTACTCGTCAGTTTTCATAGGGAATGTGCCAAAGTTTCAGAAATCTCCCAAACTAAAACCTCTGTTGTTCTTAACAAGCTCAATAAAGCACCCTTTTAGCCTATAAATGGCACAGAACTCAAACATTTTACTCTCAAAACTGCTTTCTTACTAGCTTTGGCCTCCGGCAAGCGCAGCAGCGAAATTCTTGCCTGGGTTACAAACAAAGTATCTAATCTAGGCAAGTGGGAAAAGGTAGCTTTGTTCCCCCTTTCAGACTTCATAGCCAAAACCAACTAGCAAGAGAAGCTTCTCAAACTATGTCTTCAGTGACTATCCCTGCTTTGACTACCATTGTGGATAGACAATTCAAAGAAGACAGGACCCTGTGTCCGGTACGGGCCTTGAGGTACTATTTGGATTGAACCAAAGACCTGAGAGGGTCTCGATCCCAACTCTTTATTTCCTTCAAGAAAGGATATACCTCAGACATCAGACCTGGTACTCTCTCTTCTTGGTTAAAACAAACTATCCTACCTTGTTACAAACAAGCAGACCAACAGTCCTAGAACTTGATCCAAGTCAAAGCACATGATACTTGGGCCTTTGCGGCCTCTAAGGCCTTTTTTGGTGGGGTGTCGGTGGACCAAATCTTGCAAGCTTGTTTTTTTCTAAAAGACCTTACTTGGTCGGACAACGACAACAATATGTATCTGGGTCCAGTAGTAGCACCTCAGCAAGTCCTGGACCCTTCTCCTCAGACTAGTCATCCTCAGAAGGAAAAGAAGGGGGGGCACATCCACTGCAACCAAATCTTCAGGAGTCTAAATCCCAGTGTCTGGGCATACAACTACCTCCTCGGGATATTTGGTAAGGTCTTCATTCAAGTATTCTGATTTTTGGCTTCTTATAGGCCCAGTTTCCAGAACCGAGGCACTGTAAGTGGGACTCTAACTGGCTTTTTAAAAAACATTCATTCTAATCTATTTAATTCAAAATCCAAGAAACATTGACAAATACCTCCAGTCTCAGCTGTAATCCCTCTTGTCTAGCGGTTGGATTCAGCGTTCAGTTCCACATGGTGAGCTATTGTAGCGCAATAAAATTGAAAGTTTTAATTACTTAAATGTTGTTTTTTATTTTGCTACAATAGCTTACCATGTGGGACTGATTGCTGTTCTCGGATGGCCGCAGGCCCAGCCAACGTCTAAGAAAAGTAGACATTTATAGTTGGCCGTAGCCTAAGCTTGTTGTCTCCTTTTCTCGTTGGCCGCGTGATTTACCCTTGCTTTTTATTGTAAGGAAAGAAGTTTTACTTTTTATATGTATATACATGTTGTTGGATACTGAAACTTCATCAGTTTCTTTATTTGATACCATAGAATCATTTTATTGCGTTAATACATCCTATCCAATGGACAATTGCTAATCCGGTCGGCGTAGACCGGCCCGCCAAACGACAGAAAAAGTCATCTTATATGAATGCATAATGCCCTCACAAGCTGGCCGGTCCCAGTGTGCACTCACTAGGTGGCGCATCGTACTTCCTTTCTGTCTAGACAGCGTGACGTCATAGCATCTTTTTTCGTTTGGTGCGTGCGTGTGCACAAGGATTTGTGAAATTATCTTCATATTTCATTATTTGGTGGTTATTCTACAAGTTGAACGTTTATTTTAGTTTTATATCAAGTTGTGGCGCCCTAGTAGATTCGTCCCTTGTTTCTGTGATAGGGCTAGCAAAAGAAACTGGAGTTAAAAGCTCAGAAGAGATGAGTACCACCCCTGCGGGTGCGAAAGTCAAGAAGACGGATAAGAGCTTGGAAGCAGTGAGTAGCACCCCTGAGGTTGCGAAAACTAGGAAATCTGACAAGACTCCAGACAGCAAAGTGGCCAAGGGGAAATCTACCAAGAAAAGACATTCCTCTCCAGTGAAATCTACAACAGCGTCCACTGAGAGCAAGCTGGAAGCCATGGACTTTAAGTGGTCTGAAAGATTTAGGAGGCTGGAAGCCATGCTTCTCTCCAAGTCTCTCAGTCAGCCTGCACCTACCTTCCAGCCGGTCAAGGTCACCCTGGTGAAACCTCCACCAGTCGGTGTCTTGGATAATACTGAACCCTTCTTCGCACCGGCCAGATCTACCGACCAGCTGGCTTCCTCTCAACAACAGGCTTCAGATCACTCTCAGCCGGTTGACTGACCTTCTGCTACCGACCAACCGGCTTAGTGGCTAGACCCTCAACCTCTACTGCCGGTGTGGAACCGACCTACCGACCTTCAGATTCAGATATGGACACTGATTCTAATTCTGATGCCGAATCTATACCTGTTATGTTCGGCAATACTGAGGAGGGTGAACTTTCTGACATTGAACAGGATGTGTCCCTTACTGAGGCTGATCAAACGTTGTCAGAGGAACAGAACTGTAGAGAGACTATGAGTGGAGTAAGATCGTTTATGGGATGGACTCACATCCCGGAAGTGGACTCTGCCTTATCTAGTTCTGAAGATAACCCATTTCCAGCCCCCAAACAACAACCAGCCAGCAAGACTAGTGTTACCTTACCAACAGACGACTGGTTCTGTCGTAAGATGGATAGACTCAATTTAACCTTAGTTCAGGGATATCCGTCTAGAAGTTCTGAGGCTGGAGGTCTCCAGAGAGACCAGTTTTTGAAACATGGAAAGCGCAAGGAAAGTGGTATGGCCTACATCCCAGTCAGGACAAACCAGCCGGTACTGTTTCCTTCTGGCACTTGGAGGCTGCAAAACTGAACAGCACTTACAGTAGGGTTGCTAGGCCTGGTGGTTTGACCTCACCGGCTCCATCATCGCGATCCATCTCACAGGATATGCTTAGGAGATGGGAAAAGAGTGTCCGGGAAGCCACGTATATATGCAACCAAGATGCAGGACTTAGCTGCTGTTTGAGTAAAGTACTGGAAAGCATGACTTCCCAGTTGAAGATTCTGCAAGCTGAACACAGCAAAGGTAAATCAGCAGACAAGGTCGGTGGAGCCACAGAAGAATTGCAGTACTTAATGACTTTCAATTCCTCTATTACCCAGTGCATGGCCAAGACCATGGAGCATTTGTCAGACTTTGCATTTGTCAGTATGTATAACTTTACATTGGCCCATTGTGATTCATATTTGGCACATATCAAATCTGGCATCAAGCAAGACACTTTGGCTGCCTTACACTAAGCTCCAATGGACTCTGCAACGCTCTTTCCAGATAACATACTGAAGAAAGCAGAAGAAGACATCTCCAAGTTTGAGGAGAGAAGCCACCCTTATGCCAATTCTTCAAGCCGTATGGATTCACGTTACCATCCTTACAAGAGGTCGGACCGGTCATCTTATGATGCCAAGTCTTCAAAACCTGCCTGGAAAAATCTGGGACGACAATACAAGAAAAAGAGTTCACTGTAGTAGCAAAGGAGGTGAAACTGGTGGCCATACACAAGGGTATAAGGATCCACCAATACCTAGACGACTGGTTGGTGAGGGTCACATCCCACCGGGTTTGTCTCCAGCACACTCAAGATCTAGTGAAATATGCCAGGAACTAGGTTGGCTGGTGAATGTAGAGAAATCAGAACTGGAACCCAAACAAGTCTTCAATTTCGTCGGCTACCAGTTCGACCTCAGGGCCGGTCGGGTCCGACCCACACCAGACCGGTGGCAGACCCTACAAGAAAAGATACAGTCACTGCTGTCAATACTAACAGCCACAGAGAAGCAAGTTCATCTAGGCCGACTGCATATGAGGCCCATACAGTGGCATCTCAAAAACACTTGGAGAATACCAGAGTCACTGGACAAGGTCATTCCATTACCCAGGTCCCTGCATCCACACTTACAATGGTGACTGGAGGAGAGCAATGTGCTCCGAGGTCAACCATTACACCTAATAAAACATGCTCTGCAAATATTTACAGACGCATCAAAAGAAGGGTGGGGCGCTCACTTAAACGAGTTCACTGCAAGGGGGTCCTGGTCTCTGCCAGAAAGCAAACTGCACATAAACTATCTGGAACTAAAAGCAGTCTTCCTAGCCTTAAAAGAGTTCCAAGACCTCTGTTCAAACCAGATAGTACTGGTGGCAACCGACAACACTACAGTAGTGTCATACATAAACAAGGAGGGAAGCATGAGGTCGGGTCCACTCTGTGCCCCACTGTGGAGAATCTTGACTAAAAGCCCGACACATTCCAGGCCGGCTGAATGTGGTAGCAGACAAACTAGCCAGGCTAGGCCAGACCATCCAGACAGAATGGTCCCTTCTTCCGGAGGTTTTCCAGACAATATGCAGCAGGTGGCATCGGCCTCAAATAGACCTATTTGCCACCAGGTTCAACAACAAGCTGCCTCTGTTCGTGTCACCAGTACCAGACCCCCTGGCTACAGCAGTGGACGCACTCAGTCTACCATGGGCGGATCTGGATGCGTACGCCTTCCCACCAGTAGCCATATTGGGCAAAGTGGTGGAGAGGTTGCAGGACTCCCCATGCAAAAGAATCATTCTGATTGCTCCGGGTTGGCCAAACATGCCTTAGTTTTGGGATCTAGTGGCCATGTCCAGCCAAATCCCACTGTGCCTGCCCAATCTGTTGACCCAGCCTTTCAACCAGATCCCACACAGAAATCTGGCAAACATGAATCTCCATGCATGGCTCCTAGAGCCTCAGCAATTAAAGAGCAGGGCTTCTCTGAGGCAGTGGCAGCAAGAATTGAGGCTCCTCAAAGAAGATCAACCAGATCAGTGAGAACAGCAATCAGTCCCACATGGTAAGCTAGCTTACCATGTGGAACTGAAGAGAGTCCCATGCCTCCCTGCTGTATTACAGCTGAGGTGGTACGGGATAATTACAACTCGGAAGAAGGGAGATCAAGCAGTATTTCACTACAGGCTTCACCTTCCTGTGAGGCTCCGGCCAGTACTAGACGTCTATTTTTCTTGGACAATGGCCTGGGTCTGCGGCCATCCGAGATCAGCATTCAGTTCCACATGGTAAGCTTGTAGCTTACAAAAGCTACATTTAAGTAATTAAAATTTTCAAACTTATACTGCTCTAGAAAATAGACTGCGTCAGAGTTCTTGTCTTCCTTATTATTACTTCTTGGTCTTTGAACTAATTTTCATGGTGACACTACCTCCATTTTTGCTTAACACCCAGTAGGAGACAAACAAGGAGTTAAACACAGCAGTCTTGTTTGCATTTGGTTTCACTACACCATAATCCATGTTGCATTCGTCAAGTTCTAAAATACGCTTTCCTGGTGTACCTGAAGGGAGTACTGCATCCATGTACATATTCTAAGACAGTACTGTATCTTCCTAAACCTCGGGTTCCTTTAATTCCCTTCATTTGACTCCAAAACCTTCAAAATCCATGTATCACAATAAAAGTCTGGCAGTCACTATGCACCTACTTTTTGAACTCTCTACCTTTGTTATGAATCAGGTCCTCGGTAGCTCCTGAGGAAGCACCTTAACAGTTAAATTTGTACTTTGCTTCTCTAAACCGTTTTAGATGGATAAATTTTATGTCCTTTTGTACTTTCACTTTGTACTCTGAAGCTCAAAACACAAATTCAGCTGACACAGAGTGTTCATGTGCACTGATTGCTTGTTTGTTTTAGCCATGCCCCTGCAGATGGCAGCAGACTTGCTGAGTACAATGGCGCCTGAGGATGAGACTGAGGAGGATGGAGAGACTCCCGTGTATGAGCGATTTGACAACCTGTTGCATTCCAGCAAAAAGAAAAAGTGGGTGGTTAATGACTAGTGCAAAAAAATTACAGTATCAGGATCAAAGTCAGAATCACTAGTTTTTACCCTAGTGCCTTTAAGAGCTGGGGGGATATGGCTTTCACCAATGGTGTCTGGATGGGCAAGGGGGGAAAAAGGTTCTCTGGGTTCTATCTCAGAAAGCGTAAGATGTTGGAAGTTCATATTTGGTAGGGACATTGGTTGAGGGGTGTAGGTTTGCAACATCTTGGTGTGACCTTGATTTGACCTTGCTGAAGTGACCTGGAATTTGAAAATCTTGTCTGAGCTATATCTCACAAACCGTAAGGTGTAGGAAGTTGATTCTCTGTAGGGACATTGTGTTTGGAGGGTGTAGGTGTGCAATGTCATGGTGTGACCTTGATTTGAACTTTGACCTTGCCTTAGTGACATGGACCTTAAATATCTTGTCAGGACCACATCTCGGACACCATAAGGTGTAAAAAGTTGATACTTTGTAGCGACATTGGTTGGGGAGGAGGGGAGGTGTACAATGTCATGTTGTGACCTTGATATGATCTTGCCATAGTGACCTTGAACTTAAAAATCTTGTTCGGGCCATATCTCACAAACCCATAAAGCATAGGAAGTTTATACTAGATAGGGGCATTAGGTAGGGGTGTAGGTGTGCAATGTGATGTACCTTGACTTTTTCATTGTGACGTCTTTAAAATTTTGTCCGCACCTTATCTCAGAAACCATAAGGTGTAGGTAATTAACACTTGGTAGGGACAGTCATTAGGTGTTGTAGGTGTGTATCATCATGGTGTGACCTTTAACCTTGGCTGTGCCAAAGTTTCTTCAGCTGCCATATTTAAGACATCCCTTATGACAAGGGATATGGATTGCTGCAACTGATTATTGTATCCCCGGACGAAAGTCGGGGATACTTAAGATTCAGTATGGTCACGTCGCCGCCGCAGAGATTTCCTTGTGGACGTGATAAGTTAAAAAAATATTTTAGTTAGACCTTTCAAATTTGGTATGTGGGTATATATGGGCAATGCCACAAACGCTATTGTTTTGTGTCCAAGTGGCCGTCTCAGACCAACCAGTTACTGCCCGAGGAAATTGGTAACAGAGAAATTCTTGTACCAGTCATTGGTCTCGGTGAGATGACTTGTCTGAACCTACCAGACCAGTCAGCCAACCTACATGTCAGGACCTCCTAACTGGTCGAAAGTGACAATAGATAAGAAGACTTTCCCAACTACCTGTCAGCCTTATCTTATCAGACCCCAAACCAGCCAGTTACTTGTCCCGGTGAGATGCCGAACTCAACCGGACTGGTCAGCCTACTTCCAGCAAGAAGTCTGCTGTATCAGTTACTGTGGAGGTTCATCAAGTTTTTCTTATGGTTCCAGTGAGATACAGTGATCGACCCTCCTAGACTGGCCACCCAGCTTGACTTTTACCCAGCCTGTGAGCAGTGTCAGCTGACACCATCGGCCTAAGTTTTCAAACTCTGGTCACAGTTCTCATAAATGGCTATTAGTGTTTTCCAAAGTGGGGTTGTGTGGGTTACTGACACCCGTACAGAAGCAAGTCCACCTAGGTCGCCTCCGCATGAGGCCGATACAGTGGTACTTGAAGTACAGCTGAAGGGTACCAGACTCACTAGAAAAGGTGATCCCAGTTCACTCCACACCATCTAAAATGGTGGTTGTAGGATGACAATGTGCTTCAAGGTCAACCATTACACCTACTTAAATATGCTCTGCAAATCCTTACAGATGCATCAAGAAGAGCGAGTGCTCACTTAGGGGAATGCACTGCAAGGGGAACCTTGTCCCTTCCAGAAGCAAGTTACACATAAAGTATCTTGAACCAAGGTGGTCTTTTGGCCCCAAAGGAGTTCCAAGACCTCTGCCTGAACCTTATTGCTACCATAGCTACGGATAACACCATGGTGGTTGCCTATTTAAGGAGGGAGGGGGAAGGAGTAAGTTGGGCCCTCTTTGTGTCCTACTATGGCAAATCCAGACCTGGTGCTCCAGGAAAAAGGCTCAAGCCCGACACATTCATGCTTCAACCATGTCCCGTCTGGGGATACACTGCGTTGAGACGCAATCTCTAGTTATATGTACTTTTACTTAATTATGGCAAAAAGACGGGTTTGGTCCTATGAGTGTGAATAAAAGACCAATAAAATGCATAGAGATCAAATAAATTGATTTATACCTATTGGATGGATTGCGCAAATATTCCACATCCACCACTGCTCGCGCCTTTTTCTGTGGGCAATTGTAGGAGTTTTGTATTTGGGAGGGCACTATTCCAGGATAGAAAACTGCATGTCCTTAGCTGAGTGGTCTATTCCAGTGAAATGTTTAGAAACAAGAGTCATGAAATCTAAAAAAAAATTACTTTTCAGGTTTTTGGCCACTGTCGAATTTTGGCGGAAATAGAGAATGTTGTTTATCTCGAAATCCATAAAAGATAGGATGATTTCAGCCAAATTTTGGACCCTAAAGGTACTAAAGACTACTCCTACAGGACTTACTGAGCTAACTGAGAAATGGCTACTTTGCTATTATGCTAATGAGTAAATGAACTGTAATTCAAAGTATTAATTTTGGTGGGTTTTTTTTTGGTGAAATATGTTCTAGTTTTTGCTGTTCTCTGTCATTGTAAATTTTTAGTGCTGTAGCTATAATGCTAACGGGAGTAATACATTGACATTTTGTCAATGAGTAAGTCATTTTTAGCTTCAAAAGTATTCAGTACAGAGGTTTCTTATAAAATATGTTATCCGTATGGTACTAAGGGATACTACTCTATGTCTTGAAAACCATGTTAGCTATCCTTTTCAGGTGGATACATCTTGCAGTTGGCCACAGATGCGCCCTTTGTCTCTCTCTTTCAGATACACCTCTCTTTACACTGCTCTGTAAGACTTCTGATCTTTGTATTCCTTCACTATTTCTATGTCTCGTGGTGTTTTAAACTATTTTCCACAGTCTCTTCCATGCTACTTTTGCACCATTACAACATCATTAAACTATGGTCAGCTTTGCTTGTCTTTTAAATTTATTTGGTAAACAGAGTGGCCACAGTATATTAAAACCTGTGACAGTAGAATTGTGACACCTGTTTGACATTGCATGACACTGGTCTTTTTCAGTGACCGCATTGTGAGCATGAAGTTTATGCGCAAGTATGTACATGTTGCAAGGGACATCAAGCCAGTGTTAACACGAGAAGCTGCTGATCTGATTGCAGATGAATACTCAAAACTCAGGAATCAAGACAATCTGGCTCAAGGCAATATTGCAAGAGTAAGTGCAATGACATGATGTTTTTCAGGGTTCTACAGCTTCTACACACACAAGCACACAAAAAAAGAAAGAAAAATTCAATGTTTTGTTAGTCTTGTTAACGAATTACTGGTATACCGCTTTTCGTTTTATTACCCCACAGCCCTTAAGGGCTGTCAGGGTATTGTTTTCACCCATGGTGTCTAGATGGGCAGGCGGCGGGAAAAAGTTTGTCTGGCCTGTATCTCAGAAACCGTAAGGTGTAGGAAATTGATACTTGGTAAGGACATTGGTTAGGGTGTGTAGGTGTGCAACGTCATGGTGTGACCTTGATTTGACCTTTGACCTTGCCGTAGTGACCTTGAGTTTGAAAATGTTGTCCGGGCCATATCTCAGAAACCATAAGGTGTAGGAAGTAGATACTTAGTAGGGACATTAGTTAGGGGGTGTAGGTGTGCAACGTCATGTTGTGACCTTGATTTGACCTTGCCGTAGTGACCTTGACCTATAAAATCTTGTCCGGGCTATATCTCAGAAACCGTAAGGTGTAGGAAGTTAATACTTGGTATGGACATTGGCTAGGGTGTGTAGATGTAAAACGTCATGGTGTGACCTTGATTTGACCGTTGACCTTGCCGTAGTGACCTTGACCTGTAATTCCTTGTCCGGGCTATATTTGAGAAACTATAAGGTGTAGGAAGTTGATTTTTATTGCGTAAAATAGCCTTACCTTATCCTCACAAATGCTTACTTGGTTTGCCTCCACAAATGCTTACTTGGTTTTGTGGAGGCAAAACGCAGCGACCAACAAGAATATTTAAAAATTATTCTTGTTCGAGAGGTGAACCCCGTAGTTAGTGATAGGTGCGCATGCGCACAACACATTGTCGGTTGGACTTTGTCGAGAGATCCTCATTCAATTTTTGGTCGTCGAGGAGGCAACACGTGAAGCTTTTTCAACTCTGCCCGTTTCTAAGATGGCAGATGTGTTCTTTTAGAATTCATAGAGTTCGTGCTAAGAAGAAAGAAGTTTAAAACTTCCTATTCTACAGATCTGAAGTACAATATTACATGCTGAGGGTTGAGTAATCCATGACAGTATTCTTAGACCCCCCTTGGCTGTTACTTGAAAACAGTTTTTGAGTAGAGGATCTATTACAGAAGATTCTTCAGTTTTTGGTTCAAACTGCCTACCTCTTCATTTATGAGGGATGTTCATCAGAAGTCTTTGAGCTGGCCACATTTTCCTGAAGATGGCGTTAAGAGGTCTCCTGCATTTGAAAAACAGCTAGCAGTAGAAGATCTACTAGAGTTTCCTTTTCCAACACCAGATGACATTTAGATTTGATAGCTGGTCAGATTAGAATTCGTTTTCTGGGGTTAGTTATTAAACCTCCAGAAAGCTAGTAGCCTCTCCACTTGGTAGACACACAGAGGGTGACTCTTCATCTTGGAGAAAAAGATATACTTCAGATCGTCCAATGGCAAATCCCTTTCATGAAATCCTGATGGATTTTTATGAAAGAATGCAGCAGTAACCTTTCATTGTCTACAGGTCCTTTCCTCTCTGAGAAGCACAGATTGCTTGCTTAGTGTCAACTTCAATAGTATTCTATCATACCAGCAGTTAGCAGATTTCCTGTAGCCTGAAAAACAGTCAGTCCTACAAGATCTACTTCAGAAGTTTATCAACGTTTGCTTTCAACCTACAAACCAGGCATCAAGATGGTTTATTTCCTCCATTGCCTTGTCTTTATTCTACAACTGGCTGGTGGACCATTTATTTCTTCATTATAGAGAAGATAATACATAAGCTTTCCCACCAATATTCTCAATGAAATAGGGGATTCTGGTGTAGTAGAAGAAATACCTATAAATAGCTGGTTTAAGTGAAAATATTATTGCCATCTCAGAGTTGTGCAGTTTTTGAATGGGTACTATGTAGCCCTCCAATCAAAACTCACCTTTCATGTGGCTCTACTGCAGGTGCTACAGACAGGAAAACAATCCGCCATGTTGCTGAAATATTGTGTTGCATTTAATAGGTTTATTTTCACACACTTTCTTCTGAAAAAGACTACAAGTCACAGGCTTTTCTCAGTAAAATAGTTTCCTCTATCATATCTGACACAATGCTGCTTGTTTTAGATGGAAACATTTGTTTTCTTCAAGACATGGATCGTTGGTGTGTTGTGTGCTGTATAAATATAAACTACGGATAGCCTATACAAGAAGTTTAGTCTATTCAAGGAAGTTAATCAACATTGGGCAAGGTTAGTGCGTGTATAGATGGCCATTCCTGTCATTTTCTTTGCATCTTACAATATCATTGGCCGGTGAGGATCTCTTGCATACGTCTTCAAGCTGTGAAATGGAATTTTATAAAGAAACACGGCCATAAAAGGTTAATGACCAGTTTCAACAGATCTCCAAATGCAAGGGTTGTGCAAATCTTGAGAAGGTTTATTGAATAATATTCCAGTCGAATCCACCCATGTCTGTACATCCCATAATTTAAAGTGGTTACAGACAGGGAAAACATGGCTACCTGAGAGTGTCGCAAATGCTTCAAAAAGGCACAATTTACTACCTCAAGGATTGCACAACTCCAGGTTTTACAGCATATTATTTCTTGTACCAGAACCCGGCAATAAATGGCGCCCTGTGTTCAGTGTTTCTGGCCTTAAGAAGCTTTCAAAACAGAATTCTAGACAAAAGGGTTCTCATAGCAACAGACAGCGCTACTGTAGTCAGTTATCTGAACAAACAAGGGGGAACACACTCATGGGACATGTGTCTCCTGGTTTGGCGCATCTTGGCCTACTGCAATCCTCGAAACATACTCATAAGAGCCAGACACATTCAGGGTTGCCTCAACGTCATAGCCGACAGTCTCTCCAGGAAAGACAAAATAATTCAGACAGAATGGTCTCTTCATCCTCAATATTCGGTCTAATTTGCAAAGTTTGGCACACACCAATGGTGGACATGTTTGCCACCAAGTTGAATCACAAGCTACCAATCTATGTCTCACCAGTCCCAGATGCAAATGCTATGAACATAGATGCATTGAACATCTCCTGGGAGGGTCTGGACGGCTATGCCTTTTGTCCTGTAGCTCTCATACCAAAGGTCATACAGAAAATGAACACCTACAGGTGCAGAATGATAGTAGTAGCACCAGGGTGGCCCAGAATGCATTGGTTTTGGGATCTAGTCAATCTGTCAACCAAGCCCCCATTGCAACTGCCTCACTGGCCTCATCTGCTAAAACAACCTTTCAGTCAGAAGTTCCATCAGAATCTCATGTATCTGAATCTGCATGTTTGGCACCTGGACACCACTCAGAGTCACTTGCATCATTCTCTGAGGAGGTGGCAGATAGAATTAAGGCACCTCAAAGACCCTCATCTAGAAGATTATATGAGTCAAGATGGTCCATTTTTGAACTCTGGTGCCAACAGAATAAGGTGGTCAGCGCAGAGCCTTCTATCTCAGACATAGCAGAATTTTTGAACCATTTGTTCACTGTCAAAAATTTGAAGCCTGCCACAATTGCTGGCTACAGAATTGCAATAGCTGACCATTTGGGACCTTTTGGCCAGGAAGTAGCCAGGAGTTTGCACTTAAATAGACTCCTTGCAAGCTTTTACAAGGACAAACCCATTCTAAATAGGGGTTTTCCCTCTTGGGACCTATCTTTGATTCTTATGTCTTTGACTAAGGCTCCTTTTGAACCTTTGAAGGATGCAAGTCTTAAGATTTTGACTTTCAAGACTTTTTTCCTGATGGCTTTGGCAGCTGGCAAAAGAAGGGGGGAGGTGCACGCTTGGACATTCTCTTCCCTCAGGCATAAACCTCACTGGAAGGAGATCACTATTTCTCCTTCTCCTGCCTTCTTAGCAAAGAATCAGTTGGCTTCTGATTGCCCAGATTCGCTAAAACCGGTGTTCATTCCAGCTCTTAAACCTTTTTTGAGCTCAGACTTGACTGAGGATATGACTTTATACCCTGTCAGAGCACTTAGATACTATCTAGACAGAACTAGTGCTTTAAGGAAGGGAAAGTATCTCTTGTTTATGTCCTTTAAGGAAGGCTTTGACAGAGGTCTCATGGGATCTACTATCTCTTCTTGGATCAGACAGTCTGTCTTATTGGCTTATCAGTCATCCAATTTTGATACACAGGACCTACAGGTTAAGGCCCATGATGTTAGGTCCATGTCTGCTTCTTTAGTATTCAAGGATGGGTGTCCCTAGAGCAGATTTTAGGCTCCTGCCATTGGAAGAGCCACAACACGTTTTCTACCTTTTAAGCTATGTGTCTTGGCATTCCACAGACCAAACAGATTACAATTAGGCCCAGTGGTTTCTGCTCAGCATATGATTGGCTTTGAGTATGTTCTTGAGTATTTCATATGGCTTACATACTTTACTCTTCCTTCCATACCAGTATCTTGTATGGACATATGTCTTCTTCTGTGGCAGATGGCCTCATGACTGTATTTTGTAAAACACAGAAGCCAGCTTGGGGTGCCTTCTTGCTGGATGACAGCTCCCAGCTCGAGGGACCCAGGAAGCCATTTCCCACCACACAGTTGTGGGTGATGGTTTAGATATAGGACAACTTTATGCTACATGGGACAAGTGTCAACTACAACAGTACATCATGAATATTCATGAGATTAGCTATCATTACTTATCTTTACAGATATTTTACAGTAATGGAAAATTCTGTTGTAGCATACTTAACCTTATCTTATCCTCTCCTTCAAATGCTTTCATGGTGAACCCCATAATCTATTAACAGGGAGGTTGCAAAACAAACCCCTCCTCCTGTTATGGTTGGAATCAAGCATTTGTGAGGATAAGGTAAGGCTATTTTACGCAATAAAATGTAACAAATTTTATTGTAATTTAACTTTTTGTAAGTTAAATACTTACCTTATCCTCACAAGGACAGACCCACCCTTCCTCCCCTCACAAGTTTGTTTTCATAGGGGACCAAAAATTAAATGAGGATCTCTCGACAAAGTCCAACCGACAATGTGTTGTGCGCATGCGCACCTATCACTAACTACGGGGTTCACCTCTCGAACAAGAATAATTTTTAAATATTCTTGTTGGTCGCCGCGTTTTGCCTCCACAAAACCAAGTAAGCATTTGTGAGGATAAGGAACTTACAAAAAGTTAAATTACAATAAAATTTGTTACAATTTGGTAAAGACATTGGTCGGGGGTTACAGGTGTGCAGCGTTATGGTGTGACCTTGATTTGACCTTTGATCTTGCATATCTGATGCTATTTTTTCTCTCTACAGGGATATGTGATACTGTTTTATCTCGTATATCTCTTGTATCTTTTTACTTGAATCTTGGTTGTTGCACCTTTGGGTGTCTTTTGATGCAGATTAAGCACTGTTAAAGTCATATTAGAATTCATTAAGGGTTTTACTTTTGCAACTCCCCATTGTAACAGATGGTATTGCATCAAGTGAGTAACAGGTTTTGCCCCAACTCCACATATAAGCATGTATTGCCACATCTGTATGTATGGGTGATATTCAAAACATTCAAACCATAATTCGACCATACATAATTGTGATATTTTCATTGACAACTATACTCCAGTTAAGAAATTTTACAGTTTCATAACTTTTAGTTTACAGAATTGTCTTGTTTTAATACTTAATCTTTACATGCAGTGCTCTGAAAGTATCCCAAAATCTGTGTACTGTTTCATTATTTCTATATCTCATGGTGTTGAAAAACATTTCCCCAGGCTGTGGGGTACGGGCATCTCTGATGCTATTTTTAGGTCTAAAACAACATACATGTGGTATGCAATTTTAAGAACTGGTTTTGAAGAGACAATTACTTCCTTTTCAGCATATCCACATTTTTATGTCAGCTGACTTGTCAGTCAGCTGACATTATGTCATCACTCTGCGGCGTGGGCGTACACGTCCGCATGAACAACTTCTTCTCCAAAACTACAAGGCCTAGAGACATGCTGTTTTTTTTAAAAGATACCTTATCTATCGAGGATGAAAAATTGTTCAAGGCATGCAAATCTGTCTGTTCGTCTGTTTGCTAGACACATTACAAGGGGGGTACCCCCACCAAAAGTGTGAAAATTTCAACTTTTTATCACAATTTTCTCAGTGACTATTGCAGGGATTTCTCTCATATCTTGCATATATGTACTAGGCCAGAGGTAGATTCTCTTGTGTGAGTATGAGACCTGGATCTGTCTTACTTTTTTTTTAATAAATTTTTTTAATAATTTTTAATGCATTAAAATTCATGAAATCATGCACTAAATCACTTATAACTTCAAAAGTGTTGCATTTACAGCATTTTGTGAAAATATGTTGTTCAGCTACTTTTTTCATAGCTACAATATGGTGAGTAAGTTGGGTGTCTGTCTCAATAGCTAAGTGAGTAATAGCTACTTTTGGGCTTTTCAGGAACTTCCATTATGAGTAAAATCACTTGTAACTTAAAAACTATTGCATTTAGAGAATTTCGTATAAATATGTTATTCAGCTACTTTTGGGCCAGCTATAACATAGTAAAATTTCAGACCTGTAGCTCATGGCATAGCTGAGTAATAGCTACTTTTAGGTTATCACTGTTGAGTAAATCGCTTATAACTTGAAAACTATTGCATTTAGAGAATTTCGTATAAATTGGAAAATTTAATGGTTAAATTAAATTTTTATTAGTTAATATCTTACCTAGTGGACCAGTGCATTTGTCCGGCGCGCAGCCGGTCCCGCCAAACGTTAGACAAAAACGTCCTGAGCTGGGCTCTGGCCGGGACCGGTAGTGTACTCCTCATTCGCCAGGTGTCGTGACTGCACCCAGCTCCCCTACTGCGCGTGCGCGCGCATGCGTACTTCCTCTTTTTGTGGCCTACCTAAGAATGTCCCCCTTTGAGCTATTGCGGGGCAGGTAGGGTGGGACTCTCTTGGTCCACTAGGTAAGATATTAACTAATAAAAATTTAATTTAACCATTAAATTTTCCATTTTATTGCGTTAATATATCTTACCTAGTGGACCAGTGCAGAATAACTACCCAGTGGTTGGAGGGTAGCTATGGACAAAGGGGAGACCGAGACTCTAAGATCTACATATATACTCCGTAAATCCAGAGGAAATCACCCGGGAAGGGTTTCTAACTACCCTGGATAGGTACAGTCTCTCTTATACATCACTATACACTATATACATGGGAGCCTCTACTTAGTCCCTAATTTGTTGGGCAGCTACCACAGGACCCAAATGGTACACATCCGAGTCTGCCCATGCCAAGTCCTTCAAGTAAAATTGGGTGAAGGTGTTATGAGATTTCCAGTGACAGGCTGCCAAAATCTGGTCTAAGGGAACACCCCCCTGAAAGGCTTTGGACGCCGCGAACGCGCGAACGTCATGAGCCCGAACCTGATGCAACTGTTGAGCCTGTTGGTCTGACATCTGGTAACAAAGGACTATGGTTTGTTTGATCCAGGAGGAAACGGTAGCAGGGACAATATCCTTCTGGAAACTCTTCCTAAAGGAAACAAAAACCAATTCCTTGCCTGAACGGAGATCTTTGGTTTTGTCCAAGTAATAACGTAGTGCCCGGACCGGGCACAGACTCCTATCCTCCTTGAGGGATTTGTCCAATGAAGGAGCCAAGGCTGGAATGATAACAGGGGCCACGCAAGCGGGACCCTCTTTAGCCAGGTGGTTCTTAGAGATGAAACTAGGAGAAGGCGATAATGAAACATTCGACCAATCCTCTTGGTGCCTAATGTTCCTGTGGACCCAAGCATGAATTTCACTCCTCCGTTTCCCAGAGCCCAAGGCTAGAAGGAAGACAGTCTTAAAGGTGAGGTACTTCAGCGAAGCCTTCCTGAGAGGTTCAAAAGGAGGTTGTGTAAGTTGGTGAAGGACCAAAGACAAATTCCACGTAGGAACCCCACGCCTGCCTTTTGGTTTGTCCCTATGAAAACTGTCCAACAACCTGGACAAGTTTTCATCCTTGCTGATGTTAATTCTGGAATTCCCCACTTTGTCGGCTATGGCAGTCCTATAGCCTTCTATGGTACTAGGTTGAAGATGTTTCTCCTGAAAAGGGGAAAGGAAAAAATCCGCAATTTGCTCTATAGAGGGAGTCCTGAAGTCCACCTGATTCTTTTCACACCATCTGACAAAAACGGACCACTTTGATTCATAAATGGCTCTGGTAGAGCGTCTTTGAGGAGCCTCAATTCTTGTTGCCACTTCTGCCGAGAACCCGGCCTGCTGGATGGCAGAGGCTGTAGGAGCCACGCATGAAGGTTCAGATTGGGCAGGTCCCGGTGAGGACACTGATTGAACGGTTGAGTGATCAATTTCGACACCTGAGGGAGCAGGAGGGGAACTTGAGCTGACATGTTGACCAGGTCCCAAAACCAAGGCATGTTGGGCCAACCTGGTGCTATCAGAATGAGACGACGGAATCCGTGGTCCAAGAGTTTCGTTACCACCTGATGAAGAAGGGCCGTCGGTGGAAAGGCATAAGCATCCAGGTCCTCCCAAGGGAGACTTAAGGCGTCCACTCCCCACGCTGATTGGTCTGGGACCGGGGATACAAACCGGGGAAGTTTGTGATTGAACCGGGTGGCAAACAGGTCCACAGACGGGCGGTGCCAACGCCGGCATATTTGAGCAAACACCTCCGGGAGGAGGGACCATTCTGTTTGGATCACCTGATTGAGTCGGGACAGCTTGTCGGCTATGACGTTCAGGTGACCCGGAATATGCCTGGCCCTCAAGACAATCTGCCTTTGATTGCACCAAAGCATCAGTCTCCAAAGGAGGGCACAGAGTGAGCCTGATTTCATACCCCCTTCCTTGTTGATGTAAGAGACCACAGTGGTGTTGTCTGTACAAACAAGAACTATCTGGTTGCAACATAACCGCTCGAACCGTTTTAAGGCCAGCAGGACCGCCTTGAGCTCCAACAAATTTATGTGCAAGGCGCTTTCTGACTCTAACCAAACTCCTTTTGCCATGTAATCGCCTAAGTGAGCGCCCCAACCTTCGTTTGAGGCGTCTGTAAACAGTTGAAGGGCGTGTCGAAGAGGGTGTAAGGGTTGACCGGAGAGCACCTTGGCCGGGTCCAACCACCACCTTAGATGTACATGGAGAGATGAAGGAATTGGGATGACCTTTTCCAGCGATTCCGGGGCATGCCAATGCTTTTTTAGGTGCCACTGAATGGGCCTCATATGCAGCCGCCCCGACACTACTTGTTTTTCTGTTGCTGTCAGAAGGCCGATTAAAGACATGAACTGCCTGACTGTGCAACATTCCAGTCCCAGGAGAAGGTTGAGTTTCTGAGATAGACTCCTCCACCTGTCCTGAGTTGGTTTGACTAACCCCTGAGATAGGTCGAAATGATAGCCTACGAAGTCGAAGGTTTGTTGGGGAACCAGCTCTGACTTGTCCATGTTGACTACCCAACCTAGCGAGCGGCAAAGGTCCAAAAGGATCTGGGTATGACGTAGGCAAATTTCCCGGCATGGGGCTCTCAGTAACCAATCGTCTAGGTATTGGTGGATTCGAATACCCCTCGATTGAGCCATGAGTTTTACCTCCTTGACCACCTTTGTGAACTCCAACGGAGCCGTCGACAGGCCAAAGGGAAGTGCTGTGAACTGAAAGGTCTGACCTTTTAAGTGGAACCGGAGATATTTTCGCGACCTGTGGTTTATGGGAATGTGAAAATAAGCGTCACTGAAATCCAGCGAAGTGACCCACTCCCCCTGTTGCAGGGAGAGTCTGATGGTCTCCGGAGTTTCCATCTTGAACGTTGCTGGGGCAAGGTAAAGGTTCAGTTGGCTTAGATCTAGAATGGGTCTCCATTTCCCGTTGGGTTTTGGCACCAGGAACAACCGGTTGTAGAAACCCAGAGATGACTGAACGGACACCTTTTCGATAGTCTGTTTTTGACCTAGGGAATGCAATGCCTCGTTCAGACTTTTGTTTCGAGAGGGATTTGATGAACCACTGATTATCACAGGAAATCTTGCCAGAGGTGGTCTCTCCTTGAAGGGTAGTTGATACCCTTCCCTGAGGATGGAGACTACCCTTGGATTTGAACCCAGGAAGAGCCACACCTGCCAAAACAGTTGCAGACGGCCTCCCACAGGTGGAACTTTTGCAACACATGGGGCATTTGTTACATTTGGGGCAAAAAGACACTGATTTACAGACAAAGCACTGTTCACAGATTTTATTTCTATTTGAGAATGAGAGGGTCTTACGTTTTTCTTTTGTAACAGCCCTTTTACAGAAGGTGCAGGAAGAACAACATGCAAATTTACAGTCTCTGGAAAAGTCTCTTTGTTTGCTGATGACACTAGATTGAGATCCCCTAAACTTGAACTTAACACAACTGGGGGACTCAGATGATATTGATTGTCATTTATATGGTTTGGTACCACGGGCAGGCTTGGAGTAGTATGTAGAACCAGATCCACCTCTACCACGACCCCTACCCCTGCCTCTGCCTGAGAATTGCCTCCAAGGTTGTTGATTTTGGGAAGAGGAGAAGCCGGATTGACGACTCTCTTTCTTTTCATATGGTTGGTACCGGAATTGATGCTTCTTTGAGTGCTGATATGTGCCCGGGCCGGGACCAGTAGCACTCTTGTTTGAATCATACTTTTGAATATCCTGCTCCGCTACTGCCAGTACATCATCCGGGAATAGCCCGTAAGTGAACAGGGGAGCATTTCGTAGTTTATTCCAGGTATCAGGTTTCAGGCCTGGTTTAACGTACTCGAGATAAGAATCTCTCCTCAACAAAATGAAGTTGGCTAGCTGAACAAATAAGCTGTCTGCGAGGTGCTGGAAGGCAGTACCTAAGGCAACAGAAACACTACTGTGGAAAGCTGACAAGTCTTTCAAGTCCTTGATGGCGTCGGTGACCTCCTTAGGGGCCTTGCCCTGAACAATGGTAGCGTTTAAAAATGAAATATGTTGATTCATTTTGTCCTGAATTTCACTAACGCACCTGTTGAATCCTGCTGCGTGATTGGTAATCAAAGAGCCTTCCTTAGCACATTGCTCCCACCTTCTAAGAATCTCCTGAGGGATAGGCCTAGATGCTGGTCCTGAAGATGGATATGAGGAAGTCTTGGCAATACGGGAGAATTGAGAGTTCAGGCGTGCTTCGGAACCCGACCAGCCAAAGATTGTACGTCCAGGTCTTTGATTTATATCCTGTTTGAGTCGTGACTGTGTATACCACTTTGCCTGGCTTTTGGGTGTTCTGACAAACTGGTCTTGTTTCAGACCTGCGGCTTCTTGGGAACGAGAAGGGTAACCTTCTGCAACACGAGTGTTCAGTTTTTCCATTTTATAGCAAAGCCAGTCGTCAGCTGGTAACTTCACTGAAACTTTGCCTGAGCGACGAGGATGTTTTCCTTTCCAAGGGTTGTCAGAACGGTTGTCTGCATCACTTGCTGAAGCCTCAAAATCTGGTATGTGAGACCAGCCAAGAAAGGAACGGACCGACCGGACTGTTTCTCTGTAGTTCATTTCCTTGTTTTTCTCATTGATTTCAGTATCTGAAAGTTCACCTCCTCACCAGATTCCTTATCTGACCGGTCCGGAAGGGGTTCCCCGTCTGACAGAGCCGGATCCGGCTGAGTAAAACTATCCGGTGCAAAGGAAGCAGAAGTACTGGTATACTGTGGACCGGTAATGACCGGTTGAGAGGAGGACCCTATGGAAGAGACACTGGTGATAGCAGGCACAGTTTCCTCCGGTTCACCAAGAACTTGTAAACCCGGACCGGGTACCACTGTCTTGGGAGGAATAGGGTCCCTAGCAACCTGACTTGCAGAACCGGCAGCAGCGGCCGGTTTGACAGACTTCTTATGTTTTGATTTTCCTTTCTGTTTTTTAACAGAAGTAGCAGAATCCTCTACGTCCTGATCCGGAGGCCTCACCGAACCGGTGGCTCTGGGATCAGGAGAGGGATTGATAAAAGGCGTATCAGAGATATGGGCTTGACCCGTTGGAACAGGCATCTTTGGAGTGGAAAATATGTTGGTTCTAGTAAGGAGAGCCTCAAAACGGGCGAATTTTTCCTCCAATTGATTATTTAGTAGTTCAAAATCCTGACGGGAGACAAAGTCTCCTGTGCTTGTCTGGTCAGAAACCGGGAAGGTACCGGTAACCATCCGTCCCTGCGCATGCGCAGTGACCGGAGACATCTCAACTTCATCTTGGTCCTCCACCGGACCCACAACAGTAACTTTACTAGGAGAGATCAAAATTCCTGCTTTTTTGTCTTTTCGGATTTGGTACTGTGGGGTTGCTAACATACCTTTCTGAGAGTCAGACAGTTTATCACACAAATCACAATCCTGACCTTTGACACAAGGGTCATCTCCCA
Source organism: Sabellastarte sp. h YS-2021 (assembly GCA_964017235.1). Classification (NCBI taxonomy): domain Eukaryota; kingdom Metazoa; phylum Annelida; class Polychaeta; order Sabellida; family Sabellidae; genus Sabellastarte; species Sabellastarte sp. h YS-2021. The sequence goes on from OZ024936.1 coordinate 39,172,418, forward strand.
CCTTTTTGTCCCTGCAGCGGGCACACTTTTTATGTAGGTCAAACCCCGCCATAACATGGCCACAACTACCACGCCTCTGTCCTGGTGATGCCATGATAAATATATTTTGCAATATCCAAAGCTTTTCTTCTAACACGTTTGCAAAGCAATAATATAATTCAAAGTTTATTTTACTGAAATTTATCCGCTAACACACTATGGCGCCAAACAAAAAGAGGAAGTACGCATGCGCGCGCACGCGCAGTAGGGGAGCTGGGTGCAGTCACGACACCTGGCGAATGAGGAGTACACTACCGGTCCCGGCCAGAGCCCAGCTCAGGACGTTTTTGTCTAACGTTTGGCGGGACCGGCTGCGCGCCGGACAAATGCACTGGTCCACTAGGTAAGATATATTAACGCAATAAAAATGTTATTCAGCTACTTTTGGGTCAGCTATAACATAGTAAAATTTCAGACCTGTAGCTCATGGCATAGCTGAGTAATAGCTACTTTTAGGTTATCACTGTTGAGTAAATCACTTTTTACTTGAAAAGTGTTGCATTTAGAGCATTTTGTTAAAATATGTTATTCAGCTACTTTTTTCATAGCTACAATATGGTGAGTAAGTTGGGTGTCTGTCTCAATAGCTAAGTGAGTAATAGCTACTTTTGGGCTTTTCAGTAACTTCCATCATGAGTAAAATCACTTGTAACTTAAAAACTATTGCATTTAGAGAATTTCGTATAAATATGTTATTCAGCTACTTTTGGGCCAGCTATAACATAGTAAAATTTCAGACCTGTAGCTCATGGCATAGCTGAGTAATAGCTACTTTTAGGTTATCACTGTTGAGTAAATCACTTATAACTTGAAAACTATTGCATTTAGAGTATTTTGTTTCAATATGTTATTCACCTATTTTGGGGTCAGCTATAACATAGTGAAGTTTCAGACCTGTGGCTCATTTCATAGCTGAGTAATAGCTACTTTGAAGTTCTCACTGTTGAGTAAATCAGTTATAATTGGAAAACTATTGCATTTACAGAAATTTGTGCACATATGTTATTCAGCTACTTTTGGGTCAGCTATAACATAGTGAAATTATAGACCTATAGCTCATGGCACAACTGAGCAATAGCTATTCTCAGGTACTGACTGTTGAGTAAATCAGCAATAACTTGAAAAATATTGCATTTGGAGTATTTTGTTAAAATATATTGTTCACCTACTTTTGGGTCAGCTATAACATAGTGAAATTACAGACCTATAGCTCATGGCATAGCGGAGCAATAGCTATTTTCAGGTTCTCACTATTGAGTAAATCAGTTGTAGCTTGAAAACTATTGCATTTACAGTAGTTTGCTTAAATATGTTGTTCACCTACTTTTGGGTTAGCTATAACATAGTAAAATTTCAGACATGTAGCTCATTGCATAGCTGAGTAATAGTTCCTTTGAGGTTCTCACTGTTGAGTAAATTAGTTGTAACTTGAAAACTATTACATTTAGAGTAATTTGTTAAATATGTTATTCACAGAATTTTTGGTCAGCTATAACATAGTGAAATTGCAGACCTCTATGTCATGGCATAGCTGAGTAATAGCTACTTTCAGGTTCTCACTGTTGAGTAAATCATTGTATCCACTGGATAGCCGCAGTGTGTAGAGAGAGATTTCACCATTACTGCTCTGATGAAAAAAAATATTATAGCTAGCTTTCTTAAGTTTGCAGTATATATTAATAACCATAAAATGTTGTCTGGGAATATTTTTGGCCTCATTTTGAGAAACAAGATGGCCGCCACAGGTGTTTTTTGTCAGTCATGAAAAGTGCTTATATCTCCCTTATTATTGATCCTAGAGGTTTGGGATGATAAACCAACCTGTAGGAAATCATGGGGTGGGAATCTTTTGGTGTGGTCAGATTTGACCTTCAATGACCCCTCCTTTAAGGTCAAACAATGATAGCCAAACTTAAAAGTGCTTATAACTCGCTTATTATTGGTCCCAGAGGTTTGGGATGGTAAACAGACAGGAAATCATGGGCTGTGAATCTGTTGATATGGTCCGATTTGACCGTGGAACCCTCCTTCAAGGTCAAATGAGGATAGCGAAAATTGAAAGTGCCTACAACTCGCTTATTATTGGTCCCAGAGGTTTGGGATGGTAAACAGACAGGAAATCATTGGCTCGGAATCTTTTGGTATGGTCAGATTTGACCTTTGGACCCCTCCTTCAAGGTCAAATGAGGACAGCCAAGCTTAAAAGTGCTTATAACTCATTTATAATTGGTCCTAGAGGTTTGGAATGGTAAACCATAGGAAATCATGGGCTGGGAATGTATTTGTGTGGTTAGATTTGACCTTGGACCCCTTCTTCAAGGTCGAATGAGGATATTGCATTTGTAGTATTTCTTAAACAATTCTATTCACTTAAACAATTACCTTGTTATTTTCCTTCATAATACCATTTACAGGGCACAACTTTTTTTATCCTTTTCTTCTGTCAGCTTCGGAATTTCTTTCGAACTTGCTGTTCAGTTACCATTTACTGTGTTTCTGTACAGCCCTTTTCCTGATAATTATTCTGTCCTCTAATCACCTTCACAAATCAAAAACACTCAGTCAGCTGACACAGTGCCCGTTCACGGGCACTCTCCTCTTGTTTATCCTTTTCTTCTGTCAGCTTCGGAATTTCTTTCGAACTTGCTGTTCAGTTACCATTTACTGTATTTCTGTACAGCCCTTTTCCTGATAATTATTCTGTCCTCTAATCACCTTCACAAATCAAAAACACTCAGTCAGCTGACACAGTGCCCGTTCACGGGCACTCTCCTCTTGTTACTTAATCTATTTTGGTTTTGTATCATTTTGCAACACAAAAATGCAATGGGAGGAAACAGGAAGTGGTTATATTTTGGGAGTTTTTCTTCAAAATAGCTGGCCCCTGCATTTATTGATTTATTTTTGTCGTATGAATGAAATTCAATCAAATATGATTTAATGCGTATTTTTTTAACCCCAGGCCATAAAGGCTGGGGTTATAGTCGTCACCTGCGCCGTCCAGGCATCGGCGGCGGCGGGCATAAAGCTTTTGGGTGTTCCACAGCCTAAACCCCTGCACAGATTTTCACCAAATTTTCAGGGAATGTTTACCCCAAGAGAATCTAGAGCTGATTAGGTTTTGGGGGGTATCCGGTAACAACTGTTGCCATGGCAACACTTTTAAGATTTTTGGGTCCTGAAGTTTGTGGGTCTTCCACATCCTAAACTCCTGCACAGATTTTCACCAAATTTGCAGAATATGTTTACCCCAAGAGGATCTAGGGCTGATTGGGTTTGGGGGGTATCCAGCTACCACTGTTGCCATGGCAACACTTTTAAGATTTTCAGGTCTAAAACTTTGTGGGTGTTCCTCAGCCTAACTCCATGCATGGATTTTCACCAAATTTTCAGGATATGTTTACCCCAAGAGGATCTACAGCTGATTTTGTTTTGGGGGGTATTCAGCGGCAACTGTTGCCATGGCAACACTTTTAAAATTTTCAGGTCTTAAAGTTTGTTCTAAAATCTTTAATGTTTTCTGTAACCTAAAATATTGCAGCTAGCTTCATCAGATTTGCACAAAATGTTAATAGATAGGAAAGCTTGACTGAGAGTAATTGTGTCCTTGTTTTGGAAACAAAATGGCCGCCATATCACATCTTTAATGCCAATAGGAGGGTTATCATATAAAAAAGGCCTTATATCTCCCGTATAATTGTTTCTTGGGCTTCAAAATATGAAAACTACTTGTAAGAAATCATGGCCTGTGAATCTTTTGTACAACGTCTCGTGGTTTCTCTATACTTCTTACAAAGAAGTTGTTCCTAAGATTTTCCCAAATCTCAATGTTGTTGGCCATTTAGCTGTACCTGCGGGCTGGGGTTCTTGCCTGCCGAGGCTGGCTATTTTTTTATTGGGGGCTATTTTTTCTTATTCCATGCTGCACTGCTCTCTGAGCCACATAAAAAAAACACATTTTATTGCGTTAATACATCTTACCTAGTGGACAGATGCAATTGCCGGTCTCGCCAAAAAAAAAAAACGTCCTGAGCTGGGCTGGGCTCTGGCCGGGACCGGTGTTCATTCGCCAGGGGCTGTGTAGCCCGCCTGCCGGTGTACTGCGTATGCTCGTGCATGCGCTCTTCCTCTTTTTGTTTGGCGCGTGGAAGGATAACGCTTGAAGTTTAAGAGAAACTTTTATTAATATTTTATTTTATTAATATTAATATTTTATACTTGTTGTGCTTTCATTTGTGTGAATATTTGTGTTAGCGTGGATTCTTAAGTATCATGGCCTCCCCAGGTGAAAAGAAAGGACAGCGTAAAGGGTCCTGTGGTCATATAGTGGCCGCTTTTGACTCACATGAGAAATGTGCAAGGTGTCGGGATAAACGTATTGGGGAAGATAACTGTGTACTAGATAAACCTTGCCCCATTTGTGACGGCTTCACTGATACTGTTACTTGCTACACCGTCTTACAGGATAAGAAAAGACAAAAAAAGCGGGCTTGTTGGTGTCTCCTAAAGAGGTTACTGTGATTAGTTCAGTGGATATGGAGCCAACTTTTCAGTCCCCAAGTGGTCCCTCTGCGCAGTCTCCTGTGCATTCTTCAATGGCGTCTTCTGCTGCTCAACCTTCTGGTTTTGTTACTGCGGAGCAGTTTACAGCCATGTCTGACAAGTGGGCTGAACATTTTATTGCGTTAATACAACTTACCTAGTGGACAGATGCATTTGTCCGGCGCCCTGCTGGTCACGCCAAACGTTAGAAAAAAAGGTCCTGAGCTGGGCTCTGGCCGGGACCGGTAGTGTCCTGTTCACTCGCCAGGTGGCTGTACAGCCTACCTGCCGGTATACTGCGCATGCGTGCGCATGCGCTCTTCCTCTTTTTGTTTGGCGCGTGAGGATTTGAAACGCTTGAAGTTTTAAGAGAAACTATTTTAATTTTTTATGTGTTATACAAGTGAATACTTGGTAAATTTGTAGTGAGTTATTGTGTTCATATATCATGGCATCCCCTGGAGATAAAAAAGGACAGAGGCGAGGCGTTTGCGGTCATATTATGGCCTCCTTTGATTTGCACAAACGCTGTGCCAGATGCCGTGAGAAAGGGCTTGGAGATGATGACTGTGTTGCTAAGAAATCTTGTTTTATTTGTGATGGTCTCACAGATTCACAAAAGGATATGCTTGCTACCCCTACTTATAAGAATCGCAAGGACAAGAAGGCTGGTGTTTTAGTATCTCCGGAGCAAGTGACAGTTATTGCTTCTGTTGAAGACAAAGAACCAGTTTTTCAGCCGTCTCTTTCGGCAGCTCAGTCTGCTGCGCATGCGCATCCAGAGGATGCAAGCACTAGTACGTCGTTTGTTACCTCTGATCAACTCCAACAAATTTCGGATCAATGGGCTGAACAATTCGCCCGGTTTGAGGCATTACTCTCCAGGGGCAATGTGTTTTCTACCCCTAAATCGTCTGTACAGCATGTGCCTTCCCATGCTCCAATTTCAGACACTCCTTTTATTCCCCCTTCTGCCCGGCTCACCGGTCCGGTGGAGTTCCCGGCAGAAGGTGAGGTTGATAAACAACAGGATGGTAACACTGTTCAAAGGGATGTAAAGGAACAGAAGAAGTCACGCAAGTCCCGTAAGGACACTAAAGATGATAAACGTTCAAAGAAAAGACAAGTGTCTCCTTCCCCGGATGTTGGGACTCTTCATTCTAAATCAGTACCGGTCCCTGTTAAACCACCGGTCCAGGCTCAAGTCACCTCCGGTCCGGAGGTTGTGCATAAGCAAAAATCTAAACCTGCTCCACTGTCTACTGTGGCTGCTGACCCGGAACAGTCAGAGCTCTTTCTTCCCGGTACAACCGGTCCAGTTTCTGCTCAACCTGGTCCGTCCGGCAAGTTCCACCCGTAGTTCAAACTTCATCTCTCTTTGGGGATTCCACTGTTGCTGAAGCTTACCGGGCTCCACCGGAGCCGGATTTCCTGGACATTGACCCCCCTCAGTCTGAGGCCAGCTATTCCGAGGATCAAGTGTCTGATGAAGGTGAAATATCCTCTGATACCCTGGACAGGCCTGAACAGACTGAAGATATGAACTACAGAGAGACAGTTAGATCCATCCGGTCTTTTATGGGATGGAATCATATCCCTACGTTTGAAAGTGACCTCAGTGAGCCTGACAAGAGTAATAATCCCTGGAAAGGGAAACTACCTAAAAGACCTGCCCGCATCTCTGTAGCCATGCCGCCGGATGACTGGCTCTGCCAGAAGTTGGAAAAGTTGAACACAGTGGTGGCGGAAGGGTACCCTTCCAGGTCTCAAGATTCGGCTGGCTTAAAGAAGGATCAATTTGTGAAAGTGCCGAAATCGCAAAGTAGATGGTACCAGATGCATATGATCAGACCGGAGGGCCCGCATAGGCCGGGAAAGACACTATTTAGTTGACATAACTCAGAAGCCAAGGTGAATTCTCAGTTCCCCCGCATTGTGAAGGCATCTGCTTACCCTTCCACAGGCCCCCCGTCGCGTCCTATTTCTCAGGAATACTTGCGCCGGTGGGAAAGGTGCTCCAGGGAAAATTCATACATAGTAAATCATGCAGCAGGCTTTAACTGTTGCACCAGTGAATTACAGGAACGCATGACCGGCCATGTCAATATGCTTCATGCCAGAATCAACAAGGGAAAGGCCCCCAAAGAGGTTTCTGCTGCCCTCTCCGACTTAAAAGATCTGACTGCTTTTCATCAAAATGTTTCTGTGGCCATGGGCACTGCGCTCCAGCACCTGGCGGACAGCCTCTTCGTGCAAATGTCCAACTTGATTTTACTACGTCGGGATTCTTACCTTGATCATGTCAAGAACGGGATCAAACCTGATACAACCAGCTGTGTAATGCTCCGTTATTCGGACTTGGATTATTCCCTGATGCCGTTATACGTACAGCAGAGCAGGATATTGCCAGTCATCACTCCGCCGGTTCTGTTCCCAGACCCGGTCCGGGTGCTGCCCAGCAGACCGGCTGGAGATCTTCACAGAGGTACCGTCCCTATGATAACAGAGACAGTAGGAATACCGGTACCGGAGATCAGGATCGTCAGGCTTGGAGGCAATTTAGCCGGAATAGAGGCCGGGATCGTGGCAGAGGACGTGTTTCCAACCCCCGTTTCTCTAAATCGAGAGGTTACAAGCAATATAAATGACAATTACCTATTGTGTCCAACTCCCTCAACATCAGTAATTGCAAAGTTGGACAAAATGACCTTAGAAAAGACTGTAAACTCAAAAGTAATAGACAGTCCATGTTCAAAGACTTTTCATCAGACACCAAGTTTACCTTCTCAAAATGTGTCTTATCTTGCTGTAGATCATGCTCATTCTGTTTGTTTCCGAGGGCAACCGCAAAAGAAAGGTTTAAGTCCCTGTATACCAAAGAGAAAAATAAAAGATGTGAAAGGTGTTTTTTGTGCAAGTCAATGTCTTTTTGCCCCACATGTTCCAAATGTCCCCAATGTTGTCCCAAGTTTGGCTGTAGGGGGCAGACTACAAAAGTTTTGGCAAGTTTGGCTCAGTCTGGGGGCGAATCCAAGGGTGGTCTCGATTTTACAAGAGGGATACACGCTACCCTTCAAAATCAGACCACCTCTGACCCGATCCCCGGTGATCAAGAGTGGTTATGCTCACCCCGACAAAAGCAAAGCCTTGTATCAGGCGGTAACAGACCTCATAAACAAGTTGTTAGTCGAAAAGGTCATCATCAGATCCTCCCTGGCCTTTTACAACCGCCTCTTTCTGGTGCCAAAACCGAATCAGAGATGGAGACCTATCTTGGACCTCAGCCATCTCAATCTCTTTTTGAAACCAGGCACCTTCAAAATGGAAACTCCGGAAACAATAAGGTTGTCTCTCCAAAAGGGGGAGTGGGTAACGTCACTGGATTTCAGCGACGCTTACTTTCATATCCCTATCAGTCAAAGATCATGAAAGTACCTCAGGTTTTTTCTAGGAAGAAAAGCTTATCAATTCACGGCCCTTCCTTTCGGGCTCGCCACAGCTCCTCTGGAATTCACCAAGGTAGTCAAGGAGGTGAAACTGATGGCTCAAGCACGGGGTATCCGGATCCACCAGTACCTCGACGACTGGTTAGTCAGAGCCCCGGACCAGGAAACCTGCCAATTACATACCCAGACCCTCTTGGCCCTGTGCCACGAACAAGGGTGGGTGGTAAACATGGAGAAATCGGAGCTTACACCTCAACAGGTTTTCAATTTCGTAGGTTACCGGTTCGACCTGCTGTCCGGTCGAGTGTTGCCCACTCAGGACCGATGGATCGCTCTTCGGCAGAAACTACAGTTCATCAAAGGCAGGAACTGTTGTTCAGTCCGTCAGTTCATGTCCCTCATCGGGCTACTTACTGCCACGGAAAAGCAAGTGTGGGCCGGCCGGCTCCACATGAGACCGGTGCAGTGGCATCTAAAAAGACACTGGCATGTGCCGGAGAGCCTGGAAAAGATTATTCCGGTTCCCCTTTCTCTTCACCCACACCTGGAATGGTGGTTGGACGAGACCAATGTGCTAAAAGGGCAACCCTTGCACCCTCTTCAGCACGCCCTACAGATTTTTACAGACGCCTCAAACGAAGGCTGGGGCGCACACTTAGGGGGATCCATAGCAAGAGGCGTTTGGTCAGAACCCGAAAGTCGCCTCCACATCAACTTCTTGGAACTCAAGGCAGTTCTTCTGGCTCTCAGGAGTTTCGAGAAGCAGTGCAGGGGACAGATTGTTCTCATAGCAACCGACAACACGACTGTAGTGTCTTACATCAACAAAGAGGGCGGTATGAAATCAGGGTCTCTCTGTGCCCTACTTTGGCGGCTTCTAGCCTGGTGTCACCCCAGGAAGATAATTCTGCGGGCCAGACACATTCCGGGTCGCTTGAATGTCATAGCAGACAAGCTGTCCCGGCACAACCAGGTGATCCAGACCGAGTGGTGCCTGTCTCAACAGGTGTTCAATCGCTTGTGCTCCAACTGGGGCCAGCCGCAGATAGATCTTTTTGCCACCCGATTCAATCACAAGCTTCCCAAGTTTGTCTCTCCAGTTCCGGACTCGACAGCTTGGGCGGTGGATGCTCTCAGTCTACCATGGAGCAACCTGGACGTGTACGCCTTTCCTCCAGTCTCCCTTCTCAATCAGGTCACATCCAAACTGGTCAATCAGGGCTTTCACAGAATGATCTTAATCGCTCCGGGTTGGCCCAACATGCCTTGGTTTTGGGATCTGATCAGTCTATCAAGTCAAATTCCCTTCAGTCTTCCCTTGGAGAGGAACCTGTTGACTCAACCGTTCAACGGCCTTCTCCACAGGAACTTGAATCATCTGAATCTGCATGCTTGGCTCCTAGAGCCTCGTCCATCAGGCGACAAGGGTTTTCTGAGGAGGTGGCAGCAAGAATTGAAGCTCCTCAGAGAAGTTCAACCAGAGCGGTCTATAAGTCAAAGTGGGCCATTTTTGTTAAGTGGTGCGACTCCAACCAGGTGGACTTCAGGGCGCCCTCTCTGAAACAGGTGGCCGATTTTTTGTTGTATCTTTTTAAGGAGAGACAGTTACAACCCAGTACTATAGAAGGCTACAGAACGGCTATTGCCGATATGGTGGGTAACGACCCGGTTCATTTTGGCAAGGATGAAAGCCTGACTCGCTTGCTGGACAGTTTCCATAGAGACAAGCCGAAAGGCAGGCGGGGAATCCCTGCGTGGAATCTTTCATTAGTGCTCCACCAGTTAACTAAAGCCCCATTCGAACCCATGCGGAAGGCCTCTCTTAAACATTTGACCTTTAAGACGGTTTTCCTTTTGGCTTTGGGTTCCGGCAAAAGGCGGAGCGAAATCCATGCATGGTTATAGCGCAACATCAGGCATCAGGAGAACTGGAGTCAGGTCTCCCTATATCCCTCTCCCAGTTTTCTATCGAAGAATCAGCTAGCGCGGGACGGACCGGCTGCTGTGGCACCGGTTGTCATTCCCGCGTTGGCTCCATCTTTGGACAGGTCCCTCAAGGAGGACAAGTCTCTTTGCCCGGTCAGGGCCTTGCGTTACTATTTAGACAGAACCAAGGACTTACGCTCGGGCAAAGATCTGGTGTTTGTGTCTTTCCGGAAGAGTTTTCAGAAGGACATTGTTCCGGCTACTGTCTCTTCCTGGATCAAGCAAACTGTGTTGTTGTGTTATCAGCTTTCCGATCATGAGGCTCAAACTATACATCAAGTTCGGCAAGGGTGTTTTGGTCCTTAAAGGTTGGTTTATTTAACCAGTACCGGACACACCCGCTATGCTATTGTCTATATGGGTTCCCCTTGTTTGCCTACCCTCCATCCAATGGGTAGTCATTCTGCATCTGTCCACTAGGTAAGTTGTATTAACGCAATAAAATAGAAAATTTAATAGTAAATTAAATTTTTATAAGTTAATACCTTACCTAGTGGACAGGGGGAGTCCCACCCTACCTTCCCCGCTATCATAACCAACAAGGGGTCATAAGGTAGACAACAAAAAGAGGAAGAGCGCATGCGCACGCATGCGCAGTATACCGGCAGGTAGGCTGTACAGCCACCTGGCGAGTGAACAGGACACTACCGGTCCCGGCCAGAGCCCAGCTCAGGACGTTTTTTTCTAACGTTTGGCGTGACCGGCAGGGCGCCGGACAAATGCATCTGTCCACTAGGTAAGGTATTAACTTATAAAAATTTAATTTACTATTAAATTTTCTAGTTTGCGCGCATGGAGGCCTTGCTATCACGCGGAAACATATTTTCTACCCCTGTGTCAGCTGTGAAACCTGTAGATTCTCAACAGCTTGTTTCTGAGATTCCATTTTTGGCTCCGGCTACCCGTCCCACCGGTCCGGTGAAGGTTCCGGTAGCCGTTGATGCCCAGGTTAAAGTGTCTAAGAAGAAGTCTCATAAGTCACGAAAAGAGGATTCCGTGTCAAAGGACAGTAGTACTAAACAATCTGATAAACAGTCTGATAAAAAGCGTGACTCAAAAACCCACAGGAAGCGTGACCGGTCTAAGTCACCGGTGTCTAAGAAGGCTTCAGAGACTAAACAAACTCAACCTGATCATCCCCCGGCTGATCCCAGCTCCGGTCCGGAGTCTGCTAATCAGCATACTTCTACTGCATGGGGCTCTGATCAGCCCCCTACTGGTCAGGAAAAAGTTCAAGCCGGTCCTTCCGGTCAATCCTCTTCTGGTTCCCACCAACCTGCTGTTGGACAGTTCTCTACCGGTGCCTGTGCCTTTCCACCGGATACACAAGACACTCTATTTGAGCAGATTTCTGAGGATGATTTTGACCAGTCCGGGTCTTGCTCCGGTTCAGATGAGGGCCAACTGTCGGACTCTACAGAGCCACCGGAACAAACTGAAGATATGATCTACAGGAAAACGGTTCGCTCAGTGAGATCTTTTATGGGCTGGCATCACATTCCCACCTTTGAGTCGGACTTTTCAGAGCCAGATAAATCCAACAATCCCTGGAAGGGCCAACAACCCAGAAAGCCTACTAGAATCTCTGTGGCCATGCCCCTGGACAACTGGCTGTGCCAGAAACTGGAACGGTTAAACTTGACAGTGGCAGAAGGTTACCCGTCTAGGGCTCAAGATTCTGCGGGACTTAAACGAGACCAGTTCATAAAGGTCCCTAAGTCACAGTCCTGGTGGTATAGAATGGACATGATCAAGCCTGATGGTCCACACAGACCGGGGCGCTCTGTTTTCAGCTGACATGACTGAAGCCAAGGTGAACTCACAGTTCCCAAGAATTACTAAGGCTGCCTCTTATCAATCAACCGGTCCGCCTTCTAGACCAATTTCCCAGGAGTCTCTCCGTCGTTGGGAAAAAGCAGCAAGGGAAAATAGCTACATCATTAACCACGCAGCTGGTTTCAATCGGTGCTCTTCTGAGTTGCAGGACAGGATGTCACAGAACATTTCTCTTCTCTGCTCCCGTATCAATAATGGTAAAGCTCCTAAAGAGGTATCCGGTGCTTTGAATGACCTGCGTGACCTCATGGCTTTTCATCAACGAGTTTCTGTAGCCAAGGGCACGTCTCTTCAGCACCTCGTGGACAACCTTTTTGTGAACCTTTCCAACTTGATTCTCCTTAGAAGGGACGCTTAATTGGACTTTGTCAAGTCTGGGGTAAAACAAGACACCATGAACCTTTTGCGAAACGCTCCGTTGTTCGGATATGGGTTATTCCCGGATGCGGCCATTGTGTCAGCCGAACAGGATATCCAAAAACATGAAACCAGTAGTGTTGCTCAGAGACCCGGACCGGGTGCTCCTCAGCACACTAACTGGAGAGACTCCCACAGGTTTCGCCCTTATGAGCGCAGAGATAAAAAGACCTCTTCCTCTGCTGATCACTCATCCCAACAACAACAGCCTCGGAGACAGTTCAGTAGGAGTAGATCTAGAGGCCGGGGACGCGGACGGGGTTCTAACCCTCGTTTTTCTAACCCTGTAGCTCCAACTCCTATTCAAGTAGACTCAGTTCAGTTGGACCAGGAAAGTGCTATGGTGTTCTCAAGGGCTCAGGATGTGGACAAGTTAATCGTAAAAACAAAGATTTCAAAGACAGTAAACTTAAGAGTGACTCAAGCTTGGCAGTGGGATGTGCCTTATCATGTTGTTCCTCATGTTCCTTTTGTCTACTTACACGGGCATCCGCAAAAGAAAGGATTAAGTCCCGATCATACAGTGAACAGAATAAAGCATGTTAAAGGTGTATGTTGTGTAAATCCATGTCTTTCTGTCCCTCCTGTTCCCAATGTCCCCAATGCTGAGAGTTGAGAGCCCCGTGCCCGGAAACCTACAACACCCAGACCCTTTTGGCCCTTTGCCAGCAATTAGGGTGGGTGGTAAACATGAAAAGATCAGAGCTAATACTGCAACAGGTCTTCAATTTCGTAGGCTACCGGTTCGACCTGGTGATCGGTCGGGTTCTGCCCACTCAGGACCGGTGGACAACCCTCCAAGAGAAGTTGAAGTTCATAATAAACCGGAGGAGTTGTACTGTCAGGCAGTTTATGTCTCTGATAGGACTGCTCACAGCAATGGAAAAGCAGGTATGGTCCGGTCGACTTCACATGAGGCCCATCCAATGGCACTTGAAGTGACATTGGCATGTTCCCGAAGTTTTGGAGAAGGTTATTCCGGTTCCTCAATCTCTTCACCCCCATCTAGATTGGTGGTCGGAAGAGAGCAATGTGTTGAGGGGCCAATCCCTGCACCCCCTTCAACATGCTCTTCAACTGTTTACAGATGCCTCAAACGAAGGCTGGGGCGCACACTTAGGGGACTCCACTGCAAGAGGCGTTTGGTCATCCATAGAAAGTCGCCTCCACATCAATTTTTTGGAGCTAAAGGCAGTCCTTCTGGCCCTAAAGAGTTTCGAGCATCTATGCAGGGACCAGATTGTTCTTGTTGCAATGGACAACACAACGGTGGTTGCTTACATAAACAAACCGGCCGGTATGAAGTCAGGCTCTCTCTGTGCCCTCCTATGGAGGCTTCTATCCTGGTGCCACCCCAGAGGAATAGTCCTGAGGGCAAGACACATTCCGGGTCGCTTGAATGTGATAGCGGACAAGCTCTCCAGACACAATCAAGTGATTCAAACAGAGTGGTCCCTATCTCAGCAGGTGTTCAATCGTTTGTGCTCCAGATGGGCCCAACCACAAATAAACCCGGTTCAATCACAAACTTCCTCAGTTTGTATCACCGCTACCGGATCTGGCAGCCTGGGCAGTAGATGCCCTCAGTCTTCCATGGGGAAAATTTGGACGTGTATGCCTTTCCTCCAATCTCCCTGGTTCCCCAGGTGGTCACCAAGATGATGGACCAGGGCTGTCGGAGAATGATTCTCATTGCACCAGGTTGGCCAAACATGCCCTGGTTTTGGGACCTGGTAAATCTGTCAGTTCAGATTCCCTTCAGTCTGCCAATTGTAAAGGACTTGGTGACCGAACCATTCAACGGGTTAGTCCACAGGAACCTCAGCAATCTGAATCTGCATGCTTGGCTCCTAGAGCCTCTGCCATCCAGAAACAAGGGTTCTCTGATGAGGTGGCAAAAAGAATTGAGGCTCCTCAGAGGGGCTCAACCAGAGCCGTATACAAGTCAAAGTGGGCCATTTTTGTTAAATGGTGTGAGTCATCCGAGGTGGACTTCAGGTCGCTCTCTGTGAACCAAATTGCGGATTTCCTTTTACATCTTTTCAAAGAAAGAAACCTGCAACCCAGTACTATTGAAGGGTATAGAACGGCCATTGCAGACATGATAGGCAATGTTGGTTTGAACATTAGCAAGGATGAAAACCTCACTCGTCTTCTGGACAGCTTTCACAGAGATAAGCCTAAAGGAAGACAGGGTGTGCCCTCTTGGAACCTCTCTCTGGTGCTCCACAGCTACCTAAGGCCCCCTTTGAACCCCTGCGAAAGGCCTCTCAAACATTTGACATTTAAAACAGTCTTTCTCCTAGCACTGGGTTCAGGCAAAAGAAGAAGTGAAATCCATGCCTGGCTGTACAGAAATATAATACACCAGGAAAACTGAAGTCAGGTCTCCCTCTACCCTTCACCCAGTTTTCTCTCCAAAAATCATCTAGCTAGGGATGGTCCGGCCTCTGTGGCTCCAGTGGTTATCCCGGCTTTGGCACCCACTTTGGATAAGTCCTTGTCTGAAGACAAATCACTCTGTCCGGTAAGGGCCTTACGGTATTACCTGGACAGGACAAAGGACCTCCGAAAAGGAAAAGACTTGGTGTTTGTGTCCTTCAGGAAGGGTTTTCAAAAGGACATATTCCCTGCCACTATCTCTTCCTGGATTAAACAGACAGTGCTATTATGTTATCAGCTCTCGGACCAAACGGCCCAAGATTTACATCAGGGTATTATTCCTATATGTTGGCTGACTTAGCCATTACCGGATCCACCCTTCGTGTGTCTAGAGTTCTTAGGAATTCCCCCTTTTATTCAGGCTACCCTCCATCCAATGGGTAGTTATTCTGCATCTGTCCACTAGGTAAGATTTATTAACGCAATAAAATGGAAAATTTAATAAGTAAATTAAATTTTTGTAAGTTAATATGTTATCTAGTGGACAAGGGGATTCCCACCCTACCTTCCCCGCTATTCTAAGCCAAAAAAGGGGACTTACTAAGGTAGGCAACAAAAAGAGAAAGAGCGCATGCACGAGCATGTGCAGTACACCGGCAGGCGGGCTACACAGTCCCCTGGCGAATGAACAGGACACTACCGGTCCCGACTAGAGCCCAGCTCAGGACGTTTTTTTCTAATGTTTGGCAAGACTGGCAAGGCGCCGGACAATTGCATCTCTCCACTAGGTAAGGTATTAACTTATAAAAATTTAATTTACTTATTAAATTTTCCATTTTATTGCGTTAATACATCCTATCCAATGGACAATTGCTTTACCGGTCGGCGCGACCGGTCCTGCCAAATGCCAGAAAAAGACGTCCTGTATATACTACCGGCAGGACCGGTCACAGAGTGTGCATTCGCTAGGTGGCGCATCGTACTTCCTTCCTGTCTAGACAGCGTGACGTCATAGCATCTTTTTCGTATGGCACGTGGAGTGTGCAGACGTGTTTTCTACAGAGAGACATTTTTGAAGTTCAACAAATTTTACCATTTTATGAACTTACTTCTACGAGTTCTATCATCATTATGTCTTCCCCTGGACAGAAAAGAGGAACTTGCGGGCACGTTATGGCCCTGTCCGACAGTCACAAGAAATGTGCCAGATGTAGGGAGAAGGGGGTGGGAGATGTTCCCTGTGTTAAGAAGCTTGAATGCCAGATTTGTAAGGCATTCACACCTTCTCAAGTACAACAACTGGCCACCCCGACCTACAAGTCCAGGAAAGAACGTGGAGAGCAGAAGAAGACGACAGAAACTACCAGTAGTGCTACCTCCACTCATGAACCCTTCAGACATTACTCTGTTGGGACAGGTACACTCAGATAAGCCATCTTTAGTTGAATCGACCCCTACCAAGAAGAAGAGGCATTCTGAGAGCTCTCCTAAATCCAGCAAGAGGAAACACAGTAAACCTACTGCTGATGACCTCAAGAGTTTGGATAAGTGGAGTGAGAGGTTTTCATGACTTGAAGCTTTGCGTCTTAGTAAGTCATTTGCTGTGCCGGTGGAACCTGTGAAGCCCTCTACTGTGGTGACCAGAGAACATCCCTTCTTTGATCCGGGTGCATCTTCCAGTGTGGTGTCTGCTGGTTTGGTCACTGAGGGTACCGGTGGAAGAACTGTTGAGATTGCCGGTGAATCTGAGAGTGAGGCAGAGCTGGATAGGGAACCGGCTTCACCAGCTAGTGCCAACGCCCAGGATGAACTGCCTAAAGATTCTACTGACCAGGACCTCTCTGAAGAAGCGAACTACAGAGAGACCATCAGAGAGGTCAGATCCTTCATGGGCTGGCATCAGATCCCTGACTTCGACAATGCCTCTTCCTCCCTGGATGATAATCCATTTGCCGGTTCCCGAGTCAAACCAACCGGTAAAGTGTCTGTCAAATTGCCGGTGGATGAATGGCTGTGTCGAAAGTTTGAGATACTGAGCCTGACTGTTGCTGAAGGCTACCCTTCTAGAAACACTGAAACTAGTGGACTGCTGCGTGACCAGTTTGTCAAGCCACCCAGGTCATCAAAGTGGTACGACATGCACACAGATAAGAAACACTCTGCTTCAACTACCGTGTGTAACTGGTTTCCGGAACCGGCAAAGTTGAACAGCACCTTCAGTAGAGTGGCCAGACGTAGTTTGCCCTCTGCCCCTGCCTCCCGTACTATCAGCCAGGATACCCTAAGGCATTGGGAGAGAGCATTCCGGGAACAGTCTGTGATGTGTAATCAGGCTGCTGGTCTGTCAAGATGTTTAACGAAAGTGCAGGACCCCATGGCTACACGCTTAAAGACACTACGTGTGGACAAGGCCAAAGGCAAGGCAGCAGAAAGAACGCAGCAGGCAGTGGAAGAACTAGAATATTTGATGACCTTCAACCGGTCAATATCTCAAGCCATGCAATGTACTATGCAGGACCTCTCTGAGGGAGTTTTTATCAGCATGGCCAACCTCACTCTGGCATGTAGAGACAGCTACCTGGAGTTCTTACATGGTGGGGTGAAGCAAAACACTTTAACTGCCTTATGTACAGCACCGGTCCATCTTCCCTCTCTGTTTCCAGACAGTTTACTGATCAAGGCTGAAGATGAAATCTCTTGTAGTGAGGAGAGGCGTTCTTCTGGCAGTTCACACAGGAAGCCCGGTCGTTTCCACCCATATGCTTCCTCAAGTGGCAGATCAACACAGCTACCGGACTGGAAGCCCACTACACCGGCCTGGAAGCAAATTAGAGACCGGCAACTTGGACAAAAAGGTCGTAGCAAAGCCTCAAACTTCTCCCAGAAGCCGGCCAAGGGTTCAAAGAAGAGTAAATGACAATTACTGTGCTTTAAATGTAGCAGAAGTGAAGGACTCTGTACATGTATCCGGCAAGAAAGAAAATTTGAACCCTTCACCAGTGACCAGCAAGAGCAAGACTGTATTTTTACATGTAAACTCTTGTGTTGCAAATGTTCATTCTGTCACCGGGTTGCCACAAAAGAAAGGCGTAAATCCCAATTATTGTTACAATCACACAGAAATAAATTAGAAATAAAGATGTTTCCTGTGTAGGTCACTTGAGTTCTGCAAATATTGTCACAAATGTCCCAACTGTTGCCATAAATCAACCTGTAGGGGCAAGGCTACATCAGTTTCGGGAGAAATGGGAAGCTCTGGGTTCGAGTCCAAAAGTGGTAACAGCACTCGGAGAGGGCTACACCCTCCCCTTACGGTTCAGACCCAGTTTAACCAGATCACCAACTGTCATAAGCAACTATGTCAATCCACAAAGACAGTCCCACCTTTTGGAGGCACTGTTTCAGCTGGTGAACAAAAATGCTGTAGAACCAGTAGCAAACCAAAATTCACTGGGGTTTTACAACCGGCTACTTTTGGTACCCAAACCCAACAACCGGTGGAGACCTATCTTGGACCTGAACACCTTGAACACCTTCCTAAACACAGTCCTTCAAAATGGAGACTCCAGAGACAATAAGAACCTCCCTACAGGTAGGGGAGTGGGTCACCTCCATAGACTTCAAGGACACATACTTCCACATACCTATTCACAGTCAGTCCAGGAAGTACATGAGTTTTCACTTCCAGGGTCGGTCCTACCAGTTCAAAGCCCTACCCTTTGGTCTGTCCACGGCACCCATGGAGTTCACAGTGGTGGCCAAAGAGGTCAAACTGATGGCTTTACAGAGGGGTATAAGAATCCACCAGTACCTAGACGACTGGTTGGTGAGAGCCATGTCCCACCAAACTTGTCTCCAGCATACTCAGACCCTAGCTCTCTGTCGAGAACTAGGTTGGCTGGTGAACAAGGAGAAGTCAGAACTGGATCCAAAACAGGTTTTCAACTTCGTAGGTTACCAGTTCGACCTCAGGGAGGGCAAGGTCAGACCCACACCAGTGCGTTGGCAGACTTTAACCAACAAGATCCTGTCAATCCTGTCCGGTCCCATTCAGTGGCACTTGAAGAACAACTGGAGAGTACCACAATCACTAGAAAAGGTGATACCTGTTCCCAGATCACTCCACCCCCACCTACATTGGTGGCTGGAGGAAAGCAACGTGCTCCCAGGTCAACCATTACACCCAATAAAACATACTCTGCAGATATTTACAGACGCATCAAAGAAGGGTGGGGCGCTCACTTAAACGAGCGCACTGCAAGGGGAACCTGGTCCATTCCAGAAAGCAAGCTGCATGTAAACCACTTGGAACTAAAGGCGGTCTTTCTGGCCCTAAAAGAGTTCCAAGACCTCTGTTGCAGCAACATAGTCCTGGTAGCCACAGACAACACAACAGTGGTTGCCTATATCAACAAAGAAGGGGGGATGAAATTGGGATCTCTGTGTACCCTACTGTGGAGAATCCTGTCCTGGTGCACCAGAAAACAGGTAAATCTCAGAGCATGTCACATCCCCGGCCGGCTGAACATGATAGCAGTCAAGCTATCCAGACTTGGCCAGACCATTCAAAGGGAATGGTCCCTTCACCCAGAGGTTTTCCAAGCTATATGCTCCTGGTGGCACCAGCCACAAGTGGACCTGTTTGCCACCAGATTCAACAACAAAATACCACAGTTTGTGTCACCGGTTCCAGACCCCCAGACATGGGCAATGGATGCACTCAGCCTGTCATGGGAAGATCTGAACCCATATGCCTTCCCACCAGTGACCATCTTCGGCAAGGTGGTGGTGAAGTTACAGGACTACCCATGCAACAGAATCATACTGATTGCACCAGGGTGGCCCAACATGCCCTGGTTCTGGGATCTAGTGGCAATGTCCAGTCAGATCCCACTCTGTCTGCCCAACCTACCCAACTTGGTGTCTCAGCCATTCAACCAAACCCTGCACAGGAATCTGCCAAACCTGAACCTACATGCCTGGCTCCTAGAGCCACAGCAATCAAGGAGCAGGGCTTCTCTGAGGCAGTGGCAGCATGAATTGAGGCTCCTCAAAGAGGATCAACCAGATCCGTCTATGAGGCAAAGTGGACCATTTTTACAAAGGGGTGCCTCAGCAATTAGGTGGACTTCAGGACACCACCTCTAAAACTTCCTCCTGCACCTATTCCAGGACAGGAAGTTGCAACCGGGTACCATTGATGGGTACAGATAGCCATTGCTGACAAGTTGGGTAACTCTACCATTAATGTCAGCAAAGATGAGAATCTCACTCGTCTCCTGGATAGTTTCCATAGAGACAGACCCAAGTGCAGGAGGGGTATACCCTCCTGGAACCTTTCCCTGGTCTTACACCAGCTGACAAAGGCTCCCTTTGAACCCTTAAAAGATGCCTCATTAAAACACTTGACCTTCAAGACTGTTTTTCTGTTGGCCCTGGGTTCAGGTAAACGCAGGAGTGAGATCCATGCTTGTTACATAAGAACATCAGACACCAGTCAGACTGGTCTTAGGTGTCTTTGTACCCCTCACCCAGCTTTCTATCCAAGAACCAGCTGGCTAAGGAAGGTCCAGATAGTGTGGCTCCAGTGGTCATACCAGCCCTGGCCCCCACACTGGATAAGTCACTCAAAGGTGACAGGTCCCTATGTCCAGTCAGAGCCCTGCACTATTACCTGGACAGGACCTCAGATCTTAGGCAGAACAAGGAGTTAATCTTTGTCTCCTTCAAGAAAGGTTTTGATAAGGGCATTTCACCTGCCACCACCTCCTCATGGAACAAGCAGACTGTGATCCTTTGTTATGAGCTCTCTGATCAAGAGGCCCTCACACTTACCTTAACGTTAATTCTCTCTGTGCCAGGAGGCACACAAGGCTCGAACATCCTTCTTCCATTGTTGCCGATCTGCGGCTGCACGGCGTGCCAGATTCCATGTGCCCCAGCCAGCACTGTTTCTCTCCACCGCCACCATTCTTCGCCAAGTTGTTTTCACTGCGTCAGGTTAAAACCCATGATGTCAGGGCCTTTGCTGCCTCTAAGGCCTTCCAGTCGGGGGTCTCCTTATAGCAGATCCTGTATTAACGCAATAAAATTGCAAATTTAATAAGTAAATTAAATTTTTATAAGTTAATACCCTATACAATGGACAGGCAAGGCCCACCCATCCGGCCCCACTATCAGTTTACTAGGGGTCTTAATATGTTTAGACAACGAAAAAGATGCTGTGACGTCATGCTGTCTGGACAGGAAGGAAGTACGATGCGCCACATAGCGAATGCACACTCTGTGACCGGTCCTGCCGGTAGTATATACAGGACGTCTTTTTCTGGCATTTGGTGCCAACCGGTAAAGCAATTGTCCATTGGATAGGATGTATTAACGCAATAAAAATTACTTATTCTTTATCAACCCAGTAGGTCCAGTATAACTCAATATTGCAGAGTAATACCTGATACAGAGCTTTTTTATTTAGGGCCAGTGGTGGCTGCCCAACAAGTCCACCACCAAGCCCCAAAATGAGGAGCAACATCGGTAGACCTCCGGGTAACCAGTTAGTTTTAGCCGACCTTGACCTGGCAGGGTTCTCTGACCCTAGGTCAACTGGGCCTTCTCAGTTTTTGTTTTGTTTATGAGTTCACTTGAGTGCCTAGTAACTTACCCGCTGACCAAGTGGTAGTTATTCAGCATTTGTCCATTGCATTTGGATAGGATATATTAACGCAATAAAATTGCAAATTTAATAAATAAATTAAATTTTTATAAGTTTGGATATGAAGACCACTTATGGGAAATCATGTGCCCCAAATTTTTGGGGTCGTTCAGATTTAACCTTTGACGCCTCCTGTAAGGTCGAATGTGGTCCTTGATACTTATAATGACCTATATCTCCCTTATTATTGGTTGCACCTTGTAATTTGGCAAAGAGGTTTATAATGTCGAGACAACTTGCAGGAATCCATGTGCCCAATTCTTGTGGTGGAGTCAGACATGAAAACATAATACTCTATGTCACGCTTCAACCATGTCCCGTCTGGGGATACACTGAGTCGGGACGCAATATCTAGTTTGTGAATTACTTAATAATCCCGATGTCCTCTGAGCTTGTCTTGCCTCATGTAAGATAAGCTTTAGAATGTATAACAGCTTTTTGATTGTACATGGTTTGAGTTATTCCTGCTGGTCAGTGTCAGTTTTGTTTTTGTTTAGACTCAGCCAGTGACTGCAAGGTCACTAGAGACGTTGATTAGACTGGCAACCGCTCATGCCAAGGCCAGACTGTCAAAGTCTATAGACTTAGAGGATGCTGCCTGCGCAGTGGAGCTCGTGCAATTTGCATACTTCAAGAAGGTAATGTGCCTAAGTACTGCTGTAAGAACCTATAGGAAACCATATCCACAGATATTTTTAAGCGGTTGGATTTAACCTTCCATTGACTTCTACTTCAAGGTTTAACAGTTTATGTTGGAAAAAACTTTATATCTTCCTTGTTATTGGTTCTTGGGGATGGCAATGTGTAAATACCTCTGTAATAATGGGCTACACATCTATTACAAAGCTTGAATTTGATATTTCACCCTGGTCCTGACAAAAACCTTTAGGAGATATGGGCTGTGAATTGGTGGGTCTGATTTAAACTGGAGCCTCACAGTCCCTAAGCATCGGGGTCTACAAATTCCTTTAAAAATGTTGAATTATGAAAGAGGATATGAAAAAGATAACACCATATTTACATTGAATTTAACGTATCCCAAGACCCAATATCTAGTTCAGTGTTTGTAAAGTATGTGTTTTAAACTGTTTTTGTATGTCAGTCCAAGGTTTTCTTTAAAACTAGCATTAGTAATGGTAGTAACGCATTGTCTCACTGTTTATGATTCCTCAATGTCTCAGTTGATATTGTTGTGGTATTGTAGGTGCTGAAGAAGCAGGGTCGCCGAGCACATAGTGATGACGAAGAGGAGGCTATGGAGCTCACTGAAAGTGAGGAGCCGCAGCCAAAGAGGTGAGACTCAAAAGCAGAGGCCCCGATGATAAAATATTCAGAGATACATGTGCCAGATATTCTGTCTGATGGAATGTGAAATCTATCACAAAGAACAAGTTAGATAAAGGAAGGATTGCTGCATAGCCAATGGTTCCCACCATTTATGGAGTAACCTAATTGTGGGTGATTATATACCGTAATGTTCATCCAGTTTAGTAAAAAAAAAGAAGAATAAAAACCAATTCATTCTAATATTGATCTGTGGTTCCTTGGCAAATGTGACCCATCTGTACAAAGAGAAAACCAACTTGTGTCTCTCGTATTGATTTTCTGTGTTTTGATGTGCAGGGCAAAGAGATCTGAGAAGTCCAGGAAGCTGAAGAAGCAAGGAGAGGACGGTTATGATCCTTATGACTTTGACAGTGATCAGGAAGACACAGGTTAATAGCCACTCTGTATAATTATTGTCATCTCACAAATGGCTGAGATTTTGTAATTAACCTTCCATATTTGGATTCTGTGGTGTTCTTCAGACAACCACAGCATTATCATCTCACTTGAATATCTTTTAGTGTATGGCATATTAAAAGGATTTTTGGCATTTGTTTTCACCAGTAGGGATAGAGAAAGTGTTTTAACAGGCATGAATTTGATTTTTAATTCACGGTTAAATGATCAAAAACAAATTTTAAGGGCTGTGTGGGTTTTGTTTTCACCCAGTGTCTAGATGGGCGGGTAGGTGTCAGGAAAAGTTTGTCCGGGCTGAATCTCAGAAGCCATAAGTTGTAGCTAGTTGAAACTTGGTCGGGACATTACTTGGGGGTGCAGGTGTGACAACATGGTGTGACTTTAGTTTGACGTTTGACCTCTCTGTAGTGATCTTGAGTTTAAAAATCTTGTCCAGTCTATATCAGAATCCAAAAGATTTAAAAAGTTGAAATCTGTTAAGGACATTGGTTAGGGAGTGTAGTGTGCAACGTTATGGTGGGACTTTGATTTGATCTTGTTGCAGCATTCTTGACATTTGAAATCTTGTCTAGGCTATATCACAGAAACCTTAAGGTGCAGGAAGTTGAAACTTGGTAGTTACATTGGTTGGGGGTGTAGGTGTGCATTGGTGTGGTGTGACTTTGGTCTTTTTTTTATCTTTGACCTTGCCATAGTGACCTTGAGTTTGAAAATCTTGTCCAGGCTTTCTCTCAGAATCTGTAAAGTGTAATTCTAATTCTAATTGGACTGTCAAATCACTAAATCTGTCATTAATAAAAGGAGACACTAAAGCGCAGGAGCACAAGACAGTAGTGCTCCCATGAGTTTCATGAATCACCATCGAGTCAACTCCGAGTTAAACTCGTGTCAGTAACAGTATTTTAAAGCACCAAACCCTAAACATACTTTTATTGCACTACAGTAGCTTACCATGTGGGACTGAATGCTAATCTCGGATGGCTGCAAGGCATCAGGCCAACATCTAAGAAAAATAGACTTTTGTAGTTGGCCGTAGCCTCAAGTTGTCCTCTCGTGGTACACTGACATCTCGTCTTACTTTCTCGTTGGCTGCGTGGTTATTGTTGGATGTTAATTTTTGATCATTTCATTTATTATATGTCATAGATTATTCTGTAAAATTTCCGTTTTATTGCGTTAATACATCCTATCCAATGGACAATAGCTTATCCGGTCTGCGCGGACCGGCCCGCCAAACGTCAGAAAAAGACGTCCTGTGTCTCCACCGGCCAGGCCGGCCCAGTACTGTGCACTCGCCAGATGGCGTGTCGTACTTCCTTCCTGTCTAGACAGAGTGACGTCATAGCATCTTTTTCGTTTGGCGCGAGATCTGTGCAAGCGGAATTTTCTTCAGAGTTTAAATTTTACAGAATTTACTGATTATTGTTGGAACTTTCGTTTTTTGGTTATACCAAAGTGAACTGTATATATCATAGCTCATTATGTCTTCCCTGGGGCAGAGAAGAGGGGGTTGTGGCCATGTAATGGCCAGCTTTGATCAGCACTCTTATTGTGCACGCTGTCGTGAGAAATTCAAAGGGGGGGACCCCTGTGTGGAGAAGAAGGACACTTCGCAATGTAAGTTCTGCCTGGCTTTGACTCCGGAACAATTAACTCAAATTTCTACCCCTTCATATAAATTGAAGAAGGAAAAGCGTGAGGCTAGGAAGTCTGAATCTGCCACCCCCTCTCACGAGCCGTCTGAACTTGTTGATCCTGCTAATGTTTCAGTGATTGGGGTGGTTGGCCAACCATCTGCTGATAAATCGCCTGCATCTTCCTCTATGCCTCCTGAGAAGAAGAGCAAGAAAGAGAAACCACCATCTAAATCTAAGAAATCGGAGTCAGATTCTAAAGCAGATTCTAAAGCCAAGAAAATGGACTCTTCTGATTCTAAACTTGCGGAGTTGGATAACAAGTGGTCTGAGCGCTTCAATAGGCTGGAAGCCTTACTGTTATCCAAAACACTTCAACCGACCTTCTCCTCTGATGTTAGAGTTTCACCTCCTCACTCACCTCCTAGGGACATTCCAAAAGACTCTGAGCCCTTTTTTCAACCAACTAGGCGCACTGGCACAGACTTCTCTGCAGAAATGCATCAGTCAGCCAGCCAGCCGGAGTCGGATGCTCAATCTTCTTCAACAGAGCGCACTGGCAAAGGTTCCTCTGCTACCCAGCATCAACCAGCCAGCCAGCTCACATCCGACCGACAGCAATCTTCATCATCTTCCTCTACTAAGCGCACTGGCAAGGGTTCCTCTGTAGAAATACACCAACCAGCCAGCCAGCTTGTCACCGACCGACCAAGTCCGGTCTCGCCTCAGAGGCGCTCTGGTGCGGATTCGTCTGTGTCCAAACAGCATCCTTCCAGCCTGCCTTCCAAGAACCGGAACCGACCAGCAGTGCCTAGTTCCTCTGCTACCGACCCTTCGCATAGACGTTCCTCAGGAAAGTCATCATCTACTGTGGTCACCGACACCGGCTCTCCCTCCCTCAGACAGAGACAGGACAGTATCTCTAGTATTAGTGCTGATGCAGAGAGTGATTTCTCTGACCGGCCACCGGTCGACATTTATGCTGAAGAGGGAGAATTGTCTGAGGACCCGGATTTTACTACTTTGGAGTCGGAGCAAGGTCCTTCTGAGGACCAGACATATAGAGAGACTATGAAAGGCATCCGTGCATACATGGGTTGGTCGAATATCCCAGATCTAGACAACACTACTACTGCATCAGATGACAACCCTTTTACGGGACCCAAAGCTACCATTCCAGGGAAAGTTTCCGTACAGATGCCTACGGAGGACTGATTATGCAAGAAGATTGCAAAACTAAATCTAACCTTGGTTGAGGGTTATCCCTCCCGCAGCTCTGAGGCCGGTGGCCTTTTGACCGACCAGTTTTTGAGGACAGCAAAGTCTCAGTCCAAGTGGTACGGGCTGTCATCCGACCACAAAGCAGACCCTAACGCCGTCTCAAGCTGGAGTGTTGAAGCGTCGAAATTAAACAGCTGTTATAGCAGAATAGCCCGACCAGCCGGCCTGACATCTACCCCTCCTGCTTCCAGGCGTATCTCTCACGAATCACTGAGAAGGTGGGAAAAGTCGGCTAGAGAAGCTACTGTTATTTGCAATCAGGCGGCAAGTTTTAACAGATGCTTATTTAAAGTACAGCAAGATATGCAAGGCCAACTGAAATCCTTGCGTAGTGAGTGGAAGGGGAAAGGTTCTTCAAAACCTACAGCTGCTCTGGATGAACTGCGTTATCTCATGGACTTTAACTCCAGCATCACGCATGCAGCCGCCAAAACTATGGAGCACTTAAGTGATTTTGTGTTCATTTCCATGGGTAACCTCACTCTGGCCCGGCGTGACGCTTACCTAACCCATGTCAAGAGTGGAGTCAAACCAGACACTGTGGCGGCTCTTAGGACAGCCCCTCTTCATATCACTACCCTATTTCCGGACACTGTTATCAAGAAGGCTGAGGAAGAAATTTCCAACTTTGAAAATCGTGGACACTCTGCTTCTTCACGCAGCAAGGTCCGTTTCCAGCCTTATGATAAGTCAGACAGAAGGTCGGATAGGCGTCCAGACAAGAAGAATGACAAGCCGGCCTGGAAGAATATAGGAAAAGGCCGTTACAGAAAACAGAGATCCAAGGCCTCAACTTACTCTTCGCGACCAGCCAAGGGCCAACAGTCTTTTAAATGACAGTTACTGTGTAGCAAAGCTCCACTCCAGACTGTTGGCCGGGAGCAGAAATCAGACAATAGACACTTGTACAATGTTACATGTAAAGCCTCTTGTTGTTCAAAATGCTCATACTGCGCCCGGGCATCCGCAAAAGAAAGGGATAAGTCCCGGGGCAGCAGGTTGTATTTTAAATCATTGTGCATTAAAATCTGTCAAAAGTGTTTCTGGTGTCACTCAATTGTCTTGTGCCCAATCTGTAGCAAATGTAAGAAATGTTGTACCAAATCTTCCTGTAGGGGCCAGACTTCAAAGCTTCTGGAGAACTTGGCTGGAGCTGGGTGCCGGTCCCGAAAGTAGTGCACATTTTGCAAGAGGGTTACACCCTCCCCTTTCGGATCCGGCCGAGATTAACAAGGACACCCACCGTCATGAGCTGCTATGCCAATCCTCGCAGGAACAGCTACCTGTTGGAGGCATTGCATCAGCTTATAGACAAAAACGCGGTAGAACCGGTTTGTCACCGGACATCTTTAGGGTTTTACAACCGACTATTTCTAGTGCCAAAACCCAATCAGAAATGGAGGCCAATTCAAGACCTAAGCAATCTCAATCAATTCCTCAGGGTGGAGAAATTCAAAATGGAGACACCGGAGACCATCAGAACATCCCTCCAACAAGGGGAGTGGGTCACCTCAGTAGACTTCAAGGATGCCTACTTCCACATTCCGATACAGGAACAATCCAGGAAATACCTAAGATTTCATGTCCAGGGCCGGACTTACCAATTCAAGGCGTTGCCCTTTGGGCTGTCCACAGCGCCCATGGAGTTCACTGTTTTAGCAAAAGAGGTGAAACTGATGGCCATACACAAGGGTATAAGGATCCACCAGTACCTAGACGACTGGTTGGTGAGAGCCAGATCCCAAGAAACTTGTCTTCATCACACCCAAATCCTGGTCAAAATGTGCCAGGACCTCGGTTGGTTGGTGAATTTAGAAAAATCAGAGCTGGAACCCAAGCAGGTCTTCGATTTTGTAGGTTACCAGTTCGATCTCAGGTCCGGCCGGGTCAGACCGACCCCGGACCGGTGGCAAAGCCTTCAGGACAAGATACAAGTACTTCTGTTATCACCGGCCTGTCCGGTCCGACAATTCATGTCCCTGATAGGCCTACTAACAGCCACAGAGAAGCAAGTTCACCTCGGCCGACTGCACATGAGACCCCTACAGTGGCATCTCAAAAACAATTGGACAGTACCGGAATCTCTAGAGAAGATTATCCCCCTACCGAGAACCCTGCACCCTCACTTACAATGGTGGCTAGACGAAGACAATGTGCTTCAAGGTCAACCATTACACCCAGTAAGGCATGCTCTGCAGATATTTACAGACGCATCAAAAGAAGGGTGGGGCGCTCACTTAAACGAGTTCACTGCAAGGGGGTCCTGGTCAGTGCCGGAAAGCAAGCTGCACATAAATTATCTGGAACTAAAAGCAGTCTTCCTGGCCTTAAAAGAGTTCCAAAGCATATGCACAAACAACATTGTCCTGGTGGCCACAGACAATACTACGGTAGTGGCTTATATAAATCTTGACCTGTTGTTCCCAGCGACAAGTGACCCTAAAAGCCCGACATATTCCTGGCCGACTAAATGTGATAGCAGACAAGCTATCCAGGCTGAACCAGACCATCCAAACAGAATGGTCCCTCCTTCCGGACATTTTCCAAGACTTGTGCAGAAAATGGCACCGGCCTCAGATAGACCTATTTGCCACGAGGTTCAACAACAAGTTACCTCTGTTTGTGTCTCCAGTGCCGGACACTCTGGCAGTAGCAGTGGACGCACTCACCCTGCCATGGGAGGATCTAGATGCTTACGCCTTCCCACCGACCGCCATATTGGGCAAAGTGGTGGAGAAGTTACAAGACTCCCCGTGCAAGAGACTAATTCTAATTGCCCCGGGGTGGCCCAACATGCCTTGGTTTTGGGACTTAGTGACCATGTCCAGTCAGGTCCCTATCAGCCTGCCCAACCAGCCCAACCTGCTCACACAGCCCTTCAATCAGATCCCTCACAGAAATCTGACAAATCTAAATCTCCATGCCTGGCTCCTAGAGCCACAACAATCAAAGAACAGGGCTTCTCTGAGGCAGTGGCAGCAAGAATTGAGGCTCCTCAAAGGAGATCTACCAGATCAGTCTATGAGGCAAAGTGGACCATTTTTACAAAGTGGTGCGTCACTAATCAGGTGGACTTCAGATCGCCACCTGTAAAGTCGCTGGCTGACTTCCTAATGTACCTTTTTGAGGACAAGAAGTTACAGCCCAGCACCATTGATGGATACAGGTCTGCCATTGCTGATAAACTAGGTAATACAACAGTCAATATCAGCAAAGAGGATAAACTCACTCGTGTCTTGGAAAGTTTCCACAGAGATAGACCCAAAGGGCGGAGGGGGATTCCCTCCTGGAACCTTTCCCTGGTGCTACACCAGCTGACAAAGGCTCCTTTTGAACCCCTTAGGGAGGCATCTCTGAAGCACCTGACCTTCAAAACTGTCTTCCTTTTAGCCCTAGGCTCTGGTAAAAGAAGGAGTGAGATCCATGCTTGGCAGCACAAGAACATCAGACACCAATCCGATTGGTCTAAGGTGTCCCTGTTTCCATCTCCCAGCTTTCTTTCCAAGAATCAGCTGGCCAAAGAGGGTCCAGGGAGTGTACCCCCAGTGGTCATACCGGCCCTGGCTCCTACTCTAGATAAACCCCTCAAGTCTGACAGATCCTTGTGCCCAGTCAGAGCTTTGCGCTACTATTTGGACAGGACTTCAGACCTCAGACAGCGCAAGGAGTTAGTTTTTGTCTCCTTCAAGAAAGGCTTTGACAAGGACATCTCCCCTGCCACTATCTCCTCTTGGATCAAACAAACTGTGATCCTATGCTATGAGCTCTCTGATCAGCAGGCCCACACCCTACATCAAGTTAAAGCTCATGATGTCAGGGCCTTTGCGGCTTCTAAGGCCTTCTAAGGTCGACTCTGACGGTTCCATTCCGGATAACCGGATGATGATATTCGACCATAGCCCTAAGGGTTTAGACGTCAAGGTCTACCCAAGCTTTAGAGGGCATTGTCATTATTCCAATATGAGTTCAAGTTTCTTAGTCCCTAGTAACTTAACCGCCTACCAAGCGGTAGTTATTCAGCTATTGTCCATTGGATAGGATGTATTAACGCAATAAAATTGCAAATTTACCGCCTGCCAAGTGGTAGTTATTCAGCTATTGTCCATTGGATAGGATGTATTAATGCAATAAAATCGCAAATTTAATAAGTAAATTAAATTTTTATAAGTTAATACCCTATCCAATGGACACACAAGACCCTCCCACCGACCCCGCTATCAGTTTACTAGGAATCTAATAGGTTTAGACAACGAAAAAGATGCTATGACGTCACTCTGTCTAGACAGGAAGGAAGTACGACACGCCATCTGGCGAGTGCACAGTACTGGGCCGGCCTGGCCGGTGGAGACACAGGACGTCTTTTTCTGACATTTGGCGGGCCGGTCCGCGCCGACCGGATAAGCTATTGTCCATTGGATAGGGTATTAACTTATAAAAATTTAATTTACTTATTAAATGTGCAATTTTGACAGGATAAGTAGTTTTCATTATTTTTGCGTGTTTTTGAGTTTTCCTCAATTCAGGCTTTTCCTACGTCTTTTATTGTGTTTCAAAATGTCTATCCACCAAACGAATAAAGACAAACCGAGACCTGGCAAGTGTAGGCACTTTTGCTTCCCATTTGACACACATAATTACTGCCCTAGCTGTAGGGAATCTGGCAACGGTGATGACCCCTGTGTCACTTTTGAAAATCCGTGTCAAATATGTGCTTCTTTTACAGACGAACAAATGTTGAAAATCTCACAAAGAATACGTTATATTAAGAAGCAAAAGGGCCACGCTGCTAGTTCAAAGGACGATGAACTACATCTTCTAGGGGATGACGTGGATTCATTTACTGGTTCCAATGCAGACCTTGAGAGTGCTGCTGATAACTTATTTACCTCACCCCCGCGTCCACAGCCCCTACCCTTCAGTTCATTGTAGGGCTGTGACGGGTGCTGAAAAACGGCATCGAGTACTCGCCCTCTGACAACCGGCCCGAATTTCGAGTAACCGCGAGATTTAGTATCTACCATTAGAAGTCTTCTGTAAACAAATAGTCGGTTCCGGAAATGAAACTTTTGAAGAAAAAGGTCTTCTATTTGACCATATATTATAGAATATGGAGTAAATTGTATGTTTTCAAGCGAAAATAACTTTAATTGATAATATGTGACGGAAATGCTAAAATGTAGCATATTTTACACAAGCGTTTGATTACGTGGGCGATAATACAATACCTCGCGAGTAACCAAGTTCTTAAAATGGACTCGAGTACAAGCCAAGACCGCCTCGTACACCGAGGCGCGAGTACTCGCTCGCAGCCCTAGTTCATTGTCTCACAAAACACCAGCAAAGACTGTCCCACCCATCCCAGGTACTACCTTACAGCAGAAAATTGAATCAAATTTAGAGAAATCCCTGGGTAACACACTTAACATCCATTTACAGCAGCAAATGGGTTCTTTCCAGGCATCTATGTTAGAAGCTTTCCAGTCACTCTGAGAGGAATTGACTTTCAAAAAACAGGCAGAGGTGGATCAGACCTCAGTTTCAGCTTCTAAGCCTGGACCCTCATCTAGTGCTGTTGTTAATCTGGACCTACCCCCTCCGAGACCTAGAACTACCTCTCATACTGAGGAAATGGATGTGGACTATGGTCCAGCACTTGCTCCACGTCTGATCTTCATAATGCATCGGATCAGAATTCTAATGCATCCGAGGAGCCTTCTAAGAAGGTCTTGGATAGACCTAAAAAACACTCTCACAGTAGGTATGAGGTTGAACCGAGGTCTGCCTCAGATCAATACTATTGCCCCTGTTCCACCAAAGGATTAAGCCCCGATCCTGTCTGGGACCCTTAATCGTGGGTAGTCTTGGAAAAAATGGAAAAAAAATTGACCAATGGGGTGGAAGACAGAATCGGTATGAAGGTCTGGGATTAACTACAGATCGGCCTCAGGACGCCCCAGGAGGCCCCAGACTGTCCCCAACTGGTCTGGGACTAAGAACCGATTAAGCCATTTTTCTAGTCGTAGACAAACCGACTGGGTCCCAGGACGCCTCAGGCCTCCTGGGACTAAGCCCCGACTAACCCAGGATTAAGTCCCGACCCCACAAGGTGTCCTGAGGCGTCCCCAGGCGTCCCCAGACCAGGATCGCCGATTTTTGTTTGGCAATGGGACTAAGGGTCGCAGGAAGCCTGGGACTAAGTGATAGAGGTCTGGGACTAAGGGTCGGGGACTAAGGGTCGCAGGCGGCCTGGGACAGCATAGGACTGTGTAAATTTGGTCTGAGGAGGCCTGAGGAAGCCTGGGACTGTACATTTTGTTTATGGCGGGAAAAAATAATCGGTTGGGGTTGGGAGAAATATCAAACATGTTTGATATTTCACACGGCCCCAACCGACCACAACCGACCCTTACAGGACGCCTGGGACTAAGCATATTTCTGAAACCGACCCTCAAAAACCCTTAATCGGGAGCCTTAGTCGTGTGGTGGAACACCCACATATGATGAATCCGATGAACCTCGGGATTTCATCTGCTAAACCCCAAAAACATGCTGATAAGAGTAGACATAAGTTCAGGTCCAGATACGTGTCATCTTCCTCAGAGGAGGATCAGTCCTCTGCAACCAGACACAGGTCTTCAAAGCCCTCTGAGGCTCTCTCTGACCAAGACCAACCTCAACATGATCCAGACCCCCTTATTATAGGGAAGTAGCTCTGTCTGATGTTCCCTCCCAATACGCTGAAGCGGTGGACACTTTTAGGCGCATTCTTTCCCTCCCTGACCCCAGGGAGTCTGCCTAGGTCCTCAACTTCAGTTATGGGTCTGGATGATGAAAAAGGCCATCAAGAGGTCAGACCTAGAGCAGGGTAGCCATGGACACTGGAAAACCTGGAAAAAACTAAAAAAAAATTCCAGGTATGGAAAAATCATGGAATTTTATAATTTGGGAAAAATCATGGAATTTTATTTTCAAAGCCCACGAATGTTTTAAATGGCCCTTTTTATTGATAGTGGGTTTTTTTTTGTGGAACACCTGAAGGAGAATTGAGAACCTGTCCTTTGTCACTGTAGTGAAATGTGAGCTCAATTTGGTTCACTATTTGTTTCATACTTATTGTGAACACAAATTTTGTGATGCCATGATGAAGTAAAAACCAATAAATGGCAAATAAAATGAGACAAATGATGTTAATTCACCAGTAGTCAAGTCCCATATTCATGCCAGTAGCTGAGTGTAAACTGTCTAAAGTATGTCATCACACAAAGTGATGTTGCTCTGAGTCCAACAGTCACAGATTAATCAATTTTCCTGTCATGAAAACGAAGATCAATATTCACAGAAAAAATTTTTTTCAGAGGACAAATCTTATAGGAAAATTGTTGGAGGTATTAGATTGTATATGGGGTGGTCCTTCACCCCCGACCTCAAACATACCCAAGCGTCCTCTACAGACAACATGTGAACTGGTACCGGTAGCCAGCCAGTGGCAAAGTGCTGGTAATTCCAGATGATTTTCTGTGTCATAAGCTAGAGGGTGTGAATCTTACCATACTCAAGCTGCTCCACTGAAGCTGGTGGCTTTGACTTCAACCAGTTCACGAAACCACCCAAATCAGTCTTGGTGGTATATCTTGCATCCAGCCCAAAAGCCACAAGTTAAGCTAACTGACAGGTCAATCTTGTGGCAAAAAGATGCTGCAGTGGTAAACAGTCTAGTTTGCTTAAGCTTTGAAGCCCTCTGGTGTTGCCACTGTTCCACCCAGTGTCCATCACCTGGAAACTGCCCCAATGTGTGAGCAGGCGGCCAAAGAGGCTAGTTGTATCCCCGACGCGAAGCGGGGATACTATGGATTCATCATCGTCGTCGACGCGAAGCGGGGATACTATGGATTCATCGTCGTCCTCGTCCGCGTCCGCAGAGATTTCTTGTTAGCGACCTACAGTCCACATTTCTTTCCGGATTTCTTTCATATTTGGCAGGTGGCTTGATATGGTAGAGGACTCGCCACCCTATCTTTTTGGTAGGCTTTATGTCTAAATTAGGCCTGTGGTAGACAAAAATGTCTAAAATGTGGAATATTGCTTGTTAGCGACCTACAGTCCATATTTCTTTCCAGATTTCTTTCATATTTGGCAGGTGGCTTGGTATGCTAGAGGACTCGCCACCCTATCTTTTTGGTAGGCTTTATGTCTAAATTAGGCCTGTGGTAGACAAAAATGTCTAAAAAGCATTAAAAGTCATGAAATCATGCACTAAATCACTTATAACTTGAAAAGTGTTGCATTTAGAGCATTTTGTTAAAATATGTTATTCAGCTACTTTTTTCATAGCTACAACATGGTGAGTAACTTGGGTGTCTGTCTCAATAGCTAAGTGAGTAATAGCTACTTTTGGGCTTTTCAGTAACTTCCATCATGAGTAAAATCACTTGTAACTTGAAAACTATTGCATTTACACAATTTTGTATAAATATGTTATTCAGCTACTTTTGGGTCAGCTATAACATAGTAAAATTTCAGACCTGTAGCTCATGGCATAGCTGAGTAATAGCTACTTTTAGGTTATCACTGTTGAGTAAATTACTTATAACTTCAAAAGTATTACATTTAGAGTATTTTGTTTCAATATGTTATTCACCTATTTCGGAGTCAGCTATAACATAGTGAAGTTCCAGACCTGTGGCTCATTGCATAGCTGAGTAATAGCTACTTTGAAGTTCACACTGTTGAGTAAATCAGTTGTAATTGAAAAACTATTGCATTTACAGAAATTTGTGTAAATATGTTATTCAGCTACTTTTGGGTCAGCTATAACATAGTGAAATTACAGACCTGTGGCTCATGGCACAACTGAGCAATAGCTATTTTCAGGTACTGACTGTTGAGTAAATGACTTGTAACTTGAAAAATATTGCATTTGGAGTATTTTGTTAAAATATGTTGTTCACCTACTTTTGGGTCAGCTATAACATCGTGAAATTACAGACTTATAGCTCATGGCATAGCTGAGCAATAGCTATTTTATTGCGTTAATACATCCTATCCAATGGACAATAGCTTATCCGGTCGGCGCGGACCGGCCCGCCAAACGTCAGAAAAAGACGTCCTGTGTCTCCACCGGCTAGGCCGGCCCAGTACTGTGCACTCGCCAGATGGCATGTCGTACTTCCTTCCTGTCTAGACAGCGTGACGTCATAGCATCTTTTTCGTTTGGCGCATGACTAGTGCACAGGAATTTTTTCAGCCAGATATATTTTAAAGTTTTCATCAGACATTTTGTTCTGGAAGCTTTCTTATTGTGTCCAACGGATAGTATTTATATCATGTCTTCTCCAGGACAACGCAGGGGGAGTTGTGGTCACGCCATGGCTAATTTTGACACTCATCAGTATTGCGCACGCTGCAGAGAGAAGGGTAAGGGCTCTGACCCCTGTATTAAAGAACCACAATCAGATAACTGCTCCATTTGTAATGCCTTTTCTGAAGAGCAGCGTCAGCAGTTAGCTACACCTTCTTATAGATTGAAGAAGGAGAAACGGGAGGCTAAGAAGCTTGTTACAGCTCCACCTCAAGAATCAGAAGAGTTGGTGGACCCCGCTAGTGTAGCTGTTATAGGGGCTGTGGATAAAGGTTCTCTGAAATCTCCCTCTCCCGCCCCTCCACCAGAGAAAAAGACCAAGAAGGACTTAAAAAAGGATATTAGGAAGGACAAATCCCCCCCTGCTAAAGCTTCCAAATCTACCAGTCAGACCACTGCAGACTCTAAAATTGCAGACTTGGACCTTAAGTGGTCGGAACGTTTCAACCGCTTAGAAGCGTTGATTTTATCAAAGAACTTTGAACCTACCTTTTCTGCCAACGTTAAGGTTACACCAACCCATTCACCTCCGTCATCGATTGAGAATGTGTCTGAGCCGTTTATCCGGCCTTCAACTTCATCCACGCTTCCTAGAAATGGGTCCTCTGCTGAAAAGCATCAGCCTACCAGTAAAGCAGTGACCGACAAGCCGACTTCTTCTTCTAAGTTTCCTGGTACGGGCTTCTCTGCTACCCAGCATCAGCCGGCCAGTCAAACTAAATCCAGCCGACCTACATCAACCTCCAAGTTTCCTGGACAAGGCTCCTCTGCTAGTATGCATCAGCCTGCCAGTAAAACTGCTAGTAGCCAACCTACTCCACTGGACTCGGTTCAGAACCGGCCTGCTGTTACTGACCGACCTCTCCCCACAGGACCGGCCGACACCGGCTCTCCTACTCTGCATAGATCTAGAAGGGATAGTGTATCCAGCCTTTCTTCAGAGGCCAACAGTGTCCAGTCGGACCGACCTCCTTTGGATCTATACACGGAGGAAGGGGAACTCTCTGAGGACCCGGATCAAACAGTCATGGACCAGGACCAACCTATTTCGGAAGAACAAAATTATAGAGAAACAATGCAAGGCATCCGCTCTTATCTGGGATGGTCCCATATTCCAGAGGTCGACAACTTAACAGCCACTTCAGATGACAACCCCTTTGCAGGGCCTAAGACAGTGACACCGGGCAAAGTTTCAATTAAAATGCCCACAGAGGAGTGGCTCTGTAAGAAGCTAGGGAAGCTAAATTTGACACTAACTGAAGGGTATCCCTCCCGTGGCTCAGAAGCCGGTGGTTTGGCAAAAGATGTGTTTCTCAGACCTCCCCGTTCTCAGTCAAAATGGTACGGCCTGCACACCGACTCTCAACCGGATCCGACTAAAGTGACCAGTTGGAGTACTGACGCCTCCAAACTAAACAGCAGTTACAGCCGGATTGCCCGTTACACCGGACTTTCTTCCACTCCACCTGCTTCACGCAGGATATCTCAGGAAACGCTGCGCCGGTGGGAAAGGTCGGCTAGGGAAGCCTCCATTGTGTGTAACCAGGCTGCGAGTTTTAATCGGTGTTTGTTTAGAGTACAACAAAGCATGAAAGATCACATCAAGACACTGTCTTCTGAAAATAAGGGTAAAGGATCTTCAAAGAGTTCGGTGGCCATTGATGAGTTAAACTACCTCCTGGACTTCAACTCCAGTATTACACAAGCAACCGCGAAGTCCATGGAGCACTTGTCGGATTTTGTGTTCATAACCATGGGGAATCTCACCCTGGTCCGTAGGGACGCGTATCTTAGCCACCTCAGGACGGGTATCAAGCAGGACACCCTCACAGCTTTGAGAACCGCCCCTCTTCACATACCGACACTCTTCCCGGATGCCACTATTAAGCGTGCAGAGGAAGACATTGCTCAGTTTGAGTCAAAAGGACACACCGGACAGCAGCATAGCAAGGGTCGTTACCACCCTTATGAGCGTCCGGACAAGAGACACAGTGGAAAAGACACCAAATCGGAGAAACCGGCTTGGAAAACAATTGGGAAGAAACAGTTTAGAAAAGGGAAAGGACGTGCTTCCACCTACTCTTCCCGACCTGCCAAGGGCCAGCAGTCGTACAAATGACAATCACTGTATGACACCCTTGCAGGGACGACTGCTGGCCGGGAGCCTTCCTCAGACTTTAGTAAATCCTGTTTTGTCAAATGTAAAATCTCATGTTGTTCCAAATGCTCATACTGTGCCCGGGCATTCGCAAAAGAAAGATCTAAGTCCCGGGCCAGTAGATTGTATTTACAGAAAGTACATTTTTATTGCGTTAATATATCTTACCTAGTGGACCAGTGCATTTGTCCGGCGCGCAGCCGGTCCCGCCAAACGTTAGACAAAAACGTCCTGAGCTGGGCTCTGACCGGGACCGGTAGTGTATTCCTCATTCGCCAGGTGTCGTGACTGCACCCAGCTCCCCTACTGCGCGTGCGCGCGCATGCGTACTTCCTCTTTTTGTTTGGCGCCATAGTGTTTTAGCGGATAAATTTCAGTAAAATAAACTTTAAATTATATTGTCTATTTGCAAACGAGTTAGAAGGAAAGCTTTGGATATTGCAAAATATATTTACCATGGCATCACCAGGACAGAGGCGTGGTAGTTGTGGCCATGTTATGGCGGGGTTTGACCTTCATAAAAAGTGTGCCCGCTGTAGGGACAAAAAGGTGGGAGATGACCCTTGTGTCAAAGGTCAGGACTGTGAATTGTGTGATGCGTTATCTGACTCCCAGAAAGGTATGCTTGCAACCCCACAGTATCAAATCCGAAAAGACAAAAAAGCAGGGATTTTGATTTCTCCCAGTAAAGTTACGGTTGTGGGTCCGGTGGAGGAACAGGATGAACTTGAGATGCCTCCGGACACTGCGCATGCGCAGGGACAGTTTGTTACCGGTGCTTTCCCGGTTTCTGATCAGACAAGTACTGGAGACTTTGTCTCCCGTCAGGATTTTGAACTATTGAATAATCAGTTGGAGGAAAAATTCGCCCGTTTTGAGGCTCTCCTTACAAGGACCAACATTTTTTCTACTCCAAAGATGCCTGTTTCAAAGAGTCAAGCCCCTGTTTCTGACACGCCCTTTATCAATCCCTCTCCTGACCCCAGAGCCACCGGTCCGGTGAGGCCTCCGGGTCAGGCTGTAGAGGATTCTGCTTCTTCTGTTAAAAAACAGAAAGGGAAGTCAAAACATAAGAAGTCTATCAAACCGGCCGCTGCTGCCGGTTCTGCAAGTCAGGTTGCTAGGGACCCTATTCCTCCCAAGACAGTGGTACCCGGTCCGGGTTTACAAGTTCTTGGTGAACCGGAGGAAACTGTGCCTGCTATCACCAGTGTCTCTTCCTTAGGGTCCTCCTCTCAACCGGTCATTACCGGTCCGCAGTATACCAGTACTTCTGCTTCCTTTGCACCGGATAGTTTTACTCAGCCGGATCCGGCTCTGTCAGACGGGGAACCCCTTCCGGACCGGTCAGATAAGGAATCTGGTGAAGAGGGTGAACTTTCAGATACTGAAATCAATGAGAAAAATGAGGAAATGAACTACAGAGAAACGGTCCAGTCGGTCCGTTCCTTTCTTGGCTGGTCTCACATACCAGATTTTGAGGCTTCAGCAAGTGATGCAGACAACCGTTCTGACAACCCTTGGAAAGGGAAATATCCTCGTCGCTCAGGCAAAGTTTCAGTGGAGTTACCAGCTGACGACTGGCTTTGCTATAAGATGGAAAAACTGAACACTCGTGTTGCAGAAGGTTACCCTTCTCGTTCCCAAGAGGCCGCAGGTCTGAAACAAGACCAGTTTGTCAGAACACCCAAAAGCCAGGCAAAGTGGTATACACAGTCACGACTAAAACAGGATATAAATCAAAGACCTGGACGTACAATCTTTGGCTGGTCGGGCTCCGAAGCACGCCTGAACTCTCAATTTTCCCGTATTGCCAAGACTTCCTCATATCCATCTTCAGGACCAGCATCTAGGCCTATCCCTCAGGAGATTCTTCGAAGGTGGGAGCAATGTGCTAAGGAAGGCTCTTTGATTACCAATCACGCAGCAGGATTCAACAGGTGCGTTAGTGAAATTCAGGACAAAATGAATCAACACATTTCATTTTTAAACGCTACCATTGTTCAGGGCAAGGCTCCTAAGGAGGTCACCGACGCCATCAGGGATTTGAAAGACTTGTCAGCTTTCCACAGTAGTGTTTCTGTTGCCTTAGGTACTGCCTTCCAGCACCTCGCAGACAGTTTATTTGTTCAGCTAGCCAACTTAATTTTGTTGAGGAGAGATTCTTATCTCGAGTACGTTAAACCAGGCCTGAAACCTGATACCTGGAATAAACTACGAAATGCTCCCCTGTTCACTTACGGGTTATTCCCGGATGATGTACTGGCAGTAGCGGAGCAGGATATTCAAAAATATGATTCAAACAAGAGTGCTACTGGTCCCGGTCCGGGCACATATCAGCACTCAAAGAAGCATCAATTCCGGTATCAACCATATGAAAAGAAAGAGAGTCGTCAATCCGGCTTCTCCTCTTCCCAAAATCAACAACCTTGGAGGCAATTCTCAGGCAGAGGCAGGGGTAGAGGTCGTGGTAGAGGTGGATCTGGTTCTACTTACTACTCCAAGCCTGCCCGTGGTACAAAACCGTATAAATGACAATCAACATCTACTGAGTCCCCCAGTTGTGTTAAGTTCAAGTTTAGGGGATCTCAATCTAGTGTCATCAGCAAACAAAGAGACTTCTCAAGAGACTGTAAATTTGCATGTTGTTCCTCCTGTACCTTTTGTAAAAGGGCTGTTACAAAAGAAAAACGTAAGACCCTCTCATTCTCAAATAGGAATAAAATCTGTGAACAGTGCTTTGTCTGTAAATCAGTGTCTTTTTGCCCCAAATGTAACAAATGCCCCATGTGTTGCAAAAGATCCACCTGTGGGAGGCCGTCTGCAACTGTTTTGGCAGGTTTGGCTCTCCCTGGGTTCAAATCCAAGGGTAGTCTCCATCCTCAGGGAAGGGTATCAACTACCCTTCAAGGAGAGACCACCTCTGGCAAGATTTCCTGTGATTATCAGTGGTTCATCAAATCCCTCTCGAAACAAAAGTCTGAACGAGGCATTGCATTCCCTAGGTCAAAAACAGACTATCGAAAAGGTGGCCGTTCAGTCATCTCTGGGTTTCTACAACCGGTTGTTCCTGGTGCCAAAACCCAACGGGAAATGGAGGCCCATTCTAGATCTAAGCCAACTGAACCTTTACCTTGCCCCAGCAACGTTCAAGATGGAAACTCCGGAGACCATCAGACTCTCCCTGCAACAGGGGGAGTGGGTCTCTTCGCTGGATTTCAGCGATGCTTATTTTCACATTCCCATAAACCACAGGTCGCGAAAATATCTCCGGTTCCACTTAAAAGGTCAGACTTTTCAGTTCACAGCACTTCCCTTTGGCCTGTCGACGGCTCCGTTGGAGTTCACAAAGGTGGTCAAGGAGGTAAAACTCATGGCTCAATCGAGGGGTATTCGAATCCACCAATACCTAGACGATTGGTTACTGAGAGCCCCATGCCGGGAAATTTGCCTACGTCATACCCAGATCCTTTTGGACCTTTGCCGCTCGCTAGGGTGGGTAGTCAACATGGACAAGTCAGAGCTAGTTCCCCAACAAACCTTCGACTTCGTAGGTTATCATTTCGACCTATCTCAGGGGTTAGTCAAACCAACTCAGGACAGGTGGAGGAGTCTATCTCAGAAACTCAACCTTCTCCTGGGACTGGAATGTTGCACAGTCAGGCAGTTCATGTCTTTAATAGGCCTTCTGACAGCAACAGAAAAACAAGTAGTGTCGGGGCGGCTGCATATGAGGCCCATTCAGTGGCACCTAAAAAAGCATTGGCATGCCCCGGAATCGCTGGAAAAGGTCATCCCAATTCCTTCATCTCTCCATGTACATCTAAGGTGGTGGTTGGACCCGGCCAAGGTGCTCTCCGGTCAACCCTTACACCCTCTTCGACACGCCCTTCAACTGTTTACAGACGCCTCAAACGAAGGTTGGGGCGCTCACTTAGGCGATTACATGGCAAAAGGAGTTTGGTTGGAGTCAGAAAGCGCCTTGCACATAAATTTGTTGGAGCTCAAGGCGGTCCTGCTAGCCTTAAAACGGTTCGAGCAGTTATGTTGCAACCAGATAGTTCTTGTTTGTACAGACAACACCACTGTGGTCTCTTACATCAACAAGGAAGGGGGTATGAAATCAGGCTCACTCTGTGCCCTCCTTTGGAGACTGATGCTTTGGTGCAATCAAAGGCAGATTGTCTTGAGGGCCAGGCATATTCCGGGTCACCTGAACGTCATAGCCGACAAGCTGTCCCGACTCAATCAGGTGATCCAAACAGAATGGTCCCTCCTCCCGGAGGTGTTTGCTCAAATATGCCGGCGTTGGCACCGCCCGTCTGTGGACCTGTTTGCCACCCGGTTCAATCACAAACTTCCCCGGTTTGTATCCCCGGTTCCAGACCAATCAGCGTGGGGAGTGGACGCCTTAAGTCTCCCTTGGGAGGACCTGGACGCTTATGCCTTTCCACCAACGGCCCTTCTTCATCAGGTGGTGACGAAACTCTTGGACCACGGATTCCGTCGTCTCATTCTGATAGCACCAGGTTGGCCCAACATGCCTTGGTTTTGGGACCTGGTCAACATGTCAGCTCAAGTCCCTCTCCTGCTCCCTCAGGTGTCGAAATTGATCACTCAACCGTTCAATCAGTGTCCTCACCGGGACCTGCCCAATCTGAACCTTCATGCGTGGCTCCTAGAGCCGCTGCCATCCAGCAGGCCGGGTTCTCGGCAGAAGTGGCAACAAGAATTGAGGCTCCTCAAAGACGCTCTACCAGAGCCATTTATGAATCAAAGTGGTCCGTTTTTGTCAGATGGTGTGAAAAGAATCAGGTGGACTTCAGGACTCCCTCTATAGAGCAAATTGCGGATTTTCTCCTTTCCCTTTTTCAGGAGAAACATCTTCAACCTAGTACCATAGAAGGCTATAGGACTGCCATAGCCGACAAAGTGGGGAATTCCAGAATTAACATCAGCAAGGATGAAAACTTGTCCAGGTTGTTGGACAGTTTTCATAGAGACAAACCAAAAGGCAGGCGTGGGGTTCCTACGTGGAATTTGTCTTTGGTCCTTCACCAACTTACACAACCTCCTTTTGAACCTCTCAGGAAGGCTTCGCTGAAGTACCTCACCTTTAAGACTGTCTTCCTTCTAGCCTTGGGCTCTGGGAAACGGAGGAGTGAAATTCATGCTTGGGTCCACAGGAACATTAGGCACCAAGAGGATTGGTCAAATGTTTCATTATCGCCTTCTCCTAGTTTCATCTCTAAGAACCACCTGGCTAAAGAGGGTCCCGCTTGCGTGGCCCCTGTTATCATTCCAGCCTTGGCTCCTTCATTGGACAAATCCCTCAAGGAGGATAGGAGTCTGTGCCCGGTCCGGGCACTCCGTTATTACTTGGACAAAACCAAAGATCTCCGTTCAGGCAAGGAATTGGTTTTTGTTTCCTTTAGGAAGAGCTTCCAGAAGGATATTGTCCCTGCTACCGTTTCCTCCTGGATCAAACAAACCATAGTCCTTTGTTACCAGATGTCAGACCAACAGGCTCAACAGTTGCATCAGGTTCGGGCTCATGACGTTCGCGCGTTCGCGGCGTCCAAAGCCTTTCAGGGGGGTGTTCCCTTAGACCAGATTTTGGCAGCCTGTCACTGGAAATCTCATAACACCTTCACCCAATTTTACTTGAAGGACTTGGCTTGGGCAGACTCGGATGTGTACCATCTGGGTCCTGTGGTAGCTGCCCAACAAGTTAGGGACTAAGCAGAGGCTCCCATGTATATAGTGTATAGTGGTGTATATAGGTATTCATACATGTACAAAAAAAAAAAAAAAAAAAAAAAAAAACGTCCCTGCAGTCTGTCTTGCGTTGCAAGAAGATGGGGGACCATCTTAATCTTCAATTCCCCTTCTTTACTTCCTCGGGAACTCGTCAGCTACAAAACAAAAGGGGGGGGGGGGGAGAGAGACTGTACCTATCCAGGGTAGTTAGAAACCCTTCCCGGGTGATTTCCTCTGGATTTACGGAGTATATATGTAGATCTTAGAGTCTCGGTCTCCCCTTTGCCCATAGCTACCCGCCAACCACTGGGTAGTTATTCTGCACTGGTCCACTAGGTAAGATATATTAACGCAATAAAATGGAAAATTTAATGGTTAAATTAAATTTTTATTAGTTAATATCTTACCTAGTGGACCAAGAGAGTCCCACCCTACCTGCCCCGCAATAGCTCAAAGGGGGACATTCTTAGGTAGGCCACAAAAAGAGGAAGTACGCATGCGCGCGCACGCGCAGTAGGGGAGCTGGGTGCAGTCACGACACCTGGCGAATGAGGAATACACTACCGGTCCCGGTCAGAGCCCAGCTCAGGACGTTTTTGTCTAACGTTTGGCGGGACCGGCTGCGCGCCGGACAAATGCACTGGTCCACTAGGTAAGATATTAACTAATAAAAATTTAATTTAACCATTAAATTTTCCAATTAAAGTCTGTGAAAAGTGTTTCTTGTGTCATTCCATTGTCTTGTGTCCAACCTGCAACAAGTGTAAAACATGCTGCCTCCAATCCACCTGTAGGGGCTCGACTACAGAACTTTTGGCAAACTTGGCTGGATCTAGGGGCCGGTCCGAAAATAGTTTAAATCCTGAGGGAAGGTTATACCCTCCCTTTCCGGACCCGACCCAATCTTACAAGGTCTCAGACTGTCATAAGCCGTTATGTCAATCCTCACAGGAACAGCTACCTGTTGGAGGCATTACATCAGCTTATGAACAAAGATGCAATAGAACTGGTCCACAATCAAACATCTCTGGGGTTTTTCAACCGACTCTTTCTAGTCCCCAAACCCAACAACCAATGGAGACCAATACTGGATTTAAGCAAACTAAACCTCTTCCTCAAGGTGGAGAAATTCAAAATGGAGACACCAGAAACCATCAGGACATCCCTCCAACAAGGGGAGTGGGTCACCTCAGTAGACTTCAAGGATGCCTACTTCCACATACCGATACAGGAACAATCCAGGAAATACCTAAGATTTCATGTCCAGGGCCGGACTTCTCAGTTCAAGGCACTGCCCTTTGGTCTGTCCACAGCGCCCATG
This sequence comes from Sabellastarte sp. h YS-2021, assembly GCA_964017235.1. Taxonomy (NCBI): domain Eukaryota; kingdom Metazoa; phylum Annelida; class Polychaeta; order Sabellida; family Sabellidae; genus Sabellastarte; species Sabellastarte sp. h YS-2021. The sequence goes on from OZ024936.1 coordinate 39,217,030, forward strand.
GAGTTCACTGTACTAGCCAAAGAGGTAAAACTGATGGCCATACGCAAGGGTATAAGAATCCACCAGTACCTAGACGACTGGTTGGTGAGGGCCAGATCCCTAGAAACTTGTCTCCAGCACACCCAAATTCTCATCAAAATGTGCCAGGACCTAGGCTGGCTGGTGAATTTGGAAAAATCAGAACTGGAACCCAAACAGGTCTTCAATTTTATTGCGTTAATACTTCCTATCCAATGGACAATTGCTAAACCGGTCGGCGCAGACCGGCCCACCAAACGCCAGAAAAAGACGTCCTGTGTCTCCACCGGCTGGCTGGCCAGATGGCGCCTCGTACTTCCTTCCTGTCTAGACAACCTGACGTCATCGCATCTTTTTCGTTTGGCGCGTGTACTGTGCGAACGTGTTTTCAACAATCTCCAGATATTTTAAAGAAAAGTGTGCTTTATGACGGATTTTCAACCTTATATATGGATATGTTCAGTGTAGAAGTGTTACCTACTGATCAAGCACGGATATACATTTAGAATCTGCTGGAAACGCTCCCTAGCTGACTCAATTTAGTGTTGATGATAGGGCAGTTACGACGCGAAATATAAAGGCAGCCATTTTACAAGTTTCCTCCCACTCAACCATGGGGTTGTTAGGGGCAGATCGACAATATTGAAGAATTATGAACATACTTTTTACAGGTATTTTTATCCGTGTCTTTTGTTTTGAATGAATCTTCTTTAACCTTCCAGCTACAGTCACCATAGTAACGTCTTTCTAGTACTAAAATGGAAATCACGGAAAACTTCAGTCGACGCAGTTTTGAACCCTGCAAGGAATTCCCTTATGAAAGGTGCATTCTTCATCAGAGCGCACTGGTACAGACTTCTCTGCTGTAAAGCATCAGTCACACCAGCCCAGCTCGAGTATTTGGTGTTTTTTGATCAGAAGCATGAGATGAATTCTTCAGATTTCTTCAGAGCGCACTGGTACCGACTTCTCTGCTGTAAAGCATCAGTCTCACCAGCCTAGCTCGAGAGTTTTTTCATCAGAAGCAAGAGGTGAATTCTTCAGATCTCTTCAACCGACCTCTCAAATATTTACTACATAGAAGGAACTTTTGTCACTCTCAGTCCCACCCTTATGGACCCGGCACTTGTGTCGGTAGTAAGGGCAGTGGATGGCCAGGAAACTGGTTTGAGTGTACAGCCGGCTGAGAAGAAGAACCGACTTCAGACCGGCCAGGAATTTCATCTACAGAGTGCACTGGTCCAGGCTTCTCTGCTTTTAAAGCATCAGCCGACCGGCCAGCTAAAAGAACGCGACCTCTGACGTCATATCCAGTCAGCCAATCGCGTGTCTTCACGAAGCTGGTCACGTGTTTTCACCGACCAGTCACGAAGTTTATCACGTGGTTCACCGAACAAGAAGGTCGGAAGTACATTCTTTGCACTCACGTCTACTGTGATTCCAGTTTTTAGTTCCTGTAATCCACCTCCAGCGTACTGGTACAGACTTCTCTGCTACAGACATCAGTCGACCAGTAAGCTTACGTTACTGTGATATAAGGAAAGAACACCTCTAGTGAGGGCGTATCCCCGAAGTTGGTCACGTGATTTTCCGACCAGTTCACGAAGCTGATCGTCGTCTTCAATCAGCCAATCACGTTGTGCCTCCGACCAGCAAGCTGGTCACGTGACACACCGACCAACATTTGTTTCTAAATATAGCTCACAAGGGCTTTCCCAGCAACTGTCAAATCTACAAATAAGACGTGCGTTCAAAGATAGTTGTAAGATTTTTTCAAGAACTGGTTATAGAGTGTATCGACCAGTACCGGCTATACAGCCTTGTACACTTGTTTCAACAACTGGTTACAGAGTGTACCGGCTATACAGCCTTGTACACTTGCTTCAACAACCGGTTACAGAGGAATTAATGGAGGAAACTGAATTCAACACAAGATAGTTGTAAACTTCATTCAGCAACTGGTTACAGAGTGTACCTACTGGCTACACAGCCTTGTACACTTACTTCAACAACTGGTTACAGAGTGTACCGACCGACTACCGGCTAAACAGCCTTGTACAGTTACTTCAATAACTGGTTACAGTATGTACCGACCGGCTACCGGCTTCACAGCCTTATACAGTAGCCTCAACTGGTTACAATGTACCGGCTACACAGCCTTGTACACTGGCTTCAACAACTGGTTACAGAGTGTACCGGCTGGTACTGGCTACACAGCCTTGTAGGCTTGTACACTTGCTTCAGCATCTAGCTACAGAGTGTACCGACTGGTACTGGCTACACAGCCTTGTACACTTGCTTCATTCTATGGGTTACAGGGTGTTGGCTACACAGTCCTTACTGGACAGTGCTTCAACCCAACTGGTTACAAAAAAAAAAAAAAAAAAATTCATGGGTGACCCCAACCTGCCAGTTTTTGCCGGTTACAAGAATTACTGGTTACAGTAAAGTACCGGGTATGGAGTCCGGGTAATTGGGTTACAGAGAATTCTTAAACTGATCAGTGATCTTGATGATAGGACAGTTTCCCAAGCTACTGCCAGGCAACCTTCTCTTATCACACCTCTCAACAACCTGTTATCGGTGCTGGACTTGACTGCAGAGATAATAAATTTTGTCATCAGGTCCGGCCAGGGGACTGACATCTCACATATGACAATTGCTCTGTAAATGCTGCACCTTGCAGGCTGCTGGCCCAGGGCAAAGAGTTTATTAATGTGAAAATAAGACCACAATAAAAACAGAGAGACTGTTAACCTGGATCATTGTCACCAGACCGGACCAGTGTCCGGAGGGACAGAAAATATTGTCAGAATACCAAATGTCCCAAATGTGGCACACAATCTGCCTATAAGGTCCAGACTAAGCCCTTTTTCGGGAACTTAGGAAGCCTTGGGGGCTGGACTTTAGGTAGTACAACTGTTGAAGGAGGGATACCTACGCCCATATACCTATACAAGAACAATCCAGGAAATGCCTGAGATTTCACATCCAAGGTCGGGCATACCAATTCAAGGCCCTGCCATTCGGGTTGTCAACAGCACCTTTTGAGTTCACCGTGATACCAAAGCAGGTGAAATTGATGGCCATACACAAGGATTTAAGAAGCCACCAGTACCTAGACGACTGGTTGGTGAGAGCCAGATCCCACCAGGCTTGTCTCCAAAATACACAGGAACTAGTAAATAATGTGTCAGCAACTGGGTTGGCGAATGAACTTAGAGAAATCAGAGCTGGAGCCCAATCAAGACTTTGATTTTGTAGGCTACCAGTTCGACTTCAGGTCTGATCGGTTCCGACCGACTCTGGACTGGGTACAGAACCTTCAAGAGACTGTTAAAACTGCTATCCCTACCGGCTTGACCGGTCCGGGAATTCATGTCCTTGATAGGTTACTAATCTACAGAAAAGCATGTTAATCTAGGCAGACTTCATATGAGACCCATACAGTGGCATCTCAAAAACAACTGGAGGGTATCCAGAATCACTGGAAAAGGTGATCCAAGTCCCCAGGTCCCTGCACCCCCATTTACAATGGCGGCTGAAGGAAGACAATGCACTTACAGGCCAACCATTACACCCAATAGAACATGCTCTGCAAATATTTACAGACGCATCAATAGAAGGGTGGGGCGCTCACTCAGATGAGCACTTGGCAAGAGCAACCTGGTCCCCTCCGGGAAGCAAGTTGTATATATAAACTATCTAGAACTTTAAGCAGTTTTTTCTGACTTTAAAGAGTTCTAAGACCTTTGCTTAAACAGGATATTACTTGTAGCAGCTGACAACACCACAGTAGCGTCATACAGACAGGAAGGAGGAATGAGGTCGGGCCCACTTTGTGCCCTACTATGGAGAATCTTGACCTGGTGTACCAGGAAACAAGTGACTCTAAAGCACGACACATTCCAGGCCGGCCTAATGTGGTAGCAGACAGGCTGTCCAGGCTAGGCCAGACCATCCAAACAGTGGTTTCTCCTTCCAGAGGTCTTCCACTCTATGCAGTAGGTGGCACCGGCCCAAAATAAACTTATTTGCCACGAGGTTCAACAACAAGTCACCTCTGTTTTGTGTCACCGGTACCGGATCCCCTGGCCACAGCAGTGGATGTGCTCAGTCGGCCATGGTAGGATCTAAAAGCATACACCTTCTCACCATCAGCCATATTGGGCAAAGTGGTGGAGAAGTTGCAAGACTCCCCATGTAAGAGAATCATTCTGATTGCTCCGGGGTGGCCCAACATGCCTTGGTTTTGGGATCTAGTGGCCATGTCCAGCCACATCCCGCTGAGCCTGCCCAATCTGTCCAGCCTGTTCACAGCCATCCGATCAGATCCCTCACAGAAATCTGACAAGGCTTAATCTCCAGGCAGGGCTCCTAGAGCCTCAGCAATCGAGGAGCAGGACTTGTCTGAGGCAGTGACAGCAAGAATTGAGGCTCCTCAAAGGGGGGTCAATCAGATCAGTCTATGAGGCAAATGGGTCATTTTTACCAAGTAATGTATCATTCATCAGGTGGACTTCGGGCACCACCTGTAAAGTCAGTTGCTTACTTCCTTAAGTACCTGTTTCAGGACGGGAAGTTGCAGCCCAGTACCATTGATGGTTACAGGTCAGCCATTGCTGATAGTCTGGAAATTTGCCCATCAATGTTAGTAAGGATCAAAATCTCACTCGTCTCCTGGATAGCTTCCACTGAGACAGACCCAAAGGCCGGAGGGGAACCCCCTCCTGGAACCTCTCCCTGGTTTTTGCACCAGCTGACAAGGTTCATTTTGAACCAATTAAAGGCCTCCTTGAAGCATTTGACCTTCAAGGCAGTTTTCCTCTTGGCCCTGGGTTCGGGCAAGCGTAGAAGTGAGATACATGCTTGGCAAACAGCCCAGCACCATTGATGGTTATAGGTCACCCATTGTTGATAAACTGGAAATTCACCCTTCAACATCAGTAAGGACGAAAATCTCGCTCGTCTCCTGGATAGTTTCCTCAGAGACAGACCCAAAGGCAGGAGTGGCATACCCTCCTGGAACTTCTCACTGGCCGTGCACCAGCTAAGACTCCATTTGATCCAATCAAGGAGGCCCCCTTGAAGCATTTGACCTTCAAGACGGTATTCCTCTTGGCCCTTGGGTCGAGCAAGTGCAAAAGTGAGATTTATGCCTGGCAAAACTGATATATTGGACACCAATCCGATTGGTCAAAGGTGTCCCTGTATCCATCACCCAGCTTTCTATCCTAGAATCAGCTGGCCATAGAGTGTCCAGTGTGGCCCCTGGGGTTATAACAGCCCTGGCCCCGACTCTGGATAGATCCCTCAAGTCTGACAGGTCCCTCTGTCCGGTCAGAGCATTGTGCTACTATTTGGACAGGACCTCAGACATCAGGCAGAATAAGGAGGTGGTTTTTGTCTCCTTTAAGAAAGGTTTCAACAAAGACATCTCACCTGCCACTATCTCCTCTTGGATCAAGCAGACTGTGATCCTATGTTATGAGCTCTCTGACCAGGAGGGCCACATTTAACATCAGGTTAAAGCCCATGATGTCATAGCCTTTGCTGCTTCTAAGGTCTTCCAGTCGGGAGTCTCCTTAGATCCAATCTTGTCAGCCTGCCACTGAAGTCACAATACCTTCACACAGTTCTATATGAAGGGCGGGGCTTGGGCTGATTCAGAGCTTTACCAATTGGGCTCGGTAGTGGCTGCTCAGCAGATCCACAAGTGGCCCTTAGATTGAGGAGATTTGTATATGTGCATAACAGTTCTTCATGTACATAAGAATTAAGTGTGGCGTGCTTCCTTTGGGAGGTTTATTTGCATTCTGGGACTGAACTCATCCCTCTCTTCCCCTACCTCAGAGCAGGTCTGCAAAAAAGGGGGGGGGCGATGGCGGTATAGCCCCGGGTAACCGGCTGCTGGCAACCGACCATGGCCTTGCAGGGTTTCCTGACCTTAAAGTCAACCCAGGCCTGGACCTATAGGTCTCCTGACGAAGTCAGCCTAGACCGTAGGTTAAAATTTGCTATTACTTGTGAGTTCACATAAGTCCCTAGTAACTTACCCGCCGACCAAGCGGTAGTTATTCAGCAATTGTCCATTGGATAGGAAGTATTAACGCAATAAAATTGCAAATTTAATAAGTAAATTAAATTTTTATAAGTTAATACCCTATCCAATGGACACACAAGACCCTCCCACCGACCCCGCTATCAGCTTACTAGGGGTCTAATAGGTTTAGACAACGAAAAAGATGCTATGACGTAAGGTTGTCTAGACAGGAAGGAAGTACGAGGCGCCATCTGGGGAGTGCACAGTACTACGGACCGGCCAGCCGGTGGAGACACAGGACGTCTTTTTCTGGCGTTTGGCGGGCCGGTCTGCGCCGACCGGTTTAGCAATTGTCCATTGGATAGGGTATTAACTTATAAAAATTTAATTTACTTATTAAATTTGCAATTTTGTAGGTTACCAGTTCGACCTCAGGTTCGGCCGGGTCAGACCGACTCCGGACCGGTGGCTAAACCTTCAGGACAAAGTACAGACGCTTCTGTCTCTACCGGCCTGTCCGGTCAGGCAGTTTATGTCCCTGATAGGCCTTTTAACAGCCACAGAAAAACAGGTTCACCTCGGTCGACTACACATGAGACCTATACAGTGGCACCTCAAAAACAATTGGCGGGTACCAGAATCTCTAGAAAAGATTATCCCTCTACCAAGATCCCTACACCCTCACCTACAATGGTGGCTAGAGGAAGACAATGTGCTTCAAGGCCAACCATTACACCCAGTAAAACATGCTCTGCAAATATTTACAGACGCATCAAAAGAAGGATGGGGCGCTCACTTAAACGAGCTCATTGCAAGAGGGTCCTGGTCGGTGCCGGAAAGCAAACTGCACATAAATTATCTGGAACTCAAAGCAGTGTTTCTAGCCCTCAAAGAGTTCCAAGACCTCTGTGTAGACAAAATCGTTCTAGTGGCAACCGACAATACTACAGTGGTAGCTTACATAAACAAGGAAGGGGGCATGAGGTCGGGCCCACTGTGTGCCCTACTGTGGAGAATCTTGACCTGGTGTTCCCAGCGACAAGTGACCCTAAAAGCCCGGCACATCCCAGGCCATCTCAATGTGATAGCCGACAAGCTATCCAGGCTCGGTCAGACCATCCAAACAGAGTGGTCCTTCCTTCCGGAAGTCTTTCAACAGATATGCAACCAATGGCATCAGCCTCAAATAGATCTCTTTGCCACGAGGTTCAACCACAAGTTACCTCAGTTTGTCTCTCCAGTACCGGACCCCCTGGCTGTAGCAGTGGATGCACTTACTCTGTCATGGGACGAGCTGGATGCATACGCCTTCCCACCGACCGCCATATTGGGCAAAGTGGTGGAGAAGCTACTGGACTCACCGTGCAAGAGACTCATTCTGATTGCCCCCGGGTGGCCCAACATGCCTTGGTTTTGGGACCTAGTGGCCATGTCCAGTCAGGTCCCTCTAAGCCTACCCAACCTGCCCAGTCTTCTTACACAGCCCTTCAATCAGATCCCTCACAGAAATCTGACAAATCTAAATCTCCATGCCTGGCTCCTAGAGCCTCTAAAATCAAAGAACAGGGCTTCTCTGAGGCAGTGGCAGCAAGAATTGAGGCTCCTCAAAGAAGATCTACCAGATCAGTCTATGAGGCAAAGTGGACCATTTTTACAAAGTGGTGCGACGCTAATCAGGTGGACTTCAGGTCACCACCTGTAAAGTCGGTGGCTGACTTCCTAATGCACCTTTTTGAGGACAAGAAGTTACAGCCCAGCACCATTGATGGATACAGGTCTGCCATTGCTGATAAACTGGGTAACACGACAGTCAGTATCAGCAAAGATGATAATCTCACTCGTCTCTTGGAAAGTTTCCACAGAGATAGACCCAAAGGGCAGAGGGGTATTCCCTCCTGGAACCTGTCCCTGGTGCTACACCAGCTGACAAAGGCCCCTTTTGAACCTCTCAGGGAAGCATCTCTGAAGCATCTGACCTTCAAAACTGTCTTCCTTTTAGCCCTAGGCTCTGGAAAAAGGAGGAGTGAGATCCATGCATGGCAGCACAAGAACATCAGACATCAGTCCGATTGGTCTAAGGTGTCTTTGTTTCCATCTCCCAGCTTTCTTTCCAAGAACCAGCTGGCCAAAGAGGGTCCGGAGAGTGTAGCCCCAGTGGTCATACCAGCCCTGGCTCCTACTCTAGATAAATCCCTCAAGTCTGACAGATCCCTTTGTCCAGTCAGAGCCTTGCGCTACTATTTGGACAGGACCTCAGACATAAGACAACACAAGGAGCTAGTCTTTGTCTCCTTCAAGAAAGGCTTCGATAAAGACATCTCCCCTGCCACTATCTCCTCATGGATCAAACAAACTGTGATCCTATGCTATGAGCTCTCTGATCATCAAGCCCATACCCTACATCAAGTTAAAGCTCATGATGTTAGGGCTTTCGCTGCTTCTAAGGCCTTCCAGTCGGGAGTCTCCTTGGAGCAGATCCTTTCAGCCTGCCACTGGAAGTCTCATAATACCTTCACACAATTCTATCTGAAGGATGTGGCTTGGGCTGACTCAGAGGGGGGGCAAGGTCGACTCTGACGGTTCCAGCCCGGTTAACCGGATGATGATATTCGACCATGGCCTTAGGGGTTTTGTCTTCTAGGTCTTCCCAGGCTTAAAGGCAGAGTTTTCATTATCTCTAGCATGAGTTCACACAAGTCCCTAGTAGCTTACCCGCCGACCAAGCGGTAGTTATTCAGCTATTGTCCATTGGATAGGATGTATTAACGCAATAAAATTGCAAATTTAATAAGTAAATTAAATTTTTATAAGTTAATACCCTATCCAATGGACACACAAGACCCTCCCACCGACCCCGCTTTCAGTCTACTAGGGGTCTAATAGGTTTAGACAACGAAAAAGATGCTATGACGTCACGCTGTCTAGACAGGAAGGAAGTACGACACGCCATCTGGCGAGTGCACAGTACTGGGCCGGCCTAGCCGGTGGAGACACAGGACGTCTTTTTCTGACGTTTGGCGGGCCGGTCCGCGCCGACCGGATAAGCTATTGTCCATTGGATAGGGTATTAACTTATAAAAATTTAATTTACTTATTAAATTTGCAATTTTCAGGTTCTCACTATTAAGTAAATCAGTTGTAACTTGAAAACTATTGCATTTACAGTATTTTGCTTAAATATGTTATTCACATAATTTTTGGTCAGCTATAACAGAGTGAAATTGCAGACCTCTATGTCATGGCATAGCTTACCAATATCTACTTTCAGGTTCTCACTGTTGAGTAAATCATTGTATCCACTGGATAGCTGCAGTGTGTAGAGAGATTTCACCATTACCGCTCTAACGAAAAAAATATTATAGCTAGCCTTCTCAAGTTTGCAAGGTATATTAGAGGGTGCACCACAGTATTCTATTGGTAGGCTTTATGTCTAAATTAGGCCTCTGGCTAAATTACTTGCCTACTAAAAATGAGTAATTCTGCATTTTCTCTAAAAGTATTGCAGATAGCAAATTTTTCTTAAATAACTCATTCATCTACTTTTGGGAGAGCTTTCACATGCTGAAGTTCCAGACCTGTAGGTAATTACTCACCTACTCAAAATGAGTAAATGCGAATTATCTCTAAAAGTATTGCAGATAGCCAATTTCTTTCAAATAACTCATTCACCTACTTTTGGGAGAGCTTTCACTTGGTGAAGTTTCAGACCCGTAGGTAATTACTCACCTACTGAAAATGAGTAAATGCAAATTATCTCTAAAAGTATTGCAGATAGCCAATTTTTGTCAAATAACTCCTTCACCTACTTTTGGGAGAGCTTTCACTTGGTGAAGTTTCAGACCCATAGGTAATTACTCACCTACTGAAAATGAGTAAATGCAAATTATCTCTAAAAGTATTGCAGATAGCCAATTTTTGTCAAATAACTCCTTCACCTACTTTTGGGAGACCTTTCACTTGGTGAAGTTTCACACCTGTAGCTAAATATTCACCTACTCAAAATGAGTAAATGCTAATTACCTCTAAAAGTATTGCAGATATCCAATTCTTATCAAATAACTCATTCATCTACTTTTGGGAGAGCTTTCACATGGTGAAGTTTCAGACCTGTAGGTAATTACTCACCTACTCAAAATGAGTAAATGCAAATTATCTCTAAAAGTATTGCAGATAGCCAATTTTTGTCAAATAACTCCTTCACCTACTTTTGGGAGAGCTTTCACTTGGTGAAGTTTCAGACCCATAGGTAATTACTCACCTACTGAAAATGAGTAAATGCAAATTATCTCTAAAAGTATTGCAGATAGCCAATTTTTGTCAAATAACTCCTTCACCTACTTTTGGGAGACCTTTCACTTGGTCAAGTTTCAGACCTGTAGCTAATTATTCACCTACTCAAAAATGAGTAAATGCTAATTATCTCTAAAAGTATTGCAGATATCCAATTCTTATCAAATAACTCATCTACTTTTCGGAGAGCTTTCACATGGTGAAGTTCCAGACCCGTAGGTAATTACTCACCTACTGAAAATGAGTAAATTCGAGTTATCTCTAGAATTATTGCAGATAGCCAGTATTTCTCAAATAACTCATTAATATGAAAACAACTTAGAGGAAGTCATGGGCTGCAAATCTTTTCATGTGGTCAGATTTCACCTTGGGCCCCTCCTGCTTATTATTGGTCCTAGAGGTTTGCAATGTGAAAACGACTTATAGGAAATCATGGGCTGCGAATCTTTTGATGTGGTCAGACTTCACCTTGGGCCCCTGCTACAGGGTCAAATAAGGGTAACCAAACTTAAAAGTGCTTTCAGCTTGCTTATTAACGAAAAATGCTGTTTATCTTCTAAACTATGTTAGTTGGCCTTTGTCGGTGGATACATCCAGCATCTGGCCACAGATGCGTCCTTAGTCTAGTTATATCTGTAACTCTGCAGCAGGTTTAATATGTGCAAAAGTAAATTGCAGGATGAAATACAGAATAATATTAGGATTCTACACCAGGAACAGAGCAAAGGGAAATCAATTTATAAAGCATGTCAGGTCCTCACTGAAGATATGTTTTACATCTTACATCTTTTGTCCAGAATGTCACAATTTTGGGGGACAATGCAATGCAGCAATTCTCTCCTGCAGAAAGGAAATGCAGGCGTTTTTCGACTTTCAGCAAGGAGTTTTGTTGGCCCTCTAGAACAAAGGGAATTATAGGTAGAGATCTCAAATTTGCAGGATATGTTCATCATTATAAAATCTTGACTGAAAATATTTTTGGCCTCATTTTGAAAAACAAGATGGCTGCCACAGGCGTTTCTTTTCAGTCATGAAAAGTGCTTATATCTCCCTTATTATTGGTCCTAGAGGTTTGGAATGTCAAACCAAACTATAGGAAATCATGGGCTGCGAATCTTCTGGTGTGGTCAGATTTGACCTTAGGGCACCCTTCAAGGTCAAACGAGGATAGCCAAACTTAAAGGTGCTTCTAACTCGTTTATTATTGGTCCTAGAGGTTTGGGATGGTAAACCAACATATAGGAAATCATGGGCTGGGGATCTTGTGGTGTGGTCGGATTTGACCTTGGGCCCCTCCTTCAAGGTCAAACGAGGATAGCCAAACTTAAAAGTGCTTATAACTCACTTATTATTAGTCCTAGAGATTTGGGATGGTAAACCAACCTAAGGGCCTGTCTGGTGTTCACCAGCACAAAATCTCTGTATCAACGTGTTCCGTATGTTTGCAGAACTCTTCTGATTGCTCCCAAATGCAAACAGTGTTTGTTGATAAGCAAAAATCCACTGTCCAGAATATCCAGCTAAATCCAGTTCAAATAAATCCAGTCGGATATCAGAGTTTCAGAGACCTCTGTTCATATAGCACACTATTTCAATGCTAACTGTGGTCAGGCCTTCTACCCTTTATTATAGCTGGAGACTCTAGAAGGTTCTAGAAACAAATGTAAACTCATCAGTACATTTCCAGAAAAAAACAAATGCATAGAAGGTTCTAGAAGCTTGGAAATATTTTCCCTAGATCTGTCAAAGAAGTGTGAGTGCTGACAAGGCCACTAATTCAAAATACAGAGAAAATCAATAATCCAGCGTCCTTATACAGTAAAGGAACTCTTGACCCATACACAATGATCTGGCACAGTACCCTTACATGTAACAAAGGAAACACCTAAAAATTTATTGTCATATCAAGGTCAAGCATTCCAGTTTAAAGCTCTCCCCTTGGATCAGTCAACAGTGCCAGTGGAGTTTGCCATAGTCATAAGTGAAACTCATGCCACAGGCAAGGGGTATAAAAATCCACCAGTACCTAGAAAACTGAATAAGCTGTCAACAAGGGATTTTTTCCAAGACACAAAACTCTGCTAGCTATCTGTCAGAAATTGGGAATCTCCTAAAGTCAAGTTGGACCCCAACCAAGTCCTCGACTTTGTGGGTTATCAGAACAACCTATTAAAGACCCACCACAGAAAGATGACAGGCCATGGGTCTGAAAATAAAGTACCTTATGTCAAAACCAGATTGTTCAGTGTGGCCACTCATGTTTCTAATAGGTCTGCTGACTGCCACAGTAAACAAGTGCCCTCTGTGCCTTCCCCTTCAGAGAACCTGTTAACCCAACTATTGAATAGTCTGTACAAGGACCTCAAACCTGAACATATATGTTTGGGTACTAGAACTGTGACTATCAAACAGCAGAGCGTCTCTGACCAAGTGGCAGCAGTAATTGAGGCCCCTCAAAGAAGCTCAAACAGAGTAGCCTATGAGGCAAAGTGGTCTATTTTGTCAGATGGTGCGAGTCAAATCTGATGGTCTTCAAAAGACCATTGGTTACAAGTTAGCCATTGTAGAAAAGACTGGCAGTTCTATTCTCAACATAACTCGAGGTGATTATCTTTGTAGACTCTTAGATTACTTCCACATGGATAGACCTAAGGGTCATAGAGGTATCCCCACTTGGAACCTCTATTGGATCCGCATCAGCTAAAAAGCCTCCTTTTGAGCCACTCAATGATTCTTCTCTGAATCATTTAACATTCAAGATGGTTTTCCTTCTGGCCCTCATGTCAGGTAAGTGCAGACGGGAAAGACCGTCTAAGAGTGTTCCTTTACCCTTCACCTAGTTCCTTATCAAAGAATCAACTAGCAGGAACCTGTGAGTGTGACCTCAATTGTCATTCCAGCACTGGCTCTAGACAAATCTCTCAAGGAGGGTGGATCATTTTGGCCAATCAGAGCCTTCCGCTATTATCTGAACAAAACAAATGTCCTGGGGAACAACAAGGAACTTGTTTTTGCCTCATTTAATGAAGAAAACGATTTATTTCTGCTTGGATCGAGTGCTCCAGTGTTACCATATGTCTGACCAGAATCCTTGACGTTGCACCAGGTCAAAGCTTGTGATGTTAAAGCCTTTGCTTCTTCTAAGACCTTGCAAAGAAGGGGGGGGGGGGGGGGGTCTCTCCTTAGAGCTGATTCTCTCAGCCTGCTATTGGAAGTCCCAGAACACCTTCACACAGTTTGACTTGAAGAATATGGCCTATGGTCTGGCCTGACTGAACCTTCTGGTCCTGTGGTTGCTGCCCAGCATATTTGCCCCTAGACCTCTTAGTGTTTTTTAACACTCTCGCCTCCCACCTCTGAGGCCGGGGTTCGATCCCCGTGATGGCTTTTAGTGGGAAAGCTGGTAGTTGCTTGCCGTTGGTCGGCAGTTTACAGTACACAACCCTAGCGAACTCTATGTACTGGTTTCCTCTGCCCTTCTAACTACCCGTCGTGATATGACCTGCACAGTGTTGAAAGCGACGTAAAACCCCAAATAAATAAATAAATCTTAGTGTTTTTATGTCAGCTGACTTATCAGTCAGCTGACATTATGTTGTCACTCTGCGGCGTTGGCGTCTGCGTCCGCATGAACAACTTCTCCTCCAAAACTACAAGGCCTAGAGACATGCTGTTTTTTTTAAAGATACCTTATCTATCGAGGATGAAATATTGTTCAAGGCATGCAAATCTGTCTGTTCGTCTGTTTCCTAGAGCCATTACAAGGGAGGTACCCCCACCAAAAGTGTGAAAATTTCAACACTTTATCACAATTTTCTCAGTGACTATTGCAGGGATTTCTCTCATATCTTGCATATATGTACTAGACCACAAGTAGATTCCCTTGTGTGAGTGTGAGACCTGGATCTTTCTTTATTATTTTTTTATGAATTTTTTAAATAATTTTTAATGCATTAAAATTAATGAAATCATCCACTAAATCAATTTTAATTTGAAAAGTATTGCATTTAGAGCATTTTGTTAAAATATGTTATTCAGCTACTTTTTCCATAGCTATAACATGGTGATTAACATGGGTGTCTATCTCAATAGCTAAGTGAGTAATAGCTACCTTTTGACTTTTCAGTAACTTCCTTCATGAATAAAATCACTTCTAAAGTGAAAACTATTGCATTTACAGAATTTTGTGTAAATATTTTAGTCAGCTACTTTTGGGTCAACTATAACAGTAAAATTTCAGACCTGTAGCTCATGGCATACCTGAGTAATAGCTACTTTTAGGTTATCACTGTTGAGTAAATCACTTATAACGTGAAAACTATTGCATTTAGAGTACAGTCTAACCTCATTATCTCGAATTTCATTGGTCCATTCCAATCACCTCGACTTATCCAAAATTCGAAATACACATTCACGCCCTTGAGAGACTAAACTTGTCAAAACAACTACCGAGTGTATGGGCGATAATGAATGATATTAGCCAAATAGCTGGAAGATGTTTTAAGCAATGTCCGTGGGGTATATAGTAAATGAACTAGTAAATACCTTTAATTTAATGTATTCCTTCATGAATATCCAAGAAAACATGCAATCTCTCGTATAATCTCTATGTAAATAAGTTTACAGTACGGAGAGAAATGGGGAGGAAAATAAACAAATTGGCTTCTCATTCAAAGTATTGCTAGTAGATGTAATCTTCAGAGATGGCCATATTATTGTTTGACTTTCAGGTTTACTGGGTAACTTGCCTTTTGTAACACACGCTGGATGTGTCTGTTTGTTTTTCTTACAAAAGGATATTTTCCACCAGACTAAATATCAACAACACATGGTGTGTAAAATGGCAAATAGCCTCGATATAAGCGCAAGTACTAGCATTTTATATCGAAGTAACCTTTAATTTTCTTATATATTTTATTCTAAATGAGCTGGGACTGAGGGTGTAACCTCGAGATAAACAGGAAGTCGATATTTCCGAGATCGGGATAAGTGGGTTAGACTGTATTTAGCTTCAATATGTTATTCACCTATTTTGGTGTCAGCAAAAACATAGTAAAATTCCGGACCTGTGGCGCATTGCATAGCTGAGTAATAGCTACTTTGAGGTACTTACTCAACACTCACTTATTATGTCCACCCCCCTGGGGGGTGGATATATTATTTTTGCTTTTTCTGCCGTCCGATGTCCGGTGTCACGCATGGTTTCCGCTCATTTAAAGGAAAAGTATTAGAGCTATTGTCACCAAATTTGGTATGCAGGCTTATTGGGTCAGTAGCTTGCTTGGGATTGCTTTTGGCTGTTGTACCTCTTTTGCTTACCGAGTAATACTTAAGTACAGCTATTTTCAGTACCCATTGGTTTCCGTGCATTTAAGCCAAAATAATTATGTCCACCCCCCTGGGGGGTGGATATATTATTTTTGCTTTTTTCGCCGTCCGATGTCCGGCGTCCGATGTCCGGCGTCACGCATGGTTTCCGCTCATTTAAAGGAAAAGTATTAGAGCTATTGTCACCAAATTTGGTATGCAGGCTTATTGGGTCAGTAGCTTGCTTGGGATTGCTTTTGGCTGTTGTACCTCTTTTGCTTACTGAGTAATACTTAAGTACAGCTATTTTCAGTACCCATTGGTTTCCGTGCATTTAAGCCAAAATAATTAAAGATATTTTACTACAATTTTGAATACAAGATTGTTATGTCCATAGCTCGCTTGGTATTGCATTTGGGACTGATAGCTTTGTCAGTACATGAGTAATAGCCATTTAGGTACTTCATTGTGTATTTTCAGTACTACTTTTGAGTAATTTGCTAATATCTCAGAAACCGTGTGAGATAGAGCGATTTCGTCGAAATTTTCGACCCACAGGGTATTTAAGGAATGTAATATTTGCAATTTTCAAAAAATTTTCCCCTCCCCAAAAATGGCGGCCATTTTGAATTTTCGAATTTTTGCCAAAAATGGCAAAACACAAATTTGCTTCTATCTCCTTAACCGTGCGAGATAGAGCGATTTCGTCGAAATTTTCGACCCACAGGGTATCTAAGGAATGCAATCTTTGCAATTTTCAAAAAAAATTTCCCCTCCCCAAAAATGGCGGCCATTTTGAATTTTCGAATTTTTGCCAAAAATGGCAAAACACAAATTTGCTTCTATCTCCTTAACCGTGCCAGATAGAGCGATTTCGTCAAAATTTTCGACCCGCAGGGTATCTGAGCATTGTGCTCTTGGTAATTTTTACAAAATTTTCCCCTCCCCAAAAATGGCGGCCATTTTTGAATTTTCGAATTTTTGCCAAATTGACAAAACACTAATTTGCTTCTATCTCCTTAACCGTGCGAGATAGAGCGGTTTCGTCGAAATTTTCGACCCACAGGGTATCTGAGCATTGTGCTCTTGGTAATTTTCCAAAAATTTTCCCCTCCCCAAAAATGGCGGCCATTTTCGAATTTTTGCCAAAAATGGCAAAACACTAATTTGCTTCTATCTCCTTAACCGTGCGAGATAGAGCGATTTCGTCGAAATTTTCGACCCACAGGGTATCTAAGGAATGCAATCTTTGCAATTTTCCAAAAATTTTCCCCTCCCCAAAAATGGCGGCCATTTTGAATTTTCGAATTTTTGCCAAAAATGGCAAAACACAAATTTCCTTCTATCTCCTTAACCGTGCCAGATAGAGCGATTTCGTCAAAATTTTCGACCCACAGGGTATCTGAGCATTGTACTCTTGGTAATTTAAAAAAAATTTTCCCCTCCCCAAAAATGGCGGCCATTTTGAATTTTTGAATTTTTGCCAAAAATGGCAAAACACAAATTTGCTTCTATCTCCTTAACCGTGCCAGATAGAGCGATTTCGTCAAAATTTTCGACCCACAGGGTATCTAAGGAATGCAATCTTTGCAATTTTCCAAAAATTTTCCCCTCCCCAAAAATGGCGGCCATTTTGAATTTTCGAATTTTTGCCAAAAATTGCAAAACACTAATTTGCTTCTATCTCCTTAACCGTGCGAGATAGAGCGATTTCGTCGAAATTTTCGACCCACAGGGTAACTAAGGAATGCAATCTTTGCAATTTTCCAAAAATTTTCCCCTCCCCAAAAAATGGCGGCCATTTTGAATTTTCGAATTTTTGCCAAAAATGGCAAAACACAAATTTCCTTCTATCTCCTTAACCGTGCCAGATAGAGCGATTTCGTCAAAATTTTCGACCCACAGGGTATCTGAGCATTGTACTCTTGGCAATTTTTAAAAAAATTTCCCCTCCCCAAATATGGCGGCCATTTTGAATTTTCGAATTTTTGGCAAAAATGGCAAAACACTAATTTGCTTCTATCTCCTTAACCGTGCGAGATAGAGTGATTTCGTCGAAATTTTCGACCCACAGGGTATCTAAGGAATGCAATCTTTGCAATTTTCCAAAAATTTTCCCCTCCCCAAAAATGGCGGCCATTTTGAATTTTCGAATTTTTGCCAAAAATGGCAAAACACAAATTTCCTTCTATCTCCTTAACCGTGCGAGATAGAGCGATTTCGTCGAAATTTTCGACCCACAGGGTATCTAAGGAATGCAATCTTTGCAATTTTCAAAAAATTTTCCCCTCCCCAAAAATGGCGGCCATTTTGAATTTTCGAATTTTTGCCAAAAATGGCAAAACACCAATCTGCTTCTATCTCCTTAACCGTGCGAGATAGAGCGATTTCGTCAAAATTTTCGACCCACAGGGCATCTGAGCATTGTACTCTTGGTAATTTTTAAAAAATTTTCCCCTCCCCAAAAATGGCGGCCATTTTGAATTTTCGAATTTTTGCCAAAAATGGCAAAACACAAATTTCCTCCTATCTCCTTAACCGTGCCAGATAGAGCGATTTCGTCAAAATTTTCGACCCACAGGGTATCTGAGCATTGTGCTCTTGGTAATTTTTACAAAATTTTCCCCTCCCCAAAAATGGCGGCCATTTTGAATTTTCGAATTTTTGCCAAAAATGACAAAACACTAATTTGCTTCTATCTCCTTAACCGTGCGAGATAGAGCGATTTCGTCGAAATTTTCGACCCACAGGGTATCTGAGCATTGTGCTCTTGGTAATTTTCCAAAAATTTTCCCCTCCCCAAAAATGGCGGCCATTTTGAATTTTCGAATTTTTGCCAAAAATGGCAAAACACTAATTTGCTTCTATCTCCTTAACCGTGCGAGATAGAGCGATTTCGTCGAAATTTTCGACCCACAGGGTATCTAAGGAATGCAATCTTTGCAATTTTCCAAAAATTTTCCCCTCCCCAAAAATGGCGGCCATTTTGAATTTTCGAATTTTTGCCAAAAATGGCAAAACACAAATTTGCTTCTATCTCCTTAACCGTGCCAGATAGAGCGATTTCGTCAAAATTTTCGACTCATAGGGTATCTGAGCATTGTACTCTTGGTAATTTAAAAAAAATTTTCCCCTCCCCAAAAATGGCGGCCATTTTGAATTTTCGAATTTTTGCCAAAAATGGCAAAACACAAATTTCCTCCTATCTCCTTAACCGTGCCAGATAGAGCGATTTCGTCAAAATTTTCGACCCACAGGGTATCTGAGCATTGTACTCTTGGTAATTTTTAAAAAATTTTCCCCTCCCCAAAAATGGCGGCCATTTGAATTTTCGAATTGTTGCCAAAAATGGCAAAACACTAATTTGCTTCTATCTCCTTAACCGTGCGAGATAGAGTGATTTCGTCGAAATTTTCGACCCACAGGGTATCTAAGGAATGCAATCTTTGCAATTTTCAAAAAATTTTCCCCTCCCCAAAAATGGCGGCCATTTTGAATTTTCGAATTTTTGCCAAAAATGGTAAAACACAAATTTGCTTCTATCTCCTTAACCGTGCGAGATAGAGCGATTTCGTCGAAATTTTCGACCCACAGGGTATCTAAGGAATGCAATCTTTGCAATTTTCCAACAAATTTTCCCCTCCCCAAAAATGGCAGCCATTTTGAATTTTCGAATTTTTGCCAAAAATGGTAAAACACAAATTTGCTTCTATCTCCTTAACCGTGCGAGATAGAGCGATTTCGTCGAAATTTTCGACCCACAGGGTATCTAAGGAATGCAATCTTTGCAATTTTCCAACAAATTTTCCCCTCCCCAAAAATGGCAGCCATTTTGAATTTTCGAATTTTTGCCAAAAATGGCAAAACACAAATTTGCTTCTATCTCCTTAACCGTGCGAGATAGAGCGATTTCGTCGAAATTTTCGACCCGCAGGGTATTTAAGGAATGCAATCTTTGCAATTTTCCAAAAAATTTTCCCCTCCCCAAAAATGGCGGCCATTTTGAATTTTCGAATTTTTGCCAAAAATGGTAAAACACAAATTTGCTTCTATCTCCTTAACCGTGCGAGATAGAGCGATTTCGTCGAAATTTTCGACCCACAGGGTATCTAAGGAATGCAATCTTTGCAATTTTCCAACAAATTTTCCCCTCCCCAAAAATGGCAGCCATTTTGAATTTTCGAATTTTTGCCAAAAATGGCAAAACACAAATTTGCTTCTATCTCCTTAACCGTGCGAGATAGAGCGATTTCGTCGAAATTTTCGACCCACAGGGTATCTAAGGAATGCAATCTTTGCAATTTTCCAACAAATTTTCCCCTCCCCAAAAATGGCAGCCATTTTGAATTTTCGAATTTTTGCCAAAAATGGCAAAACACAAATTTGCTTCTATCTCCTTAACCGTGCGAGATAGAGCGATTTCGTCGAAATTTTCGACCCACAGGGTATTTAAGGAATGCAATCTTTGCAATTTTCCAAAAAATTTTCCCCTCCCCAAAAATGGCAGCCATTTTGAATTTTCGAATTTTTGCCAAAAATGGCAAAACACAAATTTGCTTCTATCTCCTTAACCGTGCGAGATAGAGCGATTTCGTCGAAATTTTCGACCCACAGGGTATCGAAGAAATGCAATCTTTGCAATTTTCCGAAAAATTTTCCCCTCCCCAAAAATGGCGGCCATTTTGAATTTTCGAATTTTTGCCAAAAATGGCAAAACACAAATTTGCTTCTATCTCCTTAACCGTGCGAGATAGATCGATTTCATCAAAATTTTCGACCCACAGGTATTTCAGCATTGTATTCTTGGCAATTTAAAAAAAAATTTCCCGTCCCCTAAAATGGCGGCCATTTTGAATTTTCAAATTTTTGTCAAAAATGGCAAAACACAAATTTGCTTCTATCTCCTTAACCATGCGAGATAGAGCGATTTCGTCGAAATTTTCAACCCACAGGGTATCTAAGGAATGTAATCTTTGCAATTTTCAAAAAATTTTCCCCTCCCCAAAAATGGCAGCCATTTTGAATTTTCGAATTTTTGCCCAAAATGGAAAAACACAAACTGGCCTTAACCGTGCAAAATAGAGTTATTTCGTTGAAATTTTCGACCCATAGGGTATCTAAAAAATGTACTCTTGGCAATTTTCAAAAAAATTTCCTTTTCCCAAAAATGGCGGCCATTTTGAATTTTCAAATTTTTGCCAAAAATAGAAAAACAGGAATTTGCTTCTATCTTCTTAACCATGCCAGATAGAGTGATTTCGTCAAAATTTTCAACCCAACCAATGCAAAAAGGCATGAAGCTGAAATAATTTACATCTACACTAACAAATATTTAAGCATCATTGATATATTTTACAAATGAAACAGGGTCTTGTAAGACTACTGTACAATTTGGGCAAAAGGTTCATGGGTGGACATTACACATGATAATGTGTGTTCTTCTATGCTATCCTGTTTCTATTCGCATCTACTATCAACAGGGCGGCCGATTTCTAGTTAAAGATATTTTACTACAATTTTGAATACAAGATTGTTATGTCCATAGCTCGCTTGGTATTGCATTTGGGAGTGATAGCTTTGTCAGTACATGAGTAATAGCCATTTAGGTACTTCATTGTGTATTTTCAGTACTACTTTCGAGTAATTTGCTAATATCTCAGAAACCGTAAGAGATAGAGCGATTTCGACAGAATTTTTGATCCACAGGGTATTAGAAAAGTATTCTATACAAAATTTTAAAAAATTTCAATTTTCGCCACTTTTGGCGGCCATCTTGAATTTTTGCGAAAAACGAAAAAATGTTAATATCTCACAAACCGTAAGAGATAGAGCGATTTGGACAGAATTTTTGACTCACAGGGTAGTAGAAAAGTATTCTGTACAAAATTTAAAAATTTCAAGGCCATCTTGAATTTTTGCGAAAAACGAAAAAATCTGAATATCTCAGAAACCGTAAGAGATAGCGATTTGGACAGAATTTTTGACACGTAGGGTAGTAGTAAAGTATTCTATACAAAATTGAAAAGTTTCAATTTTCGCCACTTTTGGCGGCCATCTTGAATTTTTGCGAAAAACGAAAAAATCTTAATATCTCAGAAACCGTAAGAGATAGAGCGATTTGGACAGAATTTTTGACCCATAGGGTAGTAGGAAAGTATTCTATACAAAATTGAAAAATTTTAATTTTCGCCACTTTTGGCGGCCATCTTGAATTTTTGCGGAAAAGAAAAAATATTAATATCTCAGAAACCGTAAGAGATAGAGCGATTTCAACAGAATTTTTGACCCATAGGGTAGTAGGAAAGTATTCTATACAAAATTGAAAAATTTTAATTTTCGCCACTTTTGGCGGCCATCTTGAATTTTTGCGGAAAAACAAAAAATGTTAATATCTTGGAAACCGTAACAGATAGAGCGATTTCGACAGAATTTTTGACCCATAGGGTTGTAGCAGAGTATTCTATGTGAAATTGAAAAAATTCAATTTTCGCCACTTTTGGCGGCCATCTTGAATTTTTGCGAAAAACGAAAAAATCTGAATATCTCACAAACCGTAAGAGATAGAGCGATTTGGACAGAATTTTTGACCCATAGGGTGGTAGGAAAGTATTCTATACAAAATTGAAAAATTTAAATTTTCGCCACTTTTGGCGGCCATCTTGAATTTTTACGGAAAAACAAAAAAATGTTAATATCTCGGAAACCGTAAGAGATAGAGCCATTTTGACAGAAATTTTGACTCGCATGGTAGTGGTAGAGTATTCTATGTGCAATTGAAAAATTTCAATTTTCGCCACTTTTGGCGGCCATCTTGAATTTTTGCGAAAAACAAAAAATCTTAACATCTCAGAAACCGTAACAGATAGAGCGATTTGGACAGAATTTTTGACCCGTAGGGTAGTAGAAAAGTATTCTATACAAAATTGAAAAATTTCAATTTTCGCCACTTTTGGCGGCCATCTTGAATTTTTGCGGAAAAACAAAAAATGTTAAAATCTTGGAAACCGTAAGAGATAGAGCGATTTCGACAGAATTTTTGACCCGTAGGGTTGTAGCAGAGTATTCTATGTGAAATTGAAAAAATTCAATTTTCGCCACTTTTGGCGGCCATCTTGAATTTTTGCGAAAAACGAAAAAATCTTAATATCTCAGAAACCGTAAGAGATAGAGCGATTTGGACAGAATTTTTGACCCGTAGGGTAGTAGGAAAGTATTCTATACAAAATTGAAAAATTTCAATTTTCGCCACTTTTGGCGGCCATCTTGAATTTTTGCAGAAAAACAAAAAATGTTAATATCTCGGAAACCGTAAGAGATAGAGCCATTTCCACAGAAATTTTGACTCGCATGGTAGTGGTAGAGTATTCTATGTGCAATTGAAAAATTTCAATTTTCGCCACTTTTGGCGGCCATCTTGAATTTTTGCGGAAAAACAAAAAATGTTAATATCTCGGAAACCGTAAGAGATAGAGCGATTTCGACAGAATTTTTGACCCACGGGGTATGAAGAGGGTATTCTATGTGAAATTGAAAAATTTCAATTTCGCAACTTTTGGCGGCCATCTTGGATTTTTGCGGAAAACCCAAAAATGTTAATATCTCGGAAACCGTAAGAGATAGAGCTATTTCGACTGAATTTTTAACCCATATGGTAGTAGAGGAGTATTCTATGTGAATTTGAAACATTTCAATTTTCGCCACCTTTGGCTGTCATCTTGTTTCGTAGAAATTTTCAACCCACAGGGTATCTAATCAATGTACTATTGGCAATTTTCAAAATATTTTACTCTCCCCAAAAATGGCGGCCATTTTGAATTTTTCAGTTTTTGCCTAAAATGAAAAAACGCAAGTTTGCTTCTGTCTCCTTAACCGTGCGAGATAGAGCGATTTCAATGAACCCACAGGGTATCTGACCAGTGTACCCTTGGCAGTTTTCAAAAAATATTCCTCTTCCCACATATGGCAGCCATTTTGAATTTTTGCCAAAAATTGAAAAACGGAAATTCGCTTCTATCTCCTTAACCATGCAAGATAGAGCGATTTCGTCAAAATTTTCTACCCAACCAATGCAAAAAGGCATGAAGCTGAAATAATTTACATGTATACTAATAAATATTTAAGCATCATTGATATATTTTACAGATGAAACAGGGCCTTGTAAGATTACTGTACAATTTTTGCAAAAGGTTGATAGGGTGGACATTACACATGATAATGTGTGTTCTTCTATGCTATCCTGTTTCCATTCATAAGTCACAGCTACAAGCAACAGGGTGTCCTATTTCTAGTTTTTAACTTGAAAAATATTGCATTTAGAGAATTTTGTGTAAATATGTTTTTCAGCTACTTTTGGGTCAGCTATAACATAGTAAAATTTCAGACCTGTAGCTCATGGCATAGCTGAGTAAAACCTACTTTTAGGTTATCACTGTTGAGTAAATCACTTATAACTTGAAAACTATTGCATTTAGATGATTTAGTTTCAGTACTTTATTCACCTATTTTGGGGTCAGCTATAACATAGTAAAATTAAAACTATTGCATTTGCAATATTTTCTTTAATATGTTTTTAACTTACTTTTTACACCTTAACAGTTATCTTCTTACTTTCCTTCTGAACACCATTTCCAGGGCACAACTTTTGTGTCCTTTTCTTCTGTCACTTCTACTCTGAAACTCAAAACACACAGTCGGCTGACACAAAGCCCGTTCACGGGCACTAATTGCTGTTCTATTATAGTGTGTTTAGTCTTACTTTAGTTTGATATAACTTTAAGGCTTAGCAATAAGATCCTTAATCTTCCTTTTGTACCTTTTACCTTAGAATCAGGAGTGTCAGAATTTGGGCCCCGGTTCACTTCATTATTAACCACCATGGGCTTTCTCAAAAATCCTTGGGACTTGACTCTACTCCTCTCTTCCCTATCTTTGGTTGAGGAAAGGAGGAAATACAACTGATCTCGGAAAATCATAAAGTATTTTCTGTTTAAAGTATTATATCCCTCAGTGCAGAGTCCATCAGGACCTGATTCCAGGGGAATGGGTATCGTCCTATCAGACGCTTACCTTCACATCCCCATCCATCCAAACTCAAAGGAAATACCTAAGGTTTTGCCACAGGTCGCAGGTGTTCCAGTTCACCCCTCTTTCTTCAGAACGCAAGGGTCGTCTCCCACCCCCTGATCTGTGCAACATGCGCACTTCAGGTGGCCATCAAACATAGCCATAACATGGCCACAAGTGCCTCATTTTTGTCCTGGTGATGACATAGTACTTCAGGAAGACAGTAAAATAAAGTTCAAATAAATTAAGGTTCCTACTACTTCATTCTAGCCCACAACTCCTCAGAAGGATTGAAACTTAGTTACTTTTTTCTAGTTAACTAAGATGTTTGATTCACTTAGTCTAGTACTTTTCCTCACAAGAATGTTTGGTATTAGTACTGTGACTTTGAATGGGGATTGATTTCTGACAAGTTATAACTTACATAGGTTATACTTTATTTAGTTAACTAAGATGATTTTGGTATCACTTAGTCTAGTACTTTTCCTCACAAGAATGTTTGGTATTAGTACTGTGACTTTGAATGGGGATTGATTTCTGACAAGTTATAACTTACATAGGTTATACTTTATTTAGTTAACTAAGATGATTTTGGTATCACTTAGTCTAGTACTTTTCTCACAAGAAGGTTTTGTATTAGTACTGTGACTTTGAATGGGGATTGATTTCTGACAAGTTATAACTTACATAGGTTATACTTTATTTAGTTAACTAAGATGATTTATGTATCGTTTAGTCTAGTACTTTATCCTCATAAATTATCCTGGATATTGGTACTTTGGCTTATTGGTTTCTACCTACTCTTGGTGTGTCAAATATTTAAACCCACCACCTCTGTGGTTGAAATCAAGCAATAGTGAGGATAAGGTAATGGTATTTTACGCAATAAAATGTAAAAATTTTATTGTAATTTAACTTTTTGTAAGTTAAATACTTACCTTATCCTCACTATAATCAGATTCCCACCCGTCCATCCCCACATAAAAACTTTTGATTTGGTACTCCCAAATTAAAATATGAACTATAAGGGGAACTAGGGACGCGGCGCATGCGCAGTCCACATTTGCGCAGGAACTAACAAGAATATTTCTTTTAAAAAATATTTGAGTTGGTCGTGGATGTTTGCTCTCGCCAACACATAGCAATAGTGAGGATAAGGTAAGTATTTAACTTTCAAAAAGCTAAATTACAATAAAATTTTTACAATTTGTACATTTGTATGCACTTGGTTGTATGTCTGCAGTACTTGATGTCTTGTATTAGACATCAATGTTGCCTTTAACTTGACTTGGGACGGATTGGGAGTTATGCTGCTGACACTTTCAGGTTGGTTTGACCTTGTCATGATGTTGGATGTTACAATGTGGATGGATCATCTATTTATGACATTCAACTACAGCACAAACAACTACAGCTACTACCTTTTAGAGATGTATGTTGTGAATGTTGGAAGTTTATATGTTCATAAATGCTTGTAAATTACATTGAAATGTTCTCAAGATGTTTGGTTGTAGGTTAGGTAGTGGTTTTCTTAAAAGAATTCCCTCCTTCCTACAAGGCTGAATTCAGTTACTGTTACAAAATGGTAAGGGTACTTAACAGTGGCCTGGTTAAGTTTGTGATATAACCTTAAAATCTCATCTCTGCATTGGCCATTTGGTTGGATGGCTCTAAGAAATAGCTACTGTAAGAAAATGGTATTTCTAATAAAAAAATTTAAATTCCTGTTAAATTTTTCAAATTCATGCAAATCTTTAGGATACATCATACAAATGTACCTGGTAAACTTAAACTGTTTAGTTTTGAGTGTGAACTGTGTTTTAGGTGGAGATGTCAGCAGCAGAGAACACCAATCAGATGAAGGTCACAGTGGATCAGCAAAAGATGCCACAACAATACAGAAAGACAGGTAAAATAAGGGTTATCTGCCGGCTATAGTTTTTCTGCAAAACTTCCATGTTTTAATGGTTTCGGACAGTTGATTACAGGGATCAGTCAAGGTTTGATTAAAGTGAGAACAACTACTTTGAACAACTTGCCTCCACCAGGAAAACTGGTATTTAAACCATGCAATTTTTTTTTTCACCCATGGTGTCTGGATGGGCGGTCGGCAGGAAAAAGTTTGTCTGGACTTTATCTCAAAAACCATACGGTGTAGGAAGTTGATACTTTGTAGGGACATTGGCTGGAGGGTATAGGCTTGCAATGTCATGGTGTGACCTTGATTTGACCTTTGACCTTGCTGTAGTGATGTTGACCTATGATATTGTGTCAGGGCTATATGTCAGAAACCGTAAGGTGTTAGAAGTTGACACTTGGTAGGGACATTGGTTAGGGGTTGTAATTGTGCAGTGTCGTGGTGTGACCTTGATTTTACCTTTGACCTTGCCATAGTGACCTTGACCCTTTAAATCTTTCCAGGGTATATCTCGGAAACCATAAGGTGTAGGAATTTGATACTTGGTAGGGACATTGGTTGGGAGATGTAGGTGCGCGATGTAATGGTGTGATCTTGATTTGGCCTTTGATTTTGCTCTACTGATCTTGACCTTTAGCATCTATTCTGGGCGATATCTTTGAAACTAGGAAGTTGATTCTTGGTAGGGACATTGCTAAGGCATTGTAGGTGTGCAACATCATGGTGTGATCTTGATTTGACCTTTGACCTTGTCATAGTGAGTTTTAAATCTTGTACGGGCTATTTCTTGGAATCTGTAAGGTGTAGAAGGTTGACACTTTGTAGGGACATTGATTAGGGGGTGTAGGTGTGCATCTTGGTGTGACCTTTAACTTTGGCTCTGCTAAAGTGTGTTCACCTGCCATATTTGAGACATGTTTTTGTTATGACAAAGATATATGGATTGCTGCAACTCATTATTGTATCCCCGGACGAAAGTCAGAGATACTTAGGATTCAGAACAGTCACGCCGCCGCTGCAGAGATTTCCTTTCGGACGCGATAACTTAAAAAATATTTTAATTAGACCTTTCAAATTTGGTATGTGGGTATATATGGGCAATGCCACCAATGCTATTGTTTGGTGACCTTGACCTTCAATTTCAAGGTCACTGGTGGCCTCTTAAAGGTCAGATTTTATTGCGCTACAATAGCTTACCATGTGAGACTGAATGCTGTTCTCGGATGGCCGCAAGGCATCGGGCCAACGTCTAAGAAAAATAGACTTGTATTGCGTTAATACATCCTATCCAATGGACAATATGCTAAACCAGTCGGTGCAGACCGGCCCGCCAAACGTCAGAAAAAGACGTCCTGTGTTTCCACCGGCTGGCCTGTCCTCACTGCACTCGCCAGGTGGCACATCGTACTTCCTTCCTGTCTAGACAACCTGACGTCATAGCATCTTTTTCGTTTGGCGCACGCACTGCCTGCACGGAATATTTTGAGTTGTGAAACTTTTTAGAATTTTGTGAGTTTGTGGAAGTGTTTTACCTTACAACTTTTTTATTTACTTCCACACATATTATAGACCATTATGTCTTCTCCCAGCCAGCGTCGAGGGGGTTACGGCCACATGATGGCAGGGTTTGATCATCACTCTGTTTGTGCGCGTTGTCGCTCTGACCCTTGTATTGAAACTCCACCTGCTGCTTGCTCGCATTGTGATGCATTGACTTCAGAGCAAAAGGCCCAATTATCCACCCCTTCGTACAAGCTTAAGAAGGAGAAGAAAGAAGCCAAGTCATCTCCAGCCAAAGTATCAGGGCTGTTACGGCCACATGATGGCAGGGTTTGATCATCACTCTGTTTGTGCGCGTTGTCGCTCTGACCCTTGTATTGAAACTCCACCTGCTGCTTGCTCGCATTGTGATGCATTGACTTCAGAGCAAAAGGCCCAATTATCCACCCCTTCGTACAAGCTTAAGAAGGAGAAGAAAGAAGCCAAGTCATCTCCAGCCAAAGTATCAGACACTCTCAGTCCCACCCTCATGGACCCGGCACTTGTGTCGGTAGTGGGGGTTGTGGATGGCCAGACAACCTCTGGTTTGAGTGGGCCGGTAGAAAAGAAACCTAAGAAGGCTGAGAGCAAGAAATCTACATCTGCCAAGCCAGCTAGGTCAGAGAAGTCGGTGAAGTCTTCTTCCAACCGACCATCGACTACGTCAACCACCGACCAGGGCAAGTCCACCACCTCCTCTACCGACTCAAGACTTTCTGATCTCGACAGGAAGTGGTCGGACAGATTCAATAGGCTCGAAGCCCTGTTAATGGCAAAGACATTGGACAAACCTCAGGACCCTTTTTTCAGTACGGTGAAGGTTACACCTTCTCATGCTCCACCAGCTAATGTGGTCCGACCCGACCCGTTTTTGAAACCAGCCTTCTCAACCGACCGACCCTGCTATGGATTCACCGGCTACCGACTCTTCTCAGCACAAGTCTGTTGCAAGAGCTTCAGCCCAGCCGGAACCGGCTACTAGAGAGACTGTTCAGAGACAGCTAACCAGGGCCTTTTACACTTCTAGAAAGGAATCTCCCTCTTCTAGTGAATCCGACTCCGACTCTCTCTCATCAGACCGACCTCCCTTGGATATCTTCCCGGAAGAAGGTGAACTGTCGGATGATCAGGAAGCTAATCTGTCTGATCATGACCAATCCCTTTCTGAGGAACAGTCATACCGAGAAACAATGAGGGGGATTCGGTCGTACATGAGTTGGAATCACATCCCAGACATTGATTCCGGTGCCACTACTTCAGAAGATAACCCCTTTGCGGGCCCAAAGCTTCATACACCGGGCAAAGTCTCTGTAAATCTACCAACCGACAAGTGGCTATGTCGGAAGATGTCAAAGCTTAACATCACACTGGTCCAGGGATATCCCACACGTACTTCTGAAGCAGGTGGACTTTTAAGGGACCAGTTCGTACGCCCTCCAAAGTCACAACAGAAGTGGTATGGTTTCCATGCAAATCCAAAGAAGGACTCTGATCAATCTGTCTCCTCATGGCACACTGGATCATCAAGGCTCAACAGTACCTATCTCAGGATAGCTAGACAGGCCGGTATTGCTAGTTCGCCTCCCATGTCCTGTCCAATCTCTCAGTAGAATCTACGTAAATGGGAGAGGTCTGCACGCGAATCGACAGTGATTTGTAACCATGCAGCCGGATTCAACCGTTGCCTGTTGAAAATCCAGGAGAACATGAACACTCAGTTGAAAGCCATAAAGGTGGAGTCCAAGGGGAAGACAGCAGCCATAAAGGTGGAGTCCAAGGGGAAGACAGCAGCCAAAGTATCATCAGCAGTGGACGAACTCCAGTTATTTACTAGACTTTAATTCTAGTGTTTACCAGGCCATGGCGAAATCCATGGAGGACCTAGAGTTTGTTTTTGTTACCATGGCTAACACCACACTTCTTAGACGTGATTCCTACCTTGCCTACCTGAAAGCCGGTGTAAAAGCAGACACACTTAATGCTCTACGTACTGCCCCTCTTCATCTGGACACTCTGTTCCCAGATAATATTGTTAAAAGAGCAGAGGAAGACATAGCTACCTTTGATAAAGGTTGGTCAGCTTCAGTGTATAAGGGTCAGAGATACCATCCATATGAACGACAGGACTCAAGGTCGGACAAACAGCAGGACAGACCAGCTTGGAAGAATCTGTCCCGTACTCAGCGTAGAAAGAACAAGGGCAAGCAACAGTATTCCTCGCGTCCGGCCAAGGGTCAGCAGCAGTACAAATGACAATCAATGTGTAATTCAGTTGAAGCCTCTGCTGCTGGCCGGGAGCCCTACAGAAAAGACAATGAACACTATACCACATGTAAAGCTAAATGTTGTACATTCTGTTCATACTGCGCCCGGGCATTCTCAAAAGAACGAAATAAGTCCCGGGGCAGCAGGTTGTCAATACAAGAAAAATAAATTAAAATCTGTGAAAAGTGTTTCTTTTGTCATTCCATTGTCTTATGCAAATCCTGTCACAAATGCTCCAAATGTTGCCATGAATCTGCCTGTAGGGGCCAAATCTTTTGGAAAAAGTGGTTAGACCTGGGTGCCGGTCCGAAAGTAATTCAAATCCTGAAGGAGGTTTACACCCTCCCCTTCCGGCCCCGGCCCAACTTGTCAAGAATTCCCACAGTCATAAGCTATTATGGCAATCCTCACAGAAACCTCAAACTGTTAGAGGCATTACATCAGCTTATGGACAAAAATGCCATAGAATTAGTTCACAAACAGACCTCACTAGGCTTTTTCAACCGACTATTTCTAGTCCCAAAACCCGACAACAAGTGGAGGCCCATTTTGGACCTAAGCAATCTGAATCCTTTCCTCAGGACCGAAAAATTCAAGATGGAGACACCGGAAACCATCAGGACATCACTCCAACAGGCAGAGTGGGTAGCCTCCATAGACTTCAAGGACGCTTACTTCCACATTCCAATACAGGAACAGTCCAGGAAATTCTTGAGATTTCATATCCATGGCCGGACCTTCCAGCTCAAAGCACTACCGTTCGGTCTGTCCACAGCGCCCATGGAGTTCACAATCATATCAAAGGAGGTAAAGCTGATGGCCGTTCAAAAGGGTATAAGGATCCACCAATACCTAGACGACTGGTTGGTGAGAACCACATCCCACCTGGTCTGTCTCCAACATGCACAGGTCCTAGTACAAATGTGCCAAGAGTTAGGTTGGCTGGTGAACATAGAAAAGTCGGAGCTGGAACCAAAGCAAATTTTCAACTTTGTCGGTTACCAGTTCGACCTACACCGGACCGGTGGCAAAGCCTGCAAGAAAAGATACTGGAACTTCTCTCCCTACCGGCTTGTTCGGTGCGGGAGTTCATGTCCTTGATAGGCCTGTTGACAGCCACAGAAAAACAGGTTCACCTAGGCAGATTGCACATGAAGCCCATTCAATGGCATCTCAAAAGCAATTGGAGGATACCGGAATCATTAGAAAAAGTGATTCCTCTACCCAGATCATCCTCACTTGCAATGGTGGCTCAAGGAAGACAATGTCCTCACAGGCCAACCATTACACGCCATGCAACACGCTCTGCAAATCTTTACAGACGCATCAAAAGAAGGGTGGGGCTCTCACTTAAACGAGTTCATTGCCAGAGGAACCTGGTCCCTGCCAGAAAGCAAACTACACATAAATTACCTGGAGCTAAAAGCAGTCTTTCTGGTCTCACAAGAGTTCCAAGACCTATTTGTGGGCAAATTGGCTCTAATAGCAACCGACAACACCACGGTAGTGTCCTACATCAACAAGGAAAGAGGCATGAGGTCGGGCCCACTGTCTGCCCTACTTTGGAGAATCTTGACCTGGTGCACCGGGAAACAAGTGACTCTAAGGGCCCGACACATTCCAGGCCGCTTAAATGTAGTGGCAGACAAACTATCCAGATTAGGCCAGACCATCCAAACAGAATGGTCCCTCCTTCCAGAGGTTTTTCAAACCCTGTGCAACAGGTGGCACCAGCCTCAAATAGATCTCTTTGCCACGAGATTCAACAACAAATTGCCCCTGTTTGTATCACCAGTTCCGGATCCCATGGCCACTGCAGTGGATGCACTCAGCTTGTCATGGGAGAATCTGGACGCGTATGCCTTCCCACCGACAGCCATATTGGGCAAAGTGGTGGAGAAGTTGCAGGACTCCCCATACCAAAGGTTGATCATCATTGCCCCGGGGTGGCCCAACATGACATGGTTTCGGGACCTAGTGGAGATGTCCAGTCAGATCCCATTGCTCTTGCCCCAGCTGCCAAACCTCCTGACTCAACCCTTCAATCAGACCCCTCACAGAAGTCTGACAAACTTAAATCTCCATGCATGTCTCCTAGAGCCACAGCTATCAAGGAGCAGGGTTTCTCTGAGGCGGTGGCAACAAGAATTGAGGCTCCTCAAAGAGGGTCAACCAGATCCATCTATGAGGCAAAGTGGGCCATTTTTACGAAGTGGTGCATCACTAATCAGGTGGACTTCAGGGCAACCCCTGTAAAGTCAGTTGCTGACTTCCTTATGTACCTTTTTGAGGACAGGAAGTTACAGCGAGTTTTTACTGGTGCCGGTCATGTGACTTTACAGATCTCAACACAACTACCGGCAAGTAGATCCCCAAGCGTGACTGGTTTAGCTGACAAGAAGTGATGAGTTTTACCGGTACCAGTTCTGTTCAGACTACCAGTGGGGACCCCTAGTGATAAGTTTTGCCGGTTCCAATCTGTTCAGACTACCAGTGGGGTCCCCTGCTAGCTAGCAAGAAGTGATGGTGTGTTTTACCGGTACCAGTTCTGTTCAGACTACCGGTGGGGACCCCTAGTGATGAGTTTTGCCGGTTCCAGTCTGTTCAGACTACCGTGGGGTCCCCTACTAGCTAGCAAGAATTGATGGCTGTTTTACCGGTACCAGTTCTGTTCAGACTACCGGTGGGGACCCCTAGTGATGAGTTTTGCCGGTTCCAGTCTGTTCAGACTACCGTGGGGTCCCCTACTAGCTAGCAAGAATTGATGGCTGTTTTACCGGTACCAGTTCTGTTCAGACTACCGGTGGGTGCTGTTCCTGTGAAGAAACCCCCTTCAGTGGTTACCAGTGATCAGCCCTTTTTGATCCTGGAACCTCCAACAGTGGCCTGACCTCTGGTGTGACTGTCTTGTTCAGACCACCGGTGAGGCTGCTCAGAGGGTTCACCTACCAGAAATTGCTGTGACCATTGAGGCCCTTATCTTTCCAGTGCAGATTTTTGGACTGGTACCAGTCTTGTTCAGGCTACCGGTAGGGTCTCTAGCCAGCCAGTGATGAGGGATTCTGGCACCAGTTCTACTCAGACTGCCTGTTGTGGTCACATGGAGATCCAGCAAGGGCTACCGGTTAAACAGGATTACCGGTTACAGAGAGTTGCTGGTGACACACAGCAGGGCTACTGGTTACAGTTCCGGAGTATTGCCGGTTACAGAGAAATCTGCTGTTCCCATCCTTAATGGCAAGAAACCAGCTTCAAATCCAGTGCTGACAACAGGTTCACCAGTTTCAGAGTGTTCCCGGTTCCGGAGTGTTGCCGGTTACAGAGAAATCTGCTGTTCCCATTCTTTCTTCCAAGAAACCAGCTTCAAATCCAGTGCTGACAACAGGTTCACCGGTTACAGAGGTTTCCCGGTTACAGCGAATTGATGGTGACAAGTTAGTTTCTTCAGAAAAATTCCTTTAGCCAACCGGTCACAGAGCCTACCAACCGGGTGCCAGCTTACAAAACCTTCAGTGACAGTTGCTTCACAAGAACTAGAGATACTGGTGAACTAACCAGGTACAGACCTGTGCTGCCCCAATTCTTTGGTAAAGGAGCTTTCTCCCAGAAAACTTTGCTTACAGAGAGACACCAGCCTACCAGTTTGACCGGTTACAGAGATTGTTGGTTGCAGAGAAAAGCTGCTGAACCACCACTGTGGACAGGAAGAAGGCAGCTTCATATGAGCCTATCCCTGCTAAGAAGTAGTTCAGTTCACCCAGTTCTGCCAACTCTGGTGAGTTTATGCAGAACTGTGGAGCCACCAGGAACCGGTTACAGAGCATTGCTTCATGTATAACCGTTTAGGGCCTGGTACTGGGCAGGTCTCCAGGACTGACTACAGACCAGCAGAAGTTCTTTAAGGGTCCAAGTAGCTGTTTAGGCCAACCAGTGGCTGCCTAAGGAAACTGGTTAAAGAGGAATTCTTGGACCAGTCACTGGTCCCGGTGAAATGTCTGTCAATCTACCGGACCAGTCAGCCAGCCTAGCTTTTTAGGACCTAGCTGGTCAGACGGTGGCTATAGATAAGAGTAAGACTGTCAAGCAAGACTTGTCCAACAACTACCAGTCAACCTCTCCTTATCAGACCTCACACCTTTTAGACTGGCCATCCAGTTTGCCTCTTTACCCAGCCTGTGACCGGTGTCAGCTGCCACAAAGGGGCCTGAGTTTGCAAGCTCAGCTTTCCCCTCAAGATTATAACCTGTTTTGCCAGTTTTCAAAACTCAAGCAATGGGAAAAATATCTGTTAATCAGACCAGGGGTCACCGATGTTATAAATGGCTCTGTGGATCAGTGAGGTCTAGCCTGTCACCAGTGTTGACACTGTTTTTTGGCTAAATCTGCCTGCTCAAAACTTGGACCGTCCTGGGGGCTAGCCCAAGATCATAAGAAAGCTTCCAGCAAGGCTACACCCTCACCTTCCGGAAATGACTGGCTTGATCAGATCTCCAGGCAGGAGAAGTGACCCAGTACCCTGAATAATTCTGTTTGGGAAACATTGGCAACCATATTAACCTCTCTTCAGCAAGGGGAGTGGATAACTTCAAGGTTCTCTACTCCCTCACCCCTTTCCACCAACAAGGAAGTACCAGAGTTTTTCATGTCCAGGGTCTTCCCCACCAGTTCAATCACTCCCCTTTGGTCTGTTCACAGTACAATGGGAGTCTTCTCTCGGTGGTGGCGAAGGAGGTCCAACTATGGCATTACAGAGTACCACAAGCCATGGAGAAGCAAGTGCACCTAGTTCACCTCCACATGAGGCCGATAAAGTGGCACTAGGAGAACAGCTGGAGGGTACCAGAATCACTAGAATAGGTGACCCCAGTTACCTCCACCCCCATCTTAAATGGTGGCTGCAGGAAGACAATGTGCTTCAGGGTCAACCATTACACCCCCTAAATATGCTCTTCAATCCTTACAGATGCATCAAGAAGGGTGGGGTTCTCACTTAGGAGAACACACTGCAAGGGGAACCTGGTCCCTTCCAGAAGCAAGTTACACATTAAACTATCTGGAACTAAGGTGGTCATTTGGCCCTTAAATAATTCCAAGACCTCTGGTTGAACAATATTACTGTTATAACTACAGACAACACAACAGTGGTTGCCTTTATGAAGAAAGGGGGGGGGGGGGGGGGGGGGGATGAAGTTAGGCCCTCTTTGTGCCCTACTATGGAGAATCCTGACCTGGTATTCCAGGAAACGGGTGACTCTAGCCCGACACATTCCAGACGGCTGAATGTCATAGCAGACAAGCTATCCAGTCTCACGCAAACTAGACAGAGCAGACGGAATGGTCCCTCCTGTCAGAGTTTTTCCAAACAATATGCTTCTGGTGGAACCAGGCCTAAGTGGGCCTGTTTTTTGCCACCTGGCTCAACAACAAACGGTCTCAACTTGCATCACTGGAGCCAGATCCACCAATATGGACAATGATACAATCAGTCTGCCATGGGAGGATCTGGACCCATATGCCTTGCCACTGGTAGCCATCTTGGACAAGTGGTGAAGTTGCAGGATTACCCATGCAGGGGAATCACTCTGAGTGCTCCAAGTGCCCCAACATGCGTGGTTCTGGGATCTCGTGATCATGTCAAGTCAGATTCCTTGGTACCTGTCCAACCTGCTCTCTCAACCATTTTATCAGACTCCTCACAGGAATCTGTCAAATTAGATCTGCATGCATGGCTCCTAGAGCCTCAGCAATCAAGGAGCAGGGCTTCTCTGGGGCAGTGGCAGTAGGAATTCAGGCTCCTCAAAGAGGATCAACCAGATCAGTCATTGCTGACAACTGGGTAATTCACCAATAAATTTCAGCACAATAAGAATCTTGCTCGTCTCTTGAACAGTTTACAGAGACAGACCTAAGCGTCGGAGGGGCATTCACTCCTGGAACCTCCCCCTGGTGTTGCACCAATTGGCAAGGCTCCATTGGAACCCATTAAAGAGGCCTCTTTGAAGCATTGACCTTCAAGACGGTTTTCCTCTTGACCCTGGGTTCTCGCAAACACAGGAGTGAGATCCATGCTTGGCAAAGAAACACATCAGACACCAGTCAGACTGGTCAAAGGTGTCTTTGTACCCAGCACCCAGCCTTCTTTTCCAAGAACCAGCTGGCCAAAGAGAGTCCGGACAGTGTGGCCCCAGTGGTTATGCCAGCCCTGGCCCCAATTCTAGATAAGTCCCTCAAGTCTGATAGGTCCTGTGTCTGTTTAGAGCACTGTGCTACTTATTGGGACAGGATCTCAAACAGAACAATGATTTTATTGCGTTAATACATCCTATCCAATGGACAATAGCTTATCCGGTCGGCGCAGACCGGCCCGCCAAACGTCAGAAAAAGACGTCCTGCGTTTCCACCAGCAGGTCGGTCCGTAGTACTAGTGCACTCGCCAGATGGCGTGTCGTACTTCCTTCCTGTCTAGACAGCATGACGTCATATCATCTTTTTCGTTTGGCGCGTGCTAGTGCACAAGGAATTTTATTCAAAGAAGTTTTCTGAGTTTTCCTGCTACCATTTTTTTTTCTTCATTATTATTTGTGTTCATCATATACCAGGACTATTATGTCGTCTCCTGGCCAACGCAGAGGCGGTTGTGGACACGCTATGGCAAATTTTGACTCATGCATTTTGTGCAAGATGTCGCGAGAAGGGTAAGGGGACGGACGATTGTGTCAAGAACCCCCAAACTTCTGATTGCAAAATCTGTAATGCCTTCTCTGAAGAACAACGCCTTCAACTAGCCACTTTTTCCGGCACTCTCCAGTTGCTTTTGAGATGTCACTGTATGGGTCTCATGTGAAGCCGGCCGAGATAAACCTGCTTTTCTGTGGCTGTTAGACCAATCAGGGACATGAACTGCCGGACCGGACAGGCTGGTAGAGAGACAGGATTTCTGAGATTTTCTCTTGGAGGATCTGCCACCGGTCCGGTGTAGGCCGGACCCGACCGGCCTTTAGGTCGAACTGGTAACCTACAAAATTGAAGATTTGTTTGGGCTCCAGTTCCGATTTTTCCAAGTTTACTAGCCAGCCTAACCTTTGGCATATCTGTACCAGCTCTTGAGTGTGTTGGAGACAGACTTGATGGGATCCGGCTCTCACCAACCAGTCGTCTAGGTACTGGTGGATCCTTATACCCTTGTGTATAGCCATCAGTTTGACCTCCTTCGCTACTACAGTGAACTCCAGTGGTGCTGTCGAAAGTCCAAATGGTAGGGCTTTGAATTGGTATGTTTGTCCTTGAACATGAAATCTCTTGAGATTTCCTGGACTGTTCCTGTATTGGGATGTGGAAGTATGCATCCTTGAAGTCTGTGGAGGTGATCCACTCCCCTTGTTGGAGTGATGTCCTGATGGTTTCCGGAGTCTCCATCTTGAATTTCTCCGCCTTGAGGAAGAAATTCAGGTTGCTCAGATCCAAGATAGGTCTCCACCGATTGTTTGGTTTTGGGACTAGAAACAATCTGTTGAAAAAGCTCAGAGATGTTTGGTTTCTTACTATCTCGACTGCATTTTTGTCTATAAGCTGATGTAATGCCTCCAGTAGGTAGCTGTTCCTCTGGGGATTGACATAGCAACTTATGACGGTCGGAAACCTTACTAGTTTTGGTCGGATCCGAAAGGGGAGGGTGTAGCCCTCTTTGAGAATTTGAACTACCTTTGGACCGGCACCCAGATCCAGCCAAGTTTTCCAAAAGCTCTGAAGCCTGGCCCTTACAGGTAGATTGAAGGCAACATTTGGTACATTTGTAACAGGATTGACACAAGACAATTGAGTGACACAAGAAGCACTTTTCACAGATTTTAATTTGCATTCTTTGTATTGACAATTTACTGGCCCGGGACTTAAATCTTTCTTTTGTGATTGCCCGGGCGCAGTAGTGACAAGAGGAACAACAGGAAGCTGTACATTTAAAGTGTCTTTTGTCTGTGTGAAAAAGTTGCTCCGGGCCAGCAGTCGTGTTTGGAGCTTAGTTATACAGTAACTGTCATTTATATGACTGCTGGCCCTTGGCAGGTCGGGATGAAAATGAGGCAGAACGACCTTCCCGATGGTTTTCCATGCAGGTTTGTCCGATCGAGAGTCTTTGTTGCCTGATTTCTTATCCGGACGTTCGTAGGGGTGGTATCGACCCTTGCTGTGACCAGAAGTAGAGTGGCCTTTCGATTCAAACTGAGCTATGTCTTCCTCTGCTCGTTTGATGGTGGCATCCGGGAAGAGGGTTGGAAGGTGAAGAGGAGCCGTTCGCAATGCTGTCAGAGTGTCCTGTTTAATTCCTGTTCTGAGATGACTGAGATATGCGTCACGGCGGACTAGGGTAAGATTTCCCATTGTGATGAAGACAAAGTCGGATAGGTGCTCCATCGACTTGGCAGCCGCCTGTGAAATGCTTGCATTGAAATCTAGCAAGTAGTGAAGCTCATCAACAGCAGGTGAAACCTTTGCCGACCCTTTTCCCTTATTTTCTGCTTTCAGTACTTTGAGTTGTTCTTTCATATTTTGCTGAACTCTTACAAGGCAGCGATTAAAACTGGCAGTCTGGTTGCATATGACTGAGGCCTCTCTGGCCGACCTTTCCCATCTGCGTAAAGTCTCTTGAGAGATTCTACGGAAAGCTGGAGGGGTGGATCCAAGGCCCGTATATCTGGCTATGCGACTGCCAGAAAAAACGTCCTGAGCTGGGCTCTGGCCGGGACCGGTAGTGTCCTGTTCATTCGCCAGGTGGCTGTATAGCCAACCTGCTGGTATACTGCGCATGCGCTCTTCCTTTTTTTGTTTGGCGCGTCCATTTTGTAAACGCTTGAAGTTTAAGAGAAACTTTTTAAATTTTTACTAGTGTTATAGTGGATATTTGTTTAAAGTGTGTTAGTAGTGTTGTGCTATATATATCATGGATTCACCAGGGGAAAAGAAAGGACAAAGGCGGGGGTCATGTGGCCACGTTATGGCCGCCTTTGATTTGCACAAGAAATGCGCGCGCTGTCGCGATAAGGGCATTGGGGATGACCCTTGTGTTAAAGACAAACAGTGTAGTGTGTGCGATTCCTTCTCTGATGAACAAAAGGAGTTGATTTCTACCCCTTCTTATAGAATCAGAAAAGACTGTAAAGCAGGTATTTTAGTTTCCCCTAAAGAAGTTGAAGTCATTGCTTCCGTGGTTCTTCTGCGGAGCCAACTTTTGCTGCCCCTCCTCAGAGTACATCTCAACCTGCCACTTTTGTTACAGCAGAACAGTTTTCTCTGATGAACGATAAATGGGCAGAGCAATTTGCACGTGTAGAAGCCTTGTTGAGTAGAGGCAATGTTTTCTCCACCCCCAAGATGGCGGTGAATCCTTCAAGTTCAAAAGCTGTGCCTTCTGATTCCCCCTTTATTGCCCCGGCTGCCCGGCCCACCGGTCCGGTGGAGTCCCCGGCAGTGCAGGAGGCTGTTGTTAAATCTGGGGAGGATAAACCCAAGAAAACTAGAGACAAAAAACATAAGAAGTCAGTGAAAATAGCTGATAAACCGGTTTCCTTAGATAAGCCGGTCCCTGCTTTGGGCACCTCCGGTCCGGAGAGTGTAGCGCAGGCTACAGTACAGAAGAAAGCTCCTCCGGCATCTTCAGTCACCCTTACACACCGGAAGATGACCAAGCCAGTTCTGCTGGTGACCTGTTTTTGGCTAAGTCTTCAACATCATCCTCAGGCTCCGCCTTCCCCGGTACCTTCAATCTTCCACCGGAACCGGACGACATTGATTTTGATGACCCTTTGGCCGGTTCTGATGTGTCGTCTGTTCACTCTGACTCTGACGAGGGTGAGATTTCCTCTGATACTCTGGAACATCCAGAACAAACCGAAGAGATGAACTACAGAGAAACTGTAAGGTCGGTTCGGTCCTTCATGGGGTGGACTCACATACCGGACTTTGAAAGTGACTTGAATGAGCCGGATAAATCCAATAACCCTTGGAAGGGTAAGAATCCTAAAAGGCCTGCCCGTATTTCAGTTGAGATGCCGCCGGATGACTGGCTCTGCCAGAAGTTGGAGCGCCTCAATACAGTTGTGGCGGAAGGCTACCCTTCAAGGGCCCAAGACTCGGCCGGACTGAAAAAAGACCAGTTTGTGAAGATCCCCAAGTCACAGGCAAGATGGTATCAGATGTATACCATTAAACAAGATGGCCCCCACAGACCGGGTAGAAAACTCTTCAGTTGGCACAATACAGAAGCGAAACTTAATTCCCAGTTTCCAAGGCTTACTAAGGCTTCGGCCTATCCAGCTGCAGGCCCTCCTTCTAGGCCCATTTCCCAGGAATACCTCAGAAGCTGGGAGAAGTGCGCTAGAGAGAACTCATATATCATTAACAATGCTGCAGGGTTCAACCGGTGCGCTAGTGAGTTGCAAGATAAAATGTCTAGTAATGTTGCCATGTTATGTTCCCGCATCAACAAGGGCAAAGCCCCTAAGGAAGTGTCTGGTGCCCTGAACGACCTCAAGGATCTTATGGCTTTTCACCAAAGTGTCTCTGTTGCCATGGGCACGGCTTTGCAACATCTCGCGGACAGTGTGTTTGTGCATCTTGCTAATCTTATCTTGATCCGACGTGATGCTTATCTAGAACATATGAAGCCTGGTGTCAAGCAAGATACATGGTTACATCTTAGAAATGCTCCAATGTTTGGCTATGGCCTCTTTCCCAACGCAGTCATTGCCACTGCTGAACAGGATATCATCAAGCATGAGGCTTCCGGTACTGCTCTGAGACCCGGTCCGGGTGCTTCACAGCAGTCCGGTTGGAGAACAGCCAACAGATACCGGCCTTATGACAGAAGGGATCAAAGATCTGCGGGTACGGAACAAGAACAACAACCATGGAGGCAGTTTAGTAGGCCTAGGAATAGAGGATTTGGCAGAGGAAGAGGTTCTAACCCTCGTTTCTCTCGTTCCAAGGGATATAAAGGTTTTAAATGACAATTACAGCATGGTTCCTCCCATTCAGAAATCAGTAAATGTGTGGAGGACGTCAAAGTTAAAGCAGACTGTACAACCAGTGGTTCAGGACAGTTTAAATGTTCAGACAGTAGTCAAAGTTCCTTCTTTAAACACTGTTCCAAAACATTCAAATCCTCTTGTATCTTGTCGTGTTGCAACTCATGCTCAGTATGCAATTTCAAAAGGGCTTCCGCAAAAGAAAGGTATAAGACCCGTGGTGAAAAAGACAGAAATAAAGCTTGTCAAAGGTGCTTCTTTTGTAAATCATTGTCTTTCTGCCAAACCTGTTCCAAATGTCCCCAATGTTGTCAAAGAGTTGGGTGTAGGGGGGAGACTACAGACCTTTTGGCCAAAGTGGCAAGAACTAGGGGCAAATTCCAGGGTAGTCTCCATTTTGAAGGAGGGTTATACCCTACCGTTCAAAATGAGGCCCCCCTTGACACGGTTTCCTCTCATCACAAGTGGTTATGCAAATCCGGTAAGAAGCCGGGCTCTGTCAGAGGCCTTAGTTGCACTAAGAAAAAAGTTGGTAGTCGAAAAGGTGGTTGTACGGACCTCCCTGTCCTTTTACAACCGGTTGTTCTTGGTCCCAAAACCCAACAAAAAGTGGAGACCCATTTTGGACCTCAGCCAATTAAACCTTTATCTCCAAACAAACACTTTCAAGATGGAAACACCGGAAACCATAAGGGTCTCCTTACAAAAAGGGGAATGGGTCACGTCCCTGGATTTCAGCGACGCTTACTTTCATATCCCCATCCATCCCAGATCCAGAAAATACCTCAGGTTCTTTTTGAACAGCAAGGCATATCAGTTCACAGCCCTTCCATTCGGGCTAGCCACGGCTCCGTTGGAATTTACCAAGGTGGTGAAGGAGGTGAAATTGTTGGCTGAGACAAGGGGTATAAGAATCCACCAGTACCTAGACGACTGGTTGCTCAGAGCCCCGTGCCCGGAAACCTGCCAACGAAATACCCAGACCCTCTTGGCCCTCTGCCGCGACTTAGGTTGGGTGGTCAACTTGGAGAAGTCAGAACTGGTACCCCAGCAAGTGTTCAATTTCGTAGGCTACCGGTTCGATCTCCTGACAGGACGGGTTCTACCCACGTCAGAGCGCTGGGAGACATTAAAGGCGAAACTCCTCTTTGTAAAGAACAGGGACTCCTGCACGGTCAGGCAGTTTATGTCCCTCATAGGTCTCTTGACAGCCACAGAGAAACAAGTCTGGTTGGGTCGCCTCCGCATGAGACCAATTCAGTGGCATCTCAAAGAGCATTGGCATGTACCGGAGGTCCTGGAAAAAGTGATTCCGGTTCCCCCGTCCCTGCACCCCCATCTGGATTGGTGGTTGGATGAAAAGAATGTACTGCGAGGGCAACCTCTACATGCCCTACGTCACGCTCTACAAGTTTTTACAGACGCCTCAAACGAAGGTTGGGGCGCTCACTTAGGAGAGGCTATAGCACAAGGCGTTTGGTCAGAACCAGAAAGTCACCTCCATATAAACTTTCTAGAGCTGAAAGCAGTCTTTCTGTTTCGAGCATCTCTGCAGGGATCAGGTTGTTCTTATAGCCACAGACAACACAACTGTGGTTGCCTACATCAACAAGCAAGGAGGTATGAGATCAGGCTCTCTCTGTGCCCTCCTGTGGAGGCTTCTGGCTTGGTGCCATCCCAGAGGAATAGTCCTGAGGGCAAGGCACATTCCGGGTCGCCTGAATGTGATAGCGGACAAACTATCCAGGCACAGTCAGGTGATTCAGACAGAATGGTCCCTGTCCCTACCAGTGTTCAATCTCTTGTTCTCCAACTGGGACCTCCCACAGGTGGATCTCTTTGCAACCTGGTTCAACCACAAACTCCCCCAGTTTGTGTAACCGGTTCCGGATCCGGCAGCCTGGGCTGTGGACGCCCTCAGCATACCATGGGGGAATCTGGATGTTTACGCCTTTCCTCCGGTCTCACTTCTCAATCAAGTGACGTTGAAGGTAATGGATCAGGGATGTTTAAGCTATGGTCCTAATTGCCCCAGGTTGGCCCAACATGCCTTGGTTTTGGGATCTGGTCAATCTGTCTGTGCAAATCCCCTTCCAGCTCCCCCTCCGCAAGGATCTCGTGACTCAGCCTCTCAATGGCCTTCTTCACAAGAACCTAGCCAACTTAAATCTACATGCGTGGCTCCTAGAGCCTCCTGCATTCAAGAACAAGGGTTCACTGATGAAGTGGCAGCAAGAATTGAGGCTCCTCAGAGAAGCTCAACCAGAGCCGTTTATAAGTCAAAGTGGGCCATTTTTATCAAATGGTGTGACGCACATAAGGTGGACTTCCGGTCGCCCTCTGTGAGCCAGATCGCTGATTTCCTGCTCTATCTATTCAAGGAAAGGAAACTCCAGCCTAGCACCATTGACGGTTACAGAACTGCTATTGCGGACATGGTGGGAAACCAGGAGGTGAACATCAGCAAAGATGAAAACTTAACCCGGTTATTGGACAGTTTTCATAGGGATAAGCCCAAGGGCAGACGAGGTCTGCCTTCTTGGAATCTTTCCCTTGTTCTTCACCAGTTGACTAGACCTCCTTTTGAACCAATGAGGAAGCTTCCCTTAAGCATCTGACTTTTAAGACAGTTTTTCTTCTAGCTCTAGGTTCAGGCAAGCGTAGAAGTGAAATTCATGCTTGGCTATTCAAGAATATACGGCACCAAGAAAACTGGAGTCAGGTGTCTTTCTATCCGTCTCCCATGTTTCTTTCCAAGAATCAGTTGGCCAAAGAAAGCCCGGCATCTGTGGCTCCAGTAGTGATCCCGGCCTTGGCACCCTCCTTGGACAAAGAGCTTAAGGAGGATAGGTCCTTGTGCCCAGTCAGGGCCCTGCGTTACTATCTAGACAGGACCAAGGATCTCCGCAAAGGGAAGGATCTGGTTTTTGTGTCCT
This sequence comes from Sabellastarte sp. h YS-2021, assembly GCA_964017235.1. Lineage (NCBI taxonomy): Eukaryota > Metazoa > Annelida > Polychaeta > Sabellida > Sabellidae > Sabellastarte > Sabellastarte sp. h YS-2021. Next base: position 39,261,427 of record OZ024936.1, read on the forward strand.
TCCGGAAGAGCTTTGAGAAAGATATTGTTCCGGCCACTATCTCCTCTTGGATTAAACAAACAGTGCTCTTGTGCTACCAAGTATCCGATGAGGATTCCCACAAGTTGCTTCAAGTCAAGGCACATGATGTCAGGGCTTTTGCGGCTTCCAAGGCTTTTCAGGGAGGCGTGTCCTTGGAACAAATTCTCTCAGCCTGTCATTGGAAAGCCCACAATACCTTTACTCAGTTCTATCTGAAGGACCTAGCTTGGGCCGACTCGGACCTGTACCATCTGGGGCCCATTGTGGCTGCCCAACAGGTCCAGGCGGACAAATAAAGTCCTTGTTTGGTTTTATTGTATATAGTGTACATAATTTCATAAATAAGTTTTTCCCCTGGATTATCACGAGCCTAAGTGGTTCCAGGGAATTATTAGGTTTTTCAGTTCCTGTTCGTCTTCCTCACCACGTGATGAACTCTTCTCTCCCCTTCCCTCTGTACCCTCGGTTGAGTTGGTACAAGGAAATTTCAACAAAAAAAAGGGGGGGGGGGGGGGGGTGTTTTCCTAAGGACTGGTTTATTTAACCATGGCTGGAATCACCCCTTAGTATCTAGGGTTCTCAGGAATTCCCCTTCTTCTGCTACCCTCCTTCCACTGGGTAGTTATTCTGCATCTGTCCACTAGGTAAGATGTATTAACGCAATAAAATGGAAAATTTAATAGTAAATTAAATTTTTATAAGTTAATACCTTCCCACCCTACCTGCCCCGCTATTCTAGTATAAGGGGAAATTCATAGGTAGACAACAAAAAGAGGAAGAGCGCATGCGCGAGCATGCGCAGTATACCAGCAGGTTGGCTATACAGCCACCTGGCGAATGAACAGGACACTACCGGTCCCGGCCAGAGCCCAGCTCAGGACGTTTTTTTCTAACGTTTGGCGTGACCGGCAAGGCGCCGGACAAATGCATCTGTCCACTAGGTAAGGTATTAACTTATAAAAATTTAATTTACTATTAAATTTTCCAGTTTGGATGATGGTTCCAGATCAGAACTCTGAACAATCCTAACACACACTTGGACTAATAGTACACAAGCCTGGTAGTAAATATCACTTATTGGAGGCTTCGGTGCAAGTTCAAAGTCCTCAAGCCCAAGAGGGCTTCTTCTAAACAAGGTCCTTGATTCAGCCCGGACTCTGTTTTTCATAGGGAAGTAGGTTGCCTGACTTAACCCAAACCATATTCCGAGGACATTGAAGCCAGTTTTGGGTAAGCCCCCCTTCTGGTCATCAAGAGTTGAGCTTCAGGCTGCTCTTCACTAGGTTTTTACGGAATGCAACCTGGTTATGGATATTTGTTCAGACAGTAGCAAGGCTACTTCCAGACAGGTTAAACTCAATTCATGGTGCATATAAGTAGTCAGAAGGGGTATGGGGAATTCAGGTGAGATACTGGATCTTTAAAACTTAAAGTTCCCCATTCACAAATCACAACTAGTTTAGGACAGGAGTTCCTCTTCAAGGCACCTGTAATAACACTTAGTGTTTAGGCCCTATTAATCAGCCCTTTCACATTCCCCACAATCTAGAGGCTCCTACAGGAAACGTCCCAATGGGGGTCATTCTATTCCAAGCAGTAACCAATCGTTTCCTCAGGCAGGGGGAAAACGAATTTCAGAGGCTCCGGGTGTTGTTCTCAACCCCACAACAGGGGACGAGGGTGTGGAAACCCCTGCCCCCAATGATTCCTTGAAAGCCTCCCTCAGTCCACCAGTAGGAGGTCACCTCCGTTCTGTCAGAAGAGACTGACAAACAAACAAATGTTCATCAAACGTGTTAAACATTATCACCAATGCCTACGTACTGCCATTCTTTTCAATTTCAAATCTGGTCAGTTTCCCTCTGATTCGGTCAGAATACAAGGCCCTTCAAAAAGACCAAGCTCTGGCCACTTGTATCCAGTCTCTTCTGTCAAAGAACGCAATCGAAAAGGTGGAAAATGCAACATCTCTCGGGTTTTACAGTCGCCTGTTCCTAGTACCCAAGCCTCACCAAGGTGGAGGCCAGCCATAGACCTAAGCAGGCTCAACACTTTTCTACACGTAGAAAAGTACAAAATGGAAACTCCAGAGTCCATCAGGACCTCCCTGATTCCAGGGGAATGGGTATCGTCGATAGACCTATCAGACACTTACCTTCACATCCTATCCATCCAAACTCAAGGAAATACCGAAGGTTTTGCTACAGGTCCCAGGTGTTCCAGTTCACCTCCCTCCCATTTGGACTAGCCACAGCCCCCCAGGTCTTTACAATGATTGTAAAGGAAGTGAAGCTAATGGCCCTCTCCAGAGGACTCAGACTTCACCAATACCTGGACGACTGACTGATCAGATCCCAGTCTCAGGAGGAAGCCCAAGTGAACACTCGGGCAGTGGTAGACCTAACCCAGTCCTTGGGTTGGATAATAAATCAAGAAAAATCAACTGAAATCTACCCAGGTGTTTTTGTTCATGGGCTACGAATACCATCTAGATTCAGCCCTTGTAAAACCCACTCAAGAGAGATGGCTCAAACTTCAGGATTTGATCCTAAGACTCAAGTCAAGACATGTCTTGACTGCAAGATGTTTGATGTCACTAATTGGGTTACTTGCCTCAACGGCGAAAATGGTCCCGGAGGGACGCCTTCACATAAGACCCTTTCAGTTTCACCTCAAGGAGCACTGGAGATATCCTCAGTCGCTGGACAGCCTCCTTACTTGGACAGAAGCCATTGCAGCACACTTAGACTGGTGGCAAAATCCCTCAAACGTGATGAGAGGTGCAGACCTTCATCCCAAAGACCACAGTATCCAACTCTTTACAGATGCCTCAAACAAAGGGTCTGTGGTCAGACCGGGAAAAAAGGCTACACATTAACATTCTAGAATTGAAGGCGGTCTCCCTGGCCCTTCGAAGCCTCAAGGACCAGTGCCAGAACCAAACAGTGCTAGTTGCAGCGGATAACTCAACAGTGGTAGCCTACATAAACAAACAAGGAGGAACTCACTCAGCAGAGATGTGCGCTCTCCTGTGGAAGATCATGACATGGTGCCATCACTATCACATAACATTAAAAGCGAGGCACATTCCAGGGTGTCTGAATGTGATGGCCGACCTTCTATCCAGGTTGAAACAAGTACAGTCAACAGAATGGTCACTTCATCCGCAGGTGTTCAAACAGATCTGTCAAAAGTGGTTCACTCCTCGTGTAGATCTATTTGCCATTCACCTGAACCACAAACTTCCACTGTACGTATCTCCTGTCCCAGACCCAAAGGCTTGGGACATAGATGCTCTGAACATACACTGGATGGGTCTCATTGCCTGTGCTTACCCTCCTACGGCTCTCCTTCACAGGGTGATCCAAAAAATCAGGCAATGCCATTGCCTGATCATTGTAATAGCCCCAGGCTGGCCAGGGATGCCCTGGTTTTGGGACCTAGTACAGCTCTCAACAGAGATCCCACTGCAACTTCCAGTGTCAACCACTCTTCTCAAACAGTCCCACAATTATGTGTTTCACAGCAATCCACAACATCTCGCCTGGTGTCTAGGAGTGGACAGCTCCAAGAACAAGGCTTCTCTGTGGAGGCGGCAGAGAGAATTGCTGCCTCTCAGAGGTCATCAACAAGGACCATCTACAAGTCAAAGTGGTCCCTATTTGAGAAATGGTGCAGAGAAAATTTGGTGGATTTCTCCACTCCATCTGTGACACAAGTCTCAGACTTTTTCATGTACCTGTATCAAGATCTAAACAGGCGCCCCTCGACCATCGATGGTTACAGAACGGCCATTGTTGACACTTTGGGCCCAGCGGGGCACCATATTGCACAAAGTTCAGACCTTCACAGGTTACTCTCTAGTTTCCACAGGGATCGTCCTAAAAGTTCCAGGAATCTTCCTAAATGGAACCTTTCTGTTGTTTTCAATGAGCTCACAAAAGCACCCTTTTAGCCTATGAAAGACACAGACCTCAAACATCTTACTCTCAAAACTGCTTTCTTGCTAGCTTTGGCCTCCGGCAAGTGTCGCAGCGAAATCCATGCCTGGGTTGCAAACAAAGTATCTAATCTAGGCCAATGTGAAAAGGTTGCCTTGCTCCCTTCTTCTGACTTCATAGCCAAAAACCAACTAGCAAGAGAAGGTTCTCAAAATGTGTCTCCGGTGACTATTCCTGCTTTGACTACCATTGTAGATAGACAATTCAAAGAAGACAGGACCCTGTGTCCGGTGCGGGCGCTACAACCAAGTCTTCAGGAGTCTAATCCCACGGTCTAGGTATAGGTTTACCTTTCAAGATGTTACGGGTAAGGTCATTTTTTATGTCGTTACTCTGCGGCATGGGCGTCCGCGTGAACAACTTCTCCTCCTAAACTGCAATACTCAGAGACATGAAAAATCGAGGATGAAAAATTGTTCAGGCCATGCAGATCTGTTCGTCTGTTCCCCAGAGTCATTACAAGTCAGGTACCCCTACCCAAAGTGTGAAAATTTCAACCCTTTATCACATTTTTCTCATTCACTATTGCAGGGATTTTTCTCATATCTTGCATATATGTACTAGGCCACTAGTAGATTACCTTGTGTGAGAATTAGACCTGGATCTGTCTTAATTTTTTTTTTATTAATTTTTAAAATAATTTTAATGTAATAAAATTCATAAAATCATGCACTAAAACACTTATGACTTGAAAAGTATTGCAGTTAGAGCATTTTGTTAAAATATGTTATTCAACTACTTTTTATGTCAGCTGACTTGTCAGTCAGCTGACATTATGTCATCACTCTGCGGCGTCCGCGTGAACAACTTCTTCTCCAAAACTACAAGGCCTAGAGACATGCTGTTTTTTTTAAAAGATACTTTATCTATCGAGGATGAAAAATTGTTCAAGGCATGCAAATCTGTCTGTTCGTCTGTTTGCTAGAGACATTACAAGGGGGGTACCCCCACCAAAAGTGTGAAAATTTCAACTTTTTATCACAATTTTCTCAGTGACTATTGCAGGGATTTCTCTCATATCTTGCATATATGTACTAGGCCAGAGGTAGATTCTCTTGTGTGAGTATGAGACCTGGATCTGTCTTACTTTTTTTTAATAAATTTTTTTAATAATTTTTAATGCATTAAAATTCATGAAATCATGCACTAAATCACTTATAACTTCAAAAGTGTTGCATTTACAGCATTTTGTGAAAATATGTTGTTCAGCTACTTTTTTCATAGCTACAATATGGTGAGTAAGTTGGGTGTCTGTCTCAATAGCTAAGTGAGTAATAGCTACTTTTGGGCTTTTCAGTAACTTCCATTATGAGTAAAATCACTTGTAACTTAAAAACTATTGCATTTAGAGAATTTCGTATAAATATGCTATTCAGCTACTTTTGGCCCAGCTATAACATAGTGAAATTTCAGACCTGTAGCTCATGGCATAGCTGAGTAATAGCTACTTTTAGGTTATCACTGTTGAGTAAATCGCTTATAACTTGAAAACTATTGCATTTAGAGAATTTCGTATGAATATGTTATTCAGCTACTTTTGGGTCAGCTATAACATAGTAAAATTTCAGACCTGTAGCTCATGGCATAGCTGAGTAATAGCTACTTTTAGGTTATCACTGTTGAGTAAATCACTTATAACTTGAAAAGTGTTGCATTTAGAGCATTTTGTTAAAATATGTTATTCAGCTACTTTTTTCATAGCTACAATATGGTGAGTAAGTTTGGTGTCTGTCTCAATAGCTAAGTGAGTAATACCTACTTTTGGGCTTTTCAGTAACTTCCATCATGAGTAAAATCACTTGTAACTTAAAAACTATTGCATTTAGAGAATTTCATATAAATATGTTATTCAGCTACTTTTGGGCCAGCTATAACATAGTAAAATTTCAGACCTGTAGCTCATGGCATAGCTGAGTAATAGCTACTTTTAGGTTATCACTGTTGAGTAAATCACTTATAACTTGAAAACTATTGCATTTAGAGTATTTTGTTTCAATATGTTATTCACCTATTTTGGGGTCAGCTATAACATAGTGAAGTTTCAGACCTGTGGCTCATTTCATAGCTGAGTAATAGCTACTTTGAAGTTCTCACTGTTGAGTAAATCAGTTATAATTGGAAAACTATTGCATTTACAGAAATTTGTGCAAATATGTTATTCAGCTACTTTTGGGTCAGCTATAACATAGTGAAATTATAGACCTATAGCTCATGGCACAACTGAGCAATAGCTATTCTCAGGTACTGACTGTTGAGTAAATCAGCTATAACTTGAAAAATATTGCATTTGGAGTATTTTGTTAAAATATAGTGTTCACCTACTTTTGGGTCAGCTATAACATAGTGAAATTACAGACCTATAGCTCATGGCATAGCGGAGCAATAGCTATTTTCAGGTTCTCACTATTGAGTAAATCAGTTGTAGCTTGAAAACTATTGCATTTACAGTAGTTTGCTTAAATATGTTGTTCACCTACTTTTGGGTTAGCTATAACATAGTAAAATTTCAGACATATAGCTCATTGCATAGCTGAGTAATAGTTCCTTTGAGGTTCTCACTGTTGAGTAAATCAGTTGTAACTTGAAAACTATTACATTTAGAGTAATTTGTTAAATATGTTATTCACAGAATTTTTGGTCAGCTATAACATAGTGAAATTGCAGACCTCTATGTCATGGCATAGCTGAGCAATAGCTACTTTCAGGTTCTCACTGTTGAGTAAATCATTGTATCCACTGGATAGCCGCAGTGTGTAGAGAGAGATTTCACCATTACTGCTCTGATGAAAAAAAAATATTATAGCTAGCTTTCTTAAGTTTGCAGTATATATTAATAACCATAAAATGTTGGCTGGGAATATTTTTGGCCTCATTTTGAGAAACAAGATGGCCGCCACAGGTGTTTTTTGTCAGTCATGAAAAGTGCTTATATCTCCCTTATTATTGATCCTACAGGTTTGGGATGATAAACCAACCTGTAGGAAATCATGGGGTGGGAATCTTTTGGTGTGGTCAGATTTGACCTTCAATGACCTCTCCTTCAAGGTCAAACAATGATAGCCAAACTTAAAAGTGCTTATAACTCGCTTATTATTGGCCCCAGAGGTTTGGGATGGTAAACAGAAAGGAAATCATGGGCTGTGAATCTGTTGATATGGTCCGATTTGACCTTGGAACCCTCCTTCAAGGTCAAATGAGGATAGCGAAAATTGAAAGTGCCTACAACTCGCTTATTATTGGTGACAGAGATTGGGATGGTAAACCATCCCATAGGAAATCATTGGCCCGGAATCTTTTGGTATGGTCAGATTTGACCTTTGGACCCCTCCTTCAAGGTCAAATGAGGACAGCCAAGCTTAAAAGTGCTTATAACTCATTTATAATTGGTCCTAGAGGTTTGGAATGGTAAACCATAGGAAATCATGGGCTGGGAATGTATTTGTGTGGTTAGATTTGACCTTGGACCCCTTCTTCAAGGTCGAACGAGGATATTGCATTTGTAGTATTTCTTTAAATATGTTTTAACCTATTTTTTTACACTTAAACAATTACCTTGTTATTTTCCTTCATAATACCATTTACAGGGCACAACTTTTTTATCCTTTTCTTCTGTCAGCTTCGGAATTTCTTTCGAACTTGCTGTTCAGTTACCATTTACTGTATTTCTGTACAGCCCTTTTCCTGATAATTATTCTGTCCTCTAATCACCTTCACAAATCAAAAACACTTAGTCAGCTGACACAGTGCCCGTTCACGGGCACTCTCCTCTTGTTTCATAGCTACAACATGGTGAGTAACTTGAGTGTCTATCCCAATAGCTAAGTGAGTAATAGCTACTTTCTGATTTTTCAGTACCTCCCATAATGAGTAAAATCACCTATAACTTGAAAACTATTGCATATACAGAATTTTGTATAAATATGTTATTCAGCTACTTTGGGGTCAGCTATAACATAGTAAAAATTCAGACATGTAGCTCCTTGCATAGCTGAGTAATAGCTACTTTTAGGTTATCACTGTTGAGTAAATCAGTTGTAACTTGAAAACTATTGCATTTAGAGTATTTTGTTTAGGTCAGCTATAGCATAGTGAAATTGCAGACCTGTAGCTCATGGCACAGCTGAGCAATAGCTATTTTCAGGTACTGACTGTTGAGTAAATCAGTTGTAATTTGAAAAATATTGCATTTGGAGTATTTTGTTAAAATATGTTGTTCACCTACTTTTGGGTCAGCTATAACATAGTGAAACTGCAGACCTCTATGTCATGGCATAGCTGAGCAATAGCTACTTTCAGCTTCTCACTGTTGAGTAAATCATTGAATCCACTGGATAGCCGCAGTGTGTAGAGAAATTTCACCATTACTGCTCTAACGAAAAAAAAATATTATAGCTAGCCATCTCAAGTTTGCAGGATATCTTAATAACCATAAAAAGTTGCCTGGGAATATGTTTGGCCTCATTTTGAATTGTTTTTCAAAATGAGGCCAAAAATATTCCCAGGCAACATTAGATGGCCGCCAGGGACGTTTATTCGACTTAAAGCAAGGACTTTTGTTGGACCCTTAGAGCAAAGGGTATTATAGGTATAGATCTTAAATTGGCAGGATATGTTCGTCATTAAAAAATCTTGACTGGGAATATTTTTGGACTCATTTTGAAAAACAAGATTACTACTTTGAGCTACTTTGAGAATCTCATTGTTGTTACAGTATTTTGTTTACATATGTTATTCACCTACATTTTACTCCTTAATAATTGTATCCCCGGCGCGAAGCGGGGATACTATGGATTCATCGTCTCCCGCGTCCGCAGAGATTTCTTGTTAGCAACCTACAGTCTACATTTCTTTCCAGATTTCTTTCATATTTGGCAGGTGGCTTGATATGGTGGAGGACTCGCCACCCTATCTTTTTGGTAGGCTTTATGTCTAAATTAGGCCTGTGGTAAACAAAAATGTCTAAAATGTGAAATATTGCTTGTTAGCGACCTACAGTCGACATTTCTTTCCAGATTTCTTTCATATTTGGCAGGTGGCTTGATATGGTGGAGGACTCGCCACCCTATCTTTTTGGTAGGCTTTATGTCTAAATTAGGCCTGTGGTAAACAAAAATGTCTAAAATGTGAAATATTGCTTGTTAGCGACCTACAGTCCACATTTCTTTCCAGATTTCTTTCATATTTGGCAGGTGGGTTGGTATGCTAGAGGACTCGCCACCCTATCTTTTTGGTAGGGTTTATGTCTAAATTAGGCCTGTGGTAGACATAAATGTCTAGAATGTGGAATATTGCTTGTTAGCGACCTACAGTCCACATTTCTTTCCACATTTCTTTCATATTTGGCAGGTGGCTTATCGCTTAAAAGTATTGCAGATAGCCAATTTTTCTCAAATAACTCATTCACCTACTTTTGGGAGAGCTTTTCAGACCCGTAGCTAATTATTCACCTACTCAAAATGAGTAAATGCAAATTATCTGTAGAAGTATTGCAGATAGCCAGTATTTCTCAAATAACTCATTCACCTACATTTTGGAGAGCTTTCAATTAGTGAATTTTCAGATCCATAGCTAATTACTCACCTATTCAAAATGAGTAAATGCCTATTATCACTGAAAGTATTGCAGATAGCCAGTATTTCTCAAATAACTCATTCACCTACATTTTGGAGAGCTTTCACATGCTAAAGTTTTTTTATGAATTTTTTAAATAATTTTTAATGCATTAAAATTAATGAAATCATGCACGAAATCAATTATAACTTGAAAAGTATTGCATTTAGAGCACTTTGTTAAAATATGTTATTCAGCTACTTTTTCTATAGCTACAACATGGTGAGTAACTCGAGTGTCTATCTCAATAGCTAAGTGAGTAATAGCTATTTTTGGACTTTTCACTAACTTCCATCATGAGTAAAATCACTTGTAACTTGAAAACTATTGCATTTAGAGAATTTTGTGCAAATCTGTTATTCACCTAATTTTGGGTCAGCTATAACATAGTAAAATTTCAGACCTCTAGCTCGTGGCATAGCTGAGTAACAGCTACTTTTGCCTTTGCCGGTGGATACATCTTGCATCTGGCCACAGATGCGTCCTTGGTCTAGTTAACTTGGTACTTCTGTATACCATTTGCGGGGCACAACTTTTGTGTCCTTTTCTTTTCTCACTTCTACTCTGAAACTCAAAGCACACAATCAGCTGACACAAAGCCCGTTCACGGGCACTGATTGCTTGTTAGGAGTTCTTACCAACAGGCATGAGGTAGATATGAATTTGACCTTCATCAAGGTAATATGAGCAAAATCTTTTCCTTTTTTTTGTTACACTTGGAATTGTACCCTTTATTTTTTCCCAGTTGTGTACAGAAGTGATCAATTTCTTTCTTGTACTTCATTTTCACAAAATCTTGGCACCAAGCTAATTTCAGGTCAATCAGTGTATAATTGACCGGTTGAAGGGTAAATTATTGTATCCACCGGAGGCATCTGGTGGATACTTTGGTTTAGCGTTCGCTATGCCGCCGCGTGTAGAGAGATTTTCGGCGTTAACGCTCTAAGAGGAAAACTACATCAGCTAGGTTCACCAAATTTGCAGGATATCTTCATTGGGGGGTAAGCTTCCATGGAAAGGAAATTAGCCTCATTCTGAAAAACAAGATGGCCGCCGCGGGTATTTCTTTGAAAATTATCTACATTTCTCTACTGGCTGTTTCTCATAGGTAGAAGGTTGAATGTCTTCATAGGTGATATGTATAACAGATATATATGTCCTCTACAACCTTGCAGACATTTGACCTTGAGGCTTTTAATTCAAGGTCATCCACGGAGTGCCAAAGTAACCCCCATAGCGGACTTTAAAAGTGGTTATATCTCCCTTATTATTGGTCCTAGAGGTTTCAATGTGAAACCAACCTACAGGAAATCATGTGCTGTGAATCTTTTGATGTCGTCAGATTTGACCTTGGACCCCTCCTTCAAGGTCAAACGAGGATAGCCAAACTTAAAAGTGCTTATAACTCACTTATCATTGGTCCTAGAGGTTTGGGATGGTAAACCAACCTATAGGAAATCATGAACTGGGAATCTTCTGGTATGGTCCGATTTGACCTTGAACGCCTTCTTCAAGGTCAAATGAGGATAGACAAACTTAAAAGTGCTTATAACTCGTTTAATATTGGGCCTGGAGGTTTGGGATGGTAAACCAACCTATAGGAAATCATGGGCTGGGAATCTTCTGGTGTGGTCAGATTTGACCTTGGGCCCCTCCTTCAAGGTCAAACGAGGATAGCCAAACTTAAAAGTGCTTATAACTTGCTTATTATTGGTCCTAGAGGTTTGCAATGTGAAACCACCTTATAGGAAATCATGGGCTGGGAATCTTCTGATGTGGTTAGATTTGACCTTGAGCCCCTCCTTCAAGGTCAAACGAGGAGAGCCAAACTTAAAAGGGTTTATAACTCGTTTATTATTGATCCTAGACATTTGCAATGTGAAACCAACTTGCAGGATATTGTGGGCTGGGAATCTTCTGATGGCAGATTTGACCTTTGACCCCTCCTTCAAGGTCAAACAATGGTTCACTGGCTTTGGTGTGTTGTCGTTCCAGTGGATACAGATTTGCATCGGTTCTCGGATGCGTAGGTCTAGTTAATATTGTTTGGTTAAAAAAAATATGCTCCAATTGACCATTCCAAACAGATGTGGATATCTACTAAGATTTGGAGCTTATCCCTGTTAAGTATATTATTGAAACATGAAAAATGGGTGTAGAGGTTTTAAAGAGGCATCGTCATGTTAAAGCTACCTTAAAGTCATGCCATCTTGAGTCCAGGTTCCTGTTGTGTATAGAAGTGATTGGTTTAGTTTATGTGTTGGTGTTTCAGATTGAAGAGATTCAAGGCTTCTCTACTCACCCTCTTCAAGCAGGAGCATGCACAGTCTCTTGAGCTGCAAAAGGTGCGTGAATTTGTGAACAAGGAGAATGCAGGGGAAGAGTTCAGTGAGGAAGAGATGCAGGCTGCAATCCACACAATGATGGATGACAACCATGTGATGCTGTCAGACGAAGTGGTATTCCTCATCTGAGAATACTTCAGTCACACTTGCAAAGCCTTGCCCAATATAATAAACAGAATGCCAGCTTATGCATTTTATCATTATTTTCATCAGGAGTTTATGGTGTATGGGATTCTTTCTTCCCATGGTACTTGTTCAATTAAAATCAAATGTTACTTGACTGTATATGTGACTAAACTACAAATATTGAATGTTTCAATGCAAAATTTTTGCAAAAATTGGTAAGATTTGAAAGGATTGCAAGTAAACAATGACATCTCTCCAAAACTGAATGTCTGTTCAGGTTTTATTGTATCATATGAAATAGATATTTTGCCAAATAGTGTGGTCAATGTTCTGAATATTTTTCTGTTGGTAATTCTTTGGAATACAAGTCAGTTGTAATTTGTTTTTGGTTAAATAATATTGCTTTTCACAACATGATGAATATTGAAAACTGCTTTATATTCCCAGAGAATGTGAAACATCTGTCACAGACCTTGTTTTAAAATGTTTTCTTGAAAAGAAATCCCACCATGCAAGACCTTTTGAACCCAAAATAAAAAAATATAGCCTGTGCTTTGTGTGTGTTTACACATTTTCTTATTTAGATAGTTGCTCTAAAAGAATACGGTGTATATCATTTAGCAGGGTGGGGTAGAGCACTTGCGTTCAACCTCTGAGGTTGCCAGTTCGAATCTCAGCCTGGGCACTTCATGTTGGAAAGTTGGTAGTTACTTGCCAATACCCAGTGGTTTACAGGGCAGAATCTTGACCAACTAGTATGCACTGGTTCCTCCACCCGTAAACTACCCGTCATAATATGACCCTGGCTGTTTAACCTGACATAAAACAAAAGTAAGTAAATCTATATCATTAAGCCTCCCTTGCGGGATGCTTGTTGTGTCACCAGCATTTACGCTGCGTGGCATACAGGGAATGCTTTGTCATCTTATTTTATGGTGTCATCTGTCATCGTCACACTTTGTATTCCAGTCAGTATCTCAAGAATTGTGTGTCAGGTTAAATTTAAATTTAGCATGTGGATGTAGCTGGTCCTCAAGATGTTCCCTATTGTAAGGTGACCTTAAACTCCCATTAGTAACACACTTATATTGAGTTGAAGTTTTTTCGTTTCCAGACAGTATTTCAAAAATGGCTTGACATATTCAATTCAAATTTGGCATATGGTTTTTAACTGTTTTTCAAGGTGTGGCCTATTTTAAGGTGACCTTAAACTCCCATGTATAAAAAAAAAAAGGTTTAGTTGAGTTTATGTTTTTATGTAATCATTCTGCGGCATGGACGTATGCGTCCATGTGAACAACTTCTCCAAAACTACAAGGCCCAAAGATATACTGTTTTTTATTGCGTTAATACATCCTATCCAATGGACAATTGCTTATCTGGTCGGCGCAGACCGGCCCGCCAAACGTCAGAAAAAGACGTCCTGTGTTTCCACCGGCCAGGTCAGTCCAGTACTGTGCACTCGCCAGATGGCGTGTCGTACTTCCTTCCTGTCTAGACAGCGTGACGTCATAGCATCTTTTTTGTTTGGCGCATGTACTTGTGACACGGATTTTCTGAGTAGAATTTTATTTCAAGTTTTATGTGAGAACTATTCCTTATTTTACTTTTATTATTGTATTAACGATTTCTAGAAGACTCATAGATCATTATGTCTTCTCCCAGTCAACGACGGGGTAGTTGTGGCCATATGATGGCTGGTTATGACTCACACAGTTTGTGCACGCTGTCGTGATAAGAAAAAAGGGAAGGACCCTTGTGTAGAGAAGGAAGGGGCGGATTGCCTTCACTGCAATGCCCTTACTCCAGAATAATTAGTTCGTTTATTTACCCCGTCTTACCAAATCAAGAAGGAGAAGAGGGAGTCCAAGTCTTCTACACCAGCCAAAAAATCGTCTACAGACTCCACTCTCAGTCCCTCCCTTGTGGACCCGTCCTCAGTGACGGTAATGGGGGTTGTGGATGGCCAGAGCACCTCTAGGTCACCTAGTTTGAGTGATCAGCCGGTAGAAAAGAGAAAGGAGGACAAGAAGGCTTCCAGTGACAAGTCGGTTAAAGCTGACAAGTCGGTCAAAGCTTCATCTCACCGACCCTCATCTTCCACTAGTACCGACCAGAAGTTAGAAGTGATGGAGCAGAAGTGGTCGGACCGGTTCAACCGGTTGGAGGCTCTCCTTGCCAAGTCCTTAGACTGACCTCAAGAGCCTGTTTTTGCTGCTGTCAAGGTCGCACCGACCCATGCTCCTCCGGCTAGTGTTATCAGCACTGAACCTTTTCTGAAGCCTGCCGGCCAACCTCCTCGCCGACCTTCTACTCTACCGGCTACCGACCCTGCTAGCTCAGCTACTGCTTCACAGGCCGGATCAGACGTATCTCCGCCTTTTCAGCGACCAGGAACTTCTAGTGTGTCCGACCAACCTACTGCTCAGAAGCATGTGCCTAGTACCTTGGATATTACTAAGGACACTTCTTCAAGTGACTCGGATGTGGAAAGTATAATTTCCGACTGACCTCCAGTAGATCTTTTCCCAGAAGAGGGTGAGCTCTCTGATGAACATGAGGTTTCCTTCACCGACCCGGATCAATCCCTCTCAGAGGAACAATCTTACCGGGAAACAATGAGGGGCATCCGGTCCTACATGGGGTGGGCCCACATCCCTGACATGGACTCGGGCACCAAATCACCAGACGATAACCCTTTTGCTGGGCCAAAAATGCAGACACCAGGGAAGATTTCTGTCGCTTTACCCACCGACGAGTGGTTGTGCAGCAAGCTGAGCAAACTTAATCTCACCTTAATGCAAGGTTATCCCTCATGTACCACTGAGGCAGGCACTCTACAAAGGGACCAGTTTGTCCGGACGGCCAAGTCGCAGTCAAAATGGTATAACTTGCATGCAGAAGTAAAGAAGGACAGTTCTGACTCTCTTAAGTCCTGGAATACGGGTTCTTCCCGACTGAATAGCACCTACCTGAGAATAGCCCGACAAGCCGGCATCACCTCTAACCCACCCTTGTCTAGGCCCATATCTCAAGAGAATCTCAGGAAGTGGGAAAGGTCGGCCAGAGAGTCCTCTGTAATATGTAACCAGGCTGCCGGATTTAATCGCTGCCTTCTCAAGGTCCAGCAAAATATGCAATCCCATCTCAAGACCATCCGGACAGAGTCTAAGGGCAAGTCGGCCAGTAAAGTTTCAACAGCCACTGATGAACTGCAGTTCCTCCTAGATTTCAATTCTAGTGTGTGCCACGCAATGGCTAGGGCAATGGAACATTTGACCCACTTTGTTTTTGTAAATGTAGCAAACACCACCTTAATGAGAAGAGACTCCTACCTGTCTTATTTGAAAGCCGGGGTAAAAGCAGACACTTTAAATGCACTTAGGGCAGCCCCTCTGGATCTGGACACCCTCTTCCCTGATAAGATTGTAAAACAGGCAGAAGAGGACATAGCAGCCCTTGACAGAAATCGTTCAGGGTCAGTGTACAAGAAGGGTAGATACCACCCTTATGAGAAACATAACAAAAAGCCGGATAGTACAAGACAGGATAGGCCGGCTTGGAAGAATATCTCTTCTCATGGTCAACACCGTCGAGGGAAAGGAAAATACCAGTACTCCACCCGACCAGCCCAGGGCCAGCAGCCTTATAAATGACAGTCATTGTATAACACTTTTACAGGCAAGGCTGCTGGCCGGAAGCTCTGCACAGACAATAGACAATTCTTTAAATGTAAAACCTCTTTTTTTATTGCGTTAATACATCCTATCCAATGGACAATTGCTAATCCGGTCGGCGCAGACCGGCCCACCAAATGCCAGAAAAAGACGTCCTGTGTCTCCACCGGCTGGCCGGTCCGTAGTACTGTGCACTCCCCAGATGGCGCCTCGTACTTCCTTCCTGTCTAGACAACCTGACGTCATAGCATCTTTTTCGTTTGGCGCGTGTACTGTGCGAACGTGTTTTCAACAATCTCCAGATATTTTAAGGAAAAGTGTGCATTATGACGGATTTTTAACCTTATATATGGATATGTTCAGTGTAGAAGTGTTACCTACTGATCAAGCACGGATATACATTTAGAAATCTGCTGGAAACGCTCCCTAGTTGACTCAATTTAGTGTTGAGGATAGGGCAGTGATCGACGAGAAATATGAAGGCAGCCATTTTGCTAGTTTCCTCCCTTTAACCATTGTGTTGTTAGGGGCAGATCGACAATTTTTAAAGAAAATAATGGATATTCTACTTACAAGGTATTTTTATCCGTGTCTTTTAGTTTGAATGTACCTTCAGCTACAATCACCATAGAAACGTCTTCTCTAGTACTACAAATGGAAATCACGAAAAACTTCGTTCTATGTAGTATTTAACACTATAAATAGAAGGAATTCCGCATACGAAAGGTGCATTCTTCAGAGCACACTGGTAAAGACTTCTCTGCTGTATAGCATCAGTCACACCAGCCTAGCTCGAGTATTGGTGTTTTTTCATCGGAAGCAAGAGATGAATTCTTCAGATTTCTTCAGAGCGCACTGGTCCAGACATCTTTGCTTGTAAAGCATTAGTCGACCGGCAAGCTCCAGTTCTTCCAACCTCACAATAGAAGGTGATATCAGTCCCTCCCTTGCAGACCCGGCTTTGTTGTCGGTAGTGGGGGTTGTGGATGGCCAGTTCACTGGTTTTATCACGAAAGAGAGAAGGAATTTCATCTACAGAGCGCACTGGTCCAGGCTTCTCTCTGCTTTAAAAGCATCAGCCGGCCGGCCAGCTCGAAAGAACGCGACCTCTGACGTCATATCCAGTCAGCGTGTCTTTCCGACCAATCACGAAGCAGGTCACGTGTTTTCACCGACCAGGAAGGTCAGAAGTGCGTTCTTCAGAACTCACGTCTACTGTGACTACAGTCCCTGCTTTACAGACCCGACCTTGTTGTCGGTAGTGGGGTTTTGTGGACTGTAAAGTTGCCAGTAAAGCATCGCACAAAGAACGCGAATACTGATGTCATCTCCAGTTAGCCAATCGCGTGTCCTTCCGACCAAATCACGAAGCTGGTCACATGTTGTCACCGACCAGGAAGGTCGGAACTGCGTTCTTCACAACTTACATCTACTGCGATACCAGTCCTTCGTTGTCGGTAGTGGGGTTTGTGGATGAGCAGTATACTGCGCATTTGCATGTTTAATTATGTCCACCCCCCTGGGGGGTGGATATATTATTTTTGCTTTTTTCGCCGTCCGATGTCCGTTGTCCGGCGTCCGATGTCCGGCGTCACGCATGGTTTCCGCTCATTTAAAGGAAAAGTATTAGAGCTATTGTCACCAAATTTGGTATGCAGGCTTATTGGGTCAGTAGCTTGCTTGGGATTGCTTTTGGCTGTTGTACCTCAATAATTAAAGATATTTTACTACAATTTTGAATACAAGATTGTTATGTCCATAGCTCGCTTGGTATTGCATTTGGGACTGATAGCTTTGTCAGTACATGAGTAATAGCCATTTAGGTACTTCATTGTGTATTTTCAGTACTACTTTTGAGTAATTTGCTTCTATCTCCTTAACCGTGCGAGATAGAGCGATTTCGGCAAAATTTTCGACCCGCAGGGTATCTAAGGAGTGTACTCGTTGCAATTTTCAAAAAATTTTCCCCTCCCCAAAAATGGCGGCCATTTTGAATTTTCGAATTTTTGCCAAAAATGGCAAAACACAAATTTGCTTCTATCTCCTTAACCGTGCGAGATAGAGCGATTTCGTCGAAATTTTCGACCCACAGGGTATCTAAGGAGTGTACTCTTTGCAATTTTCAAAAAATTTTCCCCTCCCCAAAAATGGCGGCCATTTTGAATTTTCGAATTTTTGCCAAAAATGGCAAAACACAAATTTGCTTCTATCTCCTTAACCGTGCGAGATAGAGCGATTTCGTCGAAATTTTCGACCCACAGGGTATCTAAGGAATGTAATATTTGCAATTTTCAAAAAATTTTCCCCTCCCCAAAAATGGCGGCCATTTTAAATTTTCGAATTTTTGCCAAAAATGGCAAAACACAAATTTGCTTCTATCTCCTTAACCGTGCGAGATAGAGCGATTTCGTCGAAATTTTGGACCCACAGGGTATCTAAGGAGTGTACTCTGTGCAATTTTCAAAAAATTTTCCCCTCCCCAAAAATGGCGACCATTTTGAATTTTCGAATTTTTGCCAAAAATGGCAAAACACAAATTTGCTTCTATCTCCTTAACCGTGCGAGATAGAGCGATTTCGTCGAAATTTTCAACCCACAGGGTATCTAAGGAATGTAATATTTGCAATTTTCAAAAAATTTTCCCCTCCCCAAAAATGGCGGCCATTTTGAATTTTCGAAGTTTTGCCAAAAATGGCAAAACACAAATTTCCTTCTATCTCCTTAACCATGCGAGATAGAGCGATTTCGTCGAAATTTTCAACCCACAGGGTATCTAAGGAATGTACTCTTTACAATTTTCAGGGTATCTGAGGAGTGTACTATTTGCAATTTTCAAAAAATTTTCCCCTCCCCAAAAATGGCGGCCATTTTGAATTTTCGAATTTTTGCCAAAAATGGCAAAACACAAATTTGCTTCTATCTCCTTAACCGTGCGAGATAGAGCGATTTCGTCGAAATTTTCGACCCACAGGGTATCTAAGGAATGTAATATTTGCAATTTTCAAAAAATTTTCCCCTCCCCAAAAATGGCGGCCATTTTGAATTTTCGAATTTTTGCCAAAAATGGCAAAACACAAATTTGCTTCTATCTCCTTAACCGTGCGAGATAGAGCGATTTCGTCGAAATTTTCGACCCACAGGGTATCTAAGGAGTGTACTCTTTGCAATTTTCAAAAAATTTTCCCCTCCCCAAAAATGGCGGCCATTTTGAATTTTCGAATTTTTGCCAAAAATGGCAAAACACAAATTTGCTTCTATCTCCTTAACCGTGCGAGATAGAGCGATTTCGTCGAAATTTTCGACCCACAGGGTATCTAAGGAATGTAATATTTGCAATTTTCAAAAAATTTTCCCCTCCCCCAAAATGGCGGCCATTTTGAATTTTCGAAGTTTTGCCAAAAATGGCAAAACACAAATTTGCTTCTATCTCCTTAACCGTGCGAGATAGAGCGATTTCGTCGAAATTTTCGACCCACAGGGTATCTAAGGAGTGTACTCTTTGCAATTTTCAAAAAATTTTCCCCTCCCCAAAAATGGCGGCCATTTTGAATTTTCGAATTTTTGCCAAAAATGGCAAAACACAAATTTCCTTCTATCTCCTTAACCATGCGAGATAGAGCGATTTCGTCGAAATTTTCAACCCACAGGGTATCTAAGGAATGTAATCTTTGCAATTTTCAAAAAAAATTTCCCCTCCCCAAAAATGGCAGCCATTTTGAATTTTCCAATTTTTGCCCAAAATGGAAAAACACAAACTGGCCTTAACCGTGCAAAATAGAGTTATTTCGTTGAAATTTTCGACCCATAGGGTATCTAAGAAATGTACTCTTGGCAATTTTCAAAAAAATTTCCTTTTCCCAAAAATGGCGGCCATTTTGAATTTTCAAATTTTTGCCCAAAATAGAAAAACAGGAATTTGCTTCTATCTTCTTAACCGTGCAAGATAGAGTGATTTCGTCAAAATTTTCAACCCAACCAATGCAAAAAGGCATGAAGCCGAAATAATTTACATCTACACTAACAAATATTTAAGCATCATTGATATATTTTACAAATGAAACAGGGTCTTGTAAGACTACTGTACAATTTGGGCAAAAGGTTCATGGGTGGACATTACACATGATAATGTGTGTTCTTCTATGCTATCCTGTTTCTATTCGCATCTACTATCAACAGGGCGGCCTATTTCTAGTTATCACAAAAGAACGCGGCAACTGACGAACTCCAATCAGCCAATCGCGTGTCTTTCCGACCAGCAGGCTGGTCACGTGACACACCGAACACCAAGTGTTTCTAAAAATAGATTACAAGGGCTTTCCCAGCAACTGTCAAATCTTCAAACAAGACGTGCGATTTAAGAAATACTTCAATTAATGGAGGAAACCTACAGCAAGCTGAATTCAACACAGAAGATAGTTGTTAAATTACACTTGCTTCAACAACTAGGTACAGAGTGTACCTGCTGGTACTGGCTACACAGCCTTGTACACTTACTTCAACAACTAGGTACAGAGTGTACCTGCTGGTACTGGCTACACAGCCTTGTACACTTACTTCAACAACTAGGTACAGAGTGTACCCGCTGGTACTGGGTACACAGACCTGTACACTTGTTTCAACAACTGGTTACAGAGTGTACCGGCCGGTACTGGCTACACAGCCTTCTTCAACAACTGCTTACAGAGTGTACCGACTGGTACTGGCTACACAGCCCTGTACACTTGCTTCAACCACTGGTTACAGAGTGTACCTGGCTGGTACTGGCTACACAGCCTTCTTCAACAACTACTTACAGAGTGTACCAACTGGTACTGGCTACACAGCTTTGTACACTTGCTTCAACAACTGGTTACAGAGTGTACCGGCTGGTACTGGCTACACAGCCTTCTTCAACAACTACTTACAGAGTGTACCAACTGGTACTGGCTACACAGCCTTCTTCAACAACTACTAACAGAGTGTACCAACTGGTACTGGCTACACAGCCTTGTGCACTTGCTTCAACCTACCGGTTACAAAGTATACTAACAGGGTGCTGGCTACACAGTCCTTACTGTACAGTGCTTCACCCCAACTGGTTACACAAAAAAAAAAAAAAAAAAGCTGGCGAAATATAGACCAGTAGATGTCAAAATGCATTGGTGACCCCAGCCTGCCAGTTTTTTGCCGGTTACAGAGAATTACTGGTTACAGGAAAGTACCGGATATGGAGTCCTGGTACCGGACAGAGTTGCCTAAGGTAAATTTGGTTACAGAGAATTCTTAGACCAGTCAGTGGGCTTGGTGATATGACAGTGTCCCAAGCTACTGCCAGGCAACCTTCCCTTATCACACCTCTCAAAAACCTGTTATCGGTGCTGGAGTTGACTGGAGAGATAATAAATTTTGTCATCATGTCCGGCCAGGGGTCAGACATCTCACAAATGACAATTGCTCTGTAAATGCTGCACCTTGCAGGCTGCCGGCCCGGGGCGAAGAGTCTATTAATGTGAAAAGTTGTGTCAGCCCCACCAGACCACAATAAGAACAGAGAGACTGTTAATCTGGATCATTGTCACCAGACCGGACCAGTGTCCGGAGGGACAGAAAATGTTCGTCAGAATACCAAATGTCCCAAATGTGGCACACAATCTGCCTATAGGATCCAGACTAAGCCCTTTTTGGAAACTTAGGAAGCCTTGGGGACTGGACCGTAGGTAGTACAAATGTTGAAGGAGGGACACCTACGTCCATATACCTGTACAAGAACAATCCAGGAAATGCCTGATATTTCACATCCAAGGTCGGGCATACCAGTTCAAGGCCCTGCCATTCGGTTTGTCCACAGCACCTTTTGAGTTCACCTTGATACCAGAGGAGGTGAAATTGATGCCCATACACAAGGTTTTAAGAAGCCACCAGTACCTAGACGACTGGTTGGTGAGAGCCAGCTCCCACCAGGCTTGTCTCCAACATACACAGGACCTAGTAAATAATGTGTCAGCAACTAGGTTGGCTGGTGAACTTAGAGAAATCAGAGCTGGAGCCCAAACGAGACTTCAATTTTATAGGCTACCAGTTAGACCTCAGATCAGATCGGGTCCGGCCGACTCCAGATCGGTGGCAGAACCTTCAAGAGAAAATGCTGAAACTGCTATCCCTGCCGGCTTGCCCGGTCTGGGAATTCATGTCCTTGATAGGTTTGCTAACAGCTACAGAAAAGCAAGTTCATCTAGGCCAACTTCATATGAGACTCATTCAGTGGCATCACAAAAACAACTGGAGGGTACCAGAATCACTGGAAAAGGTGATCCCAATCCCCAGGTCCTTGCACCCCCATTTACAATGATGGCTGAAGGAAGACAATGTCCTTACAGGCCAACCATTACACCCAATAAAACATGCTCTGCAAATAGTTACAGATGCATCAATAGAAGGGTGGGGCGCTCACTTAGATGAGCACTTTGCAAGAGCAACCTGGTCCCCTCCGGGAAGCAAGTTGTATATAAACTATCTAGAACTTTAAGCAGTTTTTCTGACTTTAAGAGTTCTAAGACATTTGCTCAAACAAGATAGTACTTGTAGCAACTGACAACACCACAGTAGTGTCATACATAAAGGAAGGAGGCATGACGTCGGGCCCACTTTGTGCCCTACTATGGAGAATCTTGACCTGGTGTACCAGGAAACAAGTGACTCTAAAGCACGACACATTCCAGGCCGGCCTAATGTGGTAGCAGACAAGCTATCCAGGCTAGGCTAGACCATCCAAACAGTGGTTTCTCCTTCCAGAGGTCTTCCACTCTATGCAGCAGGTGGCACCGGCCCAAAATAGACTTATTTGCCACGAGGTTCAACAACAAGTTGCCTCTGTTTGTGTCACCGGTACCAGATCCCCTGGCCACAGCAGTGGATGCACTCAGTCGGCCATGGTAGGATCTGAAAGCATACACCTTCCCACCATCAGCCATATTGGGCAAAGTGGTGGAGAAGTTGTAAGACTCCCCATGCAAGAGAATCATTCTGATTGCTCCGGGGTGGCCCAACATGCCTTGGTTTTTGGGATCTAGTGGCCACCTCCAGCCAAATCCCACTGAGCCTGCCCAGTATGCCCAACCTGTTGACAGCCATTCAGTCAGATCCCTCACAGAAATCTGACAAACCTTAATATCCATGTAGGGTTCCTAGAGCCTCAGCAATCGAGGAGCAGGGCTTGTCTGAGGCAGTGGCAGCAAGAGTTGAGGCTCCTCAAAGGGGATCAATCAGATCAGTCTATGAGGCAAGTGGCCCTTTCTTACAAGTGATATACCATTCATCAGGTGGACTTAGGGGCACCCCCTGTAAAGTTAGTTGCTGACTTCCTTATGTACCTATTTCATGACAGGAAGTTGCAGCCCAGCACCATTGATGGTTACAGGTCAGACATTGCTGATAGACTGGGAGATTCGCCCATCAATATCAGTAAGGATGAAAATCTCACTCGTCTCCTGGATAGTTTCCACTGAGACAGACCCAAAGGCCGGAAGGGAATCCCTTCCTGGAACCTCTCCCTGGTTTTTGCACCAGCTGACAAGGGTCATTTTTGAACCAATTAAAGAGGCCTCCTTGAAGCATTTGACCTTCAAGACGGGGGCCACGGTGGCAGAGTGGTAACACTCTCGCCTCCCACC
This sequence comes from Sabellastarte sp. h YS-2021, assembly GCA_964017235.1. Classification (NCBI taxonomy): domain Eukaryota; kingdom Metazoa; phylum Annelida; class Polychaeta; order Sabellida; family Sabellidae; genus Sabellastarte; species Sabellastarte sp. h YS-2021. The sequence continues at coordinate 39,284,856 of OZ024936.1, forward strand.
TCTGCGGCCGGGGTTCGATCCCTGTCATGGCCGTAAGTGGGAAAGCTGGTAGTTGCTTGCCGTTGGTCGGCAGTTTACAGTACAGAACCCTAGCGAACTATATGTACTGGTTTCCTCTGCCCTTCCAACTACCCGTCGTGATATGACCTGTACAGTGTTGAAAGCGACGTAAAAATCCCAAATAAACAAATTGACCTTCAAGACAGTTTTCCTCTTGGCCCTGGGGTCGGGCAAGAGTAGAAGTGAGATACATGCTTGGCAAAACAGAAATATTAGACACCAGTCCGACTGGTCAAGGTGTCCCTGTACCCATCACCCAGCTTTCTCTCCAAGAATCAGCTGGCCAAAGAGGGTCCAGAAAGTGTGGCCCCAGGGGTATAACAGCCCTGGCCCCCAACTCTGGATAGATCCCTCAAGTCTGACAGGTCCCTCTGTCCAGTCAGAGCATTGCGCTACTATTTGGACAGGACCTCGGGCAGAATAAGGAGGTGGTTTTTGTCTCCTTTAAGAAAGGTTTTGACAAAGACATCTCACCTGCCACTATCTCCTCTTGGATCAAGCAGACTGTGATCCTATGTTATGAGCTCTCTGACCAGGAGGCCCACTTTTTACATCAGGCTAAAGCCCATGATGTCGGGGCCTTTGATGCTTCTAAGGTCTTCCAGTCGGAAGTTTTTCTTAGATACAGTCTTGTCAGCCTGCCACTGAAGTCACATAATACCTTCACATGGTTCTTTCTGAAGGGCGGGGCTTGGGCTGACTCAGAGCTTTACCAATTTGGGCTCGGTAGTGGCTGCTCAGCAGATCCACAAGTGGCCCTTGGATGGAGGAGATTTGTATATATATATATATATATAAACAGTTCTACAAGCACATAGTAAAATGTGGTGTGCTTCCTTCGGGAGGTTTATTGGCTTTCTGGGACTGAACTCGTCCCTCTCTTCCCTTACCTCAGAGCAGGTCTGTTAAAAAGGGGGGGGGGGGGGGGGGCGACGTCGGTATAGCCCCCGGGTAACCGGCTGTTGGCAACCGACCAAGGTCTTACAGGGTTTCCTGATCTTAAGATCAACCCAGACCTGGGCCTATAGGTCTCCTGGCGAAGTCAGCCTAGACCGTAGGTTAAAATTTGCTATTACTTGTGAGTTCACATAAGTCCCTAGTAACTTACCCGCCGACCAAGCGGTAGTTATTCAGCAATTGTCCATTGGATAGGATGTATTAACGCAATAAAATTGCAAATTTAATAAGTAAATTAAATTTTTATAAGTTAATACCCTATCCAATGGACACACAAGACCCTCCCACCGACCCCGCTATCAGCTTACTAGGGGTCTAAGAGGTTTAGACAACGAAAAAGATGCTATGACGTCAGGTTGTCTAGACAGGAAGTACGAGGCGCCATCTGGGGAGTGCAGGGTATTAACGTATAAAAATTTAATTTTATTGCGTTAATACATCCTATCCAATGGACAATATGCTAAACCGGTCGGCGCAGACCGGCCCGCCAAACGTCAGAAAAAGACGTCCTGTGTTTCCACCGGCTGGCCGGTCCTCACACTGCACTCGCCAGGTGGCGTGTCGTACTTCCTTCCTGTCTAGACAAGCTGACGTCATAGCATCTTTTTTGTTTGGCGCATGCACTGCTTGAACGAACTTTTACAATTCTTGGAATATTTAATTTTTATGTGAGTTATTTGAAGTGCGGGACTTTCTTAAGTTGTGTATCACTTCCTCACAGGTTATAGACCTTATTTGTCAACATTTTCAAACTTGGAGCCTTTTCGTGAGTTAAGAAGTGTGGTTTTTATAACCTTCACGTATCACTTCCTCACTTTTCACTTGTGTCATTGCTTCTCCCAGTCAACGTCGAGGGGGCTGCGGCCACATGATGGCGGGGTTCGACCTACACTCTGTTTGCGCAAGGTGTAGAGATAAGAAGAAGGGCTCTGATCCCTGTACTAAATCTCCACCTGAAGACTGTCAACACTGTGACGCCTTTACACCAGAGCAGAGAACCCAGATTGCAACTCCCTCTTATAAGTTAAAGAAGGAAAAGAAGGATGCCAAGTCAACTCCGGCTAAAGATTCAGACAATTCCACCCTTGTAGACCCGGCCTTGGTCTCTGTCTTGGCTGTTGTGGATAATCAAAGCACTCCAGGTGCTTCTGCATCAAGTGAGCCGGTAGAGAAGAAGAAGAAAACTGATCCTAAACATTCCAAGTCAGAGAAGTCAGTTAAACAGTCATCCAACCGACCGGCTACCACTTCATCTGAATCTAAGCCTTCTAGCTCATCTACCGACACTAAGCTACTCGACATGGACAAAAAGTGGGCTGAAAGGTTTAACAGGCTGGAGGCTTTGTTTTTAGCCAAAACTGTTGATCCACCTAGGGACCCAGTATTCAGCACTGTCAAGGTGACGCCAGCACACGCTCCACCTGCCAATGTGGTCCGAACTGACCCGTTCATTAAACCTCAGCCCCAGATCTCTCAACCGACCGACCCTGCTGGAGATTCAGCCACCGACTCTTCCCTCCACAAGTCGGACGTTAAAACATCATCTGCTCAACCGGACCCTCCGGCCTCAGCTACTGTTAAAAGACATTTGTCATCTGCCTTTGACGTCTCCCGCAAAGAATCCTCTTCAAGTGATTCCGACTCATCCTCAGATCAACCCCTACTGGATATCCTGCCAGAAGAGGGAGAATTGTCGGACGAACTGGAGGCAAACTTCTCTGATCAAGAACAGTCTCTGTCGGAGGAGCAGTCCTACCGGGAGACGATGCGGGGCATTAGATCCTATATGGGGTGGGATCATATACCAGATATTGACTCAGTGACCACCACCTCGGAGGATAATCCCTTTGCAGGCCCCAAGCCACATGCACCTGGTAAAGTCTCTATCAACCTACCCACTGACGAGTGGCTGTGCCGGAAGATGGCCAAGTTAAACATTACCCTCACCCAGGGCTACCCGTCCAGAACTTCCGAAGCCAGTGGACTTCAGAGAGATCAATTTGTCCGACCACCAAAATCCCAGCAGAAATGGTACGGGTTCCACTCCAACCCTAAAAAAGACACTGAACAGTCTGTTTCATCTTGGCATACCAGTTCTTCGAAGCTAAATAGCACCTACCTTAGGATTGCAAAACAAGCCGGTATTGCCTCCCAGCCTCCCATGTCGCACCCTATATCCCAAGAGACATTGCGCAAGTGGGAGAGATCAGCCCGGGAATCTACCGTCATATGTAACCATGCGGCCAGCTTCAACCGATGTTTACTGAAAGTACAACAAAATATGAACTCTCAGCTCAAAGCTGTCAGGATAGAGTCTAAGGGCAAGGCTGCAGCAAAGATTACAGACGCAGTCAACGAACTCCAGTTCCTGTTGGACTTCAATTCTAGTATTTGCCAGGCAATGGCAAAGGCCATGGAACACCTCACAGAATTCATATTTGTTAACATGGCCAATACCACGCTTCTCAGACGGGATTCCTACCTCGCCTACCTCAAGGCAGGTATTAAGGCTGACACACTTAATGCTCTACGCTCAGCCCCACTCCATCTGGACACCTTGTTCCCAGACAGTATAATAAAAAGAGCAGAGGAGGATATCACCAGTTTTGACAAGGGTCGGTCCGGCTCATCTTCCTATAAAGGCAGGAGATTCCATCCTTATGAAGACCATGACCAGAAGTCGGACAAACAACAGGAAAGACCGGCATGGAAAAATCTTTCACGCACTCAACGTAGAAAGCAGAGGAAACAGTCACAGTACTCCTCCCGACCGGCCAAGGGTCAGCAGCAGTACAAATGACAATCAATATGTAACTCAGTTAAACTCACTGCTGCTGGCCGGGAACCCTACCTTAGAGACAAAAGACACTTGTACTGTAAAGCTAGATGTTGTAAATTCTGTACCTACTGCGCCCGGGCATTCTCAAAAGAAGGAAATAAGTCCCGGGGCAGCAGTTTGTCATCTATACAGTCACAAATTAAAATATGTGAACAGTGCTTCTTGTGTCATTCCATTGTCTTATGTAAATGTTGTAAGAAATGCTCCCAATGTTGTCTCAAATCTTCCTGTAGGGGCCAGACTTCAAAACTTTTGGCAAAAGTGGCTGGATCTGGGCGCCGGTCCGAAAGTAGTTCAAATCCTGAGAGAGGGTTATACCCTCCCCTTCCGGACCAGGCCAAAATTATCAAGAGTTCCCACAGTTGTAAGCTGTTATGGCAATCCTCGCAGGAACCTCAAACTGTTAGAGGCATTACATCAGCTTACAGCAAAAAATGCTATAGAACTGGTAAACAAACAGACCTCCCTAGGGTTCTTCAACCGATTATTCCTGGTTCCCAAACCCAACAACAAATGGAGACCAATCCTGGATTTGAGCAATCTAAATCCCTTTCTCAAAACCGAGAAGTTCAAGATGGAGACTCCGGAAACCATCAGAACCTCTCTCCAACAAGGACAGTGGGTAACCTCCATGGACTTCAAGGATGCATATTTCCACGTTCCCATACAGGAACAGTCAAGGAAATTCTTGAGATTTCACGTCCAGGGACAGACCTTTCAGTTCAAAGCTCTCCCCTTCGGACTATCCACAGCTCCCATGGAGTTCACTGTTATAGCAAAGGAAGTAAAACTTATGGCCACTCAGAAGGGTATAAGACTCCACCAATACCTAGACGATTGGTTGGTGAGAGCCACATCCCACCGGGCCTGTCTCCAGCATACACAGGTCCTGGTACAAATGTGCAGAGATTTAGGTTGGCTGGTGAACATAGAAAAGTCGGAATTGGAACCCAAACAAATTTTCAATTTCGTAGGTTACCAATTCGACCTCCAGTCCGGTCGGGTCCGACCGACACCGGACAGGTGGCAAAGCCTACAGGAAAAGATACTAGAACTCATCTCCCGACCGGCTTGTTCAGTGCGAGAGCTGATGTCCCTAATAGGACTGCTAACCGCGACGGAGAAACAAGTCCACCTCGGCAGACTTCACATGAGGCCCATTCAGTGGCATCTCAAAAGAAATTGGAGAATACCGGAATCCTTACACAAACGGATCCCACTGCCCAGATCTCTGCACCCTCACTTACAATGGTGGCTGCAGGAAGACAACGTTCTCACAGGCCAGCCACTACACCCTCTACAGCATGCTCTGCAAATCTTTACAGACGCATCAAAAGAAGGGTGGGGCGCTCACTTAAACGAGTGTATTGCCAGAGGAACTTGGTCCCTTCCGGAAAGCAGATTGCACATAAATTATTTGGAACTAAAAGCAGTCTTTCTGGCTCTAAAAGAGTTCCACAAACTATGCATAGGCAAAATGGTGTTGGTTGCAACTGACAATACCACCGTAGTGGCCTATATCAACAAGGAAGGAGGCATGAGGTCGGGCCCACTGTGTGCTCTACTCTGGAAAATCTTGACCTGGTGCACCGGGAAGCAAGTAACTCTGAGGGCACGACACATTCCAGCCCACCTGAATGTAGTGGCACACAAACTGTCCAGATTAGGTCAGACCATTCAGACCGAATGGTCCCTCTTGCCAGAAATCTTCCAAGCCATATGGGACAGGTGGCACCAGCCTCAAATAGATCTCTTTGCGACAAGGTTCAACAACAAACTACCCCTGTTCGTATCACCGGTTCCGGACCCCAGGGCCACTGCAGTGGATGCACTCAGTTTGTCATGGGAGGACCTGGACGCATACGCCTTTCCACCGACAGCCATATTGGGCAAAGTGGTGGAGAAGTTGCAAGACTCCCCGTACCGGAGGTTGATCATTATTGCCCCGGGGTGGCCCAACATGACATGGTTTTGGGACCTAGTGGAAATGTCCAGCCAAATCCCATTGCTTCTTCCTCAATTGCCAAATCTACTGACTCAGCCCTTCAATCAGACCCCTCACCTAAATCTCCACGCATGGCTCCTAGAGCCACAGCTATCAAGGAGCAAGGTTTCTCTGAGGCAGTGGCAACAAGAATTGAAGCTCCTCAGAGAGGATCAACCAGATCCGTCTATGAAGCAAAGTGGGCCATTTTTACAAAGTGGTGCATCACAAATCAGGTGGACTTCAGGACACCCCCTGTATAGTCAGTGGCTGATTTCCTCATGTACCTTTTTGAAGAAAGGAAATTACAGCCCAGTACCATTGATGGCTACAGGTCTGCCATTGCTGATAAATTGGGAAGCTCAACTCTCAACATTGGCAAAGATGAAAATCTCACCCGTCTCTTGGATAGCTTCCACAGAGACAGACCCAAGGGCAGAAGAGGTATCCCCTCCTGGAACCTATCTCTGGTGTTACATCAGTTAACAAAGGCCCCCTTTGAGCCAATTAAAGAGGCTTCCTTGAAGCACTTGACCTTCAAGACAGTTTTCCTCTTAGCCTTGGGATCAGGCAAACGCAGAAGTGAGATTCATGCTTGGCAACATAAAAACATCAGACACCAGTCTGATTGGACTAAGATATCCCTGTACCCTTCTCCCAGCTTCCTCTCCAAAAATCAGCTGGCTAAAGAGGGTCCAAACAGTGTGGCCCCAGTGGTTATCCCAGCCCTGGCCCCAACTCTGGATAGGTCCCTCAAGTCTGACAGATCCCTCTGCCCAGTTAGAGCCTTGCGTTACTATTTGGACAGGAATTCAGACTTCAGGCAGAATAAGGAGTTAGTTTTTGTCTCCTTCAAGAAAGGTTTCGACAAAGATATCTCACCTGCCACTATCTCCTCATGGATCAAACAGACTGTGATCCTATGTTATGAGCTCTCAGACCAAGAGGCCCACAAGTTACATCAGGTTAAAGCCCATGATGTCAGGGCCTTCGCTGCTTCAAAGGCCTTCCAGTCGGGGGTCTCTTTGGAACAAATATTAGCAGCATGCCACTGGAAGTCACACAACACCTTCACCCAATTCTATTTGAAGGATGTGGCATGGGCTGATTCCGAGCTTTACCACCTGGGTCCTGTAGTGGCTGCTCAGCAGATCCACAAATAACCCAGGCCAAAGAGGAGATTTGTACATATGTATATAGTGTATATATAGTTCAGAAGCATAAAAAAAAAAAAAAATCAGACGTGCTTCCTTCGGGAGGTTTATTTCTTGGGACTGAACTCATCCGTCTCTTCCCCTACCTCAGAGCAGGTCTGTAAAAAGGGGGGGGGGGCGAGTCGGTTTGGACCGGTTAACCGATTTCTGTTGACCGACCATAGCCTTAAGGGTCTTGATAATCTTAGATCGACCCAGGCTTAAAGTTGTTAGTTATTTTCTGAGTTCGTACAAGTCCCTAGTACCTTACCCGCCGACCAAGCGGTAGTTATTCAGCATATTGTCCATTGGATAGGATGTATTAACGCAATAAAATTGCAAATTTAATAAGTAAATTAAATTTTTATAAGTTAATACCCTATCCAATGGACACACAAGACCCTCCCACCGACCCCGCTATCAGTTTACTAGGGGTCTAATAGTGTTTAGACAATGAAAAAGATGCTATGACGTCAGCTTGTCTAGACAGGAAGGAAGTACGACACGCCACCTGGCGAGTGCAGTGTGAGGACCGGCCAGCCAGTGGAAACACAGGACGTCTTTTTCTGACGTTTGGCGGGCCGGTCTGCGCCGACCGGTTTAGCATATTGTCCATTGGATAGGGTATTAACTTATAAAAATTTAATTTACTTATTAAATTTGCAATTTACTTATTAAATTTGCAAGTTGTTACAAATGTTCATACTGCGCCCGGGCTTTCACAAAGGAAAGAAATAAGTCCCGGGGCAGCAGTCTGTTATCAGAAAGATTGTACATTAAAATCTGTGAAAAGTGCTTCTTGTGTCATTCCATTGTCTTGTGTTCAACCTGTAACAAGTGTCAAAAATGTTGCCTCAAATCTACCTGTAGGGGCCAGACTCCAAAACTTTTGGCAAACTTGGCTGGATCTAGGGGCCGGTCCGAAAATAGTTCAAATCCTGAGAGAGGGTTACACCCTTCCCTTTCGGATCCGCCCAAATCTTACAAGGTCTCCGACTGTCGTAAGCCGTTATGTCAATCCCCACAGGAACAGCTACCTGTTGGAGGCATTACATCAGCTTATGGACAAAAATGCAGTAGAACTGGTCCACAATCAAACATCTCTGGGGTTTTTCAATCGACTTTTTCTAGTCCCAAAACCCAACAACAAATGGAGGTCAATACTGGATCTAAGCAAACTAAACCTTTTCCTCAAGGTGGAGAAATTCAAAATGGAGACACCAGAAACCATCAGAACATCCCTCCAACAAGGGGAGTGGGTCACCTCAGTAGACTTCAAGGATGCCTACTTCCACATACCAATACAGGAACAATCCAGGAAATACCTAAGATTTCATGTCCAGGGCCGGACTTACCAATTCAAGGCATTGCCCTTTGGCCTGTCCACAGCGCCCATGGAGTTCACTGTGTTAGCAAAGGAGGTGAAACTGATGGTCATACGCAAGGGTATAAGAATCCACCAGTACCTAGACGACTGGTTGGTGAGAGCCAGATCCCAAGAAACTTGTCTCCAACACACCCAAATCCTAATCAAAAGGTGCCAGGACCTAGGTTGGCTGGTGAATTTAGAAAAATCAGAGCTGGAACCCAAACAGGTCTTCGACTTTGTAGGTTACCAGTTCGATCTCAGGTCCGGCCGGGTCAGACCGACCCCGGACCGGTGGCAAAGCCTTCAGGACAAGATACAAGTACTCCTGTTACTACCAGCCTGTCCGGTCCGACAGTTCATGTCCCTGATAGGCCTGCTAACAGCCACAGAAAAACAGGTTCACCTCGGCCGACTGCACATGAGACCCATACAGTGGCATCTCAAAAACAATTGGAGGGTACCAGAATCTCTAGAGAAGATTATCCCTCTACCAAGGTCCCTGCACCCTCACTTACAATGGTGGCTAGAGGAAGACAATGTGCTTCAAGGTCAACCATTACACCCAGTAAGACATGCTCTGCAAATATTTACAGACGCATCAAAAGAAGGGTGGGGCGCTCACTTAAACGAGTTCACTGCAAGAGGGTCCTGGTCGGTGCCGGAAAGCAAGCTGCACATAAACTATCTGGAACTCAAAGCAGTGTTTCTAGCCCTCAAAGAGTTCCAAGACCTCTGTGTAGACAAAATAGTTCTAGTGGCAACCGACAATACTACAGTGGTCGCTTACATAAACAAGGAAGGAGGCATGAGGTCGGGCCCACTGTGTGCCCTACTGTGGAGAATCTTGACCTGGTGTTCCCAGCGACAAGTGACTCTAAAAGCCCGACACATCCCAGGCCATTTAAATGTGATAGCAGACAAGCTATCCAGGCTGGGTCAGACCATCCAAACAGAGTGGTCCCTCCTTCTGGAAGTTTTCCAACAAATATGCAACCAATGGCACCTCCCTCAAATAGATCTGTTTGCCACGAGGTTCAACCACAAATTACCTCAGTTTGTCTCTCCAGTACCGGACTCCCTGGCTGTAGCAGTGGATGCACTTACTCTGCCATGGGAGGACCTGGATGCATACGCCTTCCCACCGACCGCCATATTGGGCAAAGTGGTGGAGAAGCTACTGGACTCCCCGTGCAACATGCCTTGGTTTTGGGACTTGGTGAACATGTCCAGCCAGGTCCCCCTCAACCTGCCCAGTCTGCTAACACAGCCCTTCAGTCAGATCCCTCACAGAAATCTGACAAATCTAAATCTCCATGCCTGGCTCCTAGAGCCACAAAAATCAAAGAACAGGGCTTCTCTGAGGCAGTGGCAGCAAGAATTGAGGCTCCTCAAAGAAGATCAACCAGATCAGTCTATGAGGCAAAGTGGACCATTTTTACAAAGTGGTGCGTTTATCAGGTGGACTTCAGGTCACCACCTGTAAAGTCGGTGGCTGACTGACTTCCTAATGTACCTCTTTGAGGACAAGAAGTTACAGCCCAGCACCATTGATGGCTACAGGTCTGCCATTGCTGATAAACTAGGTGATACAACAGTCAATATCAGCAAAGATGATAATCTCACTCGTCTTTTTGAAAGTTTCCACAGAGATAGACCCAAAGGGCGGAGGGGAATACCCTCCTGGAACCTTTCCCTGGTACTACACCAGCTGACAGAGGCTCCCTTCGAACCTCTTAGGGAGGCATCTCTGAAGCATCTGACCTTCAAAACTGTCTTCCTTTTGCCCCTGGGCTCTGGCAAAAGAAGGAGTGAGATCCATGCATGGCAGCATAAGAACATCAGGCACCAGTCAGACTGGTCTAAGGTGTCTCTGTTTCCATCTCCCAGCTTTCTCTCCAAGAACCAAGAACCTTTTTACCCCACAGCCCTTAAGGGCTGTTGGGGTATTGTTTTCACCCATGGTGTCCGGATGGGCGGGCGTCCGGGCGGGCGGCGGGAAATAGTTTGTCCGGGCTGTATCTCAGAAACCGTAAGGTGTAGGAAGTTGATACTTGGTAGGGACATTGGTTAGGGGGTGTAGTTGTGCAACGTCATAGTCTGACCTTGATTTGACCTTTGACCTTGCCGTAGTGACCTTGACCTATGAAATCTTGTCCGGGCTATATCTCGGAAACTGTAAGGTGTAGGAAGTTGATACTTGGTAGGGATATTGGTTAGGGGGTGTAGTTGTGCAACGTTATGGTCTGACCTTGATGTGACCTTTTGGGGGTAAAAAGGTTCTTGGAGAGAAAGCTGGGAGATGGAAACAGAGACACCTTAGACCAGTCTGACTGGTGCCTGATGTTCTTATGCTGCCATGCATGGACCTTGACATATAAAATGTTGTCCGGGCTATATCTCGGAAACTGTAAGGCTTGGGAAGTTGATCTTTGGTAGGGACATTGGTTAGGGGGTGTAGGTGTGCAATGTCATGGTGTGACCTTGAGTTGACCTTGCCGTAGTGACCTTGACCTATAAAATGTTGTCCGGGCTATATCTCAGAAACCGTAAGGTGTAAGAAGTTGATACGTGGTACGGATATTGGTTAGGGGGTGTAGGTGTGCAACGTCATGGTGTGACCTTGATTTGACCTTTGACCTTGCCGTAGTGGCCTTGACCTATAAAATGTTGTCTGGGCTATATCTCAGAAACCGTAAGGTGTAGGAAGTTGATACTTGGTAGGGATATTGATTAGGGGGTGTAGGTCTGCAACGTCATAGTCTGACCTTGATTTGACCTTTAGCCTTGCCGTAGTGACCTTGACCTATAAAATATTGTCCGGGCTTTATATCGGAAACTGTTAGGTGCAGGAAGTTGATATTTGGTAGAGACATTGGCTAGGGGGTGTAGGTGTGCAGCATCATGGTGTGACCTTGATTTGACCTTGCCATAGTGACCTTGACCTATAAAATCGTCAGGGCTTATCTCGGAAACCGTAAGGTGTAGGAAGTTTATACTTAGTAGGGACATTGGTGGAGGGTTTTAGGTGTGCCACGTCATGGTGTGACACTGATTGACCTTTGACCTTGCTGTATTGACCTTTAAAATCTTGTTGCACCTTTGGGTCTTTCTGTTGATGCAGATTAAGCACTGTTAAAGTCATATTAGAATTCATTAAGAATCTCCTTTTTCAAATTCCCATTGTAACAGATGGAATTTCATCAAGTGAGCCACAGGCTTTTCTCCAACACCACACATAAGCATTCATTGAATGTATTGCCACTTCTGTATGCATGGGTAATATTCAAAACATCCAAACCATAATTCGGCCATTTTTGGTTTACTGATAAGTGCTGTCATTTTATTATTGAATTGTTTTGTTTTAATACTTCATCTTTACATACATTTCTTTTCCTTAGATATTATTTTCTCTACTTAAGCATTATTTGGACCTTAATATAACTGACACTGCTCTGAAAGTATCTTGAACTTTGTACTGTTATACTACTTCTATATCTCATGGTGTTAAAAATATTTCCCCAGGCTGTGGGGTACGGGCATCTCTGATGCTATTTTATTACGCTACAATAGCTTACCATGTGGGACTCTGTGCCGTTCTCGGATGGCCACAAGGCATCATGGCCAACGTCTAAGAAAAATAGACATTTATAGTTGGCCGTAGCCTCTAGTTGTCGTCACGTGATAACTTCTGACCAATCGCCCTACTTTCTCATTGGCCACGTTGAACTGGTAGCTGTTTGTAAATATACAGACATTTTCATTTATTTCTCAGCTTTTACCTACTGTTGGAGGTTCATTTTTGGTTATTTCTTTTATTATATATCATGGATTATTCTGTAAAATTTTTATTTTGACAGGATAAGTATATTTCTTGTTTCGCGTGTTTTGAGTTTTCCTCGGTTCAGGCCTTTCATTTTCTACGTCTTTTATTGCGTTTAAAATGTCCATCCATCAAACGAATAAAGACAAACCGAGAGCACAAAAATGCCGCCATATTTGTTTTTCCTTTGATTTACACAACTATTGCCCTACTTGTAGGGAATCTGGCAAGGGTGATGACCCCTGTGTCACCTTTGACACAGGGGTCATCACCCCCCCCACCCCCACCCCCACCCCTTCACTTCTTTATCACTTAAAACACCAGCCAAAACTGTCCGAACCACCGCAGGTACTGCCTTGCAACACAAAATTTAAACAAATCTAGAAAAATCCCTGTGAAATTCATTAAATATTCATTTACAGCAGCAAATTCCAGGCATCCATGTTGGAAGCTTTTCAGTCGCTCCGAGAGGAGTTGACTGCTAAAAAGCAAACAGGTGGATCAGACCTCGGTTTCTGCTTCCAAACCTGGTACATCTTCCCGTACTGCTGTTAATCTGGACCTACCCCCTCCGAGACATAGAACTACCATTCAAACCGAGGATATGGATGTGGACTACGGTCCAGCACTTCCCCCACGTCTCGGACCTGACCCTCATGATACATCGGATCAGAATGTTGCTTCATCTGACTTACCTTTGAAGAAGGTCTCGGATTAACCCAAAACGCATTGCCACTCTCGCAGTAGGCATGAAATTGAATCCAGGTCTGCCTCGGATCAATCTAATGAGGAATCCGATGAACCTCAGATCCCATCTACTAAACCTAAAAAGCACTCTGATAAGAGTAAACACAAATCAAGGTCCAGATATTGTCATCTTCCTCAGAGGAGGATCAGTCCTCTGTAGCCAGACACAGGTCTTCTAAGCCCTCTGGGGCTCAGCCCTCAGGGGCTATTTCTGATCAAGACCTCCCTCAACATGATCCAGACCCCCCTTATTATAGGGAAGTAGCTCTGTCTGACATTCCCTCACAGTACGCTGAAGAGGTCGACACTTTTAGGCGCATTCTTTCCCTCCCTGACCCCAGGGAGTCTATGCCTGGGTCCTCAACTTCAGTGATGGGTCTAGATGATGAGAAAGGCCGTCAAGAGCTCAGACCTAGAGGTCCTTCCTCTATACTTCCACTTAGCTCAGTTATCAAGGACGCCTTTGATAAATTTCAACATGACTTTAAGGCTGTTAATTTACCCGAGGGTAAATATATCAAGCCTCCTCCATCCACTTCTAAGTGGTACAGAGTGGGACAGCCCTGTTATCAGGACAAATATCAGGAGTTGAATACGGATTTCGCCAAAATCTGTATTACTCCTAAACCCTCTGGGGCCCCTATGGGCAAGGTTCCCCTACCAATTCTTAAAGAATTGGAGCATCAGGCTAGGCAAAATATCTCAACCCTCAATTTCACCGCTGCCTTGGCTAAAACTTCATCTTCTTGCAGTGCTTCCCTTGAGAAGTGTCAACATAGCATTAAGTCAACTGTCAAGAAGATTAAGACACAGATCCAGAAGTGCCAGGTGCCAATCCTGATAAAGCAGCAAAGCGTGGATATGAGCAAGTCTGTGAGTACATGGATTTTTGGAATTAGACAGTTCTTATTCAACACAGGGCCCTTACATGCCTCAGCAAATCCCTAGCCCATATACTCCAGAGGGAACTATATTCTATGGGTAACACCAGCTTGCTTAGGCACGAAGCCGAAATGACCCTCTTACAACCACAATTGGGGGAAACGAGACACCAAGAACTCAGGAACTCGTCCTTTTGGGACCCCTCCTTGTTCCAGTCTCAACTTGTGAAGGTAGGTGAAGACTTCCTCCTCAAAAAAGGCACCTCTAAAGACTCTCCGGGTTTCGCACCCTATCAAAATAAGCCCTTTCGTGGTCCCCACAACAAGAGAAGAGGCTCCTACAGGAAACGCCCCTATGGGGGCAACTCCTCACAAAGCAGTAACCAATCGTTTACCTCAGGAAGGGGGAAACCGAACTTCAGAGGCTCCAAGGGTCGTTTTCGACCCCATCACAGGGGGCGGGGGCGTCGAAACCCCTCTCCCCAATGACTCCTTAAAAGCCTCCCTCAGTCCACCAGTAGGAGGTCGTCAGACCGGCTACTCTCTCTTCTTGGTTGAAACAAACCATTCTACTTTGTTATAAACAAGCAGACCAACAAGCCTTGGACTTGGTCCAAGTTAAAGCGCATGACATTCGCGGCCTCTAAGGCCTTTTACAGTGGGGTATCGGTGGACCAAATCATGCAAGCCTGTCACTGGAAAGCTCGCAACACATTTACAAATTTTTACCTAAAAGGCCTTACTTGGTCAGACAACGACAACAATATGTATCTGGGACCCGTGGTGGCAGCACAACAAGTCCTAGATCCTTCCCCTCAGACCAGTTGTCCTTGGAAAGAGAAAAAAAAGGGGGGGGGGGGGGGGGGGCACATCCGCTACAACCAAGTCTTCAGGAGTCTAATCCCAGGATCTAGGTATTCTTTTACCTTCAAGATGTTACGGGTAAGGTCATTTTGTTTTTTAGTTTATCAAAATAATATGTATTAAGGACTTATTAAGTTGTCATTAATCTCATATTCGGTGGCAAAAAAAATTTATGAGAATTCCAACCATTGGGCTGGTCTGTCACTCGTGAAGGTCCCCTGGGGACCCTTAGACCTCTAAGTGAGCACTGCTGCACTTCCGTCCTACAATCAAAACATCTAGACAGTTTTAGCACTGTCTTCCATTCTATTTAGGTTTTTGGCTCTTTACAGGCCCGGTCTTTGGGATTGGGGCACTGTAAATGGGACTCAGACTGGTATTTCTAACACTATTTCTAATATATATATATATTACTTCAAATCTAAGAAAAATTGACATACTTTCCAGTCTCAGCTGTAATCCGGCCACCAGGCGGTTGGATTCAGCATTGAGTCCCACATGGTAAGCTATTGTAGTGTAATAAAATTGAAAATTTTAATTACTTAAATGTAGCTTTTATAAGCTACCAGCTTACCATGTGGGACTTAGAAGAGTCCCACCCTGCCTCCCCGCTGTTTACAGCTGAGGGGTAGGTTTTAGAAAATTTCAACGAGAAAGTAGGGCGATTGGTCAGAAGTTATCACGTGACGCCAACTATAAATGTCTGTTTTTCTTAGACGTCGGCCATGATGCCTTGTGGCCATCCGAGAACAGCATTGAGTCCCACATGGTAAGCTTGTAGCTTATAAAAGCTACATTTAAGTAATTAAAATTTTCAAATTTAAAGTATTTTCTATAAATATGTTGTTCATCTACTTTTGGGTCAGGAATAACATAGTAAAATTGCAGA
Organism: Sabellastarte sp. h YS-2021; assembly: GCA_964017235.1. NCBI lineage: Eukaryota > Metazoa > Annelida > Polychaeta > Sabellida > Sabellidae > Sabellastarte > Sabellastarte sp. h YS-2021. The sequence continues at coordinate 39,300,459 of OZ024936.1, forward strand.
CCTGTATGTCATGGCATAGCCGAGTAAGAGCTACTTTCAGGTTCTTAGGTTGAGTAAATCAGATGTAACTAGAAAACTATTGCTTTTATTGCGCTACAATAGCTTACTATGTGGGACTGAATGCTTTACTGGTTGCCGCGAGGAACTACGACCAACGTCTAAGAAAAAAAGATATTTATTCTTGGCCGTAGCCTCAGGTTGTCGTCACGTGATCTGCCCCTTTGTAAGCACTTTTCTCGTTGGTCGCCGCCATTTTACAGTCTTTGGGAAGTATTTGCTGCCGTTTTCTAGCTATATCTCAGTGCAGTTTTATTGTTATACGTCCCTTTTTATGTATTTCATTTATTATTGTATAAAGCACATTCTGGCCAATTTTCAGCACTTCCGCTTTTGTAATTTGTCCTTATTTTGAGTTTTGTGAGCTCGCCTCGACTGGCTTTCTTCTGCGAGTATTTTAGTCGAGGATTTACTCGCGTTCTTTTTATTGCATTAAAACATGTCTTCTCACCAGTCTAACAAAGACAAACCTCGTGCAGCAAAATGTAACCATTTCTGCCACCCATTTGATCATCACAACTACTGCCCTACCTGCAGAGAGGCAGGTAAAGGCGACGATCCGTGTGTCACTCTATTGTCTCCCTGTATCATTTGCTCGTCTTTCACTGAAGAACAACTAGCAAAAATCACCCACAGGAAACGCTACTCTAAAAAATCTGATAAAAATAAAGCAGAAGACATAGATTCTGAACTATTGGGTGACAATTCTTCGGAATCTTATGGAGGCTCGCAAGCAGAGTTAGAACTTGCTGCAAATCGTCTCTTCACATCCCCGCCTCGTCCTCAACCTCTTTCATTCGAGGCGTTATCACTACGAACTCCAGCTCGTACTATCCCGCCTACACCAGGTACGGCTTTACAACAAAAAGTACAAGCTAATCTCGAGAAATCTTTGTCTTCTCCCTTTGACATACAAATGGATCAGAAAATGGGGGCTTTTCAGGCCAGTATGTTGGAGGCGTTCAATAATCTCCGTGAAGATTTTCAGAAATCTTTACAAAAGCAAGGAGAGGTGGATCAGACCTCTTCTTCTGCTTCTAAAACGAACGCACCCTCCAAAGATCTATCCAAACCCTCCCAGTCCAGTAGTGCTCTCGAGTCTATGGAGGTCGAATATGGCCCAGAGCTTCCGCCTCGAAGACGACTCGGGTCAAGTCCGTAGTTCTGGCGAGGAGCCCTCTAAGGTTGCCTCAACCAAACCTAAAAAATCTACACACTCTTCTAGGTATCATGTTGTGGATCCGAGCTCTGCCTCAGACCACTACTCGGACTATTCTGTTGACCCTCAGCCAGCCCCTAGTAGGCCCAAAAAGCACTCTGATAAATCAAAACACAAGTCGAGGGCCAGATTTTTACCCTCATCTTCAGAGGAGGACCAGTCCCCTGAACATAGGCATAGGTCCCCTAAACCCTCTGGGAAGTCTTACTCTGATCAGGACCACCCCCAACATGACCCTGACCCTCCTTATTACAGGGAAGTAGCCTTGTCTGACATCCCATCCCAATATGCCGAGGAGGTGGATACGTTCTGATGCATCCTAAAACTTCCAGATCCGAGGGAATCCTTACCTAGATCTTCAACAGCAGGCCTTGATGATGAGAAAGGCAGGCAAGAACTTAGGCCAAGAGGTCCTTCCTCCATGTTGCCTCTCAATTCAGTCATCAAGGATGCCTTTAATAAGTTTGATCAGGACTTCCAAGCAGCAAAATTACCTGAGGGTAAGTACATCAAACCACCTCCCTCCACTGCCAAGTGGTACAAGGTAGGCCAGCCTTGTTTTGTGGACAAAATACAAGAGCTGAACACAGACTTTGCCAAGATTTGTATTTCTCCTAAACCATCTGGGGCTCCTATGGGCAAGGTCCCTATGCCAATTCTAAAAGAATTGGAACATCAGGCAAGACAGAATATTTCTACTCTCAATTTCGCTACTACTTTTGCCAAAACTTCTTCCTCCTGTAATGCCACCCTGGAGAGGTGTCAGCATAGCTTGAAAGCGACCTCCAAAAAGGTCAAGCCTCAGATCAGGAGAGGTGCCGACCCTGAAAAAGCAGCGAAACGTGGACATGAGGAAGCCTGTGAATATTTGGAATTGTGGAATAAGACCGTCCTAATCCAACACAGGGCCTTAACTTGCCTTAGTAAATCCCTGACCCATATTCTCCAGAGAGAATTGTACTCAATGGGCCATCTTGTCTTGCTTAGGCGCGAAGCCGAAATGATTCTGTTACTACCCCACATAGGAGAAACCAGGCGCCAAAAACTCAGGAATGCGTCCTTCTGGCCGCCTTCCTTGTTTAAATCACAGTTGCTAAAGGAAGGCAAGGACTTCCTTCTTAAAAAAGGCACCTCAAAAGATTCTCGGGGTTTCGGACCCTACCAGAATAAGCCCTTTCGTGGTCCCCACAAGAAAAGAGGCTCCTACAGGAAACGCCCTATGGGGCCAATTCCTAACAAAGCAGTAACCAATCGTTTTCTTCCAACAGGGGAAAACAAAACTTCAGAGGCTCCAGGGGTCATTTTCGACCCCACAATAGGGGAAGAGGGCATGGAAACCCCTCTTCCCAATGACTCCTTCAAAGCCTCAAACAGTCCACCAGTAGGAGGTCGCCTCTGTTCTTTCAGCAGAGACTGGCAAGCAAACAATTGTTCATCCAACGTGTTAAACATTATCAGCAATGGCTACGTTCTGCCATTCCTCTCAAAACCAAACTTGGTCAGATTTCCTCTGATAATATCACAATACAAGGCCCTTCCAAAAGACCAAGCCTTAGCCAATTGCATCCAGTCTCTGCTGTCAAAGAACGCTATCGAAAGGGTAGAAAATGTAAAATCTCTCGGGTTTTACAGTCGCCTGTTTCTAGTACCCAAGCCTCACCAAAGGTGGAGGCCAGTAATAGACCTAAGCAGGCTCAACACTTTTCTACACGTAGAGAAGTTCAAGATGGAAACTCCAGAGTCCATCAGGACCTCCCTGATTCCAGGGGAATGGGTAGCGTCGATAGACCTATCGGACGCTTACCTTCACATCCCCATCCATCCTCACTCAAGGAAATACCTAAGATTTTGCCACAGGTCTCAAGTGTTCCAGTTCACCTCCCTACCTTTCGGACTAGCCAAAGCCCCCCAGGTCTTTACCATGATCGTAAAGGAGGTGAAGCTCATGGCCCTCTCCAAAGGGCTCAGACTCCACCAATACCTGGACGACTGGCTGATCAGGTCTCAATCCCGGGAGGAAGCCCTAGTGAACACTCAGACAGTGGTAGATCTAACCCAGTCTTTGGGATGGATCATCAATCAACAAAAATCAGAACTGAATCCCACTCAGGTGTTTTCGTTCGTGGGTTACGAGTACCACCTAGATTCAGCCCTTGTAAAACCCACTCAAGAGAGATGGCTCAAACTTCAGGATTTTATCCTAAGACTCAAGTCAAAACATGTTTTGACTGCAAGATGTTTTATGTCTCTAATTGGGTTGCTAGCCTCAACGGAGAAAATGGTCCCGGAGGGACGACTTCACATGAGGCCCTTTCAGTTTCACCTCAAGGAGCACTGGAAATTTCCTCAACCACTGGACAGCCTCCTTCCTTGGACAGAAGCCATCTCTGCACACCTAGACTGGTGGCAGAACCCTGCAAACGTGATGAAAGGCTCAGACCTTCATCCCAAAGACCACAGTATCCAACTCTTTACAGACGCCTCAAACGAAAGGTTGGGGGCGCTCACTTAGAACAAAGTTCTACCCAAGTTCTGTGGTCTCCCCAGGAAAAAGGCCTTCACATAAACGTCCTAGAATTGAAAGCTGTCTTTCTGGCCCTGAGACACTTCAAAGACCAGTGCCAGGACCAAACAGTGCTAGTTGCAACGGACAACTCAACTGTGGTTGCTTACATAAACAAACAAGGGGGAACACACTCAGCGGAGATGTGTGCACTCCTGTGGAGAATCATGACCTGGTGCCATCATTCTCACATCACATTGAAAGCCAGGCACATTCCAGGGTGCCTGAATGTGATGGCCGACCTACTTTCCAGGTCGAATCAGGTACAGTCGACCGAATGGTCACTACATCCACAGGTGTTCAAACAGATCTCCCAAAAGTGGTTCACTCCCCACGTGGACCTATTTGCCACTCATCTGAACCACAAGCTTCCACTGTATGTTTCTCCTATCCCAGACCCGAAGGCCTGGGACATAGATGTTCTAAACATAGACTGGACGGGTCTCACTGCCTATGCTTACCCTCCAACGGCTCTCCTTCACAGGGTGATCCAAAAAATCAGACAATGCAATTGTCTGATCATACTAATAGCCCCAGGCTGGCCAGGGATGCCCTGGTTTTGGGACCTAGTGCAGCTCTCAACAGAGATCCCACTACAACTCCCCGTGTCAACAACACTCCTCAAGCAATCCCACAACTATGTGTTCCACAGAAACCCGCAGCACCTCAACCTCCATGCCTGGTGTCTAGGAGTGGACAGCTCCAAGAACAAGGCTTCTGTGTGGAAGTGGCAGAGAGAATTGCTGCACCTCAGTGGTTATCAACAAGGACCATCTACAAATCAAAGTGGGCCCTATTTGAAAAATGGTGCAGAGAAAATTCGGTGGATTTCTCCACTCCATCTGTGAAACAAATCTCAGATTTCTTCATGTATCTGTACCAAGACTTAAACAGGCGCCCCTCCACCATTGATGGTTACAGGACTGCCATTGTTGACACCTTGGGCCCATCGGGCCAACATATTGCTCATAATGAGGACCTTCATAGGTTGCTCTCCAGTTTCCACAGAGATCGCCCCAAAAGTTCCAGAAATCTCCCCAAGTAGAACCTTTCTGTTGTTCTCAATGAGCTCACAAAAGCACCCTTTGAGCCTATGAAAGACACAGACCTCAAACATCTCACTTTCAAAACTGCTTTCTTGCTAGCTTTGGCCTCCGGCAAGCGCCGAAGCGAAATCCATGCCTGGGTCGCTAACGAAGTATCTAATCTAGGCCAATGGGAAAAGGTCGCCTTGTTCCCTTCTTCTGACTTCATAGCCAAAAACCAACTACCAAGAGAAGGTTCTCAAAGTGTGTCTCCGGTGACTATTCCTGCTTTGACTACCATTGTGGATAGACAATTCAAAGAAGACAGGACCCTGTGTCCTGTGCGGGCCCTGAGGTACTATCTGGACCGTACCAAGGACCTAAGAGGTTCCCGGTCCCTCCTTTTCATCTCCTTCAAGAAAGGACATACCTCAGACATCAGACCCGCTACTCTCTCTTCTTGGTTGAAACAAACCATCCTACTTTGTTATAAACAAGCAGACCAGCAAGCCTTGGATTTAGTCCAAGTCAAGGCACATGACATTCGGGCCTTCGCAGCCTCTAAGGCGTTTTACGGTGGGGTATCGGTGGACCAGATCATGCAAGCCTGTCACTGGAAAGCTCACAACACTTTTACCAATTTTTATCTAAGAGATCTTACTTGGTCGGACAATGACAACAATCTGTATCTGGGACCAGTAGTAGCGGCTCAACAGGTCCTAGACCCTTCTCCTCAGTCCAGTCATCCTCGGAAAGAAAAGAGGGGGGGGGGGGTACATCCGCTACAACCAAGTCTTCAGGAGTCTAAGCCCAGGGTCTAGGTATACGTCTACCTCATCAGGGTGTATACGGTAAGGTCTATCTAATCTTTAAATCATTATAATTGTACATTATTAAGGACCTAAAGGTTGTCATTTTACTCGGTTCCCGAGCCTTAAGCTCAGGTTCTTCCGTGATCGTCCTTGGGACTGTCCCCGTCTGTGTATCTAGAGTACACATCTTCTCGTCAAACACCCTGACAGTTTTTTAACACTGTCATTCATTCAGGTTTTTGGCTTCTACAGGCCCAGTCTTCGGGATTGGGGCCCTGTAGACGGGACTCAGACTGGTACTTTTGATCTTTCATTCTACTATTATTTCAAAATTCTAAGAAAAAAACGGACTTATCTGCCAGTCTCAGCTGTAATCCCTCCTCCGGACGGTTGGATTCAGCATTCAGTCCCACATGGTAAGCTATTGTAGCGCAATAAAATTGAAAATTTTAATTACTTAAATGTAGCTTTTATAAGCTACAAGCTTACCATGTGGGACTGAGGAGAGTCCCACCCTGCCTCCCCGCTGTATTACAGCTGAGGGGTATGGGTTTAAATCTCAATGAGAAAAGTGCTTACAAAGGGGCAGATCACGTGACGACAACCTGAGGCTACGGCCAAGAATAAATGTCTTTTTTTCTTAGACGTTGGTCGTAGTTCCTCACGGCAACCAGTAAAGCATTCAGTCCCACATGGTAAGCTTGTAGCTTATAAAAGCTACATTTAAGTAATTAAAATTTTCAAATTTAGAGTATTCTGTTTAAATATGTTGTTCACATAGTTATGCGTCAGCTATAACATAGTAAATTTGTAGACCTGTAGCTCATGGCATAACTGAGCAATACCTACTTTTACATTTTTACTGTTCATTTTATTGCACTACAATAGCTTACCGTGTGGAACTGAATGCTAACTTGGGAGGCCACAGGCCAATGTCCAAGAAAAATAGGCAGTTAGTGTTGGCCATAGCCTCAGGTTGTTTGCCTTGTGCATTCATATTTTACTTTATTTCCCAGTTTTTACGTATTGTTGGATGTTATAACTTGGCTATTTTACCTTATTAATGATATAGACTATTTGAAACTTCCATGTTATTACGCTACAATAGCTTACCATGTGGGACTGAATGCTGTTCTCGGATGGCTGCTAGGCCCGGCCAACGTCTAAGAAAAACAGACATTTATTGTTGCCGTAGCCTCAGGTTGTCTTCACGTGACCTACCCCATTTGTCTTCTCCTTTTCTCGTTGGCCGCAGCCATATTGGAATATTTGGTGAAGTTTTTCTGCCGTTTTCTACTTATATCTCCGTTCATTTTGATTGTTGGATGTCTATTTGTAGCCATTTTTACCCCACAGCCCTTAAGGGTTGTCGGGGTATTTTTTCACCCATGGTGTCCGGATGGCCTGGCGGGCAGGTGGGCGGCGGGAAAAAAGTTTGTCCGGGCTGTATCTCAGAAACCGTAAGGTGTAGGAAGTTGATACTTGGTAGGGACATTGGTTAGGGGGTGTAGTTGTGCAACGTCATGGTCTGACCTTGATTTGACCTTGCCGTAGTGACCTTGACCTATAAAATTTTGTCCGGGCTATATCTCGGAAACTGTAAGGTGTAGGAAGTTGATACTTGGTAGGGACATTGGTTAGGGGGTGTAGTTGTGCAACGTCATGGTCTGACCTTGATTTGACCTTGCCGTAGTGACCTTGACCTATAAAATTTTGTCCGGGCTATATCTCGGAAACTGTAAGGTGTAGGAAGTTGATACTTGGTAGGGATATTGGTTAGGGGGTGTAGGTGTGCAACGTCATGGTCTGACCTTGATTTGACCTTGCTGTAGTGACCTTGACCTATAAAATCTTGTCCGGGCTATATCTCGGAAACCGTAAGGTGTAGGAAGTTGATACTTTATAGGGATATTGGTTAGGGCGTGTAGTTGTCCCACTGGGGGTGGACATATTATTTTTGCTTTTTCCGCCGTCCGGCATCCCACTTGGTTTCCAGACATTTTAGGCAACAGTTCTTATCCTATCTTTACCAAATTTGGCATGCAGGTTTATTGGGTTAATAGCTTGTATGGGATTGCTTTTGGTGATGATAGCTCTATAGCTAACTGAGTAATAGCTACTTTGCTACTTTTGAGTAGCTCTTTGGTTTCCAGACATTTTAAGGAATGCTATTAAGCCTAGCTTTCTGAAATTTGGTATGGAGGTTCATTGGGTTAATAGCTTGTATGGGATTGCTTTTGGGGGTAATTGCTTCATAGATGAGTGAGTAATTAATTAAATAAATGAGTAATTGGCTATTTTGAATACTGAAAAAGGCAAATGTGCTCATATTTCCTAAACCGTGCGAGATAGAGCGATTTCGTCGAAATTTTCGACCCACAGGGTATCTAAGGAATGTACTCTTTGCAATTTTCAAAAAATTTTCCCCTCCCCAAAAATGGCGGCCATTTTGAATTTTCGAATTTTTGCCAAAAATGGCAAAACACAAATTTGCTTCTATCTCCTTAACCCTGCGAGATAGAGCGATTTTGTCGAAATTTTCGACCCACAGGGTATCTAAGGAATGTAATCTTTACAATTTTCAAAAAATTTTCCCCTCCCCAAAAATGGCGGCCATTTTGAATTTTTGCCAAAAATGGCAAAACACAAATTTCCTTCTATCTCCTTTACCGTGCGAGATAGAGCGATTCCGTCAAAATTTTCGACCCACAGGGTATCTGAGCATTGTACTCTTGGCAATTTTTAAAAAATTTTCCCCTCCCCAAAAATGGCGGCCATTTTGAATTTTCGAATTTTTGCCAAAAATGGCAAAACACGAATTTGCTTCTATCTCCATAACCGTGCGAGATAGAGCGATTTCATCGAAATTTTCAACCCACAGGGTATCTAAGGAATGTACTCTGCAATTTTCAAAAAATTTTCCCCTCCCCAAAAATGGCGGCCATTTTGAATTTTCGAATTTTTGCCAAAAATGGCAAAACACGAATTTGCTTCTATCTCCATAACCGTGCGAGATAGAGCGATTTCATCGAAATTTTCAACCCATAGGGTATCTAAGGAATGTACTCTGCAATTTTCAAAAAATTTTCCCCTCCCCAAAAATGGCGGCCATTTTGATTTTTCGAATTTTTGCCAAAAATGGCAAAACACAAAATTGCTTCTATCTCCTTAACTGTGCGAGATAGAGCAATTTCGTCGAAATTTTCGAACCACGGGGTATCTTAAGAAATGTACTCTGCAATTTTCAAAAAATTTTCCCCTCCCCACATATGGCGGCCATTTTGAATTTTCGAATTTTTGCCCAAAATGGAAAAACACAAATTTGCCTTAACTGTGCAAAATAGAGTTATTTCGTTGAAATTTTCGACCCATAGGGTATCTAAGAAATGTACTCTTGGCAATTTTCAAAAAATTTTCCTTTTCCCAAAAATGGCGGCCATTTTGAATTTTCAAATTTTTGCCAAATATAGAAAAATAGGAATTTGCTTCTATCTTCTTAACTGTGCAGGATAGAGTGATTTCGTCAAAATTTTCGACCCAACCAATGCAAAAAGGCAAGAAGCTGAAATAATTTACATCTACACTAACAAATATTTAAGCATCATTGATATATTTTACAAATGAAACAGGGTCTTGTAAGACTACTGTACAATTTGGGCAAAAGGTTCATGGGTGGACATTACACATGATAATCTGTGTTCTTCTATGCTATCCTGTTTCTATTCGCACCTACTATCAACAGGGCATCCTATTTCTAGTTTGACCTTGTCGTAGTGACCTTGACCTTTAAAATCTTGTTGTCTGTCTTTTGATGCAGATTAAGCACCGTTAATTCATATTAGAATTTATTAAGAATTTTACTTTCATAACTTCCCATTGTAAGAGATAGAATTTCATCAAGTGAGACACAGATTTTGCTCCAACACCGCACATAAGCATTCCTTATATGTATTACCACTTCTGTATGCATGGTAATATTCAAAACATCTAAACCATAATTTGGCCATGCAGATGTAGATAAAGAGTGTTGAATTTTAGTTTACTGATTAATGCTGTCATCTTGTTATTGAATTATCTTGTTTTAATACTTCATCTTTACATGCATTATCTTTCTTTTAAACATTATTTTCTCCATTTAAACATTGTTTGGAACTTTATATACATTGTAACTGACAGTGCTCTGAAAGTATCCTGAACTTTGTACTGGTACAGTACTTCTATATCTCATGGTGTTGAAAATATTTCCCTAGGCTGTGGGGTACGGGCATCTCTGATGCTATTTTGTTTATTAACCTCTAAAGCACATATTACATAATTTTCCGTCCAGTCGGAGAAGTATTTTTTTTTTTATACCTGTTGTGAGTTTTCGCCTCGGCTAGGCTTTTATGTGATCGGGTGCTACCTCTTTTATTGCGTTTGAACATGTCTTCACACCAATCCAATAAAGACAAACCCGTGCATCTAAATGCCATCATTTTTGTCATGCTTTCGACACTTTGGACAATTATCCTCAAACTTCCAGACCCTAGGGAATCTTTACCCAGGTCTTCTACTGCGGTCATGGGCCTTGATGATGAGAAAGGTAGGCAGGAGCTCAGGCCAAGAGGCCCTTCCTCTATGCTGCCTCTGAATTCTATTATCAGACACTTTTGATAAATTTGACCAAGATTTCCAAGCAGCAAATTTACCTCAGGGTAAATACATTAAAGCTCCTCCCTCCACTGCCAAGTGGTACAAGGTGGGACAGCCTTGCTATGAGGACAAGATACAGGAACTTAATACAGACTTTGCCAAGATCTGTATTTCTCCTAAGCCCTATGGGCAAGGTTCCCCTACTAATTCTCAAGGAATTGGAACACCAAGCGAGGCAAAATATCTCCACTCTTAACTTTACTACCACCTTTGCCAAGACTTCTGCCTGCAATTCCACTCTGGAAAAATGCCAGCATAGTTTGAAGTCGACCTTCAAAAAGGTCAAATCTCAAATCAGAAAAGGTGCCGATCTTGACAAGGTAGCAAAGCGTGGATACGAGGAAGCCTGTGAATACCTGGATCTTTGGAACAAGACACTTCTTATCCAGCACAGGGCCTTGACTTGCCTCAGCAAATCCCTTGCTTATATACTCCAGAGGGAGTTATATTCCATAGGCAACACTGGCTTGCTTAGGCGCAAAGCCGAAATTACCCTGTTACAACCACACTTAGGGGAGACGAGACATCAAGAACTCAGGAATGCATCCTTTTGGCCGCCTTCCTTGTTCAAGTCTCAATTAGTCAAGGAAGGTGAAGACTTCCTTCTTAAAAAAGGCACCTCAAAAGACCAAGCCCTTTCGTGGTCCCCACTAGAAAAGAGGCCCCTACAGGAAACGTCCCTATGGGGGCAACTCCTCTCAAAGCAGTAACCAATTGTTTTCCTCCAGCAGGGGAAAACCAAACTTCAGAGGTTCCAGGGGTCGTTTTCAACCCCACAATAGGGGAAGAGGGCGTAGAAACCCCTCTTCCCAATGACTCCTCCAAAGCCTCCCTCAGTTCAACAGTAGGAGGTCACCTCCGTTCTTTCAGAAGAGACTGGCAAACAAACAAATGTTCATCAAACGTGTTAAACATTATCACCAATGGCTACGTACTGCCATTCCTCTCGAAGCCAAACTTGGTCAGATTTCCTCAGATTCTGTCAGAATACAAGACCCTTCAAAAAGACCAAGCTCTAGCAGATTGCATCCAGTCTCTTCTGTCAAAGAACGCAATCGAAAGGGTGGAAAATGTAAAATTTCTCGGGTTTTACAGTCGCCTGTTTCTAGTCCCCAAGCCTCACCAAAGGTGGAGGCCAGTAATAGACTTAAGCAGGCTCAAAAGTCCATCAGGACCTCCCTGGTCCCAGGGGAATGGGTATCGTCGATAGACCTATCAGACGCTTACCTTCACATCCCCGTCCACCCAAACTCAAGGAAATACCTTCAAGGTTTTGCCACAGGTCACAGGTGTTCCAGTTCACCTCCCTCCCTTTCGGACTAGCCACAGCCCCCCAGGTCTTTACAATGATCGTAAAGGAAGTGAAGCTTGTGGCCCTCTCTAGAGGACTCAGACTTCACCAATACCTGGACGACTGGCTGATTAGGTCCCAGTCTCAGGAAGAAGCCCAAGTGAACACTCGGGCAGTGGTAGACCTAACCCAGTCCTTGGGGTGGATAATAAATCAGGAAAAATCAGAACTGAAACCTACTCAGGTGTTTTCGTTCGTGGGCTACGAATACCATCTAGATTCAGCCCTTGTAAAACCCACTCGAGAGAGATGGCTCAAACTTCAGGATTTGATCCTACGACTCAAGTCAAAACATGTTTTGACTCCAAGATGTTTGATGTCGCTAATGGGTTGCTTGCCTCAACAGAGAAGATGGTCGCGAAGGGACGCCTTCACATAAGGCCCTTTCAGTTTCATCTCAAGCAGCATTGGAGATATCCTCAGTCGCTGGACAGCCTCCTTCCTTGGACAGATGCCATTTATGCACACCTAGACTGGTGGCAGAATCCTGCAAACGTGATGAAAGGCTCAGACTTTCATCCCAAAGACCACAGTATCCAACTCTTTACGGACGCCTCAAACGAAGGTTGGGGGCGCTCACTTAGATCAAAGTTCTACCAAGGGTCTGTGGTCAGACCAGGAAAAAAGGCTACAGATAAACGTCATAGAGTTGAAGGCGGTCTCACTGGCCATTCAAAGCTTCCAGTGCCAGAGCCAAACAGTTCTAGTTGCAATGAACAACTGGACAGTAGTAGCCTACATAAACAAACAAGGAGGAACACACTCAGTAGAGATGTGCGCTCTCCTGTGGAAGATCATGACATGGTGTCACCGCTATTCCATAACATTAAAAGCCAGACACATTCCAGGGTGTCTGAATGTGATGGCCGACCTCTTGTCCAGGTCCACCCAAGTGCAGTCAACAGAACGATCACTGCATCCGCAGGTGTTCAAACAGATCTGTTTAAAGTGGTTTACTCCTCATGTCGATCTATTTGCCACTCATCTGAACCACAAACTTCCAGTGTACGTATCTCCTGTCCCAGACCCAAAGGCTTGGGACATAGATGCTCTGAACATAAACTGGACAGGTCTCACTGCCTATGCTTACCCTCCGACGGCTCAGCTTCACAGGGTGATCCAAAAAATCAGGCAACGCCATTGCCTGATCATTGTAATAGCCCCAGACCTTCATAGGTTACTCTCCAGTTTCCACAGGGATCGTCCTAAAGTTCCAGAAATCTTCCTAAGTGGAACCTTTCTGTTGTTCTCAATGAGCTCACAAAAGCGCCCTTTTAGCCTATGAAAGACACAGACCTCAAACATCTTACTCTCAAAACTGCTTTCTTGCTAGCTTTGGCCTCCGGCAAGCGCCACAGCGAAATCCATGCCTGGGTTGCAAACAAAGTATCTAATCTAGGCCAATGGGAAAAGGTTAATAAAGTAAGGAGAGTATATGTGTAGTGACTAAGTGCAGTTACCTATTACTACTGCCTTATATTATCCAAGATAGCTGGTAATATTTCGAAAGTATTTATGTATTTTCTCATCAGAGGCTGAAGATTTCATCCTATTTGCCCCTAAGGTGCAAAAACCCCATCCGCTGTGAGCCGCCTTTATGAGCCGCTCTATGGCGGATTGAGCCTCCTTTTGGAGGCTCAGGAGGATAAAATCAGAATAATGGCATTTTTTCCATTTAATCCACTATTTTTGGTTCAATAATGGGTCCAAAATAAAATAATAGGTAGTATGTGGCTTAGAAATGTATAAGAACACGATTTAATGCAATAAAAATAAACTTGGTTATTTATTATTATATAAGAACTCATTCATTCAAGCAGCAGCCCCGACATCTATGCAGAAGAAAATGAAGCCCAACTTCCAACAACAAACCAGTAAACCATCCAAACCTACCAAGAAAGGATGGCAAGGAAGGAGACCACTCAACCAGGGTAGGCAGCTTAATATGCTGCTGAATGGACTTAACAAATTGATTCAAAATAAATCATAATTTCATTTTGAATCCATTCTGTATTTATAAATATACTGTTACATGTGACACTATATTTACACTGTCATTAATAAACCTAATTGTTTATTTTAACATATAAATAAAATTAATTCACCTACCTATGCTGTTTGACTAAACTTTCCAACTTAACTTTTGGGCTGTTTTAAATGCTCTAACTTCACTCAGAACCCCTACTATGGAATCTGACCAATTAGCCTCCAGAGGAGGCCACCAGCGGATGAGCCTCTAAAAATGGAGGCTCAAGGCGGAGGAGCTTTTTCCACTTCAGAGGACCAACCTATACCCTCACAGGAGTTCCACATAATTCATGATGGCAACTTCTAACTTGGATGAGATACTTAATCACATTAAGGAGGAGGCCAAAATAGCCCCCCCTGGCATCCTACCAAAAGGGAAAACCATGGATAGTCTAGTGGGTCACACAGTCATTAACCTGTCTGACATCACGCTAAGTGAAAGCCAAGTAATGGCCTTAGAGAAAGGCTTAACCTTTTGTCCCACACCAGGACCTCCCAACAAAGCAAAGATCTGGACTGACTTTAAGGAATTCCATAGAAGATTATGCCTTAAATTTCACTTCTATAATGACAACCAACAAATTGATCATTTATCAGACCAGGAGGTTGAACTAATCAACTTTATGGCTGAAAATATGGAAGAGCAGAACTCGCCTTACCAAAATATACACAAAAGTTTTGTTAATAAAAGTACTTGGAAACCTAACCGAGTTCACCAATCTGTAGACATTTTCCAAAGATCTTTTAAAACTGGCCTTCTAAATAGCAAAATTAGACATAGCAGGAAATCAAACCTGACAAAGGCTGATAAAGGATCAGCAGTGGTAGTTATGAATACCACTGACTACCTCAGAGAAGGGTACAGACAGTTGAGCGACCCAAAGTTTTACACCAAGCTAGGGTATGACTCCACTGAAGAAGTAGCAACAAATGTAACCAATACACTTAATAAAATGAAAGAGAAGGGCTTGATCTCTGATAAGAACTTTGAGCATCTAAAACCAGATCACTGCACAGAAGCTAGGATTTACATGCTTCCCAAAATACACAAAAAAGGTGTACCAGGCAGACCAATTTGCAGTTCTGTCAACCATCCAACGAGCAGAATTAGTAAACTGGTTGATGAACACATTAAAGATTATGTCCCCAAAACTAAATCATACATCAGGGACACTCGGGACTTTTATCAAAAAGATTAAAGAACTAGGACCTATCCCTGAAGGTGCTATCCTATGCACCTTAGATGTCTTGTCTCTCTACACCAATATTCCTAGCAATGAAGGAATATTAGCAGTAGCAGAGAAACTAAGAAATGACCATACCAAAACCCCCATTGCCACTTTCATACTAGACCTATTGAAACTAGTATTACATAGTATGAACTTCACATTCAATGAAGATCATTACTTACAAACTGGTGGTACAGCTATGGGCACCTCCCTAGCCCCTAACTATGCTAACCTGTTTATAGACAGATTTGAGACTAAAGCCCTAGCTGGCTTCCCACAGAAACCACTGACTTTGAAAAGGTTCATTGAGGACATTTTCCTAGTATGGACCCATGGAGAGCAATCATTGAAAAATTTCATAGATTACTTAAACTCCTTACACAACACTATTAAATTCACCCATGAAATGAGTTACACTAACATAGACTTCCTTGACACAACTGTCAAGTTTGGTCCTGACAGAGGGCTAATCACTACCCTTTTCAATAAACCTACAGACACCCATCTGTATTTAGAATACACTTCTGCTCACCCACAAAGTGTCCTCACCAAGGGACCCTATGGCCAATATCTGAGGTTAAGAAGAATTTGCACCCTTGACTGTGACTTTGAGGCCAACGCCAAGAAACTCACTGGGTATTACCTTAAAAGAGGATACCCCTTTCAAAGTCTCAAAAAGCACTACCTTAGAGCAAGAAAGTTCTCACAGGATGAATTACTAGACACTGTCTTTAAATCTACCAATGAGGCCCCAGTAATGGTCACCCAATACAACCCAAGAAACCCACAAATAGGGTCTCTTATCAAAAATAACTGGAACATCATACAAAACACGGATGAGCTAACTCGGCTATTTAGCTCAAAACCTTTGATAGGATTCAGAAGACTCCCTAATCTCAGAGATATACTTACCAGTAGCACCATCTCTTACCCTCCTAGAATCAGTACTGAGGCAAAACCTTCAGTACATACTCCAATTTGTACTAGATTGGGTAAATGTACTTATTGCCCCAAAATTAAGAAAGTTGATCAAATTACCAGCTTTCACAGTAAACAAGTATTCAAATTCAAGTCCCTTCCCCCCCAAACACAAACTCACTTGTGAATTGACAAATTTAGTTTACATTATAAACTGCACCAAATGTGGCCTCCAATACATTGGAGAAACAAAGAGACCTTTCAGGAACAGGATGTATCAACACCAGACAAGCGTTCAGAAATTCCAACCTTTCCAACAAGCCTTAGGCTCAGATTCCTTCCGTGATAGCCCTTGGGGCTTTACCCCACCTAAGTGTACTTTGGCTACACCTCTTTCTCCTGTCAAAACACCCAGACAGTTTATTAACACTGTCAATCATTTTTTAGGTTTTTACCCCAAATGATAGCCCGGACAAGGTATTATTTTCACCCATGGTGTCCGGATGGGCGGGCGGGAAATAGTTTGTCCAGGCTGTATCTCAGAAACCGTAAGGTGTAGGAAGTTCATACTTGGCAGGGACATTGGTTGGGGGGGGTGTAGGTGTGCAACGTCATGGTCTGACCTTAATTTGACCTTTGACCTTGCCGTAGTGACCTTGAGCTTGAAAATCTTGTCCGGACTATATCTCTGCAACCATAAGGTGTAGGAAGTTGATACTTGGCAGGGACATTAGTTAGGGGTTGTAGGTGTGCATCGTCATGGTCTGACCTTGATTTGACTTTTGACCTTGCCGTAGTGACCTTGACCTATAAAACCTGGTCCGGGCTCTATCTCAGCAACTGTAAGGTGTAGGAAGTTGATACTTGGTAGGGACATTGGTTAGGGGGTGTAGATGTGCAACGTCATAGTGTGACCTTGATTTGACCTTGCTGTAGTGACCTTGACCTATAAAATCTTGTCCGGGCTATATCTCGGAAACTGTAAGGTGTAGGAAGTTGATACTTGGTAGGAACATTGGTTAGGAGTTGTAGGTGTGCAACGTCATAGTGTGACCTTGATTTAACCTTCGCCGTAGTGACCTTGACATGTAAAATCTTGTCTGGGCTATATTTCGGAAACTGTAAGGTGTAAGAAGGTGATACTTGGTGAGGACATTGGTTGGGGGTAGTAGGTGTGCAACGTCATGGTGTGACCTTGATTTGACCTTTGACCTTGCCGTAGTGAACTTGACCTATAAAATCTTGTCCAGGCTATATCTCAGAGACTGTAAGGTGTCAGAAGTTTATACTTGGTAGGGACATTGGTTGAGAGTTTTAGGTGTGCCACGTCATGGTGTGACACTGATTGACCTTTGACCTTGCTGTATTGACCTTTAAAATCTTGTTGCACCTTTGGGTCTGTCTGTTGATGCAGATTAAGCACTGTTAAAATCATATTAGAATTCATTAAGAATTTCCTTTTGCAATTTCCCATTGTAACAGATGGAATTTCATCAAGTGAGCCACAGGCTTTTCTCCAACACCACACATAAGCATTAATTGAGTGTATTGCCACTTCTGTATGCATGGGTAATATTCAAAACATCCAAACCATAATTCGGCCATTTTTGGTTTACTGATAAATGCTGTCATTTTATTATTGAATTGTTTTGTTTTGATACTTCATCTTTACATATATTTCTTTTCCTTAGATATTATTTTCTCTACTTAAGCATTATTTGGACCTTAATGTAACTGACACTGCTCTGAAAGTATCTTGAACTTTGTACATTACACTACTTCTATATCTCATGGTGTTTTGGCTTCTTGCAGGCCCAGCCCTCGGGTTTGGGGCACTGTAAATGGGACTCAGACTCAAACTTTCATTCTCCTTATTCTATCTAAAATCTAAGAAAAACTTCCAGTCTCAGCTGTAATCCTGCCACTGGGCGGTTGGATTCAGCATTCAGTCCCACATGGTTAGCTATTGTAGCGTAATAAAATTCAAAATTTTAATTACTTAAATGTAGCTTTTATAAGCTACAAGCTTGCCATGTGGGACTGAGAAGAGTCCCACCCGACCTCCCCGCTGTATTACAGCTGAGGGTGTATGGGTTAAAATTTCAACGAGAAAGGAGAAGATAAATGGGGTAGGTCACGTGACGACAACCTGAGGCTACGGCCAACAATAAATGTCGCTGAGGCCATCCGAGAACAGCATTCAGTCCCACATTGTAAGCTTGTAGCTTATAAAAGCTACATTTAAGTAATTAAAATTTTCAAATTTGACAGGATAAGTATTTCTTTACTTTTTTTGTTATTTGTGAGCTTTCTCGGTCCAGGCTTGTTTACGTATTTTTTATTGCAGTAAAAATGTCCTTCAATACCCAAAGAACAAGCAAAGAGAAACCTATATCTTTGAAGTGTCGACATTTCGGTCTTCCATTTGATAACCACAATTATTGTCCTTCTTGTAGGGAAGCAAATAGAAGAGATGATCCATGTGTTACTCTAAAATCTCCGTGTGACATTTGCTCTGGTTTTCCGGATGAACAAATGCAAAAAATCAAAAACAGGAAGCGTTCTGTAAGGAAACAGAAAGCAGACACTTCAAAAGATGATAAACTCAATTTGCTGGGCGATGAGGACGTGGAATCCTTTACTGGATCTCAGGCAGACGTTGAGGGTGCTGCTGACAATTCCACCACGCCCCCAGCCCCTGCGTTTCGAGTCATTGTCCCTTAAAACTCCAGCTAAAACTATCCCTCCTGCCCCAGGTACAGCTTTACAACAGAAAATAGAGTCCAAACTCAAAAAATCCCTGGGTTCTCAGTTTAACATCCAAGTACAACAGCAAATGGAGGTTTTCCAGGCTTCTATGCTTGAGGCCATGAAGTCGCAGGCAGACTCAGGAGTTGGTCTTTGTCTCCTTCAAGAAAGGTTTCGACAAAGACATCTCACCTGCCACTATCTCCTCTTGGATCAAACAGACCGTGATCCTATGTTATGAGCTCTCTGACCAGGAGGCCCACACCTTACATCAAGTCAAAGCCCATGATGTCAGGGCCTTCGCGGCTTCTAAGGCTTTCCAGTCAGGAATCTCCTTAGAACAAATCCTATCGGCCTGCCACTGGAAGGCACATAATACCTTCACGCAATTTTTCCATGGGCTCTACCATCTGGGACCTGTAGTGGCTGCTCAGCAGATCCACAAATAACCAAGAAAATTTGGTACATATATAAATATTTGTACATATGTAAATAGTTAAAAAAATTCTCTCTGACGTGCTTCCTTCGGGAGGTTTATTAAGCGTCCCGCAAGGGACGCTTGTTTGTGTATGGGAGAGCTTCTGGCTCCGCCGGCTCCGCCGGCTCCGGCGGCTCCGCCGGCTCCGCCGGCTCCGCCGGCTCCGCATTTTGTTTTCCTTATAACTCTGTAACCGTTAGGCGGATTCTTTTCAAATTTGGCAGGTTTAGGCAGTAGCCTTGGGGAATTTTTTTGAATATGCTGCAGTGACATTTCAACCAATCAGAGAGGTCACATGACCAAAAATGTCTTTTTTCGATGGGGAAGCTTGTCCGGATGATAACTTGAAAGGAATTTTATCAATTCACCTGAAACTTGGCAAATACATTCATTCTATTAAAATCTGGAAATCATTAGATTTTGGCATTGATTGGTCAAGAAATGGCCGAGTAATTAATGATTAATTAATCATTACGAATTTTCCAAATAAGGAAAACACAAAAATGCTTATATCTCGAAAACCGTGCTAGATAGAGCGATTTCGACGAAATTTTTGACCCGCAGGGTATCTCTGCGGAGTAGTTTTCCCAATTTTCAAAAAATTTTTGTCTCGCCCAAAATGGCGGCCATTTTGAATTTTCGAAATTTTCGCAAAAATTGCAAAACACAAAAATGCTTATATCTCAAAAACCGTGCTAGATAGAGCAATTTCGACAAAATTTTTGACCCGCAGGATATCTCTGCAGAGTACTTTTCCCAATTTTGAAAAAAATTTTGTCTCGCCAAAAATGGCGGCCATTTTGAATTTTCGAAATTTTCGCAAAAATTGCAAAACACAAAAAGGCTTATATCTCGAAAACCGTGATAGATAGAGCGATTTCGACGAAATTTTTGACCCACAGGGTATCTCTGCAGAGTAGTTATCTCAATTTTGAAAAAAATTTTGTCTCGCCAAAAATGGCGGCCATTTTGAATTTTCGAATTTTTCGCAAAAATTGCAAAACACAAAAATGCTTATATCTCAAAAACTGTGCTAGATAGAGCAATTTCGACAAAATTTTTGACCCTCAGGATATCTCTGAGGAGTACTTTTCCCAATTTTCAAAAAATTTTTGTCTCGCCAAAAATGGCGGCCATTTTGAATTTTCGAAATTTTCGCAAAAATTGCAAAACACAAAAATGCTTATATCTCGAAAACCGTGCTAGATAGAGCGATTTCGACGAAATTTTTGACCCACAGGGTATCTCTGCAGAGTAGTTATCTTAATTTTGAAAAAATTTTTGTCTCGCCAAAAATGGCGGCCATTTTGAATTTTCGAATTTTTCGCAAAAATTGCAAAACATAAAAATGCTTATATCTCGAAAACCGTGCTAGATAGAGCGATTTCGACGAAATTTTTGACCCACAGGGTATCTCTACAGAGTAGCTGCCAATTTTCAAACAAAAAATTTCTCGCAAAAATAGGCGGCCATTTTGAATTTTCGAATTTTTCGCAAAATTGCAAAACACAAAAATGCTTATATCTCGAAAACCGTGCTAGATAGAGCGATTTCGACGAAATTTTTGACCCACAGGGTATCTATGAAGAGTAGCCATGCCAATTTTCAAAAAAATTTTGTCTTGCCAAAAATGGCGGCCATTTTGAATTTTCGAATTTTTGCGCAAAAATTGCACAACACAAAAATGCTAATATTTCGAAAACCGTGCTACATAGAGCGATTTCAACGAAATTTTTTATCTTCAGGGTATCTCTGCAGAGCAGCTATCCCAAAGAGCTTTCACTTGGTGAAGTTTCAGACCCATAGCTAATTGCTCACCTACTCAAAATGAGTAAATGCGAATTACCTCTAAAAGTATTGCAGATGGCCAATTTTTCTCAAATAACTCATTCACCTACTTTTGGAAGAGCTTTCACATGGTGAAGTTTCAGACCCATAGCCAATTACTCACCTACTCATAGCCAATTACTCACCTACTGAAAATGAGTAAATGCGAATTATCTCTAAAAGTATTGCAGATAGCCAATTTTTCTCAAATAACTCATTCACCTACTTTTGGGAGAGCTTTCACATGGTGAAGTTTCAGACCCATAGCTAATTATTTACCTACTCAAAATGAGTAAATGCGAATTATCTCTAAAAGTATTGCGGATAGCCAATTTTTCTCAAATAACTCATTCACCTACTTTTGGGAGAGCTTTCACTTGCTGAAGTTTCAGACCCATAGCTAATTACTCACCTACTCAAAATGAGTAAATGCGAATTATCTCTAAAAGTATTGCAGATAGCCAATTTTTGTCAAATAACTCATTCACCTACTTTTGGGAGAGCTTTCACTTGGTGAAGTTTCAGACCCATAGCTAATTACTCACCTACTCAAAATGAGTAAATGCGAATTATCTCTAAAAGTATTGCAGATAGCCAATTTTTGTCAAATTAATCATTCACCTACTTTTGGGAGAGCTTTCACTTGGTGAAGTTTCAGGCCCATAGCTAATTACTCACCTACTCAAAATGAGTAAATGCGAATTATCTCTAAAAGTATTGCAGATAGCCAATTTTTCTCAAATAACTCATTCACCTACTTTTGGGAGAGCTTTCACTCTGTAAAGTTTCAGACCCATAGCTAATTACTCACCTACTCAAAATGAGTAAATGCGAATTATCTCTAAAAGTATTGCGGATAGCCAATTTTTCTCAAATAACTCATTCACCTACTTTTGGCAGAGCTTTCACTCTGTGAAGTTTCAGACCCATAGCTAATTACTCACCTACTGAAAATGAGTAAATGTGAATTATCTCTAAAAGTATTGCAGATAGCCAATTTTTCTCAAATAACTCATTCACCTACTTTTGGGAGAGCTTTCACTTGGTGAAGTTTCAGGCCCATAGCTAATTACTCACCTACTCAAAATGAGTAAATGCGAATTATCTCTAAAAGTATTGCAGATAGCCAATTTTTCTCAAATAACTCATTCACCTACTTTTGGCAGAGCTTTCACTCTGTGAAGTTTCAGACCCATAGCTAATTACTCACCTACTGAAAATGAGTAAATGTGAATTATCTCTAAAAGTATTGCAGATAGCCAATTTTTCTCAAATAACTCATTCACCTACTTTTGGGAGAGCTTTCACTTGGTGAAGTTTCAGGCCCATAGCTAATTACTCACCTACTCAAAATGAGTAAATGCGAATTATCTCTAAAAGTATTGCAGATAGCCAATTTTTCTCAAATAACTCATTCACCTACTTTTGGCAGAGCTTTCACTCTGTGAAGTTTCAGACCCATAGCTAATTACTCACCTACTCAAAATGAGTAAATGCGAATTATCTCTAAAAGTATTGCAGATAGCCAATTTTTCTCAAATAAATCATTCACCTACTTTTGGGAGAGCTTTCACTTGGTGAAGTTTCAGGCCCATAGCTAATTACTCACCTACTCAAAATGAGTAAATGCGAATTATCTCTAAAAGTATTGCAGATAGCCAATTTTTCTCAAATAACTCATTCACCTACTTTTGGCAGAGCTTTCACTCTGTGAAGTTTCAGACCCATAGCTAATTACTCACCTACTGAAAATGAGTAAATGTGAATTATCTCTAAAAGTATTGCAGATAGCCAATTTTTCTCAAATAACTCATTCACCTACTTTTGGCAGAGCTTTCACTCTGTGAAGTTTCAGACCCATAGCTAATTACTCACCTACTCAAAATGAGTAAATGCGAATTATCTCTAAAAGTATTGCAGATAGCCAATTTTTCTCAAATAACTCATTCACCTACTTTTGGCAGAGCTTTCACTTGGTGAAGTTTCAGACCCATAGCTAATTATTCACCTACTCAAAATGAGTAAATGTGAATTATCTCTAAAAGTATTGCAGATAGCCAATTTTTCTCAAATAACTCATTCACCTACTTTTGGGAGAGCTTTCACTCTGTGAAGTTTCAGACCCATAGCTATTTATTCACCTACTCAAAATGAGTAAATGCTAATTATCTGTAAAAGTATTGCGGATACCCAATTTTTATCAAATACTCATTCATCTACTTGTGGGAGAGCTTTCACATGGTGAAGTTTCAGACCCATAGCTAATTACTCACCTACTCAAAATGAGTAAATGCGAATTATCTCTAAAAGTATTGCAGATAGCCAATTTTTCTCAAATAACTCATTCACCTCCTTTTGGGAGAGCTTTCACTTGGTGAAGTTTCAGACCCATAGATAATTATTCACCTACTCAAAATGAGTAAATGTGAATTATCTCTTAATAGTATTGCAGATAGCCAATTTTTCTCAAATAACTCATTCACCTACTTTTGGAAGACCTTTCACACACGAAAATGAAAAATTGTGAATATCTCGGAAAAGCTATTTCTTCTGCTTTAATGCTCGGCGGGACATACACACCACGGCAGTGGTCTTGACAAAAATTTTTGTCTCCCCAAAAATGGTGGCCATTTTGAATTTTCAAAGTTTTTGCAAAACACAAAAATGCTTATATCTCGAAAACCGTGCTATATGGAGCGAACTCAACAAAATTTTGGACCTGCTGGGTATCTCTGCAGAGTAGCCATGCCAATTTTCAAAATATTTTTGTCTCGCCAAATATAGCGGACATTTTTAATTTTTTTATTTTTTGCAAAACACAAAAATGCTTATATCTTGAAAACCATGCTAGATAGAGCAGACTGCGCTGACTTTGGTTGCCACAACAGTATAAGGCTAGAAACGAAGCATTTTCTTAATACTTTAGCACTCACCTTTATATCCTTTTCGGGACGCTTTGTTTTTGCTATGCAAAAACATTATCTTTTTTTTTTGCGAGCGATCCTCTAGTTTCTACTTCTTATGGGACTTAACTCATCCCTCTCTTCCCCTACCTCAGAGCAGGTCTGTTAAAAAGGAGGGGGGGGCAATGTCGGTATAACCTGGGTGACTGGCTGCTAAGTAAATTAAATTTTTATAAGTTAATACCTAGCTATCCAATGGACACACAAGACCCTCCCACCGACCCCGCTATCAACCTACTAGGGGTCTAATAGGTTTAGACAACAAAAAAGATGGTATGACGTCAGGCTGTCTAGACAGGAAGGAAGTACGATGCGCCACCTGGCGAGTGCACAGTACTGGGACCGGCCGGCCGGTGGAAACACAGGATGTCTTTTTCTGACGTTTGGCGGGCTGGTCTGCGCCGACTGGATTAGCAATTGTCCATTGGATAAGGTATTAACTGATAAACATTTTATTTACTTATTAAATTTGCAATTTGGCATTTTACGCAGAAAATCAATATGGCTGCCAAAAAGTGGCGGGCAAACATTTTTGGCAAAAAATTGCAGATGACTGTGTACACCCTGGAGTCAAAAGTTTCGTCGAAATCACTATGTTGCACCATTTCTGAGATAAACGTGTTTTTGTATTTTACACAGAAATTCAAGATGGCCGCCAAAAATGGAGGGAAAACCATTTTTGGGAAACAGTTACAGAGGACTCTGTATATACCCTGGGGGTAAACAATTTCGTCGAAATCGCTCTGTCTCGCAATGTTTCCAAGATAAACATGTTTTTGTATTTTACGCAGAAATTCAAAATGGCCGTGAAAAATGGGAGGAAAACCTGGAGAGGTAGATCAAAGGATTCAGATTCATTTGATTACCCATAAATCTTTGTAAAATAATGGCGGCAAAATGTGGCAAGAAATTTTAACATTTGGGAGATTTTTATTATATTGTAATATGATAATATATTAATAATATATTGATATATATTAATATATTATATTATGTTAGTTCATCTTATATTTTTATTCTGGATTCAGATCTAGGAAAAATTGCTTTTCACGAATCTAGCTAATCCAAAGAATCTGAATCTGGATTGCACAGATTACGCAGATTTTTGTTTGTGAAATACGCCTAATCACTTTGGGATTGGTAGTTTTTTCATAGAAATTGTATAAAAAAAGCTAGAACGGACATCCTTTATAAAACTATGTTATGCAAAACGAGAATTTCGGCCGCCATATTGGAATATTATATTATGGTAAACTAGAATAGCAATATGTTGAATTTTAAAAATTCATAAAAATGTCATTTTTGACTCGATTTTGACAAATAATATACCATTTTAAAGCTTACAACACGTGGAATCTATCTAGAGTGGTGATGTATCTCATATAAATGAAGGAAGTCTTGAATTTTTCATCACATAATATTTTATAATTTAATGTTTTCCTTTAACCAACTTCAAAATAAGTGCTCATAATGTGGCATATTATTTTCAAGTAATGCCCAAGGCAAGAGATATGTTAAAAAGTTTCCATAAACCACAATTTTGCAAGCTTCTATTTAATTTATTTTAGGAAAATCAATTACTGCGACTTAAAGGTTTGATTTTGGGTGCTATTGAATATTAAGTGCCATAAAAGTTGATTAAAATTAGAATTAAATGTCTTCTGCATAATAAAGCAAATAAAGTGGGCAGTGAATTCCAGCCAAACTAGAAAATGGCAGTTTTTGCACAAAAACAAAGCATCCCTAGGAGATGGAAAGACACTCAGAAAGTTGATTACAAAGCAATTGGCACTGCATTTTTAGGGGAACTCTATTAGAGGATAATCACAGAAAATATTAGGACAAGCCTTGTACATTGCAATTAAATACGACATATGGTTATCATGGGAAGGAGGGACATTTTGGGTATTGTGGCAGAGCCCTAGTGGGGCGGAATTCTCTCAAAATATTTCTAATTCACTTCCCTTTCAGATACTGACTGCTTATTTTACTCAAATAAAAATATAATACAATGGAAGCATTTGTGTATTGATGAGGATCCTCTAATGCTCTTGTATCCACAGAGGGACAGTCTAAAAACCAAGCAAAAGTCATAAGCTAACCCACAAAGCACCTGCTAGGGGAGGATGACGAGTGGGGATGGGAGTGGAAGTGGGAGTCTGTACCATTCCACTGGTGCAGCTGGGGTTAAACCATGCCTGTCTATCACCTTTCTAGCCCTGACTGAGGTACCTGATAGTCTATTTCTATGAGTCAGACTTGATCAAATATGACAAAAAGGAAATTATAAGAAATTTATGGCTTTAAAAGAGAGGTTGTATTTGAAAAAGGATACAATATGAAATGGGAAGCCAGAGGAGTTGTTCTAGATAGGTTGTGACATGACTCATTCTGACCAGTCTGGACACAATGTGGCAGAGACCATTTTGAGTTTTCTGAAGTTTAGCAACACTGGCCCTGCAGACCCCATATAGTAAGGGATTACAGTAGTCTAATTGATTACTGACCATAGCCTTTGCCACAAGGGCTTTTAATATACTGCAATATTCTGAATGCAGAATGAGTGAGAGATTGCAGGAAATTATAATAATCCAATCTGCCACTAACTAAGGCATCAGCCAGAAGAATTGGTCTGCTGAGGTCTAGCAGATGACAAATTGTGAAAAGAAGTAGTGTCACCTTGAAACTTATCATTATGATTCTTTGAAACCCAAAGACCAATAATAAAGACCAACTTGTGTAATGACATAGCTCAACCTTGAAGCAGGGATCAAAGGTAAAATTAGACGCATGGACATCCACCAGGTCATGATTTCCTATAAGTTGTTGTCATATGCTGAAGCCCTACCACCAATTATATGGGATCTTTAAGGCCTTTTTAATATGATGACCTCTACTTGACCCCTATTTGACATTAAACATGCGATATGACGGCCATTTTGTTTACAAAATGAGGTAAAAATTATTCTCAAGCAAGCTATCCATTAGCCTTATCACAAATCTGATGAAACTATCTTCAATATTATAAAGATTTACAGCATCTTAATGATTTGCCAACAATCAGCCATGGCAGCCATTTTGTTTTTTACAATGTGGCCCAAAATTTTGTACAGACATATTTTCATAGCAAGAAAAATTCTTTTGAAATCTACGGAGCCCAGGAAGGGACATAGAACTGTTTTCCCATCCTTTTTATGTCGTTACCACAAGATGTAAGTCATTACCACAAGTGAGTAAGTCGTGAAAAGCTCTTCTAAATTATATAAGGCTTGTATATTAAAAGTTGGCAGAGCCTAAATTTTTGGACTAAATAAGAAATATTTAAAACATTCTTCTGCAAAAAATGAGCCAAATCTATATTAACTTATACTTTGTGGAACCTCAGTCATACAAAGACTGTAAAAATTTATAACAAGAATAACCTATGTATTGCTTTGTGTGATTTTTTTGTTTATTGTCAATTTATTTCAGTGCCAATTGTTTATTGTCAATTGTTTTGGCTCAACTGACCCTTCCTTTGTGAAAACAGACTTGAGCTAATGATCAAATGAGCCACATTCCTGGATTCTGGTCTGATTTAGAGTTGATTTTTCACTCAGTCCGAGCCATGCTAACCCTGGGTAATTTATATATCACTGAAAAGCCTATTATCTGCCATTCACTGTGCTTTTTATGGATTGAAAATCGATGCATTATTAACTGAGATATTGGCATTTAAAGTTTGCCCATTTTATAGCATACTTTGCACACAATCGCAAGATACTGTAATATTTCAATATGGCAGCCGAATTTCCCGGAAGTGAGATGCAGATGTCCACTCTAGCCTTTTTTATACGATTTCTATGAGGTTTTTTTCCAAAAGAAACCTCAGCATTGAACAGAGGGTGGCACCATTATACCTGGGTCAAATGGTAACACCGCTAACAGTTGGGGAGCATTCATTATTTTCGAGATTATAATTTCAAGAACTACTTTTTACCGAACTCATACCTAACTCAATGGGTGAATGCTAAGCTCTGCCTAATGGTACAGTGGGACCTGCCGCCTCTCTAATTCCTCCCTAGTGGTACAGTGGGACCCAACCCTGCAAAACTTCTTCCCTACATGAAAATTCCTCCCTGGTGGTGCAGTGGGACCCGTTCCTGCCCAAGTTCTTCCCTACTTCATAATTTCTTCCCTAGTGGCACAGTGGGAACCCTCTCCTTTCTAGTTCTTTCCTAGTGGTACAGTGGGACCTGAATCCTCACTAGTTCCTCCCTAGTTGTACAGTGGGACTTAGCCCTGCCAATCTTCTTTCCTACATGAAAATTCGTCCCTGGTGGTGCAGTGGGACCCATTGCTGCCATAGTTATTCCCTACTTCATGATTTCTTCCCTAGTTTTACAGTGAGACCTGCCTCCTCTCTAGTTCTTCCCTGGTGGTACAATGGGACCTGCCTCCTCTTTACTTCTTTCCCAGTGGTACAGTGGGATCTGAATGTTGTCCTGATATAGCCAGACACTGAGCATGAATCTCTTATAAAGCATTCATCTGACTAGGTATTTCTAGATTGGTCAAATACTACTGAGGGTGGAACCTCATCCACTGAAACAAATACTCCTTGACCCTGTTACAAATGTGTAATTGTCAGCGTGTAAAACCAGTGTCCACTGATGGCAGCTGTCGAGAGACCATGTCAACTGCCCCTAAGGCTCCTATGAATCCTTTTTCTAAGATGGAATTGCCAGGTTGTAAAACCAGGACTGGGTCCCACTGTGCCACCAGGGATGGATTTGCATGTAGGGAAGAAGTTTGACAGGCCTGGGTCCCACTGTAACACTAGGGAGGAACTAGAGAGGAAGGAAGTCCCACTGTACCACTAGGGAAGAACTATCAAGGAGGCAGGTCCCACTGTACCATTAGGGAAGAAATTGTGAAGTAGGGACAAACTAGGGAAGGGGTGGGTCCCACTGTGTCAGCAGGGACAAATTTGCATGTAGGGAAGAAGTTTGGTAGGGCTGGGTCCAACTGTACCACCAGGGAGGAACTAAAGAGGAAGCAGGTCCCACTGTACCAATAAGGAAAAACTAGAGAGGAGGTGAGTCCCACTGTGTCACTAGAGAAGAAATTGTGAAGTAGTGAAGACCTAGGGTAGGTATCACCAGGGACGAATTTGACAGGCCTGGGTCCCACTCTATCTGGGAACCAGAGAGGAAGCAGGTCCCACTGTGCCAGTAGGAAGAAATTGTGAAGTAAGGAAGAAGTTGGGCAGGGATGGATCCCACTGTGCCACCAGGGATGAATTTGCATGTAGGGAAGAAGTTTGGCAGGGGTGGGTCCCACTGTACCACTAGGAAGAAACTAGAGAGGAGGCAGGTAACACTGCACCACTAGGGAAGAAATTGTGAAGTAGGGAAGAACTAGGGAAGGGGTGGGTCCCAATATGTCACCAGGGATGAATTTATATGCAGGGAAGAAGTTTTGCAGGGCGGGGTTCCACTGAACCACTAGGGAGGAACTGGAGAGGAGGCAGGTCCCACTGTGCCACTAGGGAAGAAAGTAAATGTATTTCATGAAATAATATTTCTCTTTACCTGACCTCGCTGTACCACTTGGCGTTTAACAGGTCTCACTGTACCACTGGCACCATTAGACTCAGGTGTAATGGTGCCATCTCCTCTCTTTTGCTGAACCAGGTCCTCTTTTTTTCAATAATTGAATCCTTAGAAACAAACACAGCATTCTGTACAGAGATATCAAATGATAACCGTCCAAAAATGTAACCATATGGGTCTTAACTAAGCCTTGCATTTTATACTGAAATGACAAAACAGAGATCGATCAGATGAGGTGATAAGTGCATGTCTTGACTTATCAAAGGGTCAGCCATCTTTGTTTTGTCCTTAGATGAAAGTTGCATGATTGCTCTCACTTAAGACCTTGTTTGTTAATGTTGGTTAACTCATTTAACATATATGAGCCTCTCTGTTTCTCTCAATAGTCCTTTGTTTACACTGGAGCCATGGGAATTTTTCACCTTACCCCATCAATGAAAGCTTCAACGACAAATGTCCTCTCCTCCCCTTTGTTAGGATAACTAGATGAAACCAGTTTCCTCAGGGGGTGCCCCTCTACAAAAGGAGATGGCACCACCGACACCACTGAGCCAGAACCCTTGCTTTCCCTTCTACAGACACATGAATTGAATAAAAATTGATACACAAATAAAATATATATGTAAACGACTTTTTGAAATATGATATAAACGAATGCAAATGACCATATAATAGATGACTATGGTGTTTAATTCTTCTGAGTGATTCAACTTTACTAACACTAGACATCAGGCTGTTCAAAAACAGGCAGATTTGCCAAAATTTACCCTCGTAAATAAACTTTATATTTTGATTACAATGCCTAGCAGAAACATATATTAACAAGAACAATTGCAACTTAACAGCTAATATCAGGGTTAACTAAATTATGGTGGAAACTGCCCAAATAAGTAGCAAAATATGATTCGTGAACCTTAATATGCATATAAATTCTGGCATTATTGTAAAATTGACCTTTGCAAGTTGGTAAAGCTGTTTATATAAATTAGAATTATTTATATCTGAGCAAATTAAGAACTGTGCAAATCAAAAATTTTGGTATTGCTATATCGATATGTAGATCTGCATTTATATTCTTTGTAATTTGAGGATAAAATGTTTTAGAAGATAAACTACGTCTCAGTGTGGATATGTATGTGCAAATCTCTAATATGGGCGTCTAATATGCATAAATCATATCAATCGTATAAAAAAAAACCCCACTTTTTTATACGATTTCTATGGCATAAATAGCATGCCTTGGTTGTGATTCTCCCAAGGTTTACCGAATCCCTGATTTTAGTTTCACCCAATAAGTAAAACCTTGTATTATCGCTACATCGCTAGTAGTATGGCGTCTGGAGAGACGGAAAATAGTGACCAGGGACCATTCAACCTAGGTTTGTTTCATGTTAGAGAAACCAGATATATCTTAACAAAAGTAGCAATATATAAATAGAATTTTAAAAGATGGTCGTTTGTGAGGCCACAGACTTTCCTAGTACAATATGTCAATAAAAATATAGCCCTAAAATAGGCCGTTACCGCATACTTATGTCAGCGGCCGGAGGTCCGCGTCTCACATAACGTTCTATATAGGGCTAAATAAAAATACTGATATTAAATATGAAAGTTTTTGGAAGTCATTGTGGTTCCCTAACAATATCGCCGCACGTCCCGTTATCGACCACTTCCTATTATCGACCAGGAACAGATATCTTGCTTTCTTAGGTCACATGACTTGCGTTTCGAATTTGCCGATCGGAGAATCGAATGTAAACAAGTTCTAAAATATTATCTCACAAAACCTTCAAAAAGATGAGGTCAAAGCAGGTATGAAATTTTAAAATATATATAAACATATTTCGAAATTGCTATAGATACTAATGCTGTTTTTTCAAAATTTTTAATGCTTTAATTTTAAAGTATTTTAAAAAAGTCTCTGTCACCAAGTACATTTCTCTCCAGCAGAATTCTGTTTATTTTTGTTGCAAACCAATAAATAGATCTAAACTGCTTAGCAATGCGTGTACTAAACCTGAAAAAGTGATATGGTCCTTATGTGTTCTCTCCCAGAAAGTTGAAAATTGTTTCTCAATCATTTTTACTACTTTATTTTAAAGGAAGGTTTTTTGGCATATTATTTCAGAAAAATCCTGACCATGTTGTAAAAAAACGTATGCTTTATGATGCTGATCATCTGACCTTTGCATTGCAAGCTGTTCTTGAGGAAGGTCATTCAATAAGAGGCGCTGCAAAGTTGTACAATGTACCTTATACCACTCTTTGTGATCGAGTTAAAGGGAGAGTACCAATTGACAGTACCAGACCAGGTCCCTCACCAATCCTAAATCAGACTGAAGAAAAGAAATTGGTTGACCATATAATGTATATGTCCAGTATTGGTTATGGATATACCCGTGCTGATGTGATGAATATTGCTGGGGAATATTTAAGTAGTATGAACAGGCGTGAACCATCTAAGGCAATGTCAGACAAATGGTTCTACAATTTTTTGAAACGTTGGCCAGAGCTTAGTGTTAAGAAGCCTAGTGGCCTAGAAATGATTAGAGCCAGAAGTAGCACTCCTGAAATTATAGGAAAGTACTATGTTGAGTTGAATACCATTCTGGAGAAATATGATTTGATGGGTAGACCAGAATGCATTTATAATGTTGATGAGAAAGGGATCAACAGTGAGCATAGACCACCCAATATTGTAGGTGGCCCAAATTCCAAACCACAAGCTCTCATATCCCCAAGAGGTACTACCACTGTTATTGCAGCTGGAAATGCTAATGGGATGTCTATTCCTCCCTACTTTGTTTTTAAGGGTGCTAGATTTCTTCCTGATCTCTTGAAAAATGCTGTAGCTGGATCTGCTGGCACTGTGTCAGCCACCGGTTGGTCAAACAGTCAGATTTTCAAAGAATACCTTGATCATTTTTTGAGGTACAGTCAGGGTCAAGGTACAAAGCTGATACTTTTTGATGGCCATAGATCACATGTCAACCCAGACACAATAGCCTGGGCAAAAAGTCATGACATTGTTCTTTTTGTTCTTCCCCCACATACATCCTGGATATTGCAGCCTCTAGATGTAGCATGTTTTGGGCCCTTTTCCCGTCAATATCATTTTGAAGCAAAGAAGTTCATGTCAGAACATCCAGGGCAGGTTATAAGTCGATACAATGTTGCCGAAATTGCCTCCCGGGCATACAGTGTAGGTCTTTCTCCATCAAACTTGAAAAATGCATTCAAGAAATGTGGTATTTACCCTTTTGACCCCAATGCCTATGATTCAGATAAAATTGGTTCCCATGCTCTGTTCAGTACCCAGGTTGAAGTGGAAAATATCCCTAATTCATGCCCTGATAACTTAGAAAATGAGCAAGAAAATCCTGTGGAACAATTTCTGCAGAAAAAAATTATTACTGCTGAGAAGGTTAAATGTAGTTTTGTTCCACCCCCAAAAAAGAAAACTTTAAGTTCTGTAATTGCTGGAAAGCCTGTGACTGAAGAGTCTGTAGTTCAAGACATCAATCTCCATCTGGCTCAACAAAAATCCTCTAAGAATACAAATCTAACTGAATTGAGTACACAAAAGAGGAAAACCCCAAATAGTTGTAAGGGAAAGGGTAAAGGAAAAAGAAGTGTAGCCAAACCCACATTTGTTCCTCCTTTTAAGGATACATCAAGGCCAGGTCCATCAGTTGTCAATCCATCAGGAAATATGTCGGATACTGAAGATGAAAATGTTGATGAAAATGACTGCTGTTGCATATGCAAAAGTTTTTATCCTCCACAAGACAAACGTTTAGATCACATAGTCATTGTAAACTGGGGTCAGTGTAGCCACTGTTCACACTGGACTCACTTGTCATTTTGTTCACCAGTCAGGGTTTTGAGGAGGCACAGCATTTTCCTGTGCCCTCATTGTGATGTGACCAATGAACAGTAATTTCCACATGCCCTGAAAGGCACTATCTTTAGTTAAGCACTAATGTCCAAAGATTTTTTTTTTCAAAGTTAGATATAAGCTTTTAAAAGTTTTGTCATTATTGTCAATGTAAAAATTGTACTGCACTTGCCCTCTAAACATCTTTAATCCGTGTAATTTCATTTGTGCTTAAATAATAGATTTCACAATTTATCATTGTCATCTGTAGTATTTTCTATATGTCTCAACCTTATAACTGCTACTTCTGGCTTTAGATGCAACCATAAGTCATGTGATCGATAATTGAAAGTGAGGCTTTCTGCACAACAAGTGTGACATAGGAAAGGAAAATAGTTATTTATGTCAATATTACCATTTCAAATCGGGATATATACATGCCAATAAATGGATAACATAATATGACAACAATCCACTGGATGTTTGCAAAGGTATGTTGATTTATATTATTTATCGGCGATTTTCCCGCTTACGTGGTCGATAATTGAACGTGCGAGGATATATATATATATATACACTGTAGTAAAGGCTGTTGAATATTTCACGGATGGACCAACTCATTAACATTCATAAGGTCACAGAAGAAATATACAGTGAGGACCCGATGTATGCACCAACTCATTAATATTCATAAGGTCATGGAAGAAATATAGCTGAAGTATAGTGGTGGTGGACCAATTCACGCCCGGGTACCAATTCAGGCCCACCCTCAATTTTCTTGAGGATTTATAATTTTTCATCGAGAAGATGTTTACCACATCATAGATAATTATCAAATTGATCATATACATTTGTACTTTATTGTTTAACTGTGATTGTTTTCGATATATTTAGGGGTGGGCGTGAATAGGTACACGGGCGTGAACTGGTCCACCACCACTAGCCAATGTACGGGTTTTCGATATATTCACGTTTTCGATCATTTAAACTATAACCTCAAGGTCTCGTTTTTGGATGACGTTCTTATAATATTTTAGAATGAATATACAATCACACTCAATCAAAGACTTTGTGGATTTAATTTTCTTCTTACATTTCTGATAATTTTGTTTGCATATGTTTTGATACTCATCATTGTCCATTTACGCTGTCATATCAAAAACCTGTCAATTGAGGATACAGGTTTTCGATATATTCACGTTTTCGATCATTTAAAATATAAGCTGACAGGCTGACAGCGTCATTTTTGGATGACATTTTTACAATATTTTAGAATGAAAATGCAGTCACATTGAACTGGCGACTTTGAGGATTTATTTTTGTTGTTATATGTATGATCATTTTGGTTGCGTTGGTTGTGATATTCAGCATATAGTGAGGATCCAATGTATATCGCAAAATGTTAAATGTTGGGCACCTGATACCTATCCACTTAGTAATATTTAACATAATATTCAACATATTTTTGTAAGTTGTCAGTATTTTAACATTACTGTATAGTTCTTATGAATTGACTCCTGTCACTTCATGGTTTTAAGTTTTCATCTAGTCACGACATCACAAATTCAGTCATAATATCATTGATTTGCACAAATGAAATATGTTGGGAACCCCATAGAATACCGTGACATTATGAATATTAATGAGTAGTCAAATTTTGATCTTCAAGTAAAATTTTGTTAAGAAATCCCATGGAATAGTCAAATATTTCCTATGCATACATGGTCCAAAGCTTACAGACATATCACGGCCATGCATGTCCATCTAAAGACATTATTGAAAGTAAATCAGAAATTGCCTGAATATTACAAAACTATGATGATACTTGTCAGAGCAAGCTGTAAATTAATCTTTACATATAAATAAACAATATTTACTATTTAGGCGAATATTAAAGTATAAATTAACCTTGTAACAAGGTATTTCAGATTTGAGGTGTATACTTTGAAACTGCCATTTTGTTTGTTGAGATATATATATATATATATATGAACAAGAAAATTTTTGTATATTTGCAAGGAATGTTTTTTTTGTGTGTCAGAAGTGATTCTTTGTGAACTATGGCTCAATTTACTTAACTTATATGCAGCTTGTTTATTTATGAAGCTTAATTATAACAACCAATTAATAATATTTATTAAATTACAAATGAGGAGGTAGTCAGCCAGAATTACAATGCAATTTTTCAAGAAATGTTATTATCCAGCACAAGCCCTATTTCACCTTTTATAGAGGGGTATATACAGAGCAGGATATATCTATATCCTCAGATGAAAGTCGGGGATATATTGGATTTAGGTCTGTCGTGCCGCCGCCGTAGAAATTTCCTTGTGTATGCGATAACTCAAAAACTTGGTACACATGTTAAGGGTGCCCAAAGGAAGATCCCTATTTTAAGGTGACCTTAAACTCCCAATAATAAAGAACTTATGGCCACCTTAAGGTCAGAAATTTGACTTTTGGCCACTTAGAGCCCCCAAGGTCACAATCTATGAGGCTCATCTGGCTAAAATTTTGCCTGAGAGCACATTAATGTATTCTTAGTACATGTGCCAAAAATCAAGACTTTAAGTTGAGGATAAAATTGTGTTTGAGGCCCATAAAGACCCCACTTAGGGATTTTTTCCTACATTTTTCACATTTTCGAAGTGTTTTCTGGTTACAAAGCCAGGGTAATGAGGGCTGGTTAAAGTTTTAAGTTTATTTTACTAGCTTATCACCATGCAATCTTTCACAGTGGTAGAAGTGTGCAGTAATACCATTTGTGAAGTGGATTGGTAGTTGTAATAGACTTATCAGATGGCCACTTACATATCCTGTTAAGATATAAAATCTTCTGTGGCAGGTCATATTGGGGCAAGTCCCTTCCCTTCAGTTTGCTACAACTCTTCATTTTCTTCAAGTATATGTAGCTTCTGGCTATTCCAAGTCCATCACAGTAGATTATCTGGGTGTACTTGGAATAGGTGATTATGTTTGGTGGTTAACTTTCAAAAGAATTAACCCCAATGCAGCAGTGCTGGTTTACAGGTCCAATCTATACAAGGGTGTTGTGTCCCTAATGTAATAAAGGGGGTACCCTATTAAGAAATTGAGAGTCCACAAACTTTTTTGCTAGTCACTCTTATGATCCTATTCTGTAATCCTAAATAGTCCTAATGGACAGATTACACAGGACAGAACCCATTGGAGGTTTATTTAATCTCTATACATTCGATTTCCTTGTTTAGAGATTTTGAAAAGGCATTTAACTTGGTGGACTGTCCAAAAGAATGTCTTTATATTGTCTTCCTTGCATACACAAGAATGCAATTTCAAATGTTTTCTTCTTTTATTCAGGCAAGGTTACAATTCAATTCCAGGATTCTCATGCTTGGCATAGGGTTCCGTGTATTGCTAGTATTGTTCAGTTCTATGAACGATTGAATATGCTTCTTTTAAAGGTATTTGGAACTCATTGGAAGTATCCAAATCTTTAGACATACAAATTCCTTGTTAGGAGACCATGAAAAGGCTTTTGAATTGGATAAAGTGTAGTTGGTAAATGTGTGTATAAGATCACCATCTTTTGTTATGCAAGTGTATCCATAAGGCTACCTAATGTTTTTTGCAGGTATCCTAGTATGGTGTTTGGACAGCTACATAATTACATGGTATATATGTTATGGAATGAAGCAACAAAGTGACTGGTTTCTGAGATAAGTCACTGTTGTATGTGTTCTCATTGGTGTGGAGGTTTATGTCGTGGGGCAATTCCATGCCAATTTTGCTGAAATGTTGCCAATGTAAGACTGTTTATCCATCATGACATTACTCAAGCACCAAATAGTGTGTTGACAATGGTCCAAAAGCATAGGATTTTATGATGGAACTTTCGTTTATGTCATGGTAAACGGCAAGTTACCCATTTATGTCCCATCTCAATGCAGTGGACATAGTGTTGAATATTTCCTGAGGAATATTGACTTTTATGATTGCTTTTTAGCTATCATCTTCAAGTTGCTTCACTGGAAGACTTTATGGAATGATAGTGACAGCAGGAATGCATGGGTGGGCATGGTTAGTGTTGGGTTGTGTTACAATCGTTCCACAAAACCTTCTCTGCTCCTTACTCCTTGGAAAATCTCATCAAGCAAGCTTACAGTCTGGGAGTTTTCACTAGATCCATTAATTTCTTATTCTTTATGTCTGGTATCTGGCCATATTTCAGACTTAGCTTTGGAACTCTCATTTGCAATGGCAGACAGAGTTCTAGCATATTTCTGATGATAAGTCTTAGCTATTACTTTAGGGAGACTTATTGAATTGGGTTTTGATGCCCATTGGTTGTCTGATTTTTATCTCCCGCCGGCCGGGCGGGAGATTATAAAACGCATTCCGTGCGTGTGTGCGTGTGTTCGTGTGTTATTGAGTGTGTGTCACGCTTTTATAAAGGGCTGTACATCACACTGGTTGTTTCTCCTTGGCCTTTTCAATGTTTTTTATGACCTTATTGCTTATGTCCTTTCATTTGATGCTGTTATTTCACACCTAGGACCATAGCTAAGTGAGTAATAGCAATGGTGGCTACTTTGAGTAAAGTGCTCATAACTCCAAAACGACTGCATTTAGAGTGTTTCTGTAAAATACGTTGTTCAGCTACTTTCTCCATGCCTACAAGATGGTACCATTTTTAGGGTTCTATCTTCATAGCTAAGTGAGTAATAGCTATTTTCTGTTATTAACAATGAGCAAAATGAGTAAATTGATTTTGTCTTTGTAACTGTTACTTACAATATTGGCCTGAAATATGTTGTTCAACAACTCCTTCATGTACTATATCATGGTGAGGTGTCCAAGGTGTAGCACCATAGCTAACTGAGTAATAGCTATACTAAGTTTAACATTTGACCATTGAGCAAGTCACTTATAACTCAAAAACTATTGAATATAGAGGATTTTTGTCGAATATGTTGTTCACCTATCTTTTGGATATACTGTATTGTGAATTTTCACAGCTGTAACTCCATAGCTAACTGAGTAATAGCTACTTTGATGATAACCATACTGAGTAAATGGCTTGTATCTTCAAAAGTATTGCAGCTACACAATTTTGTTCCAATATGTTGTTCAGCCACTATCTCCACAGCTACAACATGGTCACTAGTTTGGAAGTGTATCTCCATAGCTAAGTGAGTAATAGCTACTTTGTCAATTTTTAATGATAACCATAATGAGTAAATGCCTTATATCTTCAAAAGTATTGCAGCTACACAATTTCTCTCAAATAAGTTGTTCATCTACTTTTTTTGTGAACTGTAACATATTTAAGTTTCACAACTGTTGCTCAATGTACAAGTGAGTAATGGCTACTTTATTGCTACTTTTGGTGAAAATGTGAAAAATGACAAATATCTCGCAAACCGTAATAGCTACTTTGTCAATTTTTAATGATAACCATAATGAGTAAATGTCTTATATCTTCAAAAGTATTGCAGCTACACAATTTCTCTCAAATAAGTTGTACATCTACTTTTTAAGTCATTCATCTACTTTTGGGAGAGTTTTCACATGGTGAAGTTTCAGACTCGTAGCTAATTACTCACCTACTGAAAATGAGTAAATGCGAATTATCTCTAAAAGTATTGCAGATAGCCAATTTTTCTCAAATAACTCATTCACCTACTTTTGGGAGAGCTTTCACTTGAAGTTTCAGACCCATAGCTAATTACTCACCTACTGAAAATGAGTAAATGCGAATTATCGCTAAAAGTATTGCAGATAGCCAATTTTTCTCAAATAACTCATTCACCTACTTTTGGAAGAGCTTTCACATGGTGAAGTTTCACACCCATAGCTAATTACTCACCTACTCAAAATGAGTAAATGCGAATTATCTCTAAAAGTATTGCAGATAGCCAATTTTTCTCAAATAACTCATTCACCTACTTTTGGGAGACCTTTCACTTGGTGAAGTTTCACACTCATAGCTAATTACTCACCTACTCAAAATGAGTAAATGCGAATTATCGCTAAAAGTATTGCAGATAGCCAATTTTTCTCAAATAACTCATTCACCTACTTTTGGGAGAGCTTTCACTTGGTGAAGTTTCACGGCGGGAGATTATAAAACGCATTTCGTGCGTGTGTTCGTGTGTTATTGAGTGTGTGTCACGCTTTTATAAAGGGCTGTACATCACACTGGTTGTTTCTCCTTGGCCTTTTCAATGTTTTTTATGACCTTATTGCTTATGTCCTTTCATTTGAAAACTATTCAATTTAAAGGAGTTTTGTCAAATATGTTGTTCACCTACTTTTTGATGTAGTGCGGCGGGAGATCATACCACGGCAGTGGTCTTGTTATACCTTGGAACTATCCTTGAAAGTCTGTTAAGTCGGATTTTTCCATCAGATTCCACATAATTCTAAGCCTAATATGTGTAATCTGGGCAAGAGATTTCCATGTTTCTTACTTGCGAGCCGGGCGGGAGATTATAATTTGCACCATGTGTGTGCGTGAGTGTGTGCGTGCGTGGGTCACGCAGTTTTCTCTGAAACTACTACAGTTACACATTTTTGGTAAATTACTTGTCCTAATGAATTTTTACGCTGTTCAAAATTTTTTGGGTTTGGTGAACTTTGGCCTACTTTTACCTAATATAATTATATGGCTTATAACTGTCAAACTATTGCATTTAGAGTATTTTGTTGCAATATGTTGTTCAGCTACTTTCTCCACAGCTACAACATGGTCAGTAGTTTGGAAGTGTATCTCCATAGCTAAGTGAGTAATAGCTACTTTGTCAATTTTTAATGATAACCATAATGAGTAAATGGCTTATATCTTCAAAAGTATTGCAGCTACATAATTTCTCTCAAATATGTTGTTCATCTACTTGTTTGTGAACTGTAACATATTGAAGTTTCACAACTGTTGCTGAATGCACAAGTGAGTAGTGGCTACTTTATTGTATCCCCGACGCGAAGTGGGGATACTATGGATTCATCATCGTTGTCGTCCGCGCCCTCGTCCGCGTCCGCAGAGATTTCTTGTTAGCGACCTACAGTCCACATTTCTTTCCGGATTTCTTTCATATTTGGCAGGTGGCTTGATATGGTAGAGGACTCGCCACCCTATCTTTTTGGTAGGCTTTATGTCTAAATTAGGCCTGTGGTAGACAAAAATGTCTAAAATGCATTAAAATTCATGAAATCATGCACTAAATCACTTATAACTTGAAAAGTGTTGCATTTAGAGCATTTTGTTAAAATATGTTATTCAGATACTTTTTTTATAGCTACAACATGGTGAGTAACTTGGGTGTCTGTCTCAATAGCTAAGTGAGTAATAGCTACTTTTGGGCTTTTCAGTAACTTCCATCATGAGTAAAATCACTTGTAACTTGAAAACTATTGCATTTACACAATTTTGTATAAATATGTTATTCAGCTACTTTTGGGTCAGCTATAACATAGTAAAATTTCAGACCTGTAACTCATGGCATAGCTGAGTAATAGCTACTTTTAGGTTATCACTGTTGAGTAAATTACTTATAACTTCAAAAGTATTGCATTTAAAGTATTTTGTTTCAATATGTTATTCACCTATTTCGGAGTCAGCTATAGCATAGTGAAGTTCCAGACCTGTGGCTCATTGCATAGCTGAGTAATAGCTACTTTGAAGTTCACGCTGTTGAGTAAATCAGTTGTAATTGGAAAACTATTACATTTACAGAAATTTGTGTAAATATGTTATTCAGCTACTTTTGGGTCAGCTATAACATAGTGAAATTACAGACCTGTAGCTCATGGCACAACTGAGCAATAGCTATTTTCAGGTACTGACTGTTGAGTAAATGACTTGCAACTTGAAAAATATTGCATTTGGAGTATTTTGTTAAAATATGTTGTTCACCTACTTTTGGGTCAGCTATAACATCGTGAAATTACAGACTTATAGCTCATGGCATAGGTGAGCAATAGCTATTTTCAGGTTCTCACTATTGAGTAAATCAGTTGTAACTTGAAAACTATTGCATTTACAGTATTTTGCTTAAATATGTTGTTCACCTAATTTTGGGTCAGCTATAACATAGAAAAAATTCAGACATGTAGCTCATTGCATAGCTGAGTAATAGCTACTTTGAGGTTATCACTGTTGAGTAAATCAGTTATAACGTGAAAACTATTACATTTACAGTATTTTGTTTAAATATGTTATTCACATAATTTTTGGTCAGCTATAACAGAGTGAAATTGCAGACCTCTATGTCATGGCATAGCTTACCAATATCTACTTTCAGGTTCTCACTGTTGAGTAAATCATTGTATCCACAGGATAGCCGCAGTGTGTAGAGAGATTTCACCATTACCGCTCTAACGAAAAAAATATTATAGCTAGCCTTCTCAAGTTTGCAAGGTATATTAGAGGGTGCACCACAGTATTCTATTGGTAGGCTTTATGTCTAAATTAGGCCTGTGGCTAAATTA
Source organism: Sabellastarte sp. h YS-2021 (assembly GCA_964017235.1). Taxonomy (NCBI): domain Eukaryota; kingdom Metazoa; phylum Annelida; class Polychaeta; order Sabellida; family Sabellidae; genus Sabellastarte; species Sabellastarte sp. h YS-2021. The sequence goes on from OZ024936.1 coordinate 39,342,309, forward strand.
CTTGCCTACTAAAAATGAGTAATTTTGCATTTTCTCTAAAAGTATTGCAGATAGCAAAATTTTTCTTAAATAACTCATTCACCTACTTTTGGGAGAGCTTTCACATGCTGAAGTTCCAGACCTGTAGGTAATTACTCACCTACTCAAAATGAGTAAATGTGAATTATCTCTAATTTTCTTAAATAACTCATTCACCTACTTTTGGGAGAGCTTTCACATGCTGAAGTTCCAGACCTGTAGGTAATTACTCACCTACTCAAAATGAGTAAATGTGAATTATCTCTAAAAGAATTGCAGATAGCCAATTTTCTCAAATAACTCCTTCACCTACTTTTGGGAGAGCTTTCACTTGGTGAAGTTTCAGACCCGTAGGTAATTACTCACCTACTGAAAATGAGTAAATGCAAATTATCTCTAAAAGTATTCCAGATAGCCAATTTTTGTCAAATAACTCCTTCACCTACTTTTGGGAGACCTTTCACTTGGTGAAGTTTCAGACCTGTAGCTAATTATTCACCTACTCAAATAGTCCTTGGTCTGAAATCCAAAAAGGGCCTAGAAATCACTTTTGGTGGACCCCCCCCGTTTACCAGCTGTTCTTGGTGTCATTTTGTCCATTGATATGTGTACTTTCGAGATCTGCCTGTTGGAGTTGCAACAAGTTACGCGTTTTTGCATACAACACCAATTTGTGATGGTACCCCCAACCAAATTTTGGTGCAAAAATGAAAATGTACTGATGCTAGGTTATGCCTGATTGGAGTCAATCTATAGCTTATAATTATGGTTTTGGGGGTTTAAGGCATGTGACAAACATGTAGCAATATATTTAAAGCTAAAAAAATATAATGCACATGATATTTTATGAAATCTGGACTGAAAACCAACAAATTTTCACCAAAATTTCTCTTACTTTCTGGAGGCGTATTTCAAGATGTTCTCTATACATTCATTTTTCATGTGTTTGTTAACAAAAAACTGACTAAAATGTCTTCTATATTCACTGTAGAATATATTTGTGGCATTTGGTGAATGTCAGTTCACTATTTTTATGCTAAAATCATGATAATATGAGCAAAGTTTACCCCTACCCCAAAATGGAAAAAAACGAAAAAAATCTGAAAATGGACTTTTTGGGCCCAATAAGGCATTTTTATTGTTTTAAATCAGATTTTCACTTGCACTATTCCTTTAAATAATTCTAAAATATATTCATGTGAAAAATTAATGTTTAAGTACATCAAACAGGAAGAAATTTGTTATCACAAACCTCTGCCAAATGCTATTTCTGAAAAATCTAAAAATTGACCATTGTACCAAGACAAAAGAATGATTTATTGTTTTAAATTTTGTTTTACTTTTTACTTATCTAATACTGTAAAACATTCAAAAATAATTTATTTAAAAGTCAGTAGGAACTTTTGCATCAACCTTGAAACATTTGTTGAATACAGGACTCCGCCTGAGGAATTATTTCTATGATAGACGATCCCTCCAAAACAAAAAATATTATAAGCGACAAAGAAAGTGTAATGGTTTAAATATCTGTACTTTAATGTCAAATAATGAAATGCATCAGCAAAACAGTAATAGTATTCTATTAACTAACAACAAAACCATCCAATTAAGTATTTAGTGATTAAATATAGCTATTCAATTCTTGAATGAAATCACATATCATCATCACTAGTGTCACTCTGCATTTTCACTGTGGTTGGTGCAATCTTCTCCACATTTGCACAATTGGGTACAAGAAAGTCTGTTACTAAAACAAGTACATCTGCCTGTTTGACACTTGGTTTTGCAACTACATGTTAAAAACTCCAGAAGTGCAGCTGGAGCTGGAAGAAGGTCAAACCAGTCAATAGTAAGTTCACCTTGAATCATTGCCCAGCCATTTCCATCAGGTGAAGGGATATTTGGCTTTGAATCCAATGCTTTTTTCCAAATGTACGCCTGGTAGCAAGCCCTTTGTACATGTTTCTGCAGGGAATCTTTACAAGGAGGAAGCTTGTTGCTTTGAACATTTTTTGAACAAAATAAATGATACCGTAGCTCGTTCACATCATGATAGTTGGTATAACCATACAGTGCACAAACAAAATCCTCATAGGTTTCATTTGGTTGGTATTCTGTGCCAAGGTTTGCCATTTGGTTGCACAATATATCATTACATTTGATGATATCAAATGCCTTTCTCTTCCCTTTTCCACTAAAGGAGCTAACTGTATCACAACCAGTGAATGCATGCAGCCCAGGTAAAGCTTTAAGCACCAAGTCATCATATTGCCCACAAACTTTCTGAATGTCGATATATCTTGATCTTAATTTTGTTCCTGTTAATATGATTATCTGTGCTGTAATCATACACTGGAAGTAACAGGCTAAAATAATAACATCAGAGTCTGGAGTCTTTATCACTACACTTTGGTACCCTGAATCTGAAGCATGCTTTGCATGAAGCAAAATCCTGAAATCAAAAGTATTAATATTATATATTATTTAAAATATATATTTTTAATTATGATATATCCACAATAACATCTATGAGTAATATTTCAAGAAATATTTTGCAATTCTTTTTCATCTTTTTAGTATAAATTTTTTTAAAACAATTTTATTCACAAAAGTCACATAATTTAAAACTTGTTTATTCTATTATTTTTCTAAATATTAACTTAAAGAAAAAGTTTTACCTGGTATCGGCTTCTTCATGGGATGACTCCAATTCTTCTACTTCCTGGCATCTGATGTTCCCATGAACACTTTGTATGATGAAACAGGATTCACCTTTGTTCAGGTAAACTGAACGCCTCTGTATTGTAGAGATGTATTCAGTTGTTTGCCATTCATTAAAGAAAAGTTCAACCAGAGCTTCTTTATTACAACCTGCACTAAGAAATTTCTTCCACTGCTTTGGAACCTTTTGTGATTTGCTTCCAGTAATTGCAATTCTCAATTCTCCTTGGCTGTATCTGTTGGATCTCTCTCTATTCTTTATGGATATGGCTGGATAGATGTCTGAAACAATGTCAACACGGCCTTCTGAGCTGACATGTGTCAGACATTTTCTAAGAACAACCTTTGCTAATTCTTGAAATGTTTCAGGAATCTCAGAAGTAGAAAGTGATTGTAACACTGCCATGAGATCTATAATCCAAGCTGAACCATCTGGAGTCTGAGGTAATGGGTCAACATCTTTCTCAATTGTGTCAACTAGCTTGACTTTAGCTGTTTTAGTGAAACTGCCATCGGCGTTGGATAATGGCCAAGGCACAGGTCCAAGGGTGTGTTTGAATACTTCTCTCAGATCAAGCTTCCTAGATTGGGCAATGACTATCATCCTAGCAAAGATATCTCTATCAGTTTTAAGAATTACTTCCTTTCCTTTGACTTTCACAGTTGCCTGTTTTTGAAGTGACCTAAATGTTTTCAAGTTCAACTTATGCATGGTTTCATAAAATGGGACTTTACACTCTACTAGTCTTTCTTCACAAAACTTTTTCAGTTGTGCTTCGCCCTTTTTCTCTGCTTGTAGTAAGTCGGCAGCTATGTTATCACTTGCTGTTACACCTGAACAAAGGCTCACAAGATTCTCAGATGGTTGGAATGGATTACCAATCGACCTTGTAACTTGTAGAACCTGTTCTACACTTCTTTGATCATGGGCAATTCTGGTCAAAGTTAGTTCTTTGTGGCCTTGTGTTGATGCACGACCTGCTGAGCCTACTGTAGATCGGCAGTTATCAGAAATTTGTGCTCTCAAGTGTGCTGTAGCTACCCATTTTTGAACTGCTCCTACAACATGTATACTATAATAAAGCATGATCTTATATTTTATTGGGCAACACAGCACATGAAAAAGTGTAATTATCAGTTTAATATCCTATTTAACAGCCAGTGTCATACTTGGACATGTCCTCAACCATGACACTTGCTGGAGGTTAAACACATACAAAGATGATAATTACGAATATATGTCAAACAGTCTAGGTCAATGATGAGTCTATCACAGGAATATTCAGGTAAGTTTGAATCATTCAATATCACAAAACTGCAACAACACAAATACAGCACAAATACACACATATATATAAATTTATAATATTGATCAGATTTATAGGTGTAACATATTTTGACATGATTTAAGTAACATTTGTATCTATATTCTTGTTAAACAATGAAAAAGGAGTACCTTTTTTCAAGCTTTTACCAAGGATTCCCCCTTTTACTTTGGTGTCCCGGTTCATGGTTTGCTCTATACTTTGATCAACAGCAACCTGAGAAAATGGGTGGTGAGATCTTTTCACAACAAAGTTTCCTTGGTCAAACTGTTCCTTTGTCTCTGGATGGTTTATGTCCAGTGTAACCATGTTGCTAATGTACATCGGCAAGTACCTTAAAAGTTAGTATATATAGTATTAATAGTTATTTTTAGGATTTATGTGAAATATGCATATGTTTGTTGCATTGTGATAAGCAAAGTGGATTAAATTGGAAAGCAAATTAGATTAGATTTGAATAGAAATTTGAACATTAGTACCTGGCATAGTTCAGTCGATCATATGCAAAGATCATAGGCAACATCAGTTTTAGGCTATTCAGGTACAATTGCCAATTTCCTTCACGTGTTGCTCGAATAAACTGAAGCAAGATAGACACCATCTTCATATAAGAGCTCCAGTATTCTGCCATTGGACCATCGGGATTGTCACAGAATTCTGTGTATCTCTGGAAAATATCTGTGAACTCCTTTTTCTGACTCAATCTCTCGATCGCCCTGTTGCTTACATTCCTGTCTTCACAAATTAGTTTTATTTCATCAGCTAGTTCAGTTTGATCTCCCATTAACTCCAGTTTCTGAAGAAAGACTTCCCACCGTAATTGATGCAGTGCTTCATAAGCAACTTTGTGTATTCTGATAGCTCTATTATAGTGTTTGCCTTCAATGACACCATTTATTGATCCAGATCCCAGAAGTCCAGATTCAATGAGAATATCATATAGTCCTGCATCTTTGAACCGCTTACCAATAACAGCCATGTAAGTGCAAGCCACATGAAAGCCACCCATGCAGGGAACAATTCTCTCAAACTCTAGTGGGTTTTTCCAAATCACCTCCAAAATCTTAGCATACATTGCTTGGTCAAAGAATATCACAACATCTTCTTGCCTAACTTCATTTGCCATTTCTGTTGACCGTTTTAAGACATTGTACAGGACCTGTAGTTCTGTGGGAGGTTTGTCAATAACTTCACAATAGCCAATGACACTTTGTCTGTGCATTAAACTACTTTCTGCATCCATGATTTCATTAAAACCAGACCATCCAGGAATGTGTTGTCCAGTTTGAACTGAAGTAGGTTGTAGTGATGAATCAATTCTTTGTCTCAATAAAAGCCAAAGGAACTCCTTCTTGGATGCTTCATCAAACACATCTTTGGATGCTATCATTTGGCCTACATCAGACAGCATAACACCAGGGTTTTTTCTTTTCCCACTTACATAAGGAATCATTTCTTTTGCTTGAATAGATGTAGATTTCTTTCCTAAACCTTTTTTGGGCCTTGAAATACAAACAAGTGTTATATTAGGTCATATGTATATATCCAACATGCAAATGTAATCTGTAAATAAATTGTCAGTCAGTTGCCTATGCTTGTTAGAGGTTAAGTAATCACCAAGGTTAGTCTGTCAATCTGTCCCATTTAAGAAGAGAACTAATAGAATAACTATTGATTGATGAAGGTTCTGTACTATAAATTACTGAGTGTTGACAAGTAACTGCAGGTATATATTTTAAATAAAAATTTTCAACCAAAAATCTCTGAAGCAAAGTATATAATGGGTTAAACCGTAAAGCAACTGCATAAGCTGCATTCATAAGACCTGAGGAAAAATTATAGACTATAAATAACTGAAAGACATAATACCTAGCTACATCAGGTGAACAAAAATCCACACTTCTTTGGATTGATATTCCGTTTGTGCAGTGTGTGGTTCCTTCTCCAGATAGTGTCTCCTCAAGAATATCATTGTTATCCCAGCAAAATATGGTGAATACATTTGGCTTCATATTCTTGGGTATCATGGTCTTTTTCTGTAGTTGTTCTTCTGCCATGAGTGTATCTACACGATCGAGTGTGCTCAAAGAAACTCCGTGGCCTAATTTATTCAAAATCTCGACCACCTGGGATGATCCTGTCAATTGTTTAACTGTTATAGGTAGAGATAAGTGTTTGGCGGTCTTAATTGTTCCATTTGAAGCATTGTAGAGGAGGTCTTGACCAATAGAATTAATGATGTTGTGCTTTGCAGGTACGGCAGTAATCTTACTTTCAGAAAATTCGCACGAATCAGTCAGTAGCCATAATAGCATGTTGTATAACAAGATGGGGATTTCAAATTCATTCATCTTCAAGTCATTTGGTTGTGGTGGCATTGGCATGGTATCCTCAATATCCAGAATAACTCTTCGCAAAATTTTTGCTGCTTGAAACACTTTGACATTTTGTTCTTTTTTATTTTCTCCTGATGAATATATGGCAGGCTCCTCTTCCTCAGTATCACTGTTGGGTGTGTCCGTTTCATGCTGTTGGTATGACTTGCCAGCCAACTGTCCCTTTGGAATTGTTTTGGAATATATTATTGTTGGTTCATTTTTCAAAGGGGAAGCCCAAAAATCAATTTTGTCTCCTAAATGTGTTTCAATTTTTTTCTTCAACTTTTGTCTTTTGTACAAATCACTATTGAGACCTTCTTGTTGGAGCTGCTCCAGATATTGCTTATGCAAATCAGTGAGAGACAGTATTTCATGGTTTTCAATTACTTTAACCCCAATCTCTCTTAATATCTGTTTAAAAACTGCATCATGAAACTCAGCATTGCACGAACTTGATGATGTACCAGGTGTACCTTGTTTTCGTGATGTGTACTGTACAAAACATGATTTGTGATACCTTACTTCACTAGCTACAACATCTTGATCATGTAATTGTGTTATAATTCTTTCATCCTTTTTCTTTTTGGCTGATCTTAGCAAAGTCTCACCCACACTAAATGTTTGACACTGTGTTAGTTTTTCTTCAACTCTTCCTCTTATACCACCAGAGGCTTTTCTGGTCTTTTTACTTTGGCAAATAATACATTTTGTCATTGCAGTGGGAGTTAATCTTGCTCTTGTAGTTGGTTTCTTTACTGGAGGGTATTCTTCAGAATTTGAATTGCCTTGAGAACTTGAATCTCTTTTTGGGAGAGTTCGGATGTTTGATTTATTTGTGTAACCCTGGTAACACTTTCTATGGTAATACCCCTTTGGACCTTTAATGAAGTATGATTCGAGCCTGTTGTGTACATCATCATTTCTTTTCTCAGCAGCATTCTTAAAGCTTTGCCAGCTTATCTCTGTAAATGATGACAAGTTTTCTGTTTGCCCTTTTCTGTTACATATCAAACATGCATCCCAGTTAATAATATCTGCAGGGCTATTCATTCTACCTTCTCAAATGCCTACAACCTATGTAAGAAATTATTTCACATTAATAATCTATAACATGCTTTATAAATACTGAGCCTATTTAAAACACAAATAGTTACAACCAATATCAAGCTTAAAAGAATATATGTTGGTAACCTAACAACCTCATGTAGGATCTATATGCACATGTCCCTTAATTACACATACTTTAATGGTAGATATTAATCACATTAAGAGTTATATAATTTAGCTCCAACAAGAAAAAAAATAGAAACTCTCATAGTTAACAAATCTTTAACATTCCCAACTGTTAAAAATCATCATGAGTTATATTTACATCTCTAATCTCTGCATAAAGGCATTCAAGATCTGGCATTTTTAATTGCATAAAATTTGCAAGGAAACTTTGGAATGATGAACAATATAATTTAAAGTATTTATATTGCTACTCACCTAAACATGCAAAATATTTTTGCAGACAAATATCCAAAAATATAAGTATAGCCACATATTTACACATATCATTGCAGTAAAATAATCACCCATGTGCTCTGATATGAAAAAATCAATAAGTTAACCTCATGATGACATCACTAATATGCCTCTATGATGTCACAACTATTATTACCAGGACAACCTTTCATATCATATTTACTGCATGGTGTGGAATAAAATGACCATTTTGAACCAGGAGTTTATTAGTTTGGATATCAATTTACAATCATTTATGTGTGTGTTATCATTATACATTTTATATTACTTGGGTAAAGAAATCAATTGAGATGAAAATTGAGTTTTGAAAAAAAAGCGTATAGGACCTATACAGACATCTTAAATCACAGTAGAGGATGAATGCGGTTAATAACTGCTTCCTGTTTGATAACTAAATGTATTAATACTTTCACAAACTTTTTAGAATGATTTAAATTAAAAGTGCAAGTGAAAATCTGGTTTAAAACAATAAAAATGCCTTATTGGGCCCAAAAAGTCCATTTTCAGATTTTTTTCGTTTTTTTCCATTTTGGGGTAGGGGTAAACTTTGCTCATGTTATCATGATTTTAGCATAAAAATAGTGAACTGACATTCACCAAATGCCACAAATATATTCTACAGTGAATATAGAAGACATTTTAGTCAGTTTTTTGTTAACAAACACATGAAAAATGAATGTATAGAGAACATCTTGAAATACGCCTCCAGAAAGTAAGAGAAATTTTGGTGAAAATTTGTTGGTTTTCAGTCCAGATTTCATAAAATATCATGTGCATTATATTTTTTTAGCTTTAAATATATTGCTACATGTTTGTCACATGCCTTAAACCCCCAAAACCATAATTATAAGCTATAGATTGACTCCAATCAGGCATAACCTAGCATCAGTACATTTTCATTTTTGCACCAAAATTTGGTTGGGGGTACCATCACAAATTGGTGTTGTATGCAAAAACGCGTAACTTGCTGCAACTCCAACAGGCAGATCTCGAAAGTACATATATAAACGAACAAAATGACACCAAGAACAGCTGGTAAACGGGGGGGGTCCACCAAAAGTGATTTTCTGGCCGTCAGACCAAGGACTAAAAATGAGTAAATGCTAATTATATCCCCAGACGAAAGTCAGGTCCGCCGCCGCCGCCGTAGAAATTTCCTTGTGGACGCGATAACTCAAAAACGGATTAATATTTTTTTTTCAAACTTGGTACACATGTTAAGGATGCCCAAAGGAAGATCCCTATTTTAAGGTGACCTTAAACTCCAAATAATAAAGAACTTATGGCCACCTTAAGGTCAGAAATTGCACTTTTGACCACTTAGAGCCCTCTAGGTCACAAACTATGAGGCGTATCTGGCTTAAATTTTACCTGAGAACACATTAATATATTCTTAGTACATGTGCCGAAAATCAAGACTTTAAGTTGAGGAGAAAATTGTGTTTGGGGCCCATAAAGACCCCACTTAGCACTTTTTTCCTACATTTTTAACATATTTTGCCCTATAATTTGGAAGTGGTAATTCTGATGAGTCTCAAACTGCTCTAGGTGTAACTCCTATATGTAATCCTTGTCTGTGAAAAATTTAAAGGCTGTAGGTTTACCTGTTAGGCCGACTTGAGGTCTCAAAATTGCCCACAGAGACCCAATTTATGGACTTTTTACCACCTTCAAGCACTGTAGCTTTCAAACAATGTCTCTCATCTAAGGGAAATATCATCTGAGAATATATCAATATGTTTTTCTTGTATGTACTCCAAAATTTAGGCCTTTAATAGACATTTAACCCATGTATGAGGACCATAAATCCCCACCCGAGTGACCCTTTTTAGACATTTTTCACATATTTTGCCCTGTAACTTGGAAATGGTAAGTCTGAGAAGTTTCAAACTGTATTAGATACATATTCTATGTGTAATCTTAGTATGTGACAAATTTTAAGTCTGAAGCTTTAATTTGAAGGCCACATTGAGGTCTCTGACGGGCTCCCAAAGACCGAGTATATGGACTTTTTGCCACCTTTAAGCCCTGTGACTGTTAAACTATGTGACTGATAGGGCTGAAATCTCATCTGGGAATACATTATTATGTTCTTTTTACATGTGCCAAAAATCATGGCTTGAAGTAGACATTTAAACTGTGTATGAGGACCATAAACACCCACCCGAGTGACCCTTTTAAGACATTTTTCATATATTTTGCTCTGTAACTTGGAAATGGTAAGTCTGAGAAGTTTCAAACTTTATTAGATATATATTCTATGTATAATCTTAGTATGTGACAGATTATAAATCTGAAGCTTTAATTTGAAGGCCACATCGAGATCTCTAAAAGGCCCACAGAGACCCAATATTTGGACTTTTTGCCACCTTTAAGCCCTGTGACTGTTAAACTATGTGATTGATGGAGCTGAAATCCCATCTGGGAATGCATTATTATGTCCTTTCTACATGTGCCGAAAATCAAGGCTTTTAGTAGACATTTAACCTGTGTATGAGGGCCATAAACACTCACCCAAGTGACCTTTTTTGACATTTTTTTCCGTATTTTGCCCTGTTATTTGGAAATGCTTAGTGTGACAAGTCTTAAACTGTATTATATATAATTTTTGTTTGTTATGTTTGTCCCCCAAAAAGTTTCAGCTCTGTAGTTTAATTGCTAAGGTCTCTTTAACAATTGTAAAATGCCCACAGAGACCCAGTTTTGGATATTATACCACTTTAAAGCCCTGTAACTGTCGAACTATGTGGGTCATAGAGCTGAAATCTTTGAATTTTTCAAAGGAAGTGCCTGTCTATTTAAATTTTTATTAATAATGTTATGGCTATCTTACACTTTTAAGTATTTATTTTTGTGTGTTATCTCTCTGCTTGCTGAGTTTTTAACTTTTTAAAATGAAACTGGTTAAACATATTCAAGTAGGCAAAATGGACACTGTTATTTTCTGGTGAGCTATAAGTCCAATATTAATGAAATTATAGCCTTATGTAGTAAAAATAGGGGATTTTTAACCCTCAACTAGCCCAGTTTTATTCAGTTTGCCTCAGTTAATTTTGACACAGTTCCTACAGTTACTAACTCATTTCAGTTGATAATCACATTCTTAAAATTCTCAATTCTGAATTATTATTATAAATCTGTTCTTGTGGTTTGATAATTTATATTTAATTCTGGAGGTATATAATTTTCCTGTTGGACATTCCTTATTTATATATTTGATTTTATTTTAGTGATAAGATTAACTGAGCTTTTTGTATTTGATTACCCCTTTTGTTTACCATTTGTGCTGTAGCACTCTATCTCTTTGTAGTCCCACCCCCATCCACCTCTGGGACCTCCAGCTATTGAGTGACACTAAATAAACAAAGGTATTGAATGATATCAAATGAGAAACAAAGAACCAGACTTTTCAGTGGGGTTGCAGATCTTCTGTAACAGTGAGAGAGGTGTGGAGAAGGGGAGAGGGGTGGGGTGGGGTTGGGAGATGGGGTTTGCTTCATTATCTAATAAGACAAAGGGGAGTCAGAACTGAGATTGTGTCACATATTTAGGTTGCATATATATGGACCACATATATAGGAATTGAGGAAATGAATAACTGAAAAACAATGCAAATTCTAAAAATAATATAATAAAATAATAATATAAATAATATATAATTTTTAAATAATATTTTATTTGTGAACAAATATAGAAACAGATATGCGCTTTTGGGATTATGAATCATTTAAATACTTTGAAAATAGGTTCAGAGTCACCCTTTGCAGGAAGATTGAAAAGTATGATGAGTTGAGTTAGAAATAATATTTTATTTGTCAACAAATATAGAAACAGATATGCTCTTTTGGGATTATTAATTTGGAATGGACATTCAATCATCAATCATTTAAATACTTTGAAAATAGGTTCAGAGTTATCATTGCAGGAAGATTGAAAATATGCTCTGTTGAGTTATGTATTCGGCGTCTGGGGATACACCATCTTCCTTGGGAAGATATAAACTTAGTAGATTGATGTGCTGAAGTTCATATAACTTTTCTCAAGATTTATGGCATACAACAAATGGCTTACATAAAAAATTCCCGATCAAAACCTGTGGCATGAGTGATGACCTGTCTGGGGATATGTTGGCGCCGAGTTGGCCCAATCTAGTTATCTCTAAAAGTATTGCAGATATCCAATTTTTATCAAATAACTCATTCATCTACTTTTGGGAGAGCTTTCACATGGTGAAGTTCCAGACCCGTAGGTAATTACTCACCTACTCAAAATGAGTAAATTCGAATTATCTCTAAAAGTATTGTAGATAGCCAATTTTTCTCAGATAACTCATTCGCCTACTTTTGAGAGAGCTTTCACTTGGTGAAGTTTCAGACCCGTAGCTAATTATTCACCTACTCAAAATGAGTAAATGCGAATTATCTCTAGAAGTATTGCAGATAGCCAGTATTTCTCAAATAACTTATTAATATGAAAACAACTTATAGGAAGTCATGGGCTGCAAATCTTTTCATGTGGTCAGATTTGACCTTGGGCCCCTCCTGCTTATTATTGGTCCTAGAGGTTTGCAATGTGAAAACGACTTATAGGAAATCATGGGCTGCGAATCTTTTGATGTGGTCAGACTTCACCTTGGGCCCCTGCTACAGGGTCAAATAAGGGTAGCCAAACTTAAAAGTGCTTTCAGCTTGCTTATTAACGGAAAATGCTGTTTATCCTCTAAACTATGTTAGTTGGCCTTTGTCGGTGGATACATCCAGCATCTGGCCACAGATGCGTCCTTGGTCTAGTTGCTACTTGTAGTGAAAGTGTGAAAAATCACAAATGTCTTGCAAACCGTAAGAGATAGAGCAATTTCGAGCGAATTTTTGACCCACTGGGGTCCTAGGGGATTGGTGAACTTTGGCCTACTTTTGAGTGAGTAATAGCACTTTTACCTAATATAATTATATGGCTAAAAACTCTCAAACTATTGCATTTAGAGTATTTTGTTGCAATATGTTGTTCAGCTACTTTCTCCACAGCTACAACATGGTCAGTAGTTTGGAAGTGTATCTCCATAGCTAAGTGAGTAATAGCTACTTTGTCAATTTTTTATGATAACCATAATGAGTAAATGGCTTATATCTTCAAAAGTATTGCAGCTACATAATTTCTCTCAAATATGTTGTTCATCTACTTTTTTGTGAACGGTAACATATTTAAGTTTCACAACTGTTGCTCAATGCACAAGTGAATAGTGGCTACTTTATTGCTACTTTTAGTGAAAATGTGAAAAATCACAAATGTCTCGCAAACCGTAAGAGATAGAGCAATTTCGAGCGAATTTTTGACCCACCGGGTGGTACAACAATGTCCTATGCTAAGGAGATTGCTGAACTTTGGCCTACTTTTGAGTGAGTAATAGCACTTTTACCTAATATATTTATATGGCTTATAACTCTCAAACTATTGCATTTAGAGTATTTTGTTGCAATATGTTGTTCAGCTACTTTCTCCACAGCTACAACATGGTCAGTAGTTTGAAAGTGTATCTCCATAGCTAAGTGAGAAATAGCTACTGTGTCAATTTTTAATGATAACCATAATGAGTAAATGCCTTATATCTTCAAAAGTAATGCAGCTACATAATTTCTCTCAAATATGTTGTTCATCTACTTTTTTGTGAACTGTAACATATTTAACTTTCACAACTGTTGCTCAATGCACAAGTGAGTAGTGGCTACTTTACTGCTACTTTTTAGTGAAAATGTGAAAAATCACAAATATCTCACAAACCATAAGAGCAAAATGAGTAAATGCTAATTATCTGTAAAAGTATTGCGGATACCCAATTTTTATCAAATAACTCATTCATCTACTTTTGGGAGAGCTTTCACATGGTGAACTTTCAGACCTGTAGATAATTACTCGCCTACTCAAAATGAGTAAATGCGAATTATCTCTTAAAAGTATTGCAGATAGCCAATTTTTCTCAAATAACTCATTCATCTACTTTTGGAAGAGCTTTCACATGGTGAAGTTTCAGACCCATAGCTAATTACTCACCTACTCAAAATGAGTAAATTCGAATTATCTCTAAAAGTATTGTAGATAGCCAATTTTTCTCAAATAACTCATTCGCCTACTTTTGAGAGAGCTTTCACTTGGTGAAGTTTCAGACCCGTAGCTAATTATTCACCTACTCAAAATGAGTAAATGCGAATTATCTCTAGAAGTATTGCAGATAGCCAGTATTTCTCAACTTATTAATATGAAAACAACTTATAGGAAGTCATGGGCTGCAAATCTTTTCATGTGGTCAGATTTGACCTTGGGCCCCTCCTGCTTATTATTGGTCCTAGAGGTTTGCAATGTGAAAACGACTTATAGGAAATCATGGGCTGCGAATCTTTTGATGTGGTCAGACTTCACCTTGGGCCCCTGCTACAGGGTCAAATAAGGGTAGCCAAACTTAAAAGTGCTTTCAGCTTGCTTATTAACGAAAAATGCTGTTTATCCTCTAAACTATGTTAGTTGGCCTTTGTCGGTGGATACATCCAGCATCTGGCCACAGATGCGTCCTTGGTCTAGTTGCTACTTGTAGTGAAAGTGTGAAAAATCACAAATGTCTTGCAAACCGTAAGAGATAGAGCAATTTCGAGCGAATTTTTGACCCACCGGGGTCCTAGGGGATTGGTGAACTTTGGCCTACTTTTGAGTGAGTAATAGCACTTTTACCTAATATAATTATATGGCTAAAAACTCTCAAACTATTGCATTTAGAGTATTTTGTTGCAATATGTTGTTCAGCTACTTTCTCCACAGCTACAACATGGTCAGTAGTTTGGAAGTGTATCTCCATAGCTAAGTGAGTAATAGCTACTTTGTCAATTTTTTATGATAACCATAATGAGTAAATGGCTTATATCTTCAAAAGTATTGCAGCTACATAATTTCTCTCAAATATGTTGTTCATCTACTTTTTTGTGAACGGTAACATATTTAAGTTTCACAACTGTTGCTCAATGCACAAGTGAATAGTGGCTACTTTATTGCTACTTTTAGTGAAAATGTGAAAAATCACAAATGTCTCGCAAACCGTAAGAGATAGAGCAATTTCGAGCGAATTTTTGACCCACCGGGTGGTACAACAATGTCCTATGCTAAGGAGATTGCTGAACTTTGGCCTACTTTTGAGTGAGTAATAGCACTTTTACCTAATATATTTATATGGCTTATAACTCTCAAACTATTGCATTTAGAGTATTTTGTTGCAATATGTTGTTCAGCTACTTTCTCCACAGCTACAACATGGTCAGTAGTTTGAAAGTGTATCTCCATAGCTAAGTGAGAAATAGCTACTGTGTCAATTTTTAATGATAACCATAATGAGTAAATGCCTTATATCTTCAAAAGTAATGCAGCTACATAATTTCTCTCAAATATGTTGTTCATCTACTTTTTTGTGAACTGTAACATATTTAACTTTCACAACTGTTGCTCAATGCACAAGTGAGTAGTGGCTACTTTACTGCTACTTTTTAGTGAAAATGTGAAAAATCACAAATATCTCACAAACCATAAGAGCAAAATGAGTAAATGCTAATTATCTGTAAAAGTATTGCGGATACCCAATTTTTATCAAATAACTCATTCATCTACTTTTGGGAGAGCTTTCACATGGTGAACTTTCAGACCTGTAGATAATTACTCGCCTACTCAAAATGAGTAAATGCGAATTATCTCTTAAAAGTATTGCAGATAGCCAATTTTTCTCAAATAACTCATTCATCTACTTTTGGAAGAGCTTTCACATGGTGAAGTTTCAGACCCATAGCTAATTACTCACCTACTCAAAATGAGTAAGTGCGAATTATCTCTAAAAATATTGCAGATAGCCAATTTTTCTCAAATAACTCATTCATCTACTTTTGGAAGAGCTTTCACATGGTGAAGTTTCAGACCCATAGCTAATTACTCACCTACTCAAAATGACTAAGTGCGAATTATCTCTAAAAGTATTGCAGATAGCCAATTTTTCTCAACTCATTCATCTACTTTTGGGAGAGCTTTCACTTGCTGAAGTTTCAGACCCGTAGATAATTATTCACCTACTCAAAATGAGTAAATGCTAATTATCTCTAAAAGTATTGCGGATACCCAATTTTTATCAAATAACTCATTCATCTACTTTTGCCAGAGCTTTCACATGATGAAGTTCCACACCCGTAGGTAATTACTCACCTACTCAAAATGAGTAAATGCGAATTATCTCTAAAAGTATTGCAGTTAGCCAATTTCTCTCAAATAACTCATTCATCTACTTTTGGGAGAGCTTTCACATGGTGAAGTTTCAGACCCGTAGATAATTACTCACCTACTCAAAATGAGTAAATGCGAATTATCTCTAAAAGTATTGCAGTTAGCCAATTTTTCTCAAATAACTCATTCACCTACTTTTGGGAGAGCTTTCACTTGGTGAAGTTTCAGACCCATAGCTAATTATTCACCTCAAAATGAGTAAATGCTAATTATCTCTAAAACTATTGCGGATACCCAATTTTTATCAAATAACTCATTCATCTACTTTTGGGAGAGCTTTCACATGGTGAAGTTTCAGACCCATAGATAATTACACACCTACTCAAAATGAGTAAATGCTAATTATCTCTAAAAATATTGCGGATACCCAATTTTTTAGCAAATAACTCATTCATCTACTTTTGGGAGAGCTTTCACATGGTGAAGTTCCAGACCCGTAGGTAATTACTCACCTACTCAAAATGAGTAAATGCGAATTATCTCTAAAAGTATTGCGGATAGCCAATTTTTCTCAAATAACTCATTCACCTACTTTTGGGAGAGCTTTCACTTGAAGTTTCAGACCCGTAGCTAATTATTCACCTACTCAAAATGGGTAAATGGTAATTAAGCGTCCCGCAAGGGACGCTTGTTTGTGTATAGGAGACCTTCAGGCTCGGCTCCGCATTTTGTTTTCCTTATAACTCTGTAACCGTTAGGCGGATTCTTTTCAAATTTGGCAGGTTTAGGCAGTAGCCTTGGGGAATTTTTTTGAATATGCTGCAGTGACATTTCAACCAATCAGAGAGGCCACATGACCAAAAATGTCTTTTTTTCGATGGGGAAGCTTGTCCGGATGATAACTTGAAAGGAATTTTATCAATTCACCTGAAACTTGGCAAATACGTTCATTCTATTAAAATCTGGAAATCATTAGATTTTGGCATTGATTGGTTAAGAAATGGCCGAGTAATTAATGATTAATTAATCATTATGAATTTTCCAAATAAGGAAAACACAAAAATGTTTATATCTCGAAAAGCGTGCTAGATAGAGCGATTTCGACGAAATTTTTGACCCACAGGGTATCTCTGCAGAGTAGCCATGCTAATTTTCAAAAAAATTTTATCTTGCCAAAAATGGCGGCCATTTTGAATTTTCGAATTTTTGCGCAAAAATTGCAAAACACAAAAATGCTAATATCTCGAAAACCAGGCTAAATAGAATGATTTCGACGAAATTTTTGATCTTCAGGGTATCTCTGCAGAGCAGCTATCCCAAAGAGCTTTCACTCGGTGAAGTTTCAGACCCGTAGCTAATTATTCACCTACTCAAAATGAGTAAATGCTAATTATCTCTAAAACTATTGCGGATACCCAATTTTTATCAAATAACTCATTCACCTACTTTTGGGAGAGCTTTCACTTGGTGAAGTTTCAGATCCATAGCTAATTATTCACCTACTCAAAATGAGTAAATGCGAATTATCTCTTAATAGTATTGCAGATAGCCAATTTTTCTCAAATAACTCATTCACCTACTTTTGGGAGAGCTTTGACTTGGTGAAGTTTCAGACCCATAGCTAATTATTCACCTACTCAAAATGAGTAAATGCGAATTATCTCTAAAAGTATTGCGGAGACCCAATTTTTATCAAATAACTCATTCATCTATTTTTGAGAGAGCTTTCGCATGGTGAAGTTTCAGACCCGTAGATAATTACTCACCTACTCAAAATGAGTAAATGCGAATTATCTCTTAAAAGTATTGCAGATAGCCAATTTTTCTCAAATAACTCATTCACCTACTTTTGGAAGAGCTTTCACATGGTGAAGTTTCAGACCCATAGCTAATTACTCACCTACTCAAAATGAGTAAATGCGAATTATCTCTAAAAGTAAATCAGAAAGTGTGAATATCTTGAAAGCTGTACGAGATACAGCGATTTGACCCGCAGGGTAGCACAAGAGTAACCTATACAAAGGGCAAAAATTTCAATTTTTGAGAGGGTGGTACAACAATGTCCTATGCTAAGGGGATTGGTGAACTTTGGCCTACTTTTGAGTGAGTAATAGCACTTTTACCTAATATAATTATTTGGCTTATAACTCTCAAGCTATTGCATTTAGAGTATTTTGTTGCAATATGTTGTTCAGCTACTTTCTCCACAGCTACAACATGGTCAGTAGTTTGGAAGTGTATCTCCATAGCTAAGTGAGTAATAGCTACTTTGTCAATTTTTTATGATAACCATAATGAGTAAATGGCTTATATCTTCAAAAGTATTGCAGCTACATAATTTCTCTCAAATATGTTGTTCATCTACTTTTTTGTGAACGGTAACATATTTAAGTTTCACAACTGTTGCTCAATGCACAAGTGAATAGTGGCTACTTTATTGCTACTTTTAGTGAAAATGTGAAAAATCACAAATATCTCGTAAACCGTAAGAGATAGAGCAATTTCGAGCGAATTTTTGACCCACAGGGTGGTACAACAATGTCCTATGCTAAGGGGATTGCTGAACTTTGGCCTACTTTTGGGTGAGTAATAGCACTTTTACCTAATGTAATTATATGGCTTATAACTCTCAAACTATTCCATTTAGAGAATTTTGTTGCAATATGTTGTTCAGCTACTTTCTCCACAGCTACAACATGGTCAGTAGTTTGGAAGTGCATCTCCATAGCTAAATGAGTAATAGCTACTTTGTCACTTTTTAATGATAACCATGATGAGTAAATGGCTTATATCTTCAAAAGTATTGCAGCTACACAATTTCTCTCAAATATGTTGTTCATCTACTTTTTTGTGAACTGTAACATATTGAAGTTTCGCAACTGTTGCTCAATGTACAAGTGAGTAATGGCTACTTTATTGCTACTTTTAGTGAAAATGTGAAAAATCACAAATATCTCAAACCATAAGAGCAGAATGAGTAAATGCTAATTATCTGTAAAAGTATTGCGGATACCCCAATTTTTATCAAATAACTCATTCATCTACTTTTGGGAGAGCTTTCACATGGTGCAGTTTCAGACCCGTAGATAATTACTCACCTACTCAAAATGAGTAAATGCGAATTATCTCTAAAAGTATTGCAGATAGCCAATTTTTCTCAAATAACTCGTTCATCTACTTTCGGGAGAGCTTTCACTTGGTGAAGTTTCAGACCCGTAGCTAATTATTCAGTTACTCAAAATGAGTAAATGCTAATTATCTAAAACTATTGCGGATACCCAATTTTTATCAAATAACTCATTCATCTACTTTTGGGAGAGCTTTCACATGGTGAAGTTTCAGACCCGTAGATAATTACTCACCTACTCAAAATGAGTAAATGCGAATTATCTCTAAAAGTATTGCAGATAGCCAATTTTTCTCAAATAACTCGTTCATCTACTTTTGGGAGAGCTTTCACTTGAAGTTTCAGACCTGTACCTAATTATTCACCTACTCAAAATGAGTAAATGCAAATTATCTCTTAAAGTATTGCGGATACCCAATTTTTATCTAATAACTCATTCATCTACTTTTGGGAGAGCTTTCACATGGTGAAGTTTCAGACCCGTAGATAATTACTCACCTACTCAAAATGAGTAAATGCTAGTTATCTCTAAAAGTATTGCGGATACCCAATTTTTCTCAAATAACTCATTCATCTACTTTTGGGAGAGCTTTCACATGGTGAAGTTCCAGACGCGTAGGTAATTACTCACCTACTCAAAATGAGTAAATGCAAATTATCTCTAAAAGTATTGCAGATAGCCAATTTTTCTCAAATAAGTCATTCATCTAGTTTTTCGGGCTATATCTAGGAAACTGTAAGGTGTAGGAAGTTGATACTTGGTAGAGACATTGGTTAGGGGATGTAGGTGTGCAACGTCATTTTCTGACCTTGATTTGACCCTTCACCTGGCCGTAGTGACCTTGACCTATAAAATCTTGTCTGGGCTATATCTCGGAAACCGTAAGGTCTAGGAAGTTCATACTTGGAAGGGACATTGGTTAGGGGGTGTAGGTGTGCAACGTCATGGTCTGACCTTGATTTGACCTTTGACCTTGCTGTAGTGACCTTGACCTATAAAATCTTGTCCGGCTATATCTCGGAAACCGTAAGGTGTAGGAAGTTGATACTTGGTAGGGACATTGGTTATTGGGTGTAGGTGTGCGACGTCATGGTCTGACCTTCATTTGATCTTTGACCTTGCTGTAGCGACCTTGACCTAAAAAATCTGGTCCGGGCTATATCTCGGAAACTGCAAGGTGTAGGAAGTTGATACTTGGTAGGGACATTGGGTAGGGGGTGAAGGTGTGCGACGTCATAGTCTGACCTTGGTTTGACCTTTGACCTTACTGTAGTGACCTCGGCCTATAAAATCTTGTCTGGGCTATATCTCGGAAACTGTAAGGTGTAGGAAGTTGATACTTGGTAGGGACATTGGTTAGGGGGTGTAGGTGTGCGACGTCATGGTCTGACCTTGATTTCACCATTGCCCATGCTGTAGTGACCTTGACCTATGAAATCATTGTGAATATCTCGGAAAAGGTATTTCTTCCCCTTTAATGCTCGGTGGGAGATACACACCGCGGCAGTGGTCTTGTTACATGCTGAAATACATTTTCTTTTATGTTTCAATGATTTTGCAGTTGAATTCTGGTGTTGAGCTGCAGAGTCTGCCTAGCAGAGATTAAGCTCTATAAAGTACAGATTCTGATTGTGGAATCATAAGCTTCAGACTGTGATATTTCTTGTTTTGCTGTTGAAAATAGATTTTTTATTGCGTTAATACATCCTATCCAATGGACAATTGCTTTACCGGTCGGCGTGACCGGTCCCGCCAAACGCCAGAAAAAGACGTCCTGTATATAATACCGGCAGGACCGGTCAGTAGTGTGCATTCGCTAGGTGGCGCATCATACTTGCTTCCTGTCCAGACAGAGTGACGTCAGTTCATCTTTTTCGTTTGGCGCGTGTAGTGTGCAGACGCGTTTTGAAGTTATCTCCAAGTTTGATGAAAACACGGTTTATTCTACGAATTTAAAGCTTATTTTCATCTGAAAATATATATATTGTGTTACATACATATCAGGGCCTCTCCAGGACTTTAACGAGGCATTATTTTATAGCCAGTTTTGAAGATTTTCTGTGTACTTGTTGTCGAGAGGAAATCGTGGGTGAGAGGTCGTGTGTTGTCCCTGCAGCATTCCTTCTTCTGCACAGAAGGTTGTATCTACCCTCCATTTATTTCTTCGTAGTCGAGTAACACTGATTGTATGTCGACGAGAAGAATTTAGAAGGAAAGAAGAGTGCATCGTCTGACATCATCACTTCCAGCTTATGCTTGTCACGTGACACGGACCTGGTCACGTGATACGCATTCAACAATGGAGGTCACGTGATACGCATTTAACAGTGGAGGAATCGTGTTTTCAACAGAAGTTTTAGAAGGAAAGACGAGTAATCATTGCTCTACACCCACTTTTTAAATGGCAAGAAGAAATCCAGCAACTCGTCTGTTGGCCTGAAGAAGTGAGGTGACAAATGGTCATTGAACTCTGCGAATTTTTGCCGGTGCCAGTCATGTGACTTCACAGATCTCAACACAACTACCGGCAAGCAAATCCCCAGGCGTGACTGGTTCAGCTGACAAGAAGTGATGAGTTTTACCGGTACCAGTTCTGGTCAGACTACCGGTGGGGAGCACTAGTGATGAGTTTTACCGGTTCCAGTCTGTACAGACTACCGGTGGGTGCTGTTCCTGTGAAGAAACCCCTTCAGTGGTTGCCAGTGATCAGCCCTGTTGATCCTGGAACCTCCACCAGAGGCCTTTCCACTGGTGGGACTGTTGGGGTACCTGTTCCAGTCATGTTCCTGTGAAGCTGTCAAGAAACCCCCCCTTCAGTGGTTCCAGTGATCAGCCCTGTGTTGATACTGGAACCTCCACCAGAGGCCTCCGCACTGGTGGGACTGTTGGGGTACCGGTTCCAGTCATGTTCCTGTGAAGCTGTCAAGGAATCCCCCTTCAGTGGTTACCAGTGATCAGCCCTGTTTTGATACTGGAACCTCCACCAGAGGCCTTTCCACTGGTGTGACTGTTGGGGGTCCCGGTTCCAGTCTTGTTCAGACCACCGGTGCGGCTGCTCAGAGGGTTCACCTACCAGAAGTCGCGGTGACCATTGAGACCCTTATCTTCCCTGTGCAGAATTTTGGACCGGTACCGGTCCTGTTCAGGCTACCGGTAGGGTCACTAGCCAGCCAGTGATGAGGGATACCGGCACCAGTTCTGTTCAGACTGCCGGTTGTGGTCACAGAAACCCAGCAAGGGCTACCGGTTAAACAGGATTACCGGTTACACAGAGTTGCTGATGACATACAGCAGGGCTACTGGTTCAGAGAATTACCGGCTCCTGAGTGTTGCCGGTTCCGGAGTGGTGCCGGTTACAGAGGAATCTGTACCCATCCTTAAGGGCAAGAAACCAGCTTCAAATCCAGTGCTGACAACAGGTTTGCCGGTTAAAGAGAATTGCCGGTTCCGAAACCGTAGTGCTGCTGGTTACAAGAAATCTGCTGTTCCCATCCTTACTGGCAAGGAACCAGCTTCAAATTCAGTGCTGACAACAGGTTCAACAGTTAGCCTTCTCTCAGAGCCTACCGGTTTGACCGGTTACAGAGCTTGTTTGATTGCAGAGAAAAGCTGCTGAACCACCACTGTGGACAGGAAGAAGGCAACTTCATATGAGCCTATCCTTGCTAAAAAGTAGTTCACCCAGTTCTGCCAACTCCGGTGAGTTTATGCAGAACTGTGGAGCCACCAGGAACCGGTTACAGAGCATTGCCTCAGTTATAACCGTTTAAGGCCTGGTACTGGGCAGGTCTCCAGGACTGACTGACAGACCGGCAGAAGTTCCTTAAAGGCCCAAACAGCTGTTTAGGCCAACCAGTGGCAGCCTAAGTAACCAGGAATTCTTTGACCAGTCACTGGTCCCGGTGAAATGCCTGTCAAGCTACGTGACCAGTCAGCCAGCCTACCCTTTCGGGTCCCAGCTGGTCAGACAGTGGCTAGAGATTGAGGGAGGGTTACACTCCCCTTCCGGTTCAGACCCCACTTGACGAGGTCACCGACTGTAATAAGCAACTATCACAATCCAACCAAACAGTCCTTCCTTTTAGAGGCACTGTATCAGCTGATAAACAAGAATGCAGTCGAACCGGTGGAAAATCAAAACTCACTGGGGTTTTACAACCGGCTATTTTTGGTACCCAAACCCAACAACCGGTGGAGACCGATCCTAGACCTGAGCATCTTGAACACCTTTTTAAACACAGGGACGTTCAAGATGGAAACCCCAGAGACAATAAGAACCTCCCTCTAAGCAGGGGAGTGGGTCACATCCATAGATTTCAAAGACGCATACTTCCACATACCAATTCACAGTCAGTCCAGGAAGTACATGCGCTTTCACCTCCAGGGTAGGTCCTACCAGTTCAAAGGCCTTCCCTTTGGCCTGTCCACAGCTCCCATGGAGTTCACAGTGGTGGCCAAAGAGGTCAAACTCGTGGCTTTTCAGAAGGGTATAAGGATCCACCAGTACCTAGACGACTGGCTGGTGAGAGCCTCTACCCACCACACCTGTCTCCAGCATACCCTAGTCACACTTTGTCAGGAATTAGGGTGGCTGGTGAACAAGGAAAAGTCAGAGCTGGTTCCCAAACAGGTCTTCAACTTCGTAGGTTACCAGTTCGACCTGAAAGAGGGCAAGGTCAGACCAACAGAAGAACGTTGGCAGGCCTTGACACACAAGATCAGATCAATACTGTCGGATCTGCTTTGCCCGGTCCGACAATTCATGTCCCTCATAGGTCTACTCACAGCAACAGAAAGCAAGTCCACTTAGGGCGACTACACATGAGACCCATACAGTGGCACTTGAAAAACAACTGGAGGGTCCCAGAGTCACTGGAAAAGGTGATCCCGGTCCCCAAATCCCTCCACCCCCATCTAAGGTGGTGGCTGGAGGAAAGCAATGTGCTGCTAGGTCAACCATTACACCCTCTAAAATATGCTCTGCAAATCTTTACAGACGCATCAAAAGAAGGGTGGGGCGCTCACTTAGACGAGCACACTGCAAGGGGACAGTGGTCCCTACCAGAGAGCAAGTTACACATAAACCACTTGGAGCTGAAAGCAGTATTTCTAGCTCTTAAAGAGTTTCAAACCCTGGTCTTCAACAAGGCAGTGTTGGTAGCTACAGACAACACAACAGTGGTTGCCTATATCAACAAAGAAGGGGGGATGAAATCGGGCTCTCTGTGTGCCCTATTGTGGAGAATTCTGTCCTGGTGCACCAGGCAGCAAGTAACCCTCAGGGCACGTCACATCCCCGGCCGGCTGAACGTGATAGCAGACAAGCTATCCAGGCTTGGCCAGACCATTCAAACAGAGTGGTCACTTCATCCAGAAGTGTTCCAAGCTGTATGTTCAAGGTGGCATCAGCCACAGGTGGACCTGTTTGCCACCAGGTTCAACAACAAACTACCACAGTTTGTATCACCGGTACCAGACCCCCAGGCTTGGGCAGTGGATGCACTCAGCCTCTCCTGGGAGGACCTGGACCCATACGCCTTCCCACCGGCAGCCATCTTGGGCAAAGTGGTGGAGAAGCTCCAGGACTACCCCTGCAACAGAATAATTCTGATTGCTCCAGGGTGGCCCAACATGCCCTGGTTTTGGGACCTGGTAGCAATGTCAAGCCAGATCTCACTGTGTCTGCCCAGCATACCCAACCTAGTGTCTCAGCCATTCAACCAGGTCCTTCACAGGAACCTGTCGAATCTGAACCTACATGCCTGGCTCCTAGAGCCTCAGCAATCAAGGAGCAAGGCTTCTCTGAGGCAGTGGCAGCACGAATTGAGGCTCCTCAAAGAAGATCAACCAGATCTGTCTATGAGGCAAAGTGGACCATTTTTACAAAGTGGTGCCTCAGTAATCAGGTGGACTTCAGGGCACCACCTCTGAAAGCCATTGCTGACTTCCTCCTGCACTTGTTTCAGGAGAAGAAGTTACAACCAAGCACTATTGATGGCTACAGATCCGCCATTGCTGACAAACTGGGCAATTCCACCATTAATTAGTGGTGGCATCGTTTACAGAAATCAAAACCGGTTGCCGGGGCTTTGAGACGAACGAAATCCGGTATTTCGTATGCTTGTAACTGGTAGTGATTATTTCTCGCGGGGCGTACATGAACCAGAACTTGCAACTGGAAATGGCTTTCACGAGATATTAAAATGTATATAAACATCATTTTCGCTCAATATAAAGTAAAAATGTGACATATTTAAGGAAATGTGTATGTTTTTTGTCGTTTTGATGAAGTGTCCGCCATTAGAAAGCCTAATATAATAACGTTTTCAAAAACCGGTTCCCAAATATTCTTTGCGGATTTCGTTTTTTCAATCAAAACGAAACGAAATACCGCAAACCGGAAAACCGTTAACAACACTACCATTAATGTCAGCAAAGATGAGAATCTCACTCATCTCCTGGATAGTTTCCATAGAGACAGACCTAAGGGCAGGAGGGGCATCCCCTCCTGGAACCTTTCACTGGTTTTACATCAGCTCACATAGGCTCCCTTTGAACCCCTGAAAGAGGCCTCCTTGAAACATCTAACTTTCAAGACTGTTTTCTTGCTGGCTTTGGGGTCAGGTAAACGCAGGACTGAGATCCATGCTTGGTTACATAAGAACATCAGACACCAGTCAGACTGGTCTAAGGTGTCTTTGTACCCCTCACCCAGCTTCCTATCCAAGAACCAGCTGGCTAAGGAAGGTCCAGATAGTGTGGCACCAGTGGTCATCCCAGCCCTGGCACCATCTCTGGATAGGTCACTCAAGGGTGACAGGTCCCTATGTCCAGTTAGAGCCCTGCGCTACTACTTGGACAGGACTGCAGACCTCAGGCAGAATAAGGAGTTAGTCTTTGTCTCCTTCAAGAAGGGTTTTGATAAAGACATCTCACCTGCCATCTCCTCATGGATCAAACAGACTGTGGTTCTGTGCTATGAGCTCTCTGACCAGGAGGCCCTCACCTTACATCAGGTTAAAGCCCATGATGTTTGGGCCTTTGCTGCCTCTAAGGCTTTCCAATCAGGGATTTCCTTAGATCAGATCTTGTCAGCCTGCCACTGGAAATCTCACAACACCTTCACCCAATTCTATTTGAAGGATGTTGCCTGGGCTGACTCGGAGCTTTTCCACCTGGGACCTGTAGTGGCTGCCCAGCAGGTGCACCACCAGGCCCAGAAGTGAGGGGATGTTGTATATATGTAAATATATACATATTGTAAAAAAAAACAAAAAAAAAACTGTGACTTGCTTCCCTTGGGAAGTTTATTTCTTCTGGGACTGAACTCAGCCCCTCTCTCTCTATCTTTCCCTTCTCAAACCGACTCTGGAAGGAAAGAAAAAAGGGGGGGCAACGTCGGTAGACTCCCTGTTACATTTGAAGTGATCATTTTATGTACAGTAGTGTATTTGAAGTAATAGTTTTATGTACAGTAGTGTAGGAAATTTTCAATACTGTCCAAATGGTGACTTTATTCTTGTTAAAAGGGTTTATGTGTATATAGAGACTCTAGACACTGTCAGGTGATTTACTCAAAGCAGTCATGTATGTAGATGTATGAAAAAGTAGTTACACATCTGATGATTTCATCAGCAATGTATATTGTGGTTAAATATGAATAAGATTGTTTAAAAGTTCAAATTTTGATAAGTTTATAGTAGCCTAAATAGTTGGAAATTAGAGTAATATTATTATTGGTTATAATAATCTGAGTACAAGTGTCAAATATTTTCAAATTCAAGAACTGACCATTGCTGACTAAACTGTTGAGTGTAACCAAACCCTATTATAATTTGTGATTGACAGACATCTGTTCAATGCAGTTTGCACATCTTGATTTCAATATTGAAAAGTCAAACTCTGTAGATTTAGGAAATAGTTTTGGCAACTTTAGTGTGATTTTGGAAGCCCATGTGAGAGGCTGTTGTTTTTTTTTTTTTGTTCTGAAACATTGGACAGTGGACACACTGTAAGTGAAGTTTTATTTCTTTGTTAATGATTTGCAGAGTTATCGAAGTAATTGTATTTAAATGTGTCTTATTGTATATTTCTTTAATGATGTATGTTAAAGCAAGATTGTATTGGTTAATATATTTTAAACATTAAAAAATATTTCTAGAGATATTGACATTAGAATACTTTTGACTTTAACACATGTTTTCGTAACAGCAAAATACAGTAATAGTAAAACCCTGTTGTGTAGAATAGTATTCTCGATTGTACAACTGTAAACTACTAGCTGCAATGTGGTTTTACTTAAATGGAATCAAAGACATTAGTTATTAAATGGGTATTATAAGAGGTGTATACTATTCTATTTAGCACGAGTGCAGTACAACCCATTAGGGACCACTGGAGCCCATTCCATGTCAACATGCTTATGGTTACTGTGGATGGAGGAGCTCGGGAGTCACATGTACGTTGACCACATTAGGACCGGATTTGTTAACATCAGAGACATTGCCAATTCATTCAACATAACACACGTTATATGACATCATTTCCTCGTTGCTATAAAGGATGGACTTAACATTGAAGTGAGAATCAGAGACACCGTTTCATCAATGGACGCGTATCTTACTATTACAGTTTTCATTACATCAAAGGCAAGTGGAGAACACAAAGAACATTCGTAAGACTTAACTCATGCTATTAGGTGGTTTATGGTTGAATGTTAATTCAGTTGTCTACTTATATTGGGGCAAACTATTTACTTTCTGTTGTAAAATGTAATAAATTCTTAGTTAATGAAACTACAGTATTTCTTAATCTACAAACACCACTATACGATACATAAGCGTAACACTCCCGGTTAACCGGTGAGTTGGTGGCCGACCTTGACCTGTCAGGGTTCTCTGACCCTAGGTCAAATGGGCCTGTACTATTTTGTTTTGTTGTGAGTTCACAGAAGTCCCTAGCTGCTTACCCGCCTACCAAGCGGTAGTTATTCAGCAATTGTCCATTGGATAGGATGTATTAACGCAATAAAATTGCAAATTTAATAAGTAAATTAAATTTTTATAAGTTAATACCCTATCCAATGGACAGGCAAGGCCCTCCCAACCGACCCCGCTACCAGCTTACTAGGGGTCTAAATCTGTTTAGACAACGAAAAAGATGAACTGACGTCACTCTGTCTGGACAGGAAGCAAGTATGATGCGCCACCTAGCGAATGCACACTACTGACCGGTCCTGCCGGTATTATATACAGGACGTCTTTTTCTGGCGTTTGGCGGGACCGGTCGCGAGTAGTGTTATTGGAGTCTCCACAGCTATACGCCTCATTAAAATGATGTATTAATGTTATAATAATGTTATATATCCGATGTATTAATGATATAGTTATATATCACGGATATTTCTTTAATGTAGTAATATTTCTTTCCATAATGTCCTCATCCATGTACATGAAACCAGCTCAGTCATGAATATAATGTCACGATTTTCTTATGTCCATACTATTGTAGGAATTGGCCTTTAAACTTGTTTTGTACTAATATCACGTTAATAAATAAAAAAAAAAAAAAAATTGTTTACTATATTATATGCAGTAAGCTATATATATCTTGCACTAGATATTTGCTACATGATTTATTGTTGTCAAACACTAGATAGTTAATGTATGCAAATCTGATCTTAAAGTGAACCTATTGTAGGATGCAAAAATTGTTTACTAAATGATGTAGTCATGAATCAGACATCAAAGGTATATACAATGATTTATTATTGTCAAACACTAGATATTTAATCTATGGAAATGTGATTCTAAATCACGATGTGATCATAAATCAAGATCACTTTTTTTTAAATGTTCTATATCACCGTAATCTAAAATATTTGTGCTTTCTCTAAAAAAAAAAAAAAAATCTCTTTAAATAATAATTAAAAAAATAATAGTAATAATAATAATAATCAGACATGTCTCAACATGTTATGGGAAAGTATCAATCTCATCATAAAATTTCGCTGACCTAATCTATGTATGACATAATCGCTGACCTAATCCATGTATGACGTAATCCAGTGATACTTATATAAAAATCAAAAAAAATTTTTAAAAAAATCAGAATCAAAATCAACCATCACACTGGATGTAACATCATTTTTTTTTTCGAAAAAAATTTTAAAATGTTTTCAAATTCAAAATCTGCTGACGCTGAGAAAGAGGTTTTACTTCCAGCATCAAAGCCTTCCAATAATACTGGTTTTGTAGGAGGATTTTCAATGTCATCCAATCCTACATCATCTTTGACTAATCCACCAGAGAAATCTGATTCGGTAGATGGAGCATCCCTGCATCAAAGGAACTCATTATTCCCAATATACGATAAATTTCAATGTCATAAACCAAGGATGGAATTCCAAGTCAAGACGTATGAATTATCATATTATCAAAGATATTGTAATAGATTTATGACTTTCAAATCGTGGCCTAAATCACACCCAATCAGACCAGATCAATTATCAAGAGCTGGATTTTTATATACAGGAGAGGGAGACAAAGTGACCTGCCCATGGTGCCGAATCCATTTGATTGAGTGGGAGTCCTACGATGTACCTATAGATGAGCATAGAAGACATTCTCCATTTTGTGATTTTATTAAAATGCTATTTCCTTAAAACATGTAAATTTAACTTATGTAAATTATAATTATGGAATAAAAGCATTAATCTTATATGTATGTCTTTTTATTTCCGCCTAGACCTCTTTTCTTATTTTACTGTAACAAAGTTTACCTAATATTCTGCGACCTCATTCCCCTAAACATGAGATGACTCTTATCACAAATACCATTCATCTTGTATGCACTCCAAATTTTTTTTCTTCGCCTATTTACTGGTAAATATTTAGGTCAAACTATATGTTATCTATATAAAATAACTTGGTCTTGAAAATAGGATATACTCTAGTCACGATTTTTACGGTGTCCTAAAATCTCTTTCTAAATTTGTGACTATAGTCACGAATAATCCATTATAAAAGCTATTTTTTTATATTTCAATATCATCAGGTTGTGACCAATTAACTAGATTTTTAATGAGTCAGCTCTCTCACCATCCCTATAAAATCAGATGTCGAGCCCCATTACCTCATTCTATCATCAGATTAGCAAATTGTTCCATCATTTTATTTTTTTTTTGCATAAAAAACATGGCTGAGGCATATCTTAACTCCTCCAAGTCTCAAAATAAGAAAAGTGAATGAAAATTCTGTACAGAAGAATAAGAAATCAATGGATATTGTTGCAATGATGTCAGCCTCATCAACATCTGTGAATAATCAACAGCAGAGCTCTACTATGGATATGCAATGTAATAATCCACCAGAGGTCATCAGAAAAAAATATCATTTAGGTGGCAAAAGATATCTAGTTTTTTATGGTCCCTCAGGGCACATTGAGGATATAATACTGAAGGAATGGGATGGTCAGAAGGTCACAAATCCGGGCGTTAAATTAAATATATCCCGATTTGTGATGGTTCTACATAATGTAGAGATTATAAATAGGTCTATGGATAAAATTTTGAAGGGTGATCGGGATATATCTCAGAAAATACATCTAGGTGGAGGTTACTATCTTACCTGTAATTCCCCCTACAAAACTATTGGTATAAGGTTATGGAAAAATAACGCCTCGGGTGATTTATACCCCACCAGTGAAGGTCAAACTTTGAAGCATAAAGAATGGCAGGAATTTGTGAAAATTGCTAATCAAATGTTTTCAGAGAGGGTGGAGCTGTTTACATTCGTACCATGCCTCATAGAGGATTCACATTCTCATAATAAATTAACTTGTTCCGAATGTGGGCACATTGATCCACTACCTCAGGGGGAGGTTGAATTCGATATTCCAATTTAAATAAGAATATCTTGAAACCTTTTGTAAATAGCCTTGTACATAAAAAATTTAACCTACTTTATATATCTTGGAAACATTTGAGAGGTAAAATCATTTTGATTATCGGAGGGTCTTAGTCTCAGTTCTTTTTAACACATTTAGGATGGATTTATCCAATATTGAGCTTAATGTTTTCCGAGGACGAAAACATAAAGTATTTTTTCCATTACAAATTACATCTACCATGGTCACACCTCTGCAAATGATAGCATTCATCGATGCTGCTCAATTTCGAAATGGACTTATCTGCCTATTCTTATTAAATGATGTCATCCCTGATTTGCTGATGTAAGTATTTGTTGAATTACTATTATTTGTTTATTCAATGAATTAATATTATTTATTTTAATTTTGTAAATACCAAAAAAAAAAAAAAAAATACCCTGGATTATCTCTGGTGTAAGAGATACGTTCCCAAACTTTTGGGAGATGAATGTTTTGAGCGTATAATGTCATCAATCTGAGAAAGTTTCTCTTAGGTCGTAAATGAGAGATCAATCAAATATACTCATGTATAAAAGGATTGTTACCTGTAAATGCATTGTAGGGATAATTTCGATGAATTGTTAAAAATTTTTAAAATTTTTTTCAGCCAAAAGTATGCCTCATTTGTGGAATACTATTGTGACGAAATATTCAGTGCCTCCTGTGCATTATGTAAGGAAAAACCAGGAAAATCCAAGTTGGCCATTACTAATCCCTGCGGACATTTTCTCTGCGTTTCCTGCACATGTGATCAAGTAAGGATATGGAAGGAGGAAGGACGAGAGAGAAAAAAATGTCCTGTCTGTAGAACCATTCTCCTTGATCACCTATTTGCTACACCTGTTTCTTATAGTTCCACGAAATTACATGAAACATCACTATATGTTTGGGTTCCTTCATCAATCTACATCCACGAAAATCATAACCAGGTGTTTGTTAGTTGTTTAACCAGGAAGGACTTTGATGGGGCCTTTCGATCTGCTTTTCTGACTGATACAGCTCCAATTGCAGTGCATAATGCAATTGCACCAGAATGGCTGGATTTTTACAACAAAGTCGCAAATTTAAAATGTGGTCAATGTAAACTAAAACTTCCTCTGGAGAAGGCATTTGTGGCCTTGTGTGGTCATTTTTTCTGCACCTTGTGTGCAGCCTTCCTACCAATGAAATCTAGAGAGGGACCATTGAGATGTCCTGAATGTGACCAGGAAATTGAGGATGAAAGAACAGAATTATTGTTCATCAGACCAATTTAATTTTTGCATGTTGGATAGTGATGTTAAAGGTACATCTTTTTATCATTAAAAAGAACTGTAGTACTACTATCAAGCATTTATTTCAAATTAAACCCCTAAAATGTCAAAAAATCTGAATATAAATTGAGAAAGAACACTCCTTAGACATATATATATAATAACAGACTAATATTCGTATCCACATCTATTAACTCACTAATTCTCTATTAGATAATAAAATTCTAACTAATCCGATAAAACATTCTAGGACCCCTAAAATGTTAAAATATTTTAATATAAATTGAGAAAGAACACTCATTACACATATATATATATATTATTATATTAACAGACTAATATACGTGTGCACATCTATTAACACACTAATTCTCTATTAGATAATAAAATTCTAACTACTCCGATAAAACATTCTAGGATCATAATGTGCTCATTCAAGATTGAAATATCTTATTTCGAAAGAAAGTACATGATATATGATATATGAATAAAATTACATAGAAAACATATATTTTTTAACATAAAATTTGTAATATAGATTAATAAATGTTTTAATTAATTAGTATCTATCTTTTAATGTCTTTGTCGTACCGCCCACCTGATCTAGTTTGTATAAAACTTGTCTCTGTTAGAATATTATCCTGTGATGTATCCATTTCATTACAATATACGTGATCACTCATATTTAACATTTCAATGGTCAATAATTGATGAGAATCACTCATTGAGTCCATACTGACTTGGATTTCTGCGTCAACATACTGGATATTTTCCTGATCTGAATTTTGAGAGATATTTGAGCGGCCTAGTTCGGATGAAGATGCTAAATCTGATGATTTAACCTCCCTCAAATGCTTGTAGATTCTTCGGGCATCTGTGTAAATCCTATCATTCCATATTTCGCTACCTGAGGGAGTGGGGATAGAGGATATAGGGAATGAGGTAGTATCTGAATCCGACATCCGGGTTTTAACTAAAGTGGTGTTAGCACTGGTGGTAGTTGTATTAGGAAGGGAATCATCCGAATCAGCTCCCCCAATCCAATCGACAAATCTGTTTATTATCCCCAATAGAAATCTGTGTCTGTATCTTTTCCACAAAAACACTAATATTGCACAAATGATTCCAAAACCAGGAATGGACAATAGTCCATATAAATCCTCATTGTCATAATCATCATCATCATTATGTATCTTGTCCATATAATCATCATCGTCATTATCATTATCCCTGCGTATCTTGTCAATATCCTCATTGTCGTAATCATGATTATCCTTGTGTATCTTGTCAATGTCATTATAAAATTCCTGTTCATCATCAGTATCATCATAAATAATATCATCATATATTGCATGATTTGGATGGAGGTCCTGATTTGTCACATCACAATCATGATTTTCTGCATTCTGTTCATCATCACCATCATGGTCAATATCATGATATATTGCAAAATCATCATCATCATCATCATTAGTGTATATCCACCCGAGTGGTAGGCTGATCTTTCAGAGTCTGGTCTAAATACAAAAAATTACAAACATTATGAAAAAAAACTGTTATTTTATTTTTTTGATAATATTTTGATTAGTACATTTTGTATCATACCTACAGTTATAATATCCTCTTGACAACATGCATTCTCCTCATAATCCTCATAAATATCATCTTCCTCGTCAAAGGAATTAAAATCTGAAGTCAAAAAAATTGTTATTTATTACTTTGGTCGAGAGATTAGAGAGTATATGGAAAACGTACCTGGTTTACATCCAAAAATACCCACATAGGTCGAGGGGTAGTTACAGTTTCCTTTGCACATCCAGTAAACAGTTCTAATTTTTGGATAATTTTTAATAATTTTCTGCACTGGAATCATGACATTTCCGACATAACATTGGTCGTATATAAGCACTATCGCATCAGTCTGACCACATCTTATTAAATATTCATTGAATTCAATTACTGATTCAAGTCCTCTTATTGTTATTGTTTTATCTTTATCCTCATATAGACATTCAACATGATAACTAATGGCATACGAAAAATATAAACACAGCAGAGAAACTAGTACAAACAATTTTGATTCCATTTTCACAACTCGCTAAATATCAAATGTAGTATTGAATTAGTGAATCGATATTACTATGATGACGTCACAATTTTTATATCGATTGATTTTTTCTCTAATTGAGATTATTAATACTGAAAATATATTGAATATACCTATGAATGAAGAGTTTTCATTAAAAATCTTGCTCTGACAGTCTTTTTGACAACAGGTTGGGGTTAGGTAGGGACTAGAAAGCGGAAAAAATAGAAAGAAATATATATATACATATTTACCATTACATATTTCTGATTTACAGATCAGTACTACTTATGAATGCATTGAAAAATGTATTTGAATTTATCGTTAATAAAAATTTTAAAAATCATACCTGATGTCGTCAGGTCCCTGATATTGCTCATTAACCATACTGCTCATCTGAATCATCCCCAGATCTCGAACAATACGACTCCTTCTTTGTCTCCTCCCTCGATTTCTCATTTTTTTGCATTTTTGAAGGAGCTTTATAGCGATTATAAGTGTTAGAACAAAAGATGGAATACTAGCAAGGAGATATATCCAAATCCATTTCCTTTCTTTTTTTTCGAAATTATTTTGAGGGTTTACATAGTTTGAAACAGATGTCGGATCCATAATTAAAGTGATTTGAGGGTGTGATGAGGGATTGGTCTGAGAAGTCCTTCGAGTTGACTGGGTGATTTTTGAAGTGGGTTGACCATTCAAGAATTGGGTTGACTGGGATTCAGATTGGGTCACCTGGATGATTTTTTGGCTCTGATGGGTTGAGATTTGGGTTTCTTCTTTTGTTTGGGTCAGGAATTTTTCAGTAGTGAAATCTTTAGAGAGAGGGTAACTGGTGGAGTCAATTGAGATTGGATTGAGAGTTGTCACTGAAAATATGTATATATATATATATATATATATATATATAAATTAATTAGTAACATGAAAATTTGGTTTATATATGTATATTACATAAAAATTTGTTATTATAATTTAAGAATTATATATATATATATATTCTTACCTTCTGCCTCCAGGGTAGTTTTCGAAATACAATCATCAGAGGTTATCACCAACGAGGTAGGAAGGTCATCCATCCATGCACAATTAAAGTATTTCATATCCTTTAATGTCAAATATTTTAAATTTGGTAACATCGTTAAGATATTCTGAAAGCCTAGAAGTTGTACTTTTTCTAAATATAATGTTATAATTTCGGTCTATATTTAAAAATTGGTGTTACTACATCAATACAGAGGGCTATGTGATCATTACAATTACATATTCCTCGATCACAACTACTACAGTTCATTTCTCTTATTAAAAACATCATTAGAAGACAGAAAAGCTTCATTTTGTTTCGAAATTTCTTTCACAGCCAAAAAAATATGCTATATTTTGACAATGTAAATGGAGACTGTTGCAGTAGATTCTAGTCCTTCTCACACATACATACAGAGGTCCTCAGTGGCCTAGTGGTTAGCAAGTTTGGCATCTAATCATAGGCTGTCACCTCTGTGGGTTCGAGTCCCACAAGTGGCAATTCTGAGGACCTGTCCCAATATGACCCTGGCTGTTGAACGGGACGTAAAACTCCAACTTTGACTTTCTCACACATACAGGAGAGGTAGTATAAATAAAGCTGATTAATGATGACATTAATGTATTTATATTGGAGAGCGAGATAGTGATTACCTTTTGAAGTGATTCCAGAGATTTGGACTACGAGCTAGTAAATAAAAAAAAAAAAAAAATGACTTGCATAGCCTTTGCTTCTCCATCTACTTTTATTATTTCGGGTCCGACCGGATCTGGAAAATGTAGCCTTTTATTTAAAATATTAAATAATATGAATACAATGTTTAACCAACCAGTAAACAAGGTTTATTATTTTTACAGTGTCTGGCAGGATTTATTCGATCAAAATAATTCAGATAAAATAACGTATATTCAGAAAATTCCAAATGAAAAATTCATTAATGAGATTAGTGATGGCAATCATAACATAATAATAATTGATGATCTTCAGATATCAGCCCTAAATAATGACTTCATTGCTAATCTTTTCACAAGGGAATCACATCATAGAAATTTGACTGATTCTAATTTTACAAAATTTATTCCATCAGGGCAAATATGCTAGGGATATTTCACTTAACACCCAATATTTCATATTATTTAGGAATCCTAGAGATAAATATCAAATAAAAGTGTTAGGAAATCAAATAGGAATTAAACAAAAGTTGGAGGAGGCATATAACCTCGCCACAGAAAGGCCATATTCTTACTTATTGTTAGATTTATCTCCACAATGTGAGAGCGACTACATGTTCAGAGGTAATATTTTACCTGAGGAGTACACAGTTATATATAAATAGAGATGAAGAAAATTTTAGAATAAGAGTTTGATGAAATCTCATGGAGTATAATGTCCAAAAATTTATTTAAATCCAGACCATTTTTATTGTTTATTTTAGACAATAATCATACCCTAAATCGTCATATTTTCATTAATGCTAAAGATTATCAACTTAGATCAATTGCAGAGGTTTTTTTCAATGTATTTCGTATACCTTTATCTCGTGAAAAAAAGAAAAAATTCCAGGAAAATATAAAACTGCTGAGAAACTTTATACAAAATAAAGAAAGGAGACGAGCAATCATTGTGAAAAATTACAGTCTTTTTTCAGATCTCTTGTTTCTGATTAGGAAATTCATAAAGGTTTTACTTAAAAATGAATAAGTTTATTCTTATTCCTAAGGAGCAATATGAGAGGTTCTGAGTTTTTCAGTTATCCGAAAAGCAGAGAAAATTAGGGTTAGATTCGACTAAGTCCAATCAGGAGAACGAGGAAGAGGGGAAAAAAGGGGATATAAAGCCTGATTAGGTGATTGCAGATCCGACTTTTTCTGATCAGATCATAAAATCAAAAGGTGAACATTCTGAAATAAAGAGATTACCTCCTCCAGGTCTTCCAATACAGGATGAAAAAAGAGATCAGCCAGTATATTTGAAAAATTCCATCAAAAAATTACAGAGAGGGGGGAATGTCGAAAAGCCAGATTGGGTCAAAGGATGGATTAAAAATGTCAAGTAAATTGGAGAGTAAATTGCAAAAACTTTATTATGACCCTAAAAGTCCAGTTGCCTTTAGCGGAGTTGATAAAATTTACAGATATTTAAAAAAAAATGAAATGAAAAATTTAAATGAAAATTTAACTAGAAAAAAATTGAAAATATGGTTGAGTAAACAGGACACCTATACCTCTCATCGACCAGTTCGAAGAAAATTTCGTAGGCCTAAAGTGATAGCATTTTCTCGAAACTATCAATGGGATTCGGATACTGCAAATATGATGATATAAATCTGAAAATGATGGCTATGGTTTCTTCTGTGTTTTCATTGATATTTTTTCTAGATATCTGTACACTAGACCCATGAAAACCCTATCAGGTCAGGAAATGGTGAATATTACAAGATCAGTGATAAATGAAAGTGAGGATAAACCGGATATTTTAAGGACTGATCAAGGATCTGAATACAAAAATAAAGATTTTCGAAAATTTGTAAGAGAGGAAGGAATCAAGCATATTTTCACATTCTATGAAACTAAGGCTAACTATGCAGAGAGAGTTATAAAGTCTATTAAATTAAAAATTCGAAAATATCTCACTAGTAAAGAAACCTTTCGATGGATTGATGTTCTTCAAGATCTCACGTTTAGTTACAATAATTCCTTTCATAGAATGATCAGGATGACTCCATCAAAGGCTCAATCATCGGATCCTTACGAGTTATGGAAGAATCAATATGCAGATCAAGTTAGAAAAGGCGAGAGAAACTCAAAAACAAGATATCCTAAAATATTTAAATTTAAACTCGGAGACAGAGTTAAAATAAGTTATCTAAAGAAAACGTTCGACCGAGAATATTCTGAAAAATGGACTGGTGAAATATTCACTATAATTGAAAGAAAAATAAATCAGGGAATTCCAATGTATAGGATAAAAGACTAATAATGAGATAATCGAATCTTGTTTTTATGAACCTGAACTACAGCTAGCCTATATAGGGGATGAGGTTGTGTACAAAATTGAAAAAAATTATTAAAAAAAAGAAAAGAGGAAATAAAATTGAGGTGTTAGTTAAGTGGAAAGGTTGGCCAGACAGATTTAATTCATGGATACCGCAGGATCACCTGGAAAATATATAAGATGCTGCATTGCCAGGTTCGTGAATTTTGGATCGCAGTGTTTCGATGAAATACATTGTTATTCCTCCATTTACTTCCTCTGCGCTCTGTTAAACAAAATAAGGTTTAAAAGTGTAACATCCAAAAGTTTAGGAACCCTGATTAGTAGGATGGATGAAAAAAACATTTATCTATTTCTCTCATCAGATGATTCTAAAAATTATCATCCTGATAATGTTGCTCATTCTTTCACAGTAGAATTACCAGAGAGGGTTAACCTTGATGGAAATTGGATGATAGCTTTGTGTGATATATACACAGAGGATCTTATCAATGAAACACTATTTATATTCAGATATATGTGATTATAGTTATATTAAAAATTCTCTAGAACCTGTTCTACGAATGATTTTTCCCTCAAATAATCACGGACAGTATTTCTCAGAGAAATATTACATTCCAATAAGAGCAAAAACTCTTGGAAGAATAAAAGTATATATAAGAGATAGATCAATGAATGTTCCAGATTCCTTTTCCAAAAGAATAGCTCTTACATTTCATCTAAAGAGGAGAGATGGATAAATACTTGGATTTCTGTAATAAATGCATTGAAGGAAAAATTGGATATAAAAAATTTTTTTATATATTAGACAAACCAGAACCCAGTGGAATTAGTAAGGATATTGATATTTCAGTGGTATCTCCAACTCAGGCAGCAGTAGAGCAGGCAAAAAGTGAACTGAACCTTCAAAATGGTATAAATAGACCGGAAAAACGGAAATATGATCAAATTGGAGGCAAAAGTAGTAGTAGTAGTAGTAGTAGAAGTATTACCAGCAGAAAAAGGAGTCAAACTAAGAGACGAAAGAAGGGTGAAAAGGTCATTAGGACAAAGGGAAAGAAAAAAAAACCAAGAAAAAGGATTCTCAGCGAAAAAAATTAAATCCCACCAAATCTTATAGAGCAATATGGATGTAGTTCAGACATCCGTAGCATTATTCCAACCTCCCCCTATCGATAACAGTATTCAAAGAGAATATTGGGTTGAATTCAATCCAATTGCTACAATAAGTGGTGGTGCAACAATCGAATTTAATATTCCTGGTACATCTTTAGATTACATTAATTTAGCTAAAACAAAACTTGTCGTGAATTATTGCATAACAAGAGAAGATGGGACACCAATTAAAGATGAAAGAGATATAAATGGTAAACCCACTGATGATAGTGATCAAGTAGGTCCAATAAATTTAACTTTACACTCTATTTTCCGACAAATAGACCTTTCACTTAACCAAAAAGTAGTTTCAACAGATGTAGGTGTAAATTATCCCTATAAAGCAATGATAGATCTATTGTTAACTACGAATCAGGATATGATATCATCACAAGGTCAGGCTGCACTTTTTCATAAAGATCAAGCTGGTCAGATGGATGCAGCCACATATCTAGGAGGTAATTCAGGTTACACAGAGCGAGCAATGAAAACTAAAGATGGCGGCAATTCAGTAATTGAAGGAAGTCTATATATAGACTTTGGAATAGAACAAAACAGAGCCATATTAAATGGAGTTAGTGTTAATATTAAGTTATTTCAGGCATCTGATGATTTCAGGTTAATGAGAGTAGGCACAAGAAAATATAAACTTAAAATTAATGATGCTTTATTGAAAGTTTGTCATGTAACTTTAAATCCTAGTCTTCTATTAGCCCATAATGAAGCATTAAAATTAAGCCCAGCTATATACCCTTTCTGGAGAAGTGACATAAAAAGTTTCAGTGTGGCCAGTGGATCTCATACATTTATGACAGATAATATTTTTCATGGTAAGGTTCCTAGTAAAATAATTATAGGGATGGTATCTAATGCAGCATACTCAGGAAATTATGGTCAAAATCCTTTTAATTTTAAAAATATGTCCACCAATTACCTTGAGGTTACAGTTGATGGTCAACCAGTCCCAAACAGGCCATTAAAACCAAATTTTACCGAAAATGACTATGTTTCATCATACCTTTCCTTATTTGATAATGAATATAGTCGAAAAAAGGGTTTAATTATTAGATTAGCTGATTATGCAAATGGTTATGCATTATATTTATTTGATATTCAGAGTTTCTTATCAGGAAAAATCATGTCAAAATCTATAAAGGGTCATGTGAGACTTAGCATTCGATATTCCGAGGCCTTAAAGGAAACTATAAATGTAATAGTGTATGCAAAATTTCCTGAGATATTATCAATAGATCAGAGTAGAAATGTAACAATATCTTGATGAATTCCAATCAGATTTCAAATTTGATGCGGCAAGATCCGATGATTAAAACAAGATTTCGTGGTGTATATCCAATTGATTTGATACCATATGATTTAGGAATACCATCAATCATTGTGGTAAATCATGATAAATCTGGGGAAAAGGGAAGCCATTGGATAGTACTACATTTTAAAGAAAATGTAGTACTATCCAATGGCTTCCCTTTTCAATAGGAAGAAAACGATTAAGAGAGATTCATAATTTATTATTTAGTAAAAACTTAACATACAAGTACAATAACAAAAGAATTCAAAATTACAATACCGTCATGTGTGGATTATTTTGTATTTATTACAGTTTTTATTCTTGTAGGGGTATGAATTTTAATAGAATTTTGTCCAGATTTGGAAATAACCTGGAGGAGAATGAGGAAATTGTAAAGAGGTTTTATTTGGAGAAATATATGTAGTTTCTTATGTACAGTAAGAGTAAATGTATATTGTGTAAGAAAAAAATAAAAAAAAAATAAATTTTTTTCAAATAGGGTTATTTTGTTTACATAAATCCATTAATATATGTCCAACTGTATTATTCCCTACTACTGACTCTGCATCTAAAACATGTAACATTTTAGGTGGATTAGTCACACCCCAGAATAAAGATTCATTTTTCGAAAAATTAGACTGAATATAGTATACTAATTTATTTTGAACCTCTCGAAGTCTTTCTTGAAATTCTAAGGATTGGTTATATTTGACCTGAAAGCATTTCCTCATAATTTCTTCAATTTCTGAAAAATTAGGTTTCTTATTAACGAGATCTATAACAAGGGGGTGAATTTCCAATGGATCATTACATTGATAAATTTTCTCAGATATGTTATTTTGATTATAATGTTCAGCAAATAAATAATAAAATAATTGTTCAAGTGAATGAAAAGTCAGGTTGTTAAACGATAACGAGCAAAAGAATAAATTTGATAAGGGATCCTGAACATGAATAACAACCTCAACATCGCTATTCCATGGAGTTAAGGTTATGGCTAAAGGTTTTGTAGAAATTCCATCCGACAATACCTCTCTTTTACAATAAAAATAATTGAATCCAATTTTTTCTTGCGAATAAGTAAACATATCTGAACCATTCATCCTAAATCCGTGATTTGTGGAGGATTTAGTACATTTCTCTTTTAATGTTTCATCATAACTAATCATTGGATTAGATAGATTTTTCTTCGAAACACCTTTACAAGATACTTTTTGTTTACCATCAGCATCTTCAATTATGTATGATTTGGAACATAATGAAACCATCTTAATTCCCTGGAATTCTAATTTGTATGCGCCAGAAAATCTGGAATCTAGAGCATAATGTTTGGAACAACATCTTCTAGGAAACCAGATCGGATTTTTATCATCCGAACAAGATCCGAAAATTTCTTTTTCATATCTCATCTTATAATCTGATCTGATACATTCGTCAATCGATTCAGCATTAATTGCCATATAAATACTGTCTGTATCTGTTTCTGTTATTTCAAAGGAATTAGGTTTCATATATTTAGTTAGGCAATCATAATAAAATTCTAACATTCGCAGTTTAGCATATTGTAGAATAAAAAAGCCAATTTGTATTGGATTATCAATAGCAATACG
The DNA here is from genome assembly GCA_964017235.1 of Sabellastarte sp. h YS-2021. NCBI lineage: Eukaryota > Metazoa > Annelida > Polychaeta > Sabellida > Sabellidae > Sabellastarte > Sabellastarte sp. h YS-2021. The sequence goes on from OZ024936.1 coordinate 39,385,006, forward strand.
AGATTTAAAGGTCTCAACCTCGTATACAGCTCCTAGTTCCTCCATAGATTTAAATTTTGAAGAATTAATAATTTTGCTAACCTTTATTTTATTAGTAAGATATTTAACATTACAATGTCGGGTCCGATCCATCAGAATTGATCCATAAGAACTATTACTTATTAATTTGTAAGTATCACCAATTACAGCCTTATCCGGATTCTGATCCCCTTCTATTCTATGTTGAGTGACCTTGTCTATAAAAGATTTAAAAGAAAATTTTGGTTGAAATTCTATCACCTGATATATTTTCGTAATTACACATTGATTTCTCAAATACCATTGCAAAAGTGGGGTAGCTAATAGAATTTTTCGAGCCTTTAATCTACTTATAAGCAATCTTTTATGTGTAAATTTAATGTCATTATCCTCACAATATTTTGTCATATGATCGCCTATTGCCTGCATAGGGACATCACAGGTACAAAAAAATGGTGGATATTCCGAAAAGAAATCTTGAAATTCATCTTTAACTTCTATGTCCACCTCTACAGCTCCAAATAATTTATTGGCCATTATATCAGATACAATTTTATCTGTTGAGAGAATTGATTTGTTTTTCCTATAATACGAAGGTAGATAATTATCATAATATTTTAAACATTTAGGTTTAATATCATTGATAAACTGACACTGTTGAATAGTTACAACCTTATAACCACGTGATACAAGAAATAACCTTCTCTTTTTATCTTTGATTTGAACCTTTCGAATTTTCATTAGCCAGGCCTTATCTCTGATACCTCTAATTATGAAACAATTATATTTACAATGATGATAATAACATCCATTAAATTCATATACAGTTTTAGTTTTAGAACAATATCCATCCACTAAATAGGGCCCTATTCTAATCTCCTTCTGATTATTTAATTTATGTAATATTTTAATTTTTTTTTCTTGCATAACATAATCCATCCAGCAATATGAATCTATGTATCTCTCACTTATTTCAAGTCTAAAATTATTCTCTGCATATCTTCTAACATAAATACCCGTTGGCATTTCCTGTTTTATTGCGTATGAGTACAAACCATTGCAATCATAACCAACCACTGCCTTAAATAAAAAGTCTGGATTTTTAAGATTTTTGATGTAGGTCACTCCCTTTTCTTGATAACGATTAAAAATGATACTAGGTCCGCCAACAATATTTTTCTTAAAAGTATAATACAAATCAGCATTATCAGAATTAAATAAGGCGAAATTACTGACAGTAGAATTATACAACTTTTTCTAGCCACACCAGGAAGAGTGATATATTCTTTAAAAATATCAATCCCTTGCGATTTATATATTTCAAAAAAATTCTTGAGAGCAGAAGAAAATGGACCTGTATCAAGATTATTATAATAAATAAGATAGTCCTTAAAAGTTTGCATGTTGTGAGATTCCCATATAATCTTAAGGTTATTATAATCATCTTCAGACTGAATAGGATTTGATTTATTTAATTGAGAATAAAACTCCTGGGGTGGAGGTAGGTATTCATAATTTAACTTTTCAGGGGAATCAAACCATTCATATGGGAATATTCCTTTAGAAATTTCACATCCGTATGCCTTCAAAAATTTACTATATGAACAACCGACAGCTAAAAAATTTGACATATCTAAAAATTTGAGTGATGAGGTAGCTATGGAAAGATAGGCGTTGTCTCGTTTAATTGTAAATATGTCAGATTCGGAGTTATGAAGAGATATATATGTCATAATTTCTTTCTTAATCAAATTAATATCATATTTACCTGAATTGAATCCTATTACCGGTAACTGATTAATGTATCTATCAAATTCCTCCTTAATATTCTCTATAGTTTTACAGAAATGAGAGGCTAATTTGCTATTTTTATCTTCATGATCCTCATCATGTGATTCCTCTGATTCAAAATTGGAATCTATCGAATATGTGTCTTGATATTCGTCCTGGAGTTGATCGAGTTGTAAAAGTACCTCCTCATACTTACACCTCAAATATTCAGCGTTATGTTCACTAATTTTTTGAAGATACATCATCATATCTGATATAAGTTCGGATGTATTTAAGTTTACAAAACATTTGGGAGATTCAAAATTCTTTACATTTGAGGCAATGCTAACACTAATTGGGACATGCTGAGCTAACCATTGTAATTTTCTATCATTAGCTGCTGTTTGTGATTTAATTAACATTGCTTCCATATCCCAAACCGCAAAATAGGGATAATAAAGATCATCCTCATCCAAATCAATATCCAAAGATCGAATTTTTTCAAATATAGTATCATTCGTTTTATAAAATCCTCCTGGAAAGATCATTTTAGTTTTTTCATAGCAATTTTTGAAATGTCTCCGTAAATTCCATTCCCTATTAAACATTTTAGAACATTTAGAACATTCAAACTTCTTAGCAAAATATTTAAAATTTGTAATATAACTAAGGTGTGACTGATAAATATTTAAATAGATTTGATTGGTGTAATCTGAAATTGTTTCATATATATAACTTATTGTACCATTTTCATTGAGAGAAAATATTTTATTTTTTACATTAAAACATTTTTCTAATGATATGTCATTAAAGGTAACCCCTTCAAATTGATTATACCCTGGTGGGACAGGATGTTGATTCAGATATGCTTTCCAGATATTAAAATATTGGTTAACAGTTTTTTCTTTCTTGAAATGAATTCTCAAACATCTAAAAAAACACATATTGTCAAAATAAGGTTTCTTAGTTCTTGGATTAACATACATATTTTTCAGATATTTATTATTTACAATGTAATCAGGTAGAAGTTCTGAATGACCGAGTGGAAAGTCTGTAACAAAGACATTATACTGAACATTAGTGATAAAGGCGAGAGTCCATGATGGAAGATGGTCTGATAGTCCTGGCTTGTTGAATAATATCAATCCCTGCAAGTTTATGTATTAAAAATCTTATTCCATTCCTATTAGAAATTGTAAAAGGATATTGTAGAACTCTACTGTTATAATAAGGTATATAATATCTATATTCATCAGTTTGAGGATTATGTAGGATCATGCCGAAAGCAAGATTAATCCTGAAGGCGAAGTGTTGTTCTCTGTATATTTCAGTCACATGATGTCTTATCTCCCTATATCCCCTTGAGAGATTATTCGTAGGAAAATTATACACATGCTTTATCTCTCCATGTTTATCAGGAGCCAATATATGTTTCCTGTTTGTAATATAGGTATTCCTAATTCCTTCATTTTGGTCCTGAAATACATAGGGTGGAATATCTTCAAGCTCTTCATCATCCCCGCCATGTTGGATTAATCTATGATCATAGAGCTCACGCCTGTTTTTACAAATATGATCACATAATGCACACTTGTAAAGTTTATCTTTATTTTTTCTTCCTGAGTGAACTGATTCAAGATGAGAATGTAATCCTGAGATTGATAAAAAAGGAATTTTACATTGATAACAAAGATACTTTCCACAGATTGTTAAATGCTTTATAAGTTCATTAAATGATTGAAATTTTTGGTGACATTTGTGGCATATTTCAGTAAATGTAGATGTTGAAACAGATTTCTTTCTAAATTGAGATTTTCCACAAAATTCTTGATGATATCCTAGATTTTGATCTGTTATTAGATCAGATTGACACTTTGCACAGATATTCTTAATTTTTTTGTGTTTTGATTAGTAGATAAAGTTGTTGGGGGTTTTATAGGGTTTATCATTAGTACATATTAAATTGATTGGTGAGAAATGTGGTAATGATTCGTGACATTCAAATATAGAGGTAATGATTCGTGACTCAAAGATTCGTGACAATGAAATATAGAGCGATTCGTGACAATCAAATATAGACCATAATGACCTCATTCATGATATATTAGCCTTGATAAATCGTGATATATAACATTATTATAACATTAATACATCATTTTAATGAGGCGTGATATATAACATTATTATAACATTAATACATCATTTTAATGAGGCGTGATATATAACATTATTATAACATTAATACATCATTTTAATGAGGCGTATAGCTGTGGAGACTCCAATAACACTACTGTCGCGCCGACCGGTAAAGCAATTGTCCATTGGATAGGGTATTAACTTATAAAAATTTAATTTACTTATTAAATTTGCAAATTTCTCAGTTTTTTACTTCTCAGCCTTATTTTGAGGTGAAGGAGAAGTTAGGTATTTATGTACAGAAGTTAAGAAATTGGAATCTATTTCAACTTTCTTAACTTGGATGATTACAGATAAACCATCTTGTGGATCATCTTATAAGTTTAAGAAGCATTAGAATATCTTCTTAGATTCTTCTTAATGTATTAGATACATTTTCTGGAAACTAGTGCTTGGTTTCAGTCTTTGAAGTGTTAAACTTTGTCAAAGGCTTTGCCAAGGATGTATACTTTTATTGTGAGAGATTGGAAGTGTACATTCACAAAGGGCTACTATTGTTGGGTTGTGATTTCAGCCCAGCATGTTGTGTAATTGTAAAGTAGGTACAGTCATAATGGCTACTTTATCACCTACTACTTCATTTTAGCCCACAACTCCTCAGAAGGATTGGAACTTAGTTTCTGTCAACTCATAACTTAGTTAATTTTGTCTAGTTAACTAAGATTTTTGATTCACTTAGTCTAGTACTTTTCCTCACAAAAATGTTTGCTATTAGTACTTGGGCTTTGGATTTAAGATTAGTTTCTGACAAATTATAACTTACATAGGTTATCTTTTGTTTAGTTATCTAAGATGACTTTGATATCACAGTCTAGTACTTCTCTCACAAGAAGGTTTTGTATTAGTTTTCTGACTTTGGATGGGAGATTGTTTTCTGACAAGTTATAACTTACATTGGTTATACTTTGTTTAGTTAACTAAGATGATTTATGTATCATTTGGTCTAGTACTTTATCCTCAAAAATTATCCTGGATATTGGTATTTGGCTTATTGGTTTCTACCTACTCTTGGTGTGTCAAAAATTTAAACCCACCACCTGTATGGTTGAAATCAAGCAATAGTGAGGATAAGGTAAGGGTATTTTACGCAATAAAATGTAAAAATTTTATTGTAATTTAACTTTTTGTAAGTTAAATACTTACCTTATCCTCACTATATTCGGATTCCCGCCCGTCCATCCCCACATATAAATTTTTGATTTGGGTATAAGTATAACTTTACATACTCCCAAATTAAATATGAAATATAAAGGAACTACAGTTGCGGTGCATGCGCAGTCCACACATTCGCAGGGTACTAACAAGAATATTTCTTTTTAAAATATTTGAGTTGGTTGTGGATGTTTGCTCTCGCCAACACATAGCAATAGTGAGGATAAGGTAAGTATTTAACTTACAAAAAGTTAAATTACAATAAAATTTTTACAATTGCTTGTATCTCCTAAACAGTGCGAGATAGAGCGATTTCGGTGAAATTTTTGGCCCACAGGATATATGTGCAAGACACTGGGCTCAGTTCTCAAAAATTTTTCCTCTTTCCAAAAATGGCGGCCACTTTGAATTTTCGAATTTTTGACAAAAATGGTAAAACTTAAAATTGCTTGTATCTCCTAAACCATGCGAGATAGAGTGATTTCGGCGAAATTTTTTGCCCACAGGGTATATATGCAAGATACTCTGCTCAATTTTCAAAAATTCTTCCTCTTTCCAAAAATGGCGGCCATTTTGCATTTTCGAATTTTTGACCAAAATGGTAAAACTTAAAATTGCTTGTATCTCCTAAACCGTGCGAGATAGAGCGATTTCGGCGAAATTTTTGGCCCACAGGGTATATTTGCAAGATACTCTACTCAATTCTCACAAATTTTTCCTCTTTCCAAAAATGGCGGCCATTTTGCATTTTTGAATTTTTGACCAAAATGGTAAAACTTAAAATTGCTTGTATCTCCTAAACTGTGCGAGATAGAGCGATTTCGGCGAAATTTTTGGCCCACAGGGTATATTTGCAAGATGTTCGGCTCAGTTCTCACAAATTTTTCCCGTTTTCCAAAAATGGCGGCTTTTTTGAATTTTCGAATTTTTGACAAAAATGATAAAACTTAAAATTGCTTGTATCTCCTAAACCATGCGAGATAGAGCAATTTCGGCGAAATTTTTGGCCCGCAGGCTATATATGCAAGATACTCTGCTCAATTCTCAAAAATTTTTCCTCTTTCGAAAAATGGCGGCCATTTTGAATTTTCGAATTTTTGACAAAAATGGTAAAACTTAAAATTTCTTGTATCTCCTAAACCGTGCGAGATTTCGGCGAAATTTTTGGCCCACAGGGTATATATGCAAGATACTCTGCTCAATTCTCAAAAATTTTTCCTCTTTCCAAAAATGGCGGTCATTTTGAATTTTTGACAAAAATGGTAAAACTTAAAATTGCTTGTATCTCCTAAACCATGCGAGATAGAGCAATTTCGGCGAAATTTTTGGCCCGCAGGCTATATATGCAAGATACTCTGCTCAATTCTCAAAAATTTTTCCTCTTTCGAAAAATGGCGGCCATTTTGAATTTTCGAATTTTTGACCAAAATGGTAAAACTTAAAATTGCTTGTATCTCCTAAACTGTGCGAGATAGAGCGATTTCGGCGAAATTTTTGGCCCACAGGGTATATTTGCAAGATGTTCGGCTCAGTTCTCACAAATTTTTCCCGTTTTCCAAAAATGGCGGCTTTTTTGAATTTTCGAATTTTTGACAAAAATGATAAAACTTAAAATTGCTTGTATCTCCTAAACCATGCGAGATAGAGCAATTTCGGCGAAATTTTTGGCCCGCAGGCTATATATGCAAGATACTCTGCTCAATTCTCAAAAATTTTTCCTCTTTCGAAAAATGGCGGCCATTTTGAATTTTCGAATTTTTGACAAAAATGGTAAAACTTAAAATTTCTTGTATCTCCTAAACCGTGCGAGATTTCGGCGAAATTTTTGGCCCACAGGGTATATATGCAAGATACTCTGCTCAATTCTCAAAAATTTTTCCTCTTTCCAAAAATGGCGGTCATTTTGAATTTTTGACAAAAATGGTAAAACTTAAAATTGCTTGTATCTCCTAAACCATGCGAGATAGAGCAATTTCGGCGAAATTTTTGGCCCGCAGGCTATATATGCAAGATACTCTGCTCAATTCTCAAAAATTTTTCCTCTTTCGAAAAATGGCGGCCATTTTGAATTTTCGAATTTTTGACAAAAATGGTAAAACTTAAAATTTCTTGTATCTCCTAAACCGTGCGAGATTTCGGCGAAATTTTTGGCCCACAGGGTATATATGCAAGATACTCTGCTCAATTCTCAAAAATTTTTCCTCTTTCCAAAAATGGCGGTCATTTTGAATTTTTGACAAAAATGGTAAAACTTAAAATTGCTTGTATCTCCTAAACCATGCGAGATAGAGCAATTTCGGCGAAATTTTTGGCCCGCAGGCTATATATGCAAGATACTCTGCTCAATTCTCAAAAATTTTTCCTCTTTCGAAAAATGGCGGCCATTTTGAATTTTCGAATTTTTGACCAAAATGGTAAAACTTAAAATTGCTTGTATCTCCTAAACTGTCCGAGATAGAGCGATTTCGGCGAAATTTTTGGCCCACAGGGTATATTTGCAAGATGTTCGGCTCAGTTCTCACAAATTTTTCCCGTTTATATGCAAGATACTCTGCTCAATTCTCAAAAATTTTTCCTCTTTCGAAAAATGGCGGCCATTTTGAATTTTCGAATTTTTGACAAAAATGGTAAAACTTAAAATTTCTTGTATCTCCTAAACCGTGCGAGATTTCGGCGAAATTTTTGGCCCACAGGGTATATATGCAAGATACTCTGCTCAATTCTCAAAAATTTTTCCTCTTTCCAAAAATGGCGGTCATTTTGAATTTTTGACAAAAATGGTAAAACTTAAAATTGCTTGTATCTCCTAAACCATTTTAAATTTTCCAATTTTTTTCGATATAATTTTAGATTGACAGGGTATCTAGGCAAGATCTTCTTTCTATTGTAAGCAGCCAACACCATCTTTCTTTTGGGACGCTTTGTTTTTCCCATGCAAAAACAATCGGCTTTGCTTCGCTAGCGATCCTCTAGTTTCTTTCTGTCATGAGACTTTCGTAAATACTAGTGCACTACTCGTGTCTCTGATGACTTTGCGCTCGCGCCAGGGGACCAAAACACCTTTTGGCTTTGTTTACCAAATATTTTACCAACAGAGACATATTATAGGTCATTGGAAAGATAGTAAAACATTGCCTGTACTTATTGTATTGCATTAAAAGGGAGTAACAAAGCAGGGATAAAATTATTTCAAAACTTTCAAGTGTACAACTACATCTGCACTGCTTCAGATTATAAGTCACACAAAGGCATTGACTCTTTCTTCACAAATGTTCATTTAATCAAAGTGCTTCACAAAAATCCCGAGAGAGAGTCTAGACCAAAAGAGGAGGGACAATCAGATAAAGTGTTAAATATATACCCTTATATTATAAAATAATCTGAAAGATGTTAGTAGCTCTCTTGCTTGCTTTCACCATCATGTGACAGTCCAGTGTAAAGCAATAGCTCAGTCTTGAAATTTGTATATTTTCATTGAAGGCTCATGTCGCATGCAGTCTGTAGTACTACTCTGATATATATGTAACTTGCTCTTCTTGATGAGATTAATGCATCCCCCTCTATTGCCTCTTTCAGACAGAAACTGAAATCCTATCTCTACACCAGGGTATACTCACCTTAACCTTAATATCCCTTGGTTGTTCTCTGTGTTGCTTGACCCCTTTCTGTTCCATTATTGTTAAGGGGAGATTAAGCGTTATAAAAGTCCAATTAGAATTAGATTCAAGATGCCCAAACAACTGCTACCAGGCATATACTATTTATACAATACCCTACAGGTGCTTGAAGTAACATTTTATTGGTTCAGGGGTTCTTCCCTCAGCAAGTGCTCATGAACTGGTGCCAATCGGCATACAATATGTTTGAACTTGTTCCACCTGTAATTTTGTGACCAACTCTTCAAAATTCAACCTGACCATGAGTAGAACTTGTTAGTTAATCAATCAAATTAGCTACAGCTGTAAATTTGTTAACTTTTGGTGTAAATTATGGTGGCTGTATCAAAACTTTAACCTTGTATGCATAAAATTCTGTGATTTCTATCTACTGATTCTGTCTGTTTTAACAGTTGAAGAAAGATAGCTATTAAACAGGAACTCCACTTTTTCCAAGAATTGTATGTAGTTACATTCACAAGGAGGTAATGTTTTTGTGTACGTTTTTTATCTGTGCACATGAATACTCTAAATGTTTACAGATCTTTATGAAGCCTTTTATGTTGATAGAGCCTGACCAAAAAAAAAAAAGAAATTAAATTTTTCTAGAGATCTGGATCATATTCTAGATACAAAAAATCTTAAGTTTCAGAAACACCTGCTTGTGGAGATCTGCAGTCTATGAGTGCTTTTTAGTTGTGTCATGATTTCAGGTGATCCAGATGATACTTCTTTGAGAGTTGTTGAGAGAGATGTAGTGTTACCCAAATTACGAAGAGAGAGAGCAAAGCAGAAATGCCCAGAGGAAATACAAGGTAAATATGCATTGGCTGTTTACCATCTGCATCTCCTGCCCATTATCAGGTTGTTTTAGCAATTAACTTATGAGGCAGGTTGTACCAGTGTCAACATGAATTTAATTCTGACAACATAAGTATAAGCTGTTCATTGCATCCAAATCTGTGGCTCGACTGGCTAGCTAAATACCAACAGAGTAGATATGTGAAGAAGTGACATCTTTTATCAATACCTTTTATCAACAGTGACTTAATTGAAACAGCTTCTGTATCATTAGTATTCATTACCTCCACCAACAAAGTTATGTTTTTGGGTTCATTCATTTTTATTTTTATTTGTTTTCTGAGTTTGTGATTACTGTAGTAATAAATACCGATTGTGAGGGCGTTTGTTACAGGATATACGCCTGGCAAAAATTCCAAATAATGCCAGAGCGTATATCCTGTAACAAACACCCAAGCATGAGGTATTTATTACTATTATAAAGCCCGGCCTACCTGGTTTCAAGAAATATCCCTTTATTTTTATGAGGTGACACGAACAAGGATGCTGCTATATTGTTTTGAATGCATGATCGCTCTCGTAAAAGCAGACGATTTTACTACCAACATACAATCGAGCAATCGAAAGAGCACTTCCGTTTTTCAGTGGGCCGTTATTGCTTGTTTTACTCCCCGCTGATTCTATGCGCACAGACGGTTTTCGTTCACTGCGCACTTCCGGTCTTTATAATTCAAAACTAAGGAACGTATGTTTATGGAATTTTTAATGTGGGTAAGGAAGTGATTAAATTTTAGAAATGACGCACATCATACTCTGAAGTCTGAATACAAGAAAATCATGAATTTTCATGGTCATGCTATCCGATTATGAGTGTTTAAAAAGTAGTATTTTGGTGAAATTACAATATTGGGATACTCCACTGTCACTCCAGGAGTGCTTTCCTGTGGAATTTGAAAAATTAAATAGTAATTTCTAAATTTTTATTAGAAATGTTTACTATTTCCTAACAATAGCTATTTGTCGGAGCGATCCAACCCAATCCAAATTTTTATGTCAGCTGACTTGCCATGGCATCACTCTGCGGTGTCTTGTGTACGCGTATGCATAAATGACTTCTCCAAAACTACAAGGCCCAAAGACATGCTGTTAATTTTAAAAGATAGCTTATCTATCTAGGATGAAAAATGTTCAAGACATGCAGATCTGTTCATTCGTCTGTTCCCCAGAGCCATTACAAGTGATGTATCTCCTACCCAAAGTGTGAAAATTTCAACACTTTATCCCAATTTTCTCATTCACTATTGCAGGGATTTCTCTCTTATCTTGCATATATGTACTAGGCAACAAGTAGATTCCCTTATGTGAGTATTAGGCCTGGATGTTTCTAAGGCCGGCGGGAGATTATAAAACACATTCCGTGCATGCGTGCGTGCGTGAGTGTGTGTGTCACGTTTTTAAAAAGGGCTGTACATCACACTGGTTGTTTCTCCTTGGCCTTTTCAATGTTTTATGACCTTATTGCTTATGTCTTTTCATTTGATGCTGTTTCTTCAGACCTAGGTCCATAGCTAAGTGAGTAATAGCAATGGTGGCTACTTTCAGTAAAGTGCTCATAACTCCAAAACGACTACATTTAGAGCATTTCTGTAAAATATGTTGTTCAGCTACTTTCTCCATGCCTACAAGATGGTACCATTTTTAGGGATCTATCTTGATAGCTAAGTGAGTAATAGCTATTTTCTGTTTTCAACAATGACCAAAATGAGTAAGTTGCTTTTATCTTTGTAACTGTTACAATATTGGTCTCAAATATGTTGTTGAACAACTCCTTCATGTACTATATCATGGTGAGGTTTCCAAGGTGTAGCACCATAGCTAGCTGAGTAATAGCTACACTAAGTTTAACATTTGACCATTGAGCAAGTCACTTATAACTCAAAAACTATTGAATATAGAGGGTTTTTGTCAAATATGTTGTTCACCTACTTTTTGATGTACTGTGTCGTGGTGAATTTTCAGAGCTGTAAGTCCATAGCTAACTGAGTAATAGCTACTTTGAAATTTCTTAATTTCAACATTCAGTAAATCATTTATACCTCCAAAACTATTGAATTTAGGGAATTATTGTCAAATATGTTAATCAGTTACTTTTTAATGTTCTGTGTCGTGGAAAAGTTTCAGAGCTATATCTCCATAGCTAACTGAGTAATACCTACTTTGAGGGTTTTCCATTGAGTAAATCACTTAGAACAGCAAAACTGTTGAATTTAAAGGATTTTTGTCAAATATGTTGTTCACCTACTTTTTGATGTACTGTGTAATGGCAAATTTTGAGAGCTGTAGGTCCATAGCTAACTGAGTAATAGCTACTTTGATGGTTCTCCATTGAGTAAATCACTTATAACTGCAAAACTATGAAATTTAGAGGATTTTTGTCAAATATGTTGTTCACCTACTTTTTAATGTTCTGTGTCGTGGCAAAGTTTCACAGCTGTAAGTCCATAGCTAACTGAGTAATAGCTACTTTAATTGTTTTCCTTTGAGTAAATCACTTTTAACAGCAAAACTGTTGAATTAGAGAATTTTTGTCAAATATGTTCTTCACCTACTTTTGATGTACTGTGTAATGGCAAATTTTGAGAGCTGTAGGTCCATACCTAACCGAGTAATAGCTACTTTTATTGCGTTAATACATCCTATCCAATGGACAATAGCTTATCCGGTCGGTGCAGACCGGCCCGCCAAACGTCAGAAAAAGACGTCCTGTGTCTCCACCGGCAGGTCGGTCCCTAGTACTAGTGCACTCGCCAGGTGGCGTGTGGTACTTCCTTCCTGTCTAGACAGAGTGACGTCATGGCATCTTTTTCGTTTGGCGCGAACTAGTGTGGAAGCTTTTTCATAGCAGCCAGGAAATTTGTGTTTTTTTGTGAAATATTACAAGGATTTGAACTTTTATTTGCTTCTGGATTCTTCTAAGTGTGTAGGGCACGTTATGTCTTCACCAGGACAAAGAAGGGGCAGTTGCGGCCATGCAATGGCCAATTTTGATGGACATAGTTTCTGCGCGCGTTGTCGTGAGAAAGGGAAGGGAGAGGAACCGTGTGTGGCTAATAAAGACACTACTGACTGTAAGTTATGCAACTCCCTTACCCCTGAGCAGCTTTCACAGCTCGCTACTCCATCTTACAAGATAAAAAAGGAGAAAAGGGAATCTAAACGGTCTGAGTCTGCTAACCCTACGGATGACACCCTTGTTGACCCTTCTGCTGTTGAAGTTATTGGGGTTGTAGGTGATGCTCAGTCTTCTCAAGCTACCTCTGTTCCTCCGGAAAAGAAAGCAAAGAAACTTCCCTCCAAGTCTAAGAAGGTGGTTACCCCTTCTTCTGCGGATAGTAAGATCTCTGACTTAGACCAGAAATGGTCCGAACGTTTTAGTAGGATTGAAGCTCTCCTCTTGTCAAAGTCTTTTCAACCAAGTTTCTCTTCAGAGGTCCGTGTGTCCCCTACTCACACTCCACCTGCTGGTATACGAAAGGATTCAGAACCCTTCTTTCAACCTGTGAACTCTTCACCAGAAAAGCGCACTGGCCCAGACATACATGCTTCAACGCATAAGTCGGCCGGTAAGCTGAAAACAGGAACAATTGACCAAGGACAACCATCTTCAGAGCGCACTGGCCCAGACACACATGCTTCACAGCATAAGTCGGCCGGTAAGCCAAAGTCGGATTCTCACCGACTCAGAACTTCTGCATCAGGGCGCACTGGTCCAGACATTGCTGAAAAGCACCAGTCGGCCGGTAAGCCTTCATCCGACCAACATCAAGCTGATAGTTTGCACTCCGACTCCGACCCAGCTGTCGCCAAGCCTCATCCTTTTAGCAAACTGCTCTCCGACCGACCTCGCACCGACCGACCAGGCACCTCCTTTATTGCCGGTTCGGAGTCCCCTCCTCTTCAACTTTCTGAAAGAAGGGACAGCATCTCCAGCGTCGACTCTCAAGCTGATAGTGACATCTCCGACCGACCTCCGGTCCAGCTCTTTGTAGAGGAGGCTGACCTCTCTGAGGATCAGGACTTTATGGAAACCGACCAACCATCATCCGAAGAACAGACTTATAGGGAGACCATGAGTGGCATCCGTTCCTTCATGGGTTGGACCCATGTACCTGAGATGGATAGTTCTAACCCTTCGGACGATAACCCCTTTGCGGGTCCTAAAGCTCCTGCTCCGAATAAAATTTCAGTACAAATGCCCACAGAGGAGTGGCTTTGCAAGAAGTTGGGTAGACTCAATGTGACTCTCATTGAAGGTTATCCTTCACGAACCACTGAAGCTGGTCATCTGTCTATGGATCAATTTTTAAGGCCGGCCCGGTCTCAGAATAAATGGTACGGGCTTTACCCCGGACAGTCAACGGATCCTTCTGTAGTTTCATGCTGGAGTATTGGACCATCAAAACTGAACAGTAGTTTTAGTAGAATAGCAAGAAAGACTGGTTTGACTTCCATCCCACCGGCATCTCGCCGTATCTCACAGGACACTTTACGCAAATGGGAGAGAAGTGCAAGGGAGGCCTCTGTGATTTGTAATCAAGCGGCTAGTTTCAATCGCTGCCTTTTCAAGGTGCAGCAAGAGATGCAGTCACAGCTTAAAACTATCCGGGGGGAGTCAAAAGGCAAGGTTTCCAAGAAAATTTCAGAAGCCTCTGATGAATTACAGTTCCTCATGACCTTCAATAACAGCATCACGCAAGCCGCCGCAAAATCAATGGAGCACCTGACGGACTTCGTTTTCATCACCATGGGTAATTCAACCTTGGCCAGGCGGGACGCCTACCTTAGCCATCTTAAAAACGGTATAAAACCGGACACCTTTGCAGCCCTCAGAACTGCCCCTCTACAAGGTGGAACTTTATTTCCCGATGCCATTATCAAGAAGGCGGAGGAAGAGATTTCTCACTACGACAACAGGGGTCAGTCTGCATCCTTTGGCCGAAATAAACTCAGATATCACCCTTATGAAAGGTCGGAAACCAAGAAACAGGAGAGTCGGTCAGAGGGAAAGCAGGACAGGCCGGCATGGAAAAACATAGGACGTCGGCAGTTCAAGAGAGGCAGAGGACGTTCTACTAACTTCTCCTCCCGTGGTGTTAAGGGCCAGCAGTCATATAAATGACAGTCATTGTTTAACCCAGTGCCCAAAGAGACTGCTGGCCGGGAACAATGTAAAAGAACAGACTTTGAACTCTTTGACTGTAAACTTAAGTGTTGTAAAACTTGCCACTTCTGTCCCCGGGCATTCGCAAAAGAAAGGAGTAAGTCCCGGGGCAACAGATTGTCATTGTGTAAAACAAGAATTAAAATATGTGAACAGTGTTTCTTGTGTCACTCAATTGTCTTGTGCCCCACTTGTAACAAATGTTGTCTCAAATACGCCTGTAGGGGCCAGACTTCAAAACTTTTGGAAAATTTGGCTGGATCTGGGTGCCAGTCCCAGAGTAATTCAGATCCTAAAACAGGGTTACACCCTTCCCTTCCGGATCCGGCCTCATCTCAGCAGATCTCCCACAGTAGTAAGCTGTTATGTCAATCCTCACAGGAACAGCTACCTGTTAGAGGCATTACATCAGCTTATGGTCAAAAACGCGGTAGAGGTAGTGCACAATCAGAATTCTCTAGGGTTTTTCAACCGACTGTTTTTGGTTCCCAAACCCAACAGCCAATGGAGGCCAATACTGGACCTGAGCAAGTTAAACCTTTTTCTCAAAGTGGAGAAATTCAAAATGGAAACACCGGAAACCATCAGAACATCCCTCCAGCAAGGGGAGTGGGTCACCTCAGTGGACTTCAAGGATGCTTACTTCCATATTCCGATACAGAACCAGTCCAGGAAATATCTCAGATTCCATGTCCAAGGTCAGACCTACCAATTCAGAGCGTTGCCTTTCGGACTGTCCACAGCACCGATGGAATTCACTATTTTAGTCAAGGAGGTGAAACTGATGGCCACGCGCAAGGGTATAAGGATCCACCAGTACCTAGACGACTGGTTGGTAAGAGCCAATTCATACCCTGTCTGTCGCCAGCATACGCAGATTCTAGTACAAATGTGTCAAGAACTAGGTTGGCTGGTAAACACAGAAAAATCGGAACTGGAACCCAAGCAAGTCGTCAACTTCGTAGGTTACCAGTTCGATCTCAGGACCGGCCGGGTCTGACCGACCCCGGACCGGTGGGAAAGCCTCCAAGACAAAATTCAGACACTTTTGTTACTACCGGCCTGTCCGGTCCGGCAATTCATGTCTCTGATAGGCCTGTTGACGGCCACAGAAAAACAGGTTCATTTAGGCCGTCTGCACATGAGACCCATTCAGTGGCACCTCAAAAACCATTGGAGGGTACCGGAATCTCTAGAAAAGATTATCCCTCTGCCCAGGTCCCTGCACCCACACTTGCAATGGTGGCTACAGGAGGGCAATGTTCTCCAAGGCCAACCTTTACACCCCATAAAGCATGCTCTGCAGATCTTTACAGACGCATCAAAAGAAGGATGGGGCGCTCACTTAAACGAGCGCACTGCAAGAGGGTCCTGGTCGGTACCGGAAAGCAAACTGCACATCAACTACCTCGAACTAAAGGCAGTCTTGCTAGCTTTAAAGGAGTTTCAGGATCTCTGCGTGGGCGAAATCGTCCTAGTAGCTACAGACAACACCACAGTGGTAGCGTACATAAACAAGGAAGGAGGCATGAAGTCGGGCCCCCTGTGTGCCCTCCTTTGGAGGATATTGACCTGGTGCTCCCAGAGACAGGTGACTCTCAAAGCCCGACATATTCCAGGCCATCTGAATGTGATAGCAGACAAGCTATCCAGGCTAGGTCAGACTATCCAAACAGAGTGGTCCCTCCTTCCAGAGGTCTTTCAAGAAATATGCAACAGGTGGCACCAGCCCCACGTAGATCTGTTTGCCACGAGGTTCAATCACAAACTGCCTCTATTTGTATCCCCAGTTCCGGACTCCCTAGCTTTTGCAGTAGATGCGCTCACTCTGCCATGGGAGGATCTGGATGCATATGCCTTTCCACCAACCCCCATATTGGGCAAGGTGGTGGAGAAGTTATTGAACTCTCCATGCAAGAGACTAATCCTCATTGCACCCGGGTGGCCCAACATGCCTTGGTTTTGGGACCTGGTGAACATGTCCAGTCAGGTCCCCCTCAGACTTCCAAATCTGCCCAATCTGTTGACACAGCCCTTCAATCAGATCCCTCACAGAAATCTGACAAACCTAAACCTTCATGCATGGCTCCTAGAGCCTCAGCAATCAGGAAACAGGGCTTCTCTGAGGCAGTGGCAACAAGAATTGAGGCTCCTCAAAGAAGATCAACCAGATCAGTCTATGAGGCAAAGTGGTCCATTTTTACAAAATGGTGCATCGCTAATCAGGTGGACTTCAAGTCACCACCTTTGAAGTCGGTGGCTGATTTCCTACTTTACCTCTTTGAGGTCAAGAACCTACAGCCTAGCACCATTGATGGATACAGGTCTGCCATTGCTGACAAGTTGGGTAATGTTATACTCAATGTCAGTAAGGATGAGAATCTCACTCGTCTTCTGGACAGTTTCCATAGAGACAGACCCAAAGGGCGGAGGGGCATACCCTCCTGGAACCTTTCCTTGGTGCTACACCAGTTGACAAAGGCTCCTTTTGAACCTCTTAGGGAGGCGTCTCTGAAGCATCTGACTTTCAAGACCGTCTTCCTTCTGGCCCTGGGCTCTGGCAAAAGAAGAAGTGAGATCCATGCATGGCAACATAAGAACATCAGACATCAGTCGGACTGGTCTAAGGTGTCTCTGTTTCCATCTCCCAGTTTTCTTTCCAAGAACCAACTGGCCAAGGAGGGTCCGGAGAGTGTAGCCCCAGTGGTCATACCAGCCCTGGCTCCTACTCTGGATAGGTCCCTCAAGTCCGACAAGTCTCTTTGTCCGGTCAGAGCCTTGCGCTACTATTTGGACCGAACTTCAGGGATGCGGCAGGACAAAGATTTAGTGTTTGTCTCTTTCAAGAAAGGTTTCGACAAAGACATCTCACCTGCCACTATCTCCTCATGGATCAAGCAGACTGTGATCCTATGCTATGAGCTCTCTGATCACCGGGCCCACACCTTACATCAGGTCAAAGCTCATGATGTCAGGGCCTTTGCTGCTTCTAAGGCCGTCCAGTCGGGGGTCTCCTTAGAGCAGATCTTATCAGCCTGTCACTGGAAATCTCATAATACCTTCACTCAATTTTATCTGAAGGATGTGGCTTGGGCTGACTCAGAGCTCTACCATCTTGGCCCTGTGGTGGCTGCCCAGCAGGTCCACAAGCAGGCTAGTCTTTAGAGGAGTTTTTGTATATATGTATATAGTATTACACATCTGTATATATTGCACGATTGTTAAAAAAAAAAAAAAAAAAAAAAAAAAAACATTCTGGAAGTACTTCCTCTGGGAGTTAGTAGCTTATGGGACTGAACTCATCCTTCTCTTCCCCTACCTCAGAACAGGACGGTTCTTGAGAGAAAAAAAGGGGGGGGGGGCAAGGTCGACTCTGACGGTTTCAACCCCAGATAACCGGATGATGATATTCGACCATAGCCTTAAAGGGTTCGGACGACAAGATCTACCCAGGCTTTAACGGGAATAGTTATTATTCTGACATGGGTTAAATTCATAGTCCCTAGTAACTCACCCGCCAACCAAGCGGTAGTTATTCAGCTATTGTCCATTGGATAGGATGTATTAACGCAATAAAATTGCAAATTTAATAAGTAAATTAAATTTTTATAAGTTAATACCCTATCCAATGGACGCACAAGACCCTCCCAACCAACCCCGCTGTTCAGGTTACTAGGGGTCTATTAAGTTTAGACAACAAAAAAGATGCCATGACGTCACTCTGTCTAGACAGGAAGGAAGTACCACACGCCACCTGGCGAGTGCACTAGTACTAGGGACCGACCTGCCGGTGGAGACACAGGACGTCTTTTTCTGACGTTTGGCGGGCCGGTCTGCGCCGACCGGATAAGCTATTGTCCATTGGATAGGGTATTAACTTATAAAAATTTAATTTACTTATTAAATTTGCAATTTAATGGTTCTCCATTGAGTAAATCACTTATAACAGCAAAGCTGTTGAATTGAAAGGATTTTTCTCAAATATGTTGTTTAGCTACTTTTTATGTACTGTGTAATGGCAAATTTTGAGAGCTGTAAGTCCATAACTAACTGAGTAATAGCTACTTTGATGGTGCCCTATTGAGTAAATCACTTATAACTGCAAAACTATGAAATTTAGAGGATTTTTGTCGATATGTTGTTCACATACTTTTTAATGTTCTGTGTCATGGCAAAGTTTCAGAGCTGTAGGTCCATAGCTAACCGAGTAATAGCTACTTTCACGGTTTTCCATTGAGTAAATCACTTATCACAGCAAAACTTTTGAATTTAAAGGATTTTTGTCAAATATGTTATTCACCTACTTTTTGATGTATTGTGTAACGGCAAATTTTGAGACCTGTAGGTCCATAGGTAACTGAGTAATAGCTTTGATGGTTCTCCATTGAGTAAATCATTTATAACTGCAAAACTATTACATTTACAGGATTTTTGTCAAATATGTTGTTCACCTACTTTTTAATGTTCTGTATCGTGGCAAAGTTTCACAGCTGTAAGTCCATAGCTAACTGAGTAATAGCTACTTTGATTGTTTTCCTTTCAGTAAATCACTTTTAACGGCAAAACTTTTGAATTAAGAGGATTCTTGTCAAGTATGTTCCTTCACCTACTTTTTGATGTACTGTGTAATTGCAAATTTTGAGAGCTGTAGGTCCATAGCTAACTTATTAATAGCCACTTTGATGGTTCTCCATTGAGTAAATCATTTATAACAGCAAAACTGTTGAATTTAAAGGATTTTTGTCAAATATATTGTTCACCTACTTCTTGATGTACTGTGTAATGGCAATTTTGAGAGCTGTAAGTCCATAGCTAACTGAGTAATAGCTACTTTGATGGTTCGCCATTGAGTAAATCACTTAGAACAGCAAAACTGTTGAATTTAAAGGATTTTTGTCAAATATTTTGTTCACCTACTTTTTGATGTACTGTGTAATGGCAAATTTTGAGACCTGTAGGTCCATAGCTAACTGAGTAATAGCTACTTTGATGGTTCTCGTTTGAGTAAATCATTTATAACTGCAAAACTATTAAATTTAGAGGATTTTTGTCAAATATGTTGTTCACCTACTTTTTGATGTTCTGTATTGTGGCAGAGTTTCAGAGCTGTAAGTCCATACCTAACTGAGTAATAGCTTCTTTGTTTTACTTTGAGTAAATCACTTTTAACAGCAAAACTTTTGCCCGGGAGATTATAAAGCGCAGATATTTAACACATATATATGCCCTCTATAAGCATGCAGACATTTGACCTTGAAGCTCTTCGTTCAAGGTCATCCACAGACTGCAAAAGTACCCTACTTAGCTGATTTTGGCCAAACTTAAAAGTGCCTATATCTCGCTTATTATTGGTCCTAGAGGTTTGCGATGTGAAACCAACCTTTAGGAAATGATGTTCTGCGAATCTTTTGATGTGGTCAGATTTGACCTTGAGCCCCTTGTTCAAGGTCAAACGAGGATGGCCAAACTTAAAGTGCCTATATCTTGCTTATTATTGGTCCTAGAGGTTTGGAATGTGTAACCAACCTATAGGAATTCATGTGCTGGGAATCTTTTGCTGTGGTCAGATTTTACCTTGGACCCCTCGTTCAAGGTCAAACTGCTGTGGCCAAACTTAAAAGTGCCCATATCTCGCTTATTATTGATCCTACAGGTTTGGGATGTGAAAACAACCTATAGGAAAACATGTGCTGGGAATCTTTTGATGTGGTCAGATTTGACCTTGGGGCCTCGTTCAAGGTCAAATGACGATGCCCAAACTTAAAAGTGCCTATATCTCGCTTATTATTGGTCTTAGTTCCAATATGTTGTTCAGCTACTTTCTCCACAGCTACAACATGGTCAGTAGTTTGGAAGTGTATCTCCATAGCTAAGTGAGTAATAGCTACTTTGTCAATTCTTAATGTTAACCATAATGAGTAAATGGCTTATATCTTCAAAAGTATTGCAGCTACACAATTTCTCTCAAATATGTTGTTCATCTACTTTTTTGTGAACTGTAACATATTTAAGGTTCACAACTGTTGCTCAATGTACAAGTGAGTAATGGCTACTTTATTGCTACTTTTAGCCACTTTTGGCGGCCATCTTGGATTTTAGCGGAAAATTAAAAAGTGTGAATATCTCGAAAACTGTACCAGATAGAGCGATTTCGAGCGAATTTTTGACCCACAGGGTAGTACAAGAGTATCCTATGCAAAGGGGGAAAATTTCAATTTTCGCCACTTTTGGCGGCTATCTTGGATTTTAGGGGAAAATGAAAAGGTGTGAATATCTCAAAAACCGTACCAGATAGAGCGATTTCGAGCGAATTTTTGACCCACAGGGTAGTACAAGAGGGTCCTATGCAAAAGGGAAAAATTTCAATTTTCACCACTTCTGGCGGCAATCTTGGATTTTTGTCAGAAAATGAAAAAGTGTGAATATCTCGAAAACCGTACCAGATAGAGCGATTTCGAGCGAATTTTTGACCCACAGGGTAGTACAAGAGTATCCTATGCAAAGGGGGAAAATTTCAATTTTCGCCACTTTTGGCGGCTATTTTGGATTTTAGCGGAAAATAAAAAGGTGTGAATATTTCGAAAACCGTACCAGATAGAGCGATTTCGAGCGAATTTTTGACCCACAGTGTAGTACAAGAGTGTCCTATGCAAAAGAGAAAAATTCCAATTTTCGCCACTTCTGGCGGCCATCTTGGATTTTTGGCAGAAAATGAAAAAGTGTGAATATCTCGAAAACCGTAAGAGATAGAGCGATTTTGAGCAAATTTTTGACCCACAGGGTAGTACAAGGGTGTCGTATGCAAAGGGGAAAAATTTCAAGAGTATCCTATGCAAAGGGGAAAAATTTCAATTTTCGCCACTTTTGGAGGCCTTTTTGGATTTTTGCGGAAAATAAACATTGAAAATATCTTGGAAATGGTAAGAGATAGAGCGATTTCGAGCGAATTTTTGACCCACAGGGTAGTACAACAGTATTCTGTGCCTAGGGGAAAAATTTCATTTTTCACCACTTTTGGCGGCCATCTTGCATTTTAGCGGAAAATGAAAAATTGTGAATATCTTGGAAAAGGTATTTCTTCCCCTGTAATGCTCGGCGGGAGATACATATCACGGCAGTGGTCTTGTTTTTTATGAATTTTTAAAATAATTTTTAATGCATTAAAATTCATGAAATCATGGACTAAATCACTTATAACTTCAAAAGTATTGCATTTAGAGAATTTTGTTAAAATATGTTATTCAGCTACTTTTCCATAGCTACAATATGGTGAATAACTTTGGTGTCTATCCCAATAGTTAAGGGAGTAATAGCTACGTTCTAACTTTTCAACACCTTCCATAATGAGTAAAATCATTTGTAACTTGAAAACTATTGCATTTAGAGTATTTTGTTTAAATATGTTGTTCATCTACGTTTGGGTCAGCTATAACATAGTAAAATTACAGACCTGTAGCTCATTGCATAGCTGAGTAATAGCTGTTTTCAGGTTCTCACTGTTGAGTAAATCAGTTGAAACTTGAAAAGTATTGCATTTATAGTAGTTTGGTTAAATAGGTTGTTCACCTAATTTTGGGTCACCTACAACATAGTAAAATTGCAGATATGTAGCTCATGTCACAGCTGAGCAACATCTACTTTCAGGTTCTCACTGTGGAGGAAATCAGTTATAACTTGAAAAGTATTGCATTTACAGTAGTTTGTTTAAATGGGTTGTTCACCTACTTTTGGGTCAGGTACAATATAGTAAAATGGCAGACCAGTACCTCATTCCCTAGCTGAGCAATAGCTACTTTGAGGTTCTCACTGTTGAGTAAATCAATTGTAATTTGAAAAATATTCCATTTACAATATTTTGTTTAAATATGTTGTTCACCTACTTTTGGGTCAGCTATAACATAGTGAAATTACAGACCTGTAGCTCATGACATAGTTGAGCAATAGCTATTTTCAGGTTCTGACTGTTGAGTGAATCAGTTGTAACTTGAAAACTATTGCATTTACAGTATTTTGTTTAAATATATTGTTCACCTACTTTTGGGTCAGCTATAACATAGTAAAATTTCAGACCTGTAGTCCATTGCATAGCTGAGTAATAGCTACTTTGAGGGTATCACTGTTGAGTAAATCAGTTGTAAATTGAAAACGATTGCATTTAGAGTATTTTGTTTAAATATGTTATTCACCTAAATTTTGGTCAGCTATAACATAGTAAAATTGCAGACCTGTAGCTCATTACATAGCTGAGCAATACCTATTTCCAGGTTCTCACTGTTGAGTAAATCAGTTGTAACTCGAAAACTATTGCTTTTATTACGCGCTACAATAGCTTACCATGTGGGACTCAATGCTGTTCTCGGATGGCCACAAGGCATACGGCCAACGTCTAAGAAAAAAAGACATTTATGCTTGGTCGTAGCCTCTAGTTGTCGTCACGTGATAACTTCTGACCAATCACCCTACTTTCTCGTTGGCCACGCGAATTAGCAATGCTTTATTTTAGAAGGAAAGTTGTTTCATTTTTACAAGGATATGCTTGTCGTTGGATATGGAAACTACATCAGTTTCTTTGTTTTATCACATAGAATCATAATTCGGTGACTTTTCATAATTCAGATAAGTATTTTTAGCATATTTTACAACTGAAGTCCACTTCCGGGTTCACGTTGTAAAGAAACAGCGACTCGTTTATGTGGTTTCTAATACAGGATATATATATATGCCTGGCAGTAAAATAGAATAAAATAAAATATTTAACCCCTATCTGCTTCATTATTGGACCTTTTTTAGGGTTTAAATATATATATAAATGTAACACAAACGAGTCCTTGTCGAGTGAAATCATCGGAAACAACTTCCGTTTTTTTGTCGAGACAGCATTTCTTGTAATATGCACGTCTCGTGTAGGTAGTTTTTATACAGGAATATACGCCTGTTGAAATCAAATCAAATAAATTTGTTCATGCTTTATCCCTGTGCTTCAACAGTATTTGCCCTTTTAAGGGTTAAAATATCATATAAAGCACGAAACTAACTTGGGGAATCCTCGGGGAAACCCCTGTGATGACGTCACGTCTAGACAGCATGTGCTGAGAGACGCGGGTTTCTTACAGTACGTTTACCAATAAAATGAAATAAAATTGAATAAATAAGATGAAATAAAATATTTTATCCCTTCTTTCCTGTATTATTGTCCATTTAAATGTTAATACTTAAATAAACAGGAATAGAATGCTTCCTCAATCGTCTAGACAGTACGTTCTTCTCCAAACTAAGGTAACCTTGGTTTGACATTATTTTAATTCATCCACTTTTATAATATAAGAAATATTTTACTTGCTTTTTAGATTCTATGTTATTTAATAAAATTCTGTGTAATTATTGCTTTCCTTATCTCACAACTAGCCCTACCTGCAGTGAGGCGGGCGGGGCAGGTGACCTTGTGTCACTCTTGATTTACATACGTAAATCCAGTTGTGTAGTTCTCTTCAAAGAACCTTTTAAGGAAAGCTTACAAGGAAATTATAATATCCAACTTCTTTATAGCCAGGGTGGATCAGACCCCTGCTTGAATCTGAAGCCAGATTCGTTTTTAGTTCATCCGAGTTTTTAATTCACTCGAGAATCGGATGCATTATTCCCAACTTCTATCCATCCGAGTATGATTTGATACTCGGATTTTCATTGCATCTAGACCTGATGCTTAGATATCAGATCCGAGGTTCGGATGTCTGCTACTCCCATCCTATGCTCGGATGATTGGATGTCACACTAGTTCCAATGCTCGGATGATCTAATCTTAAATCCGATGCTCGGATGATTGTATCTAGATCTAATCCTCGGATGATCAGATCTTAAATCTGATGTTCAGACGATGGTTCCAGATCAGAACTCTGAACAATCCTAACACACACTTGGACTAATAGTTCACAAGCCTGGCAGTAAATATCCCTTATTCAAGGCTTCGGTGCAAGTCCAAGTCCTCCTGCCTTTCTGTCCTGACTCTGTATTTTAAGGAAGTAGGTTGCCTGACTTCACCCTAACCATTTTCTGAGGACATTGAACTTATGCAGTTTTGAACCTCAGGGTATTTATGTCTAGATCCTCCACAGTCTGGACTCCGAATGATTTACCAGGCCAACAGGAACTTAGGCTGTTAATTTCCCTTAAATGGAACAACCTTGTTTTGAACACAAATTACAAGTTTTCAAATCTTGTATCTCCCTAGGGGCCTCCTTGGGTAAGCCCCCCTCCCCCTTCTGGTCATCAAGAGTTGAGCTTCAGGCTTCTCTTCACTAGGTTCCTCTGAATACAACCTGGTTATGGATATCTGTTGAGACAGTAGCAAGGCTACTACCAGACAGGTCAATCTCAATTTCATGCTGCATATAAGTAGCCAGAAGGGGTGTGGTGAATTCAGGTGAGATACTAGATCTTTAGATCTTGAAGTTCCCCATTCACAACTACTTTAGGAGGGACAGGAGTCCCTCATCAAGGCACCTGTAATAACACTTAGGGTTTAGGCCCTATTAATCAACCCTTTCCAATTCCCCACAATCCAGAGGCTCCTACAGGAACCACCCCAATGGGGGTCATTCCATCCCGAGCAGTATCATTCCATCCCGACCCACTCCAGGGGACGAGGGCATGAAAACCCTTTCTCCCCCCCCCCCCCAATGACTCCTCAAAGCCTCCCTCAGTCCACCAGTAGGAGGTCGCTTCCGTTCTTTCAGAAGAGACTGACAAACAAACAAATGTTCTTCAAACGTGTTAAACATTATCACCAATGGCTACATACTGCCATTCCTTTCAAAGCCAAATTTGGTCAGATTCCCTCTGATCCTGTCAGAGTACAAGGCCCATCAAAAAGACCAAGCTCTGGCCACTTGTATCCAGTCTCTCCTGTCAAAGAACGCAATCAAAAGGGTGGAAAATGTAAAATCTCTCAGGTTTTACAGTTGCCTGTTCCTAGTACGCAAGCCTCACCAAAGGTGGAGGCCAGTCATAGACCAAAGCAGGCTCAACACTTTTTTACACGTAGAAAAGTTCAAAATGGAAACTCCAGAGTCCATCAGGACCTCCCTAATTCCAGGGGAGTGGGTATCGTCGATAGATCTGTCGGATGCTTACCTACACACCCCCATCCACCCAAACTCAAGGAAATACCTAAGGTTTTGCTACAAGTCACAGGTGTTCCAGTTCACCTCCCTCCCATTCGGACTAGCCACAGCCCCCCAGGTCTTTACCAATGATTGTAAAGGAAGTGAAACTAATGGCCCTCTCCAGAGGACTCAGAATTCACTAATACCTGGACGACTAGCTAATCAGGTCCCAGTCTCAGGAGGAAGCCCAAGTGAACACTCAGGCGGTGGTAGACCTAACCCAGTCCTTGGGGTGGATAATAAATCAGGAAAAATCAGAACTGAAACCTACTCAGGTGTTTTCGTTCGTGGGCTACGAATACCATCTAGATTCAGCCCTTGTAAAACCCACTCAAGAGAGATGGCTCAAACTTCAGGATTTGATCCTATGACTCAAGTCAAAACGTGTTTTGACTGCAAGATGTTTGATGTCGCTAATTGGGTTGCTTGCCCCAACGGAGAAAATGGTCCCGGAGGGACGCCTTCACATGAGGCCCTTTCAGTTTCATCTCAAGGAGCACTGGAGATATCCTCAGTCGCTGGACAACCTCCTTCCTTAGACAGAATCCATTGCAGCCCACCTAGATTGGTGGCAAAATTCCTCAAACGTGATGAAAGGTGCAGACCTTCATCCCAAGGACCACAGTATCCAACTCTTTACCGACGCCTCAAACGAAGGTTGGGGCGCTCACTTAGATCAAAATTCTACAAAGGGTCTGTGGTCAGATCGGGAAAAAAGGCTACACATAAATGTCCTAGAATTGAAGGCGGTCTCACTGGCCCTTCGAGACTTCAAGGACCAGTGCCAGAACCAAACAGTGCTAGTTGCGACGGACAACTCAACAGTGGTAGCCTACATAAACAAACAAGGAGGAACTCACTCAGCAGAGATGTGTGCTCTCCTGTGGAAGGTCATGACCTGGTGCCATCACTACCACATAACATTGAAAGCCAGGCACATCCCAGGGTGCCTGAATGTGATGGCCGACCTACTGTCCAGGTCCAACCAAGTGCAGTCAACAGAATGGTCTCTGCATCCGCAGGTGTTCAAACAGATCTGCCAGAAGTGGTTCACACCTCATGTAGACTTATTTGCCACTCACCTGAACCACAAACTTCCACTGTACGTATCTCCTGTCCCAGACCCAAAGGCTTGGGACATAGATGCTCTAAACATAAACTGGACGAACCTCATGGCCTATGCTTACCCTCCTACGGCTCTCCTTCACAAGGTGATCCAAAAGATCAAGCAATGCTATTGCCTGATGATCGTAATAGCCCCAGGCTGGCCAGGGATGCCCTGGTTTTGGGACCTAGTACAGCTCTCAACAGAGATCCCACTACAACTCCCAGTGTCAACGACCCTACTCAAACAGTCCCACAAGTATGTGTTCCACAACAACCCACAACAGCTGAACCTCCATGCCTGGTGTCTAGGAGCGGACAACTCCAAGAACAAGGCTTCTCTGTGGAGGTGGCAGAGAGAATTGCTGCTCCTCAGCGGTCATCAACAAGGACCATCTACAAGTCAAAGTGGGCCCTATTTGAAAAATGGTGCAGAGAAAATTCGGTGGATTTCTCCACTCCATCTGTGAAACAAATCTCAGATTTTTTCATGTACCTGTACCAAGACCTAAACAGGCGCCCCTCGACCATTGATGGTTACAGGACTGCAATCGTTGACACTTTGGGCCCAGCGGCCCACCATATTGCACACAATGCAGACCTTCATAGGTTACTCTCCAGTTTTCACAGGGATCGTCCAAAAAGTTCCAGAAATCTCCCTAAGTGGAACCTTTCTGTTGTTCTCAATGAGCTCACAAAAGCACCCTTTGAGCCTATGAAAGACACAGACCTCAAACATCTTACCCTCAAAACTGCTTTCTTGCTAGCTTTGGCCTCCGGCAAACGCCGCAGCGAAATCCATGCCTGGGTCGCAAACAAAGTATCTAATCTAGGCCAATGGGAAAAGGTCGCCTTTTTCCCTTCTTCTGATTTCATAGCCAAAAACCAACTAGCAAGAGAAGGTTCTCAAAGTGTGTCTCCGGTGACTATTCCTGCTTTGACTACCATTGTAGATAGACAATTTAAAGAAGACAGGACCCTGTGTCCGGTGCGGGCCCTGAGGTACTATTTGGACCGAACAAAAGACCTGAGAGGGTCTCGTTCCCTCC
Source organism: Sabellastarte sp. h YS-2021 (assembly GCA_964017235.1). Lineage (NCBI taxonomy): Eukaryota > Metazoa > Annelida > Polychaeta > Sabellida > Sabellidae > Sabellastarte > Sabellastarte sp. h YS-2021. The sequence continues at coordinate 39,413,135 of OZ024936.1, forward strand.
TTTTCATCTCCTTCAAGAAAGGACATACCTCAGACATCAGACCCGCTACTCTCTCTTCCTGGTTGAAACAAACCATCCTACTTTGTTATAAACAAGCAGACCAACAAGCCTTGGACTTGGTCCAAGTTAAAGCGCATGACATCCGGGCCTTCGCAGCCTCTAAGGCCTTTTACGGTGGGGTATCGGTGGACCAAATCATGCAAGCCTGTCACTGGAAAGCTGACAACACTTTTACAAATTTTTACCTAAAAGACCTTACTTGGTCAGACAACGACAACAATATGTATCTGGGACCCGTAGTGGCAGCACAACAAGTCCTAGATCCTTCCCCTCAGGCCAGTTGTCCTCGGAAAGAAAAAAAGGGGGGGGGGGCACATCTGCTACAACCAAGTCTTCAGGAGTCTAATCCCAGGGTCTAGGTATTCTTTTACCTTCAAGATGTTATGGGTAAGGTCATTTTGTTTCTATTCTATATAGGTTTTTGGCTCCTTACAGGCCCAGTCTTCGGGATTGGGGCACTGTAAATGGGACTCAGACTGGTATTTCTAACACTATTCTAATATAATTATTATTCAAAATCTAAGAAAAAAATGACATTCCTTCCAGTCTCAGCTGTAATCCCGCCACTGGGCGGTTGGATTCAGCATTGAGTCCCACATGGTAAGCTATTGTAGCGTAATAAAATTGAAAATTTTAATTACTTAAATGTAGCTTTTATAAGCTAGAAGCTTACCATGTGGGACTCAGAAGAGTCCCACCCTGCCTCCCCGCTGTTTACAGCTGAGGGGTAGGTTTTAGAAAATTTCAACGAGAAAGTAGGGCGATTGGTCAGAAGTTATCACGTGACGACAACTAGAGGCTACGACCAAGCATAAATGTCTTTTTTTCTTAGACGTTGGCCGTATGCCTTGTGGCCATCCGAGAACAGCATTGAGTCCCACATGGTAAGCTTGTAGCTTATAAAAGCTACATTTAAGTAATTAAAATTTTCAAATTTACAGTATTTCGTTAAAATATGTTGTTCACCTACTTTTGGGTTAGTTATAACATAGTGAAATTGTAGACCTGTAGCTAATGGCATTGCTGAGCAATAGCTACTTTGAGGTTCTCAGTGTTGAGTAAATTAGTTGTAACTTGAAAACTGTTGCAATTAGAGTATTTTGTGTAAGTATGTTGTTCACCTACTTTTGGGTCAGCTATGACAATAGTAAAATTGCAGAGCTGTAGCTCATTTCAAATTGGAGCAATAGCTACTTCGAGGTACTCATTGTTGAGTAAATCAGTTGTAACTCGAAAACTGTGGCATTTAGAGAGTATTGTAAAAATATATTGTAACGGGCCAGACCTCAGACGAAGACCCTAGATCAAATAATAAAGAGTTAGGACAGAATTGATTTGTTTGAGATAACTAAGCTCTGGCTCATTATCAACTTAAATCCAACAAGTGCAACAAAGGTGCTGAACGACCAATGGAAGACAGCCCCAAATCACTTAAAATCCCTTGTCATAAAAATCTCATAGTAGCAAAACTAAGTATTCATCTTATCTAAGTATTCTTTCTTAAATTCTAATATTCTCTTTCAGGCAGCTCGGCGTATATCAGTGTTAAAACGGTGCGCACAATGTACTGGTAATTAGTGGAGACCTAACTGTGCCTCAATTAGTGCCATATACTGAGAACATGTGAGCCATATACCTTTGCATGTGTACCAGTGATGTATATACCTGGGCTGCTTTCACAGCGCAAACATCACTATGCCGCAATAGTATACATTAACATGTGTGCTTCAAGCAAGCTAAATCAAAATATTTCAAGTACCTCAGCATGATAGTATTAAAACGGGGAGCACCAAATTCTTAGCACTGACCTTAATACATGCCTCAACAGCACTATATAAGCCTAGAAGATTTCTCCTGAGTTGATCTATCCTAGAGGTTAGATATTACAAGTTAGAAACATAAATACAGCAGGACAGGCAGCATGCAGCTAACATAAAAGGGAAAGGTTTGTGTTATAAGTAACAAGAAATTTATTAGCAATATTAAAAGTGCATAAAAGGTAGGAAACCAATAAACCAAATTTATATAACTACATAGTAGTGAATTAATTGACATATAAGAGCCAGGCTATACAAAACAACTAAAAGCAGCAATAAATTAAAAAAATATAGCCAACTACAGTGCAAGGAAAACTACATGCTGACATCTAAGGACAACATATAAAAGGATATTCATGCAAAGTAGCTACACCCATAAATAAGATTATACTACTGGATATAAAACTGACACTCCCATTCTGTTGAATAAATTTCAATTATCCTTGACTTTCCTGACCTCAATATTTATCAACAAAGTAGCATGTCAAAACAAAAAAAATTAAAATCTATTAAGATCCTGCAGAAATATCAATAAAAATTAGATAACTATTCAGAAATAATACATAAAATACTTTATTCCAATTTAATATATTCCCGGATAAGCACTTTCTCTTCTAATTTTAAATTAAGCAGATAAATCTCAAACTTTCCTGTACTGAAGGGGGACATGGAGAACAGGTACAGGGGGAACAAATAAAGGGGAGAGCCAAAACAAGGGGGACAAAAAGAAGGGAAACAAAGGGGGATTTGAATATATTAATTTCCTGTTAAGTAAACAAGCTTAGATTTCCATTACAACTGTTCATGTATTAAATATGGTACATACTTGTTCAGTAACAGTCTTTTAAAAGTGGTTCCTTTGCAAAGAAATTATAAGTTTCACTCCTCAGAAATCCTCCTGCTTCCAGGTTCACTTTTATCAAGGGAACCCCCCCTTCAATTCAGTACAGGGTATATTTATGCACCCATTCAAATATCACTACACTGTGAAGAAGCTGACGTGCTCAGTGGAGCACAACTAATAATTATCACTAAGAAACACACAAATAAGTTAAGAAACAAATAAATTACATTTAATCAACAGTCCCTCCCTAAATACATACTTTTTAAATAAGAATTGAGTGTAAAATACATAGCAATAAGACCATTCCCCAGGAAGTATTTGCAGGTGCTCTGACCTCTACAAATTATAAATTCAAAAATAACTACGCCTGACCCACTTCCTGGCATGCTCACTGAGTCCTATAATAAAACATTCTCAAAACTCACATTATCTACCTCAATAATTAAGCGTCCCGCAAGGGACGCTTGTTTGTGTATGGGAGAGCTTCAGGCTCCGCATTTTGTTTTCCTTATAACTCTGTAACCTGTTAGGCGGATTCTTTTCAAATTTGGCAGGTTTAGGCAGTAGCCTTGGGGAATTTTTATCTCCTGCCCGGCTCGCCGGAGGGAGATCATAATTTGCACCATGTGCGTGTGTACGTGCGTGCGTGCGTGCGTGTGTCACGCAGTTTTCTCTGAAACTACTACAGTTACACATTTTTGGTAAATCACAAGTCCTAATGAATTTTTTTGCTCTTCAATATTTTTGGGGTTTGGTGAACTTTGGCCTACTTTTGAGTGAGTAATAGCTATTTTAGCTAATATAATTATATGGCTTATAACTCTGAAACTATTGCATTTACAGTATTTTGTTCTAATATGTTGTTCAGCTACTTTCTCCACAGCTACAACATGGTCAGTAGTTTGGAAGTGTATCTCCATAGCTAAGTGAGTAATAGCTACTTTGTCAATTTTTAATTATAACCATAATGAGTAAATGGCTTATATCTTCATAAGTATTGCAGCTACACAATTTTGTTCCAATATGTTGTTCAGCTACTTTCTCCACAGCTACAACATGGTCAGTAGTTTGCAAGTGTATCTCCATAGCTAAGTGAGTAATAGCTACTTTTTCGATTTTTAATGATAACCATAATGAGTAAATGGCTTATATCTTCAAAAGTATTGCAGCTACACAATTTTGTTCCAATATGTTGTTCGGCTACTTTCTCCTCTGCTACAACATGGTCAGTAGTTTGGAAGTGTATCTCCGTAGCTAAGTGAGTAATAGCTACTTTTTCAGTTTTTAATGATAACCATAATGAGTAAATGGCTTATATCTTCAAAAGTATTGCAGCTACACAATTTTGTTCCAATATGTTGTTCAGCTACTTTCTCCACTGCTACAACATGGCCAGTAGTTTGGAAGTGTATCTCTATAGCTAAGTGAGTAATAGCTACTTTTTAAATTTTTAATGATAACCATAATGAGTAAATTGCTTATATCTTCAAAAGTATTGCAGCTACACAATTTCTCTCAAATATGTTGTTCATGTACTTTTTATGTCAGCTGACTTGTCAGTCAGCTGACATTATGTCGTCACTCTGCGGCGTGGGCGTACGCGTCCGCGTCCGCGTGAACAACTTCTCCTCCAAAACTACAAGGCCTAGAGACGTGCTGTTTTTTTTAAAAGATACCTTATCTATCGAGGATGAAAAATTGTTCAAGGCATGCAAATCTGTCTGTTCGTCTGTTTGCTAGAGACATTACAAGGGGGGTACCCCCACCAAAAGTGTGAAAATTTCAACACTTAATCACAATTTTCTCAGTGACTATTGCAGGGATTTCTCTCATATCTTGCATATATGTACTAGGCCAGAGGTAGATTCTCTTGTGTGAGTATGAGACCTGGATCTGTCTTACTTTTTTTTTAATAAATTTTTTTAATAATTTTTAATGCATTAAAATTCATGAAATCATGCACAAAATCATTTATAACTTGAAAAGTGTTGCATTTAGAGCATTTTGTTAAAATATGTTATTCAGCTACTTTTTTCATAGCTACAATATGGTGAGTAAGTTGGGTGCCTGTCTCAATAGCTAAGTGAGTAATAGCTACTTTTGGGCTTTTCAGTAACTTCCATCATGAGTAAAATCACTTGTAACTTAAAAACTATTGCATTTAGAGAATTTCGTATAAATATGTTATTCAGCTACTTTTGGGTCAGCTATAACATAGTAAAATTTCAGACCTGTAGCTCATGGCATAGCTGAGTAATAGCTACTTTTAGGTTATCACTGTTGAGTAAATCGCTTATAACTTCAAAACTATTGCATTTAGAGAATTTCGTATAAATATGTTATTCAGCTACTTTTGGGTCAGCTATAACATAGTAAAATTTCAGACCTGTAGCTCATGGCATAGCTGAGTAATAGCTACTTTTAGGTTATCACTGTTGAGTAAATCGCTTATAACTTGGAAACTATTGCATTTACAGTATTTTGTTTCAATATGTTATTCACCTATTTTGGGATCAGCTATAACATAGTGAAGTTTCAGATCTGTGGCTCATTGCATAGCTGAGTAATAGCTACTTTGAAGTTCTCACTATTGAGTAAATCACTTGTAACTTAAAACCTATTGCATTTAGAGAATTTCGTATAAACATGTTATTCAGCTACTTTTGGGCCAGCTATAACATAGTGAAATTTCAGATCTGTAGGTCATGGCATAGCTGAGTAATAGCTACTTTAAAGTTCTCACTATTGAGTAAATCAGTTGTAATTGGAAAACTATTGCATTTAGAGTATTTCGTATAAATATGTTATTCAGCTACTTTTGGGTCAGCTATAACATAGTAAAATTTCAGACCTGTAGCTCATGGCATAGCTGAGTAATAGCTACTTTTAGGTCATCACTATTGAGTAAATCAGTTGTAACTTGAAAACTATTGCATTTACAGTATTTTGCTTAAATATGTTGTTCACCTACTTTTGGGTCAGCTATAACATAGTAAAATTTCAGACCTGTAGCTCATTGCATAGCTGAGTAATAACTACTTTGAGGTTCTCACTATTGAGTAAATCAGTTGTAATTGCAAAACTATTGCATTTAGAGAATTTCGTATAAATATGTTATTCAGCTACTTTTGGGCCAGCTATAACATAGTGAAATTTCAGATCTGTAGGTCATGGCACAGCTGAGTAATAGCTACTTTGAAGTTCTCACTATTGAGTAAATCAGTTGTAATTGGAAAACTATTGCATTTACAGAATTTCGTATAAATATGTTATTCAGCTACTTTTGGGTCAGCTATAACATAGTAAAATTTCAGACCTGTAGCTCATAGCATAGCTAAGTAATAGCTACTTTTAGGTTATCACTGTTGAGTAAATCGCTTATAACTTGGAAACTATTGCATTTACAGTATTTTGTTTCAATATGTTATTCACCTATTTTGGGATCAGCTATAACATAGTGAAGTTTCAGATCTGTGGCTCATTGCATAGCTGAGTAATAGCTACTTTGAAGTTCTCACTATTGAGTAAATCACTTGTAACTTAAAACCTATTGCATTTAGAGAATTTCGTATAAACATGTTATTCAGCTACTTTTGGGCCAGCTATAACATAGTGAAATTTCAGATCTGTAGGTCATGGCACAGCTGAGTAATAGCTACTTTGAAGTTCTCACTATTGAGTAAATCAGTTGTAATTGGAAAACTATTGCATTTACAGAATTTCGTATAAATATGTTATTCAGCTACTTTTGGGTCAGCTATAACATAGTAAAATTTCAGACCTGTAGCTCATAGCATAGCTAAGTAATAGCTACTTTTAGGTTATCACTGTTGAGTAAATCGCTTATAACTTGGAAACTATTGCATTTACAGTATTTTGTTTCAATATGTTATTCACCTATTTTGGGATCAGCTATAACATAGTGAAGTTTCAGATCTGTGGCTCATTGCATAGCTGAGTAATAGCTACTTTGAAGTTCTCACTATTGAGTAAATCACTTGTAACTTAAAACCTATTGCATTTAGAGAATTTCGTATAAACATGTTATTCAGCTACTTTTGGGCCAGCTATAACATAGTGAAATTTCAGATCTGTAGGTCATGGCATAGCTGAGTAATAGCTACTTTAAAGTTCTCACTATTGAGTAAATCAGTTGTAATTGGAAAACTATTGCATTTAGAGTATTTCGTATAAATATGTTATTCAGCTACTTTTGGGTCAGCTATAACATAGTAAAATTTCAGACCTGTAGCTCATGGCATAGCTGAGTAATAGCTACTTTTAGGTCATCACTATTGAGTAAATCAGTTTTAACTTGAAAACTATTGCATTTACAGTATTTTGCTTAAATATGTTGTTCACCTACTTTTGGGTCAGCTATAACATAGTAAAATTTCAGACCTGTAGCTCATTGCATAGCTGAGTAATAACTACTTTGAGGTTCTCACTATTGAGTAAATCAGTTGTAATTGCAAAACTATTGCATTTAGAGAATTTCGTATAAATATGTTATTCAGCTACTTTTGGGCCAGCTATAACATAGTGAAATTTCAGATCTGTAGGTCATGGCACAGCTGAGTAATAGCTACTTTGAAGTTCTCACTATTGAGTAAATCAGTTGTAATTGGAAAACTATTGCATTTACAGAATTTCGTATAAATATGTTATTCAGCTACTTTTGGGTCAGCTATAACATAGTAAAATTTCAGACCTGTAGCTCATGGCATAGCTGAGTAATAGCTACTTTTAGGTCATCACTATTGAGTAAATCAGTTTTAACTTGAAAACTATTGCATTTACAGTATTTTGCTTAAATATGTTGTTCACCTACTTTTGGGTCAGCTATAACATAGTAAAATTTCAGACCTGTAGCTCATTGCATAGCTGAGTAATAACTACTTTGAGGTTCTCACTATTGAGTAAATCAGTTGTAATTGCAAAACTATTGCATTTAGAGAATTTCGTATAAATATGTTATTCAGCTACTTTTGGGCCAGCTATAACATAGTGAAATTTCAGATCTGTAGGTCATGGCACAGCTGAGTAATAGCTACTTTGAAGTTCTCACTATTGAGTAAATCAGTTGTAATTGGAAAACTATTGCATTTAGAGAATTTCGTATAAATATGTTATTCAGCTACTTTTGGGTCAGCTATAACATAGTAAAATTTCAGACCTGTAGCTCATTGCATAGCTGAGTAATGACTACTTTGAGGTTCTCACTATTGATTAAATCAGTTGTAATTGCAAAACTATTGCATTTAGAGAATTTAGTATAAATATGTTATTCAGCTACTTTTGGGTCAGCTATAAAATAGTAAAATTTCAGACCTGTAGCTCATGGCATAGCTGAGTAATAGCTACTTTTAGGTCATCACTATTGAGTAAATCAGTTGTAACTTGAAAACTATTGCATGTACAGTATTTTGCTTAAATATGTTGTTCACCTACTTTTGGGTCAGCTATAACATAGTAAAATTTCAGACCTGTAGCTCATGGCATAGCTGAGTAATAGCTACTTTGAGGTTATCACTGTTGAGTAAATCGCTTATAACTTGGAAATTATTGCATTTAGAGTATTTTGTTTCAATATGTTATTCACCTATTTTGGGGTTAGCTATAACATAGTGAAGTTCCAGACCTGTGACACATTGCATAGCTCAGTAATAGCTACTTTAAAGTTCTCAATGTTGAGCAAATCACTTATAATTTGAAAACTATTGCATTTAGAGAATTTAGTATAAATATGTTATTCAGCTACTTTTGGGTCAGCTATAACATAGTAAAATTTCAGACCTGTAGCTCATGGCATAGCTGAGTAATAGCTACTTTTAGGTTATCACTGTTGAGTAAATCACTTATAACTTGGAAACTATTGCATTTACAGTATTTTGTTGCAATATGTTATTCACCTATTTTGGGGTCAGCTATAACATGGTGAAGTTCCAGACCTGTGGCTCATTGCATAGCTGAGTAATAGCTACTTTGAAGTTCTCACTGTTGAGTAAATCAGTTGTAATTGGAAAACTATTGCCTTTACAGAAATTTGTGCAAATATGTTATTCAGCTACTTTTGGGTCAGCTATAATTACAGACCTGTAGCTCATGGCACAACTGAGCAATAGCTATTCTCAGGCACTGACTGTTGAGTAAATTGGCTATAACTTGAAAAATATTGCATTTGGAGTATTTTGTTAAAATATATTGTTCACCTACTTTTGGGTTAGCTATAACATAGTGAAATTACAGACCTATAGCTCATGGCATAGCAGAGCAATAGCTATTTTCAGGTTCTCACTATTGAGTAAATCAGTTGTAACTTGAAAACTATTGCATTTACAGTATTTTGCTTAAATATGTTGTTCACCTACTTTTAGGTCAGCTATAACAGAGCAAAAATTCAGACATGTAGCTCATTGCATAGCTGAGTAATAGTTACTTTGAGGTTCTCACTCTTGAGTAAATCAGTAGTAACTTGAAAACTATTACATTTAGAGTATTTTGTTAAATATGTTATTCACAGACATTTTGGTCAGCTATAACATAGTGAAATTGCAGACCTCTATGTCATGGCATAGCTGATCAATAGCTTCTTTCAGGTTCTCACTGTTGAGTAAATCATTGTATCCAACCTGTAGGAAATCATGGGCTGGGAATCTGTTAATATGGTCCGATTTGACCTTGGAACCCTCCTTCAAGGTCAAATGAGGATAGCCAAACATAAAAGTGCTTATAACTCGCTTATTATTGGTCCTAGAGGTTTGGAATGAAAACCAACCTATAGAAAATCATGAGCTGGGAATTTTTTGGTGTGGTCGGATTTGACCTTGGACCCTCCTTCAAGGTCAAATGAGGATAGCCAAACTTAAAAGTGCTTATAACTCGCTTATTATTGGTCCTAGAGGTTTGGAATGGAAAACCAACCTATAGAAAATCATGGGCTGGGAATCTTTTGGTGTGGTCAGATTTCACCTTAGACCCCTCCTTCCAGGTCAAACGAAGATAGCCAAACTTAAAGTGCTTATAACTCGCGTATTATTGGTCTTGGAGGTTTGGGATGGTAAACCAACATATAGGAAATCATGGGCTGGGATTCTTTTGGTGTGGTCAGATTTGACCTGGGACCCCTCCTTCAAGGTCAATTGAGGATAGCCAAACTTACAATTGCTTAGAACTCGCTTATTATTGGTCCTACAGGTTTGGGATGGTAAACAAGCTACAGGAAATCATGGGCTGGGAATTTTTTTGTGTGGTCGGATTTGACCTTGGACCCCTCCATCAAGGTCAAACAAGGATAGCCAAACTTAAAAAGTGCCTATGACTCACTTATTATTGGTCCGAGAGGTTTGGGATGGTAAACCATCCTAAATTCTTTGGCTGGGAATCTTTTGGTATGGTCAGATTTGACCTTTGGACCCCTTCTTCATGGTCGAACGAGGATATTGCATTTATAGTATTTCTTTAAATATTTTTAACCTACTTTTTACACTTAAACAATTACCTTGTTACTTTATTTCATAATACCATTTGCAGGGCACAACTTTTTTGTCCTTTTTTTCTGTCAGCTTCGGAATATCTTTCGAACATGCTGTTCAGTTACCATTTACTGTATTTCTGTACAGCCCTTTCCCTGATAATTATGCTTTCCTCTCATTATCACCATCACAAATCAAAAACATTCAGTCAGCTGACACAGTGCCCGTTCACGGGCACTCTCCTCTTGTTTGTGAACTGTAACATATTTAAGTTTCACAACTGTTGCTCAATGTACAAGTGAGTAATGGCTACTTTATTGCTACTTTTAGTGAAAATGTGAAAAATCAGAAATATCTCTCAAACTGTAAGATATAGAGCAATTTCGAGCAAATTTTTGACCCACAGGGTAGTACTAGAGTATCCTATTGCTAAGGGGGGAAAAGTTTGGTGAACTTTGGCCTACTTTTGAGTGAGTAATAGCGCTTTTACCTAATATAATTATATGACCTATAACTGTCAATGAGTAAATGGCTTATATCTTCAAAAGTATTGCAGCTACACAATTTTGTTCCAATATGTTGTTCGGCTACTTTCTCCTCTGCTACAACATGGTCAGTAGTTTGGAAGTGTATCTCCATAGCTAAGTGAGTAATAGCTACTTTGTCAATTTTTAATTATAACCATAATGAGTAAATGGCTTATATCTTCATAAGTATTGCAGCTACACAATTTTGTTCCAATATGATGTTCAGCTACTTTCTCGACAGCTACAACATGGTCAGTAATTTGGAAGTGTATCTCCATAGCTAAGTGAGTAATAGCTACTTTTTCAATTTTTAATGATAACCATAATGAGTAAATGGCTTATATCTTCAAAAGTATTGCAGCTACACAATTTCTCTCAAATATGTTGTTCATGTACTTTTTGGTGAACTGTAACATATTCAAGTTTCACAACTGTTGCTCGATGTACAAGTGAGTAATGGCTACTTTATTGCTACTTTTAGTGAAAATGTGAAAAATCAGAAATATCTCTCAAACCGTAAGATATAGAGCAATTTCGAGCAAATTTTTGACCCACAGGGTAGTACTAGAGTATCCTATTGCTAAGGGGGGAAAGGTTTGGTGAACTTTGGCCTACTTTTGAGTGAGTAATAGCGCTTTTACCTAATATAATTATATGACTTTTAACTGTCAATGAGTAAATGGCTTATATCTTCAAAAGTATTGCAGCTACACAATTTTGTTCCAATATGATGTTCAGCTACTTTCTCCACAGCTACAACATGGTCAGTAATTTGGAAGTGTATCTCCATAGGTAAGTGAGTAATAGCTACTTTTTCAATTTTTAATGATAACCATAATGAGTAAATGGCTTATATCTTCAAAAGTATTGCAGCTACACAATTTCTCTCAAATATGTTGTTCATGTACTTTTTTGTGAACTGTAACATATTTAAGTTTCACAACTGTTGCTCAATGTACAAGTGAGTAATGGCTACTTTATTGCTACTTTTAGTGAAAATGTGAAAAATCAGAAATATCTCTCAAACTGTAAGAGATAGAGAAATTTCGAGCAAATTTTTGAACCACAGGGTAGTACTAGAGTATCCTATGCTAAGGGGAAAATGGTTTGGTGAACTTTGGCCTACTTACTCACCTCCTCAAAATGAGTAAATGCGAATTATCTCTAAAAGTATTGCAGGTAGCCATTTTTTCTCAAATAACTCATTCACCTACTTTTGGGAGAGCTTTCACTTGGTTAAGTTTCAGATGCGTAGCTAGTTACTCACCTACTCAAAATGAGTAAATGCTGATTATGTCTAAAAGTATTGCAGATAGCCAATTTTTCTCAAATAACTCATTCATATACTTTTGGAAGAGCTTTCACTTAGTGAGGTTTCAGACCCCTAGCTAATTTCTCACCTACTCAAAATGAGTAAATGCGAATTATCTCTAAAAGTATAGAAGATAGCCAATTTTTCTCAAATAACTCATTCACCTACTTTTGCGAGAGCTTTCACTTGGTGAAGTGTCAGACCTGTAGCTAATTTCTCACCTACTCAAAATGAGTAAATGCTAAATATCTTGAAAAGTATTGCAGATAGCCAATTTTTCTCAAATAACTCATTCATTTACTTTTGGAAGAGCTTTCACATGGTGAAGTTTCAGACCCATAGCTAATTACTCGCCTACTCAAATTGAGTAAATGCAAATTATCTCTAAAAGTATTGCAGATAGCCAATTTTTCTCAAATAACTCATTCATCTACTTTTGGAAGAGCTTTCACATGGTGAAGTTTCAGACCCATAGCTAATTACTCACCTACTCAAAATGAGTAAATGCGAATTATCTCTAAAAGAATTGCAGATACCCAATTTTTCTCAAATAAGTCATTCATCTACTTTTGGGAGAGCTTTCACTTGGTGAAGTTTCACGCCCGTAGCTAATTACTCACCTACTCAAAATGAGTAAATGCAAATTATCTCTAAAAGTATTGCAGATAGCCAATTTTTCTCAAATAACTCATTCACCTACTTTTGGGAGAGCTTTCACTTGGTGAAGTTTCAGACCCATAGCTAATTACTCACCTACTCAAAATGAGTAAATGCTAATTATCTCTAAAAGTATTGCAGATAGCCAATTTTTCTCAAATAACTCATTCATGTACTTTTGGAAGAGCTTTCACATGGTGAAGTTTCAGACCCATAGCTAATTACTCACCTACTCAAAATGAGTAAATGCGAATTTTCTCTAAAAGTATTGCGGATAGCCAATTTTTCTCAAATAACTCATTCACCTACTTTTGGAAGAGCTTTCACATTGTGAAGTTTCAGACCCATAGCTAATTTCTCACCTACTCAAAATGAGTAAATGCGAATTATCTCTAAAAGTATAGAAGATAGCCAATTTTTCTCAAATAACTCATTCACCTACTTTTGCGAGAGCTTTCACTTGGTGAAGTGTCAGACCTGTAGCTAATTTCTCACCTACTCAAAATGAGTAAATGCTAAATATCTCGAAAAGTATTGCAGATAGCCAATTTTTCTCAAATAACTCATTCATTTACTTTTGGAAGAGCTTTCACATGGTGAAGTTTCACACCCATAGCTAATTACCCGCCTACTCAAAATGAGTAAATGCGAATTATCTCTAAAAGTATTGCAGATAGCCAATTTTTCTCAAATAACTCATTCATCTACTTTTGGAAGAGCTTTCACATGGTGAAGTTTCAGACCCATAGCTAATTACTCACCTACTCAAAATGAGTAAATGCGAATGCTCTCTAAAAGTATTGCAGATAGCCAATTTTTCTCAAATAACTCATTCACCTACTTTTGGGAGAGCTTTCACTTGGTGAAGTTTCAGACCTGTAGCTAATTACTCACCTACTCAAAATGAGTAAATGCTAATTATCTCTAAAAGTATTGCAGATAGCCAATTTTTCTCAAATAACTCATTCATCTACTTTTGGAAGAGCTTTCACATGGTGAAGTTTCAGACCCATAGCTAATTACTCACCTACTCAAAATGAGTAAATGCGAATTCTCTCTAAAAGTATTGCAGATAGCCAATTTTTCTCAAATAACTCATTCATGTACTTTTAGGAGAGCTTTCACTTGGTGAAGTTTCAGACCTGTAGCTAATTACTCACCTACTCAAAATGAGTAAATGCGAATTATCTCTGAAAGTATTGCAGATAGTCAATTTTTCTCAAATAACTCATTCATCTACTTTTGGAAGAGCTGTCACATGGTGAAGTTTCAGACCCATAGCTAATTACTCACCTACTCAAAATGAGTAAATGAGAATTATCTCTAAAAGTATTGCAGATAGCCAATTTTTCTCAAATAACTCATTCATCTACTTTTGAAAGAGCTTTCACATGGTGAAGTTTCAGACTCGTAGGTAATTACTCACCTACTCAAAATGAGTAAATGCTAATTATCTCTAAAAGTATTGTGGGTACCCAATTTTTATCAAATAACTCATTCATCTACTTTTGGAAGAGCTTTCACATGGTGAAGTTCCAAACCTGTAGGTAATTACTCACCTACTCAAAATGAGTAAATGCGAATTATCTCTAAAAGTATTGCAGATAGCCAGTATTTTTCAAATAACTCACTTCACCTATATTTTGGGAGAACTTTCAATTAGTGAATTTTCAGATCCATATCTAATTACTCATCTACTCAAAATGAGTAATTGCCTATTATCACAAAAAGTATTGCAGATAGCCAGTATTTCTCAAATAACTCATTCACCTACATTTTGGAGATATTTCACATGCTAAAGTTTTTTTATGAATTATTAAAATAATTTTTAATGCATTAAAATTAATGAAATCATGCACTAAATCGATTATAACTTGAAAAGTATTGTATTTAGAGCATTTTGTTAAAATATGTTATTCACCTACTTTTTCCCACAGCAACAACATGGTGAGTAACTTGGGTGTCTATCTCAATCTAGATAAGTGAGTAATAGCTACTTTTGGATTTTTCACTAACTTCCATCATGAGTGAAATCACTTGTAACTTGAAAACTATTGCATTTAGACCTTCAGGGTAGTACAAAAGTGTCCTATGCAAAGGGGAAAGATTTCAATTTTCGCCACTTTTGGCGGCCTTCTTGGATTTTAGTGGAAAAAAATGAAAAAGTGTGAATATCTCGAAAACCATAAGAGATAGAGCAATTTCGAGCGAATTTTTGACCTGCAAGGTAGTACAAGAATGTCCTGTGCAAAGGGGTAAAATATCAATTTTCGCCACTTTTGGCGGCCTTTTTGGATTTTTGCGGAAAATAGAAAAGTGTCAATATCTCGAAAACTGTAAGAGATAGAGCGATTTTGAGCAAATTTTTGACCTGCAGGGTGGTACAAGAGTCTCCTGGTCAAAGGGGGAAAATTTCAATTTTCGCCACTTTTGGCAGCCATCTTACATTTTTTGCGGAAAATGAAAAAGTGTCAATATCTCGAAAACCATAAGAGATAGAGCAATTTCGAGCGAATTTTTGACCTGCAAGGTAGTACAAGAATGTCCTGTGCAAAGGGGTAAAATATCAATTTTCGCCACTTTTGGCGGCCTTTTTGGATTTTTGCGGAAAATAGAAAAGTGTCAATATCTCGAAAACCGTAAGAGATAGAGCGATTTTGAGCAAATTTTTGACCTGCAGGGTGGTAGAAGAGTCTCCTGGTCAAAGGGGGAAAATTTCAATGTTCGCCACTTTTGGCAGCCATCTTACATTTTTTGCGGAAAATGAAAAAGTGTCAATATCTCGAAAACCGTAACAGATCGAGCGATTTTGAGCGATTTTTTGACCCACAGGGTGATACAAGAGTGTCCTGTCCAAAGGGGAAAAATTTCATTTTTCGCCACTTTCGGCGGCCATCTTGGATTTTTGCTGAAAATGGAAAAGTGTCAATATCTCGAAAAGCATAACAGATAGAGCGGTTTCAAGCGAATTTTCGACCTGCAGGATGGTACAACAGTGTCCTATGCAAAGGGGAAAAATTTCAATGTAGTGTTTCTTCCCCTGCGGTACTCGGCGGGAGATACATACCGCGGCAGTGGTCTTGTTTTGAATATACTGCAGTGACATTTCAACCAATCAGAGAGGTCACATGACCAAAAATGTCTTTTTTCGATGGGGAAGCTTGTCCGGATGATAACTTGAAAGGATTTTTATCAATTCACCTGAAACTTGGCAAATACATTCATTCTATTAAAATCTGGAAATCATTAGATTTTGGCATTGATTGGTCAAGAAATGGCCGAGTAATTAATGATTAATTAATCATTACGAATTTTCCAAATAAGGAAAACACAAAAATGCTTATATCTCGAAAACCGTGCTAGATAGAGCGATTTCGACAAAATTTTTGACCCACAGGGTATATCTGCAGAGTAGCCATGCCAATTTTCAAAAAAATTTGTCTCGCCAAAAATGGCGGCCATTCTGAATTTTCGAATTTTTCGCAAAAATTGCAAAACATAAAAATGCTTATATCTCGAAAACCCTGCTAGATAGAGCGATTTCGACGAAATTTTTGACCCACAGGGTATCTCTGCAGAGTAGCCATGCCAATTTTCAAACAAAAAATTTCTCGCAAAAAATGGCGGCCATTTTGAATTTTCGAATTTTTCGCAAAATTGCAAAACACAAAAATGCTTATATCTCAAAAACCGTGCTAGATAGAGCGATTTCGACGAAATTTTTTTATCTTCAGGGTATCTCTGCAGAGCAGCTATCCCAAAGAGCTTTCACTTGGTGAAGTTTCAGACCCATAGCTAATTGATCACCTACTCAAAAAGAGTAAATGCGAATTACCTCTAAAAGTATTGCAGATGGCCAATTTTTCTCAAATAACTCATTCACCTACTTTTGGAAGAGCTTTCACTTGGTGAAGTTTCAGACCCGTAGCTAATTACTCACCTACTCAAAATGAGTAAATGCTAATTATCTCAAAAACTATTGCGGATACCCAATTTTATCAAATAACTCATTCATGTACTTTTGGGAGACCTTTCACATGGTGAAGTTTCAGACCCGTAGATGATTACTCAGCTACTCAAAATGAGTAAATGCGAATTATCTCTTAAAAGTATTGCAGATACCCAATTTTTATCAAATAACTTATTCATCTACTTGTGGGAGAGCTTTCACATGGTGAAGTTTCAGACCCATAGCTAATTACTCACCTACTCAAAATGAGTAAATGCGAATTATCTCTAAAAGTATTGCAGATAGCCAATTTTTCTCAAATAAATCATTCACCTACTTTTGGGAGAGCTTTCACTTGGTGAAGTTTCAGACTCATAGCTAATTACTCACCTACTCAAAATGAGTAAATGCAAATTATCTCTAAAAGTATTGCAGATAGCCAATTTTTCTCAAATAACTCATTCACCTACTTTTGGGAGAGCTTTCACTTGGTAAAGTTTCAGACCCATAGCTAATTACTCACCTACTCAAAATGAGTAAATGCGAATTATCTCTAAAAGTATTGGAGATAGCCAATTTTTGTCAAATTAATCATTCACCTACTTTTGGGAGAGCTTTCACTTGGTGAAGTTTCAGACCCATAGCTAATTACTCACCTACTCAAAATGAGTAAATGCGAATTATCTCTAAAAGTATTGCAGATAGCCAATTTTTCTCAAATAACTCATTCACCTACTTTTGGCAGAGCTTTCACTCTGTGAAGTTTCAGACCCATAGCTAATTACTCACCTACTCAAAATGAGTAAATGCGAATTATCTCTAAAAGTATTGCAGATAGCCAATTTTTCTCAAATAACTCATTCAACTACTTTTGGCAGAGCTTTCACTTGGTGAAGTTTCAGACCCATAGCTAATTACTCACCTACTCAAAATGAGTAAATGCGAATTATCTCTAAAAGTATTGCAGATAGCCAATTTTTCTCAAATTAATCATTCACCTACTTTTGGGAGAGCTTTCACTTGGTGAAGTTTCAAACCCATAGCTAATTACTCACCTACTCAAAATGAGTAAATGCGAATTATCTCTAAAAGTATTGCAGATAGCCAATTTTTCTCAAATTAATCATTCACCTACTTTTGGGAGAGCTTTCACTTGGTGAAGTTTCAGACCCATAGCTAATTACTCACCTACTCAAAATGAGTAAATGCGAATTATCTCTAAAAGTATTGGAGATAGCCATTTTTTGTCAAATTAATCATTCACCTACTTTTGGGAGAGCTTTCACTTGGTGAAGTTTCAGACCCATAGCTAATTACTCACCTACTCAAAATGAGTAAATGCGAATTCTCTGTAAAAGTATTGCAGATAGCCAATTTTTCTCAAATGACTCATTCACCTACTTTTGGGAGAGCTTTCACATGGTGAAGTTTCAGACCTGTAGCTAATTACTCACCTACTCAAAATGAGTAACTGCGAATTATCTCTAAAAGTATTGCAGATAGCCAATTTTTCTCAAATAACTCATTCATGTACTTTTAGGAGAGCTTTCACTTGGTGAAGTTTCAGACCTGTAGCTAATTACTCACCTACTCAAAATGAGTAAATGCGAATTATCTCTGAAAGTATTGCAGATAGTCAATTTTTCTCAAATAACTCATTCATCTACTTTTGGAAGAGCTGTCACATGGTGAAGTTTCAGACCCATAGCTAATTACTCACCTACTCAAAATGAGTAAATGAGAATTATCTCTAAAAGTATTGCAGATAGCCAATTTTTCTCAAATAACTCATTCATCTACTTTTGAAAGAGCTTTCACATGGTGAAGTTTCAGACTCGTAGGTAATTACTCACCTACTCAAAATGAGTAAATGCTAATTATCTCTAAAAGTATTGTGGGTACCCAATTTTTATCAAATAACTCATTCATCTACTTTTGGAAGAGCTTTCACATGGTGAAGTTCCAAACCTGTAGGTAATTACTCACCTACTCAAAATGAGTAAATGCGAATTATCTCTAAAAGTATTGCAGATAGCCAGTATTTTTCAAATAACTCACTTCACCTATATTTTGGGAGAACTTTCAATTAGTGAATTTTCAGATCCATATCTAATTACTCACCTACTCAAAATGAGTAATTGCCTATTATCACAAAAAGTATTGCAGATAGCCAGTATTTCTCAAATAACTCATTCACCTACATTTTGGAGATATTTCACATGCTAAAGTTTTTTTATGAATTATTAAAATAATTTTTAATGCATTAAAATTAATGAAATCATGCACTAAATCGATTATAACTTGAAAAGTATTGTATTTAGAGCATTTTGTTAAAATATGTTATTCACCTACTTTTTCCCACAGCAACAACATGGTGAGTAACTTGGGTGTCTATCTCAATCTAGATAAGTGAGTAATAGCTACTTTTGGATTTTTCACTAACTTCCATCATGAGTGAAATCACTTGTAACTTGAAAACTATTGCATTTAGACCTTCAGGGTAGTACAAAAGTGTCCTATGCAAAGGGGAAAGATTTCAATTTTCGCCACTTTTGGCGGCCTTCTTGGATTTTAGCGGAAAAAAATGAAAAAGTGTGAATATCTCGAAAACCATAAGAGATAGAGCAATTTCGAGCGAATTTTTGACCTGCAAGGTAGTACAAGAATGTCCTGTGCAAAGGGGTAAAATATCAATTTTCGCCACTTTTGGCGGCCTTTTTGGATTTTTGCGGAAAATAGAAAAGTGTCAATATCTCGAAAACCGTAAGAGATAGAGCGATTTTGAGCAAATTTTTGACCTGCAGGGTGGTACAAGAGTCTCCTGGTCAAAGAGGGAAAATTTCAATTTTCGCCACTTTTGGCAGCCATCTTACATTTTTTGCGGAAAATGAAAAAGTGTCAATATCTCAAAAACCATAAGAGATAGAGCAATTTCGAGCGAATTTTTGACCTGCAAGGTAGTACAAGAATGTCCTGTGCAAAGGGGTAAAATATCAATTTTCGCCACTTTTGGCGGCCTTTTTGGATTTTTGCGGAAAATAGAAAAGTGTCAATATCTCGAAAACCGTAAGAGATAGAGCGATTTTGAGCAAATTTTTTACCTGCAGGGTGGTACAAGAGTCTCCTGGTCAAAGGGGGAAAATTTCAATGTTCGCCACTTTTGGCAGCCATCTTACATTTTTTGCGGAAAATGAAAAAGTGTCAATGTCTCGAAAACCGTAACAGATCGAGCGATTTTGAGCGATTTTTTGACCCACAGGGTGATACAAGAGTGTCCTGTCCAAAGGGGAAAAATTTCATTTTTCGCCACTTTCGGCGGCCATCTTGGATTTTTGCTGAAAATGGAAAAGTGTCAATATCTCGAAAAGCATAACAGATAGAGCGGTTTCAAGCGAATTTTCGACCTGCAGGATGGTACAACAGTGTCCTATGCAAAGGGGAAAAATTTCAATGTAGTGTTTCTTCCCCTGCGGTACTCGGCGGGAGATACATACCGCGGCAGTGGTCTTGTTTTGAATATACTGCAGTGACATTTCAACCAATCAGAGAGGTCACATGACCAAAAATGTCTTTTTTCGATGGGGAAGCTTGTCCGGATGATAACTTGAAAGGATTTTTATCAATTCACCTGAAACTTGGCAAATACATTCATTCTATTAAAATCTGGAAATCATTAGATTTTGGCATTGATTGGTCAAGAAATGGCCGAGTAATTAATGATTAATTAATCATTACGAATTTTCCAAATAAGGAAAACACAAAAATGCTTATATCTCGAAAACCGTGCTAGATAGAGCGATTTCGACGAAATTTTTGACCCACAGGGTATCTCTGCAGAGTAGCCATGCCAATTTTCAAACAAAAAATTTCTCGCAAAAAATGGCGGCCATTTTGAATTTTCGAATTTTTCGCAAAATTGCAAAACACAAAAATGCTTATATCTCAAAAACCGTGCTAGATAGAGCGATTTCGACGAAATTTTTTTATCTTCAGGGTATCTCTGCAGAGCAGCTATCCCAAAGAGCTTTCACTTGGTGAAGTTTCAGACCCATAGCTAATTGCTCACCTACTCAAAAAGAGTAAATGCGAATTACCTCTAAAAGTATTGCAGATGGCCAATTTTTCTCAAATAACTCATTCACCTACTTTTGGAAGAGCTTTCACTTGGTGAAGTTTCAGACCCGTAGCTAATTACTCACCTACTCAAAATGAGTAAATGCTAATTATCTCAAAAACTATTGCGGATACCCAATTTTATCAAATAACTCATTCATGTACTTTTGGGAGACCTTTCACATGGTGAAGTTTCAGACCCGTAGATGATTACTCAGCTACTCAAAATGAGTAAATGCGAATTATCTCTTAAAAGTATTGCAGATACCCAATTTTTATCAAATAACTTATTCATCTACTTGTGGGAGAGCTTTCACATGGTGAAGTTTCAGACCCATAGCTAATTACTCACCTACTCAAAATGAGTAAATGCGAATTATCTCTAAAAGTATTGCAGATAGCCAATTTTTCTCAAATAAATCATTCACCTACTTTTGGGAGAGCTTTCACTTGGTGAAGTTTCAGACTCATAGCTAATTACTCACCTACTCAAAATGAGTAAATGCAAATTATCTCTAAAAGTATTGCAGATAGCCAATTTTTCTCAAATAACTCATTCACCTACTTTTGGGAGAGCTTTCACTTGGTAAAGTTTCAGACCCATAGCTAATTACTCACCTACTCAAAATGAGTAAATGCGAATTATCTCTAAAAGTATTGGAGATAGCCAATTTTTGTCAAATTAATCATTCACCTACTTTTGGGAGAGCTTTCACTTGGTGAAGTTTCAGACCCATAGCTAATTACTCACCTACTCAAAATGAGTAAATGCAAATTATCTCTAAAAGTATTGCAGATAGCCAATTTTTCTCAAATAACTCATTCACCTACTTTTGGCAGAGCTTTCACTCTGTGAAGTTTCAGACCCATAGCTAATTACTCACCTACTCAAAATGAGTAAATGCGAATTATCTCTAAAAGTATTGCAGATAGCCAATTTTTCTCAAATAACTCATTCAACTACTTTTGGCAGAGCTTTCACTTGGTGAAGTTTCAGACCCATAGCTAATTACTCACCTACTCAAAATGAGTAAATGCGAATTATCTCTAAAAGTATTGCAGATAGCCAATTTTTCTCAAATTAATCATTCACCTACTTTTGGGAGAGCTTTCACTTGGTGAAGTTTCAAACCCATAGCTAATTACTCACCTACTCAAAATGAGTAAATGCGAATTATCTCTAAAAGTATTGCAGATAGCCAATTTTTCTCAAATTAATCATTCACCTACTTTTGGGAGAGCTTTCACTTGGGGAAGTTTCAGACCCATAGCTAATTACTCACCTACTCAAAATGAGTAAATGCGAATTATCTCTAAAAGTATTGGAGATAGCCATTTTTTGTCAAATTAATCATTCACCTACTTTTGGGAGAGCTTTCACTTGGTGAAGTTTCAGACCCATAGCTAATTACTCACCTACTCAAAATGAGTAAATGCGAATTATCTCTAAAAGTATTGGAGATAGCCATTTTTTGTCAAATTAATCATTCACCTACTTTTGGGAGAGCTTTCACTTGAAGTTTCAGACCCATAGCTAATTACTCACCTACTCAAAATGAGTAAATGCGAATTCTCTGTAAAAGTATTGCAGATAGCCAATTTTTCTCAAATGACTCATTCACCTACTTTTGGGAGAGCTTTCACATGGTGAAGTTTCAGACCTGTAGCTAATTACTCACCTACTCAAAATGAGTAACTGCGAATTATCTCTAAAAGTATTGCAGATAGCCAATTTTTCTCAAATAACTCATTCATGTACTTTTAGGAGAGCTTTCACTTGGTGAAGTTTCAGACCTGTAGCTAATTACTCACCTACTCAAAATGAGTAAATGCGAATTATCTCTGAAAGTATTGCAGATAGTCAATTTTTCTCAAATAACTCATTCATCTACTTTTGGAAGAGCTGTCACATGGTGAAGTTTCAGACCCATAGCTAATTACTCACCTACTCAAAATGAGTAAATGAGAATTATCTCTAAAAGTATTGCAGATAGCCAATTTTTCTCAAATAACTCATTCATCTACTTTTGAAAGAGCTTTCACATGGTGAAGTTTCAGACTCGTAGGTAATTACTCACCTACTCAAAATGAGTAAATGCTAATTATCTCTAAAAGTATTGTGGGTACCCAATTTTTATCAAATAACTCATTCATCTACTTTTGGAAGAGCTTTCACATGGTGAAGTTCCAAACCTGTAGGTAATTACTCACCTACTCAAAATGAGTAAATGCGAATTATCTCTAAAAGTATTGCAGATAGCCAGTATTTTTCAAATAACTCACTTCACCTATATTTTGGGAGAACTTTCAATTAGTGAATTTTCAGATCCATATCTAATTACTCACCTACTCAAAATGAGTAATTGCCTATTATCACAAAAAGTATTGCAGATAGCCAGTATTTCTCAAATAACTCATTCACCTACATTTTGGAGATATTTCACATGCTAAAGTTTTTTTATGAATTATTAAAATAATTTTTAATGCATTAAAATTAATGAAATCATGCACTAAATCGATTATAACTTGAAAAGTATTGTATTTAGAGCATTTTGTTAAAATATGTTATTCACCTACTTTTTCCCACAGCAACAACATGGTGAGTAACTTGGGTGTCTATCTCAATCTAGATAAGTGAGTAATAGCTACTTTTGGATTTTTCACTAACTTCCATCATGAGTGAAATCACTTGTAACTTGAAAACTATTGCATTTAGACCTTCAGGGTAGTACAAAAGTGTCCTATGCAAAGGGGAAAGATTTCAATTTTCGCCACTTTTGGCGGCCTTCTTGGATTTTAGCGGAAAAAAATGAAAAAGTGTGAATATCTCGAAAACCATAAGAGATAGAGCAATTTCGAGCGAATTTTTGACCTGCAAGGTAGTACAAGAATGTCCTGTGCAAAGGGGTAAAATATCAATTTTCGCCACTTTTGGCGGCCTTTTTGGATTTTTGCGGAAAATAGAAAAGTGTCAATATCTCGAAAACCGTAAGAGATAGAGCGATTTTGAGCAAATTTTTGACCTGCAGGGTGGTACAAGAGTCTCCTGGTCAAAGGGGGAAAATTTCAATTTTTGCCACTTTTGGCAGCCATCTTACATTTTTTGCGGAATATGAAAAAGTGTCAATATCTCGAAAACCATAAGAGATAGAGCAATTTCGAGCGAATTTTTGACCTGCAAGGTAGTACAAGAATGTCCTGTGCAAAGGGGTAAAATATCAATTTTCGCCACTTTTGGCGGCCTTTTTGGATTTTTGAGGAAAATAGAAAAGTGTCAATATCTCGAAAACCGTAAGAGATAGAGCGATTTTGAGCAAATTTTTGACCTGCAGGGTGGTACAAGAGTCTCCTGGTCAAAGGGGGAAAATTTCAATGTTCGCCACTTTTGGCAGCCATCTTACATTTTTTGCGGAAAATGAAAAAGTGTCAATGTCTCGAAAACCGTAACAGATCGAGCGATTTTGAGCGATTTTTTGACCCACAGGGTGATACAAGAGTGTCCTGTCCAAAGGGGAAAAATTTCATTTTTCGCCACTTTCGGCGGCCATCTTGGATTTTTGCTGAAAATGGAAAAGTGTCAATATCTCGAAAAGCATAACAGATAGAGCGGTTTCAAGCGAATTTTCGACCTGCAGGATGGTACAACAGTGTCCTATGCAAAGGGGAAAAATTTCAATGTAGTGTTTCTTCCCCTGCGGTACTCGGCGGAAGATACATACCGCGGCAGTGGTCTTGTTTTGAATATACTGCAGTGACATTTCAACCAATCAGAGAGGTCACATGACCAAAAATGTCTTTTTTCGATGGGGAAGCTTGTCCGGATGATAACTTGAAAGGATTTTTATCAATTCACCTGAAACTTGGCAAATACATTCATTCTATTAAAATCTGGAAATCATTAGATTTTGGCATTGATTGGTCAAGAAATGGCCGAGTAATTAATGATTAATTAATCATTACGAATTTTCCAAATAAGGAAAACACAAAAATGCTTATATCTCGAAAACCGTGCTAGATAGAGCGATTTCGACGAAATTTTTGACCCACAGGGTATATCTGCAGAGTAGCCATGCCAATTTTCAAAAAAATTTGTCTCGCCAAAAATGGCGGCCATTCTGAATTTTCGAATTTTTCGCAAAAATTGCAAAACATAAAAATGCTTATATCTCGAAAACCCTGCTAGATAGAGCGATTTCGACGAAATTTTTGACCCACAGGGTATCTCTGCAGAGTAGCCATGCCAATTTTCAAACAAAAAATTTCTCGCAAAAAATGGCGGCCATTTTGAATTTTCGAATTTTTCGCAAAATTGCAAAACACAAAAATGCTTATATCTCAAAAACCGTGCTAGATAGAGCGATTTCGACGAAATTTTTTTATCTTCAGGGTATCTCTGCAGAGCAGCTATCCCAAAGAGCTTTCACTTGGTGAAGTTTCAGACCCATAGCTAATTGCTCACCTACTCAAAAAGAGTAAATGCGAATTACCTCTAAAAGTATTGCAGATGGCCAATTTTTCTCAAATAACTCATTCACCTACTTTTGGAAGAGCTTTCACTTGGTGAAGTTTCAGACCCGTAGCTAATTACTCACCTACTCAAAATGAGTAAATGCTAATTATCTCAAAAACTATTGCGGATACCCAATTTTATCAAATAACTCATTCATGTACTTTTGGGAGACCTTTCACATGGTGAAGTTTCAGACCCGTAGATGATTACTCAGCTACTCAAAATGAGTAAATGCGAATTATCTCTAAAAGTATTGCAGATAGCCAATTTTTCTCAAATAACTCATTCAACTACTTTTGGCAGAGCTTTCACTTGGTGAAGTTTCAGACCCATAGCTAATTACTCACCTACTCAAAATGAGTAAATGCGAATTATCTCTAAAAGTATTGCAGATAGCCAATTTTTCTCAAATTAATCATTCACCTACTTTTGGGAGAGCTTTCACTTGGTGAAGTTTCAAACCCATAGCTAATTACTCACCTACTCAAAATGAGTAAATGCGAATTATCTCTAAAAGTATTGCAGATAGCCAATTTTTCTCAAATTAATCATTCACCTACTTTTGGGAGAGCTTTCACTTGGTGAAGTTTCAGACCCATAGCTAATTACTCACCTACTCAAAATGAGTAAATGCGAATTATCTCTAAAAGTATTGGAGATAGCCATTTTTTGTCAAATTAATCATTCACCTACTTTTGGGAGAGCTTTCACTTGGTGAAGTTTCAGACCCATAGCTAATTACTCACCTACTCAAAATGAGTAAATGCGAATTCTCTGTAAAAGTATTGCAGATAGCCAATTTTTCTCAAATGACTCATTCACCTACTTTTGGGAGAGCTTTCACATGGTGAAGTTTCAGACCTGTAGCTAATTACTCACCTACTCAAAATGAGTAACTGCGAATTATCTCTAAAAGTATTGCAGATAGCCAATTTTTCTCAAATAACTCATTCATGTACTTTTAGGAGAGCTTTCACTTGGTGAAGTTTCAGACCTGTAGCTAATTACTCACCTACTCAAAATGAGTAAATGCGAATTATCTCTGAAAGTATTGCAGATAGTCAATTTTTCTCAAATAACTCATTCATCTACTTTTGGAAGAGCTGTCACATGGTGAAGTTTCAGACCCATAGCTAATTACTCACCTACTCAAAATGAGTAAATGAGAATTATCTCTAAAAGTATTGCAGATAGCCAATTTTTCTCAAATAACTCATTCATCTACTTTTGAAAGAGCTTTCACATGGTGAAGTTTCAGACTCGTAGGTAATTACTCACCTACTCAAAATAAGTAAATGCTAATTATCTCTAAAAGTATTGTGGGTACCCAATTTTTATCAAATAACTCATTCATCTACTTTTGGAAGAGCTTTCACATGGTGAAGTTCCAAACCTGTAGGTAATTACTCACCTACTCAAAATGAGTAAATGCGAATTATCTCTAAAAGTATTGCAGATAGCCAGTATTTTTCAAATAACTCACTTCACCTATATTTTGGGAGAACTTTCAATTAGTGAATTTTCAGATCCATATCTAATTACTCACCTACTCAAAATGAGTAATTGCCTATTATCACAAAAAGTATTGCAGATAGCCAGTATTTCTCAAATAACTCATTCACCTACATTTTGGAGATATTTCACATGCTAAAGTTTTTTTATGAATTATTAAAATAATTTTTAATGCATTAAAATTAATGAAATCATGCACTAAATCGATTATAACTTGAAAAGTATTGTATTTAGAGCATTTTGTTAAAATATGTTATTCACCTACTTTTTCCCACAGCAACAACATGGTGAGTAACTTGGGTGTCTATCTCAATCTAGATAAGTGAGTAATAGCTACTTTTGGATTTTTCACTAACTTCCATCATGAGTGAAATCACTTGTAACTTGAAAACTATTGCATTTAGACCTTCAGGGTAGTACAAAAGTGTCCTATGCAAAGGGGAAAGATTTCAATTTTCGCCACTTTTGGCGGCCTTCTTGGATTTTAGCGGAAAAAAATGAAAAAGTGTGAATATCTCGAAAACCATAAGAGATAGAGCAATTTCGAGCGAATTTTTGACCTGCAAGGTAGTACAAGAATGTCCTGTGCAAAGGGGTAAAATATCAATTTTCGCCACTTTTGGCGGCCTTTTTGGATTTTTGCGGAAAATAGAAAAGTGTCAATATCTCGAAAACCGTAAGAGATAGAGCGATTTTGAGCAAATTTTTTACCTGCAGGGTGGTACAAGAGTCTCCTGGTCAAAGGGGGAAAATTTCAATTTTCGCCACTTTTGGCAGCCATCTTACATTTTTTGCGGAAAATGAAAAAGTGTCAATATCTCGAAAACCATAAGAGATAGAGCAATTTCGAGCGAATTTTTGACCTGCAAGGTAGTACAAGAATGTCCTGTGCAAAGGGGTAAAATATCAATTTTCGCCACTTTTGGCGGCCTTTTTGGATTTTTGCGGAAAATAGAAAAGTGTCAATATCTCGAAAACCGTAAGAGATAGAGCGATTTTGAGCAAATTTTTGACCTGCAGGGTGGTACAAGAGTCTCCTGGTCAAAGGGGGAAAATTTCAATGTTCGCCACTTTTGGCAGCCATCTTACATTTTTTGCGGAAAATGAAAAAGTGTCAATATCTCGAAAACCGTAACAGATCGAGCGATTTTGAGCGATTTTTTGACCCACAGGGTGATACAAGAGTGTCCTGTCCAAAGGGGAAAAATTTCATTTTTCGCCACTTTCGGCGGCCATCTTGGATTTTTGCTGAAAATGGAAAAGTGTCAATATCTCGAAAAGCATAACAGATAGAGCGGTTTCAAGCGAATTTTCGACCTGCAGGATGGTACAACAGTGTCCTATGCAAAGGGGAAAAATTTCAATGTAGTGTTTCTTCCCCTGCGGTACTCGGCGGGAGATACATACCGCGGCAGTGGTCTTGTTTTGAATATACTGCAGTGACATTTCAACCAATCAGAGAGGTCACATGACCAAAAATGTCTTTTTTCGATGGGGAAGCTTGTCCGGATGATAACTTGAAAGGATTTTTATCAATTCACCTGAAACTTGGCAAATACATTCATTCTATTAAAATCTGGAAATCATTAGATTTTGGCATTGATTGGTCAAGAAATGGCCGAGTAATTAATGATTAATTAATCATTACGAATTTTCCAAATAAGGAAAACACAAAAATGCTTATATCTCGAAAACCGTGCTAGATAGAGCGATTTCGACGAAATTTTTGACCCACAGGGTATATCTGCAGAGTAGCCATGCCAATTTTCAAAAAAATTTGTCTCGCCAAAAATGGCGGCCATTCTGAATTTTCGAATTTTTCGCAAAAATTGCAAAACATAAAAATGCTTATATCTCGAAAACCCTGCTAGATAGAGCGATTTCGACGAAATTTTTGACCCACAGGGTATCTCTGCAGAGTAGCCATGCCAATTTTCAAACAAAAAATTTCTCGCAAAAAATGGCGGCCATTTTGAATTTTCGAATTTTTCGCAAAATTGCAAAACACAAAAATGCTTATATCTCAAAAACCGTGCTAGATAGAGCGATTTCGACGAAATTTTTTTATCTTCAGGGTATCTCTGCAGAGCAGCTTTCCCAAAGAGCTTTCACTTGGTGAAGTTTCAGACCCATAGCTAATTGCTCACCTACTCAAAAAGAGTAAATGCGAATTACCTCTAAAAGTATTGCAGATGGCCAATTTTTCTCAAATAACTCATTCACCTACTTTTGGAAGAGCTTTCACTTGGTGAAGTTTCAGACCCGTAGCTAATTACTCACCTACTCAAAATGAGTAAATGCTAATTATCTCAAAAACTATTGCGGATACCCAATTTTATCAAATAACTCATTCATGTACTTTTGGGAGACCTTTCACATGGTGAAGTTTCAGACCCGTAGATGATTACTCAGCTACTCAAAATGAGTAAATGCGAATTATCTCTTAAAAGTATTGCAGATACCCAATTTTTATCAAATAACTTATTCATCTACTTGTGGGAGAGCTTTCACATGGTGAAGTTTCAGACCCATAGCTAATTACTCACCTACTCAAAATGAGTAAATGCGAATTATCTCTAAAAGTATTGCAGATAGCCAATTTTTCTCAAATAAATCATTCACCTACTTTTGGGAGAGCTTTCACTTGGTAAAGTTTCAGACCCATAGCTAATTACTCACCTACTCAAAATGAGTAAATGCGAATTATCTCTAAAAGTATTGGAGATAGCCAATTTTTGTCAAATTAATCATTCACCTACTTTTGGGAGAGCTTTCACTTGGTGAAGTTTCAGACCCATAGCTAATTACTCACCTACTCAAAATGAGTAAATGCGAATTATCTCTAAAAGTATTGCAGATAGCCAATTTTTCTCAAATAACTCATTCACCTACTTTTGGCAGAGCTTTCACTCTGTGAAGTTTCAGACCCATAGCTAATTACTCACCTACTCAAAATGAGTAAATGCGAATTATCTCTAAAAGTATTGCAGATAGCCAATTTTTCTCAAATAACTCATTCAACTACTTTTGGCAGAGCTTTCACTTGGTGAAGTTTCAGACCCATAGCTAATTACTCACCTACTCAAAATGAGTAAATGCGAATTATCTCTAAAAGTATTGCAGATAGCCAATTTTTCTCAAATTAATCATTCACCTACTTTTGGGAGAGCTTTCACTTGGTGAAGTTTCAAACCCATAGCTAATTACTCACCTACTCAAAATGAGTAAATGCGAATTATCTCTAAAAGTATTGCAGATAGCCAATTTTTCTCAAATTAATCATTCACCTACTTTTGGGAGAGCTTTCACTTGGTGAAGTTTCAGACCCATAGCTAATTACTCACCTACTCAAAATGAGTAAATGCGAATTATCTCTAAAAGTATTGGAGATAGCCATTTTTTGTCAAATTAATCATTCACCTACTTTTGGGAGAGCTTTCACTTGGTGAAGTTTCAGACCCATAGCTAATTACTCACCTACTCAAAATGAGTAAATGCGAATTCTCTGTAAAAGTATTGCAGATAGCCAATTTTTCTCAAATGACTCATTCACCTACTTTTGGGAGAGCTTTCACATGGTGAAGTTTCAGACCTGTAGCTAATTACTCACCTACTCAAAATGAGTAACTGCGAATTATCTCTAAAAGTATTGCAGATAGCCAATTTTTCTCAAATAACTCATTCATGTACTTTTAGGAGAGCTTTCACTTGGTGAAGTTTCAGACCTGTAGCTAATTACTCACCTACTCAAAATGAGTAAATGCGAATTATCTCTGAAAGTATTGCAGATAGTCAATTTTTCTCAAATAACTCATTCATCTACTTTTGGAAGAGCTGTCACATGGTGAAGTTTCAGACCCATAGCTAATTACTCACCTACTCAAAATGAGTAAATGAGAATTATCTCTAAAAGTATTGCAGATAGCCAATTTTTCTCAAATAACTCATTCATCTACTTTTGAAAGAGCTTTCACATGGTGAAGTTTCAGACTCGTAGGTAATTACTCACCTACTCAAAATGAGTAAATGCTAATTATCTCTAAAAGTATTGTGGGTACCCAATTTTTATCAAATAACTCATTCATCTACTTTTGGAAGAGCTTTCACATGGTGAAGTTCCAAACCTGTAGGTAATTACTCACCTACTCAAAATGAGTAAATGCGAATTATCTCTAAAAGTATTGCAGATAGCCAGTATTTTTCAAATAACTCACTTCACCTATATTTTGGGAGAACTTTCAATTAGTGAATTTTCAGATCCATATCTAATTACTCACCTACTCAAAATGAGTAATTGCCTATTATCACAAAAAGTATTGCAGATAGCCAGTATTTCTCAAATAACTCATTCACCTACATTTTGGAGATATTTCACATGCTAAAGTTTTTTTATGAATTATTAAAATAATTTTTAATGCATTAAAATTAATGAAATCATGCACTAAATCGATTATAACTTGAAAAGTATTGTATTTAGAGCATTTTGTTAAAATATGTTATTCACCTACTTTTTCCCACAGCAACAACATGGTGAGTAACTTGGGTGTCTATCTCAATCTAGATAAGTGAGTAATAGCTACTTTTGGATTTTTCACTAACTTCCATCATGAGTGAAATCACTTGTAACTTGAAAACTATTGCATTTAGACCTTCAGGGTAGTACAAAAGTGTCCTATGCAAAGGGGAAAGATTTCAATTTTCGCCACTTTTGGCGGCCTTCTTGGATTTTAGCGGAAAAAAATGAAAAAGTGTGAATATCTCGAAAACCATAAGAGATAGAGCAATTTCGAGCGAATTTTTGACCTGCAAGGTAGTACAAGAATGTCCTGTGCAAAGGGGTAAAATATCAATTTTCGCCACTTTTGGCGGCCTTTTTGGATTTTTGCGGAAAATAGAAAAGTGTCAATATCTCGAAAACCGTAAGAGATAGAGCGATTTTGAGCAAATTTTTGACCTGCAGGGTGGTACAAGAGTCTCCTGGTCAAAGAGGGAAAATTTCAATTTTCGCCACTTTTGGCAGCCATCTTACATTTTTTGCGGAAAATGAAAAAGTGTCAATATCTCAAAAACCATAAGAGATAGAGCAATTTCGAGCGAATTTTTGACCTGCAAGGTAGTACAAGAATGTCCTGTGCAAAGGGGTAAAATATCAATTTTCGCCACTTTTGGCGGCCTTTTTGGATTTTTGCGGAAAATAGAAAAGTGTCAATATCTCGAAAACCGTAAGAGATAGAGCGATTTTGAGCAAATTTTTTACCTGCAGGGTGGTACAAGAGTCTCCTGGTCAAAGGGGGAAAATTTCAATGTTCGCCACTTTTGGCAGCCATCTTACATTTTTTGCGGAAAATGAAAAAGTGTCAATGTCTCGAAAACCGTAACAGATCGAGCGATTTTGAGCGATTTTTTGACCCACAGGGTGATACAAGAGTGTCCTGTCCAAAGGGGAAAAATTTCATTTTTCGCCACTTTCGGCGGCCATCTTGGATTTTTGCTGAAAATGGAAAAGTGTCAATATCTCGAAAAGCATAACAGATAGAGCGGTTTCAAGCGAATTTTCGACCTGCAGGATGGTACAACAGTGTCCTATGCAAAGGGGAAAAATTTCAATGTAGTGTTTCTTCCCCTGCGGTACTCGGCGGGAGATACATACCGCGGCAGTGGTCTTGTTTTGAATATACTGCAGTGACATTTCAACCAATCAGAGAGGTCACATGACCAAAAATGTCTTTTTTCGATGGGGAAGCTTGTCCGGATGATAACTTGAAAGGATTTTTATCAATTCACCTGAAACTTGGCAAATACATTCATTCTATTAAAATCTGGAAATCATTAGATTTTGGCATTGATTGGTCAAGAAATGGCCGAGTAATTAATGATTAATTAATCATTACGAATTTTCCAAATAAGGAAAACACAAAAATGCTTATATCTCGAAAACCGTGCTAGATAGAGCGATTTCGACGAAATTTTTGACCCACAGGGTATCTCTGCAGAGTAGCCATGCCAATTTTCAAACAAAAAATTTCTCGCAAAAAATGGCGGCCATTTTGAATTTTCGAATTTTTCGCAAAATTGCAAAACACAAAAATGCTTATATCTCAAAAACCGTGCTAGATAGAGCGATTTCGACGAAATTTTTTTATCTTCAGGGTATCTCTGCAGAGCAGCTATCCCAAAGAGCTTTCACTTGGTGAAGTTTCAGACCCATAGCTAATTGCTCACCTACTCAAAAAGAGTAAATGCGAATTACCTCTAAAAGTATTGCAGATGGCCAATTTTTCTCAAATAACTCATTCACCTACTTTTGGAAGAGCTTTCACTTGGTGAAGTTTCAGACCCGTAGCTAATTACTCACCTACTCAAAATGAGTAAATGCTAATTATCTCAAAAACTATTGCGGATACCCAATTTTATCAAATAACTCATTCATGTACTTTTGGGAGACCTTTCACATGGTGAAGTTTCAGACCCGTAGATGATTACTCAGCTACTCAAAATGAGTAAATGCGAATTATCTCTTAAAAGTATTGCAGATACCCAATTTTTATCAAATAACTTATTCATCTACTTGTGGGAGAGCTTTCACATGGTGAAGTTTCAGACCCATAGCTAATTACTCACCTACTCAAAATGAGTAAATGCGAATTATCTCTAAAAGTATTGCAGATAGCCAATTTTTCTCAAATAAATCATTCACCTACTTTTGGGAGAGCTTTCACTTGGTGAAGTTTCAGACTCATAGCTAATTACTCACCTACTCAAAATGAGTAAATGCAAATTATCTCTAAAAGTATTGCAGATAGCCAATTTTTCTCAAATAACTCATTCACCTACTTTTGGGAGAGCTTTCACTTGGTAAAGTTTCAGACCCATAGCTAATTACTCACCTACTCAAAATGAGTAAATGCGAATTATCTCTAAAAGTATTGGAGATAGCCAATTTTTGTCAAATTAATCATTCACCTACTTTTGGGAGAGCTTTCACTTGGTGAAGTTTCAGACCCATAGCTAATTACTCACCTACTCAAAATGAGTAAATGCAAATTATCTCTAAAAGTATTGCAGATAGCCAATTTTTCTCAAATAACTCATTCACCTACTTTTGGCAGAGCTTTCACTCTGTGAAGTTTCAGACCCATAGCTAATTACTCACCTACTCAAAATGAGTAAATGCGAATTATCTCTAAAAGTATTGCAGATAGCCAATTTTTCTCAAATAACTCATTCAACTACTTTTGGCAGAGCTTTCACTTGGTGAAGTTTCAGACCCATAGCTAATTACTCACCTACTCAAAATGAGTAAATGCGAATTATCTCTAAAAGTATTGCAGATAGCCAATTTTTCTCAAATTAATCATTCACCTACTTTTGGGAGAGCTTTCACTTGGTGAAGTTTCAAACCCATAGCTAATTACTCACCTACTCAAAATGAGTAAATGCGAATTATCTCTAAAAGTATTGCAGATAGCCAATTTTTCTCAAATTAATCATTCACCTACTTTTGGGAGAGCTTTCACTTGGGGAAGTTTCAGACCCATAGCTAATTACTCACCTACTCAAAATGAGTAAATGCGAATTATCTCTAAAAGTATTGGAGATAGCCATTTTTTGTCAAATTAATCATTCACCTACTTTTGGGAGAGCTTTCACTTGGTGAAGTTTCAGACCCATAGCTAATTACTCACCTACTCAAAATGAGTAAATGCGAATTATCTCTAAAAGTATTGGAGATAGCCATTTTTTGTCAAATTAATCATTCACCTACTTTTGGGAGAGCTTTCACTTGGTGAAGTTTCAGACCCATAGCTAATTACTCACCTACTCAAAATGAGTAAATGCGAATTCTCTGTAAAAGTATTGCAGATAGCCAATTTTTCTCAAATGACTCATTCACCTACTTTTGGGAGAGCTTTCACATGGTGAAGTTTCAGACCTGTAGCTAATTACTCACCTACTCAAAATGAGTAACTGCGAATTATCTCTAAAAGTATTGCAGATAGCCAATTTTTCTCAAATAACTCATTCATGTACTTTTAGGAGAGCTTTCACTTGGTGAAGTTTCAGACCTGTAGCTAATTACTCACCTACTCAAAATGAGTAAATGCGAATTATCTCTGAAAGTATTGCAGATAGTCAATTTTTCTCAAATAACTCATTCATCTACTTTTGGAAGAGCTGTCACATGGTGAAGTTTCAGACCCATAGCTAATTACTCACCTACTCAAAATGAGTAAATGAGAATTATCTCTAAAAGTATTGCAGATAGCCAATTTTTCTCAAATAACTCATTCATCTACTTTTGAAAGAGCTTTCACATGGTGAAGTTTCAGACTCGTAGGTAATTACTCACCTACTCAAAATGAGTAAATGCTAATTATCTCTAAAAGTATTGTGGGTACCCAATTTTTATCAAATAACTCATTCATCTACTTTTGGAAGAGCTTTCACATGGTGAAGTTCCAAACCTGTAGGTAATTACTCACCTACTCAAAATGAGTAAATGCGAATTATCTCTAAAAGTATTGCAGATAGCCAGTATTTTTCAAATAACTCACTTCACCTATATTTTGGGAGAACTTTCAATTAGTGAATTTTCAGATCCATATCTAATTACTCACCTACTCAAAATGAGTAATTGCCTATTATCACAAAAAGTATTGCAGATAGCCAGTATTTCTCAAATAACTCATTCACCTACATTTTGGAGATATTTCACATGCTAAAGTTTTTTTATGAATTATTAAAATAATTTTTAATGCATTAAAATTAATGAAATCATGCACTAAATCGATTATAACTTGAAAAGTATTGTATTTAGAGCATTTTGTTAAAATATGTTATTCACCTACTTTTTCCCACAGCAACAACATGGTGAGTAACTTGGGTGTCTATCTCAATCTAGATAAGTGAGTAATAGCTACTTTTGGATTTTTCACTAACTTCCATCATGAGTGAAATCACTTGTAACTTGAAAACTATTGCATTTAGACCTTCAGGGTAGTACAAAAGTGTCCTATGCAAAGGGGAAAGATTTCAATTTTCGCCACTTTTGGCGGCCTTCTTGGATTTTAGCGGAAAAAAATGAAAAAGTGTGAATATCTCGAAAACCATAAGAGATAGAGCAATTTCGAGCGAATTTTTGACCTGCAAGGTAGTACAAGAATGTCCTGTGCAAAGGGGTAAAATATCAATTTTCGCCACTTTTGGCGGCCTTTTTGGATTTTTGCGGAAAATAGAAAAGTGTCAATATCTCGAAAACCGTAAGAGATAGAGCGATTTTGAGCAAATTTTTGACCTGCAGGGTGGTACAAGAGTCTCCTGGTCAAAGGGGGAAAATTTCAATTTTTGCCACTTTTGGCAGCCATCTTACATTTTTTGCGGAATATGAAAAAGTGTCAATATCTCGAAAACCATAAGAGATAGAGCAATTTCGAGCGAATTTTTGACCTGCAAGGTAGTACAAGAATGTCCTGTGCAAAGGGGTAAAATATCAATTTTCGCCACTTTTGGCGGCCTTTTTGGATTTTTGCGGAAAATAGAAAAGTGTCAATATCTCGAAAACCGTAAGAGATAGAGCGATTTTGAGCAAATTTTTGACCTGCAGGGTGGTACAAGAGTCTCCTGGTCAAAGGGGGAAAATTTCAATGTTCGCCACTTTTGGCAGCCATCTTACATTTTTTGCGGAAAATGAAAAAGTGTCAATGTCTCGAAAACCGTAACAGATCGAGCGATTTTGAGCGATTTTTTGACCCACAGGGTGATACAAGAGTGTCCTGTCCAAAGGGGAAAAATTTCATTTTTCGCCACTTTCGGCGGCCATCTTGGATTTTTGCTGAAAATGGAAAAGTGTCAATATCTCGAAAAGCATAACAGATAGAGCGGTTTCAAGCGAATTTTCGACCTGCAGGATGGTACAACAGTGTCCTATGCAAAGGGGAAAAATTTCAATGTAGTGTTTCTTCCCCTGCGGTACTCGGCGGAAGATACATACCGCGGCAGTGGTCTTGTTTTGAATATACTGCAGTGACATTTCAACCAATCAGAGAGGTCACATGACCAAAAATGTCTTTTTTCGATGGGGAAGCTTGTCCGGATGATAACTTGAAAGGATTTTTATCAATTCACCTGAAACTTGGCAAATACATTCATTCTATTAAAATCTGGAAATCATTAGATTTTGGCATTGATTGGTCAAGAAATGGCCGAGTAATTAATGATTAATTAATCATTACGAATTTTCCAAATAAGGAAAACACAAAAATGCTTATATCTCGAAAACCGTGCTAGATAGAGCGATTTCGACGAAATTTTTGACCCACAGGGTATATCTGCAGAGTAGCCATGCCAATTTTCAAAAAAATTTGTCTCGCCAAAAATGGCGGCCATTCTGAATTTTCGAATTTTTCGCAAAAATTGCAAAACATAAAAATGCTTATATCTCGAAAACCCTGCTAGATAGAGCGATTTCGACGAAATTTTTGACCCACAGGGTATCTCTGCAGAGTAGCCATGCCAATTTTCAAACAAAAAATTTCTCGCAAAAAATGGCGGCCATTTTGAATTTTCGAATTTTTCGCAAAATTGCAAAACACAAAAATGCTTATATCTCAAAAACCGTGCTAGATAGAGCGATTTCGACGAAATTTTTTTATCTTCAGGGTATCTCTGCAGAGCAGCTATCCCAAAGAGCTTTCACTTGGTGAAGTTTCAGACCCATAGCTAATTGCTCACCTACTCAAAAAGAGTAAATGCGAATTACCTCTAAAAGTATTGCAGATGGCCAATTTTTCTCAAATAACTCATTCACCTACTTTTGGAAGAGCTTTCACTTGGTGAAGTTTCAGACCCGTAGCTAATTACTCACCTACTCAAAATGAGTAAATGCTAATTATCTCAAAAACTATTGCGGATACCCAATTTTATCAAATAACTCATTCATGTACTTTTGGGAGACCTTTCACATGGTGAAGTTTCAGACCCGTAGATGATTACTCAGCTACTCAAAATGAGTAAATGCGAATTATCTCTAAAAGTATTGCAGATAGCCAATTTTTCTCAAATAACTCATTCAACTACTTTTGGCAGAGCTTTCACTTGGTGAAGTTTCAGACCCATAGCTAATTACTCACCTACTCAAAATGAGTAAATGCGAATTATCTCTAAAAGTATTGCAGATAGCCAATTTTTCTCAAATTAATCATTCACCTACTTTTGGGAGAGCTTTCACTTGGTGAAGTTTCAAACCCATAGCTAATTACTCACCTACTCAAAATGAGTAAATGCGAATTATCTCTAAAAGTATTGCAGATAGCCAATTTTTCTCAAATTAATCATTCACCTACTTTTGGGAGAGCTTTCACTTGGTGAAGTTTCAGACCCATAGCTAATTACTCACCTACTCAAAATGAGTAAATGCGAATTATCTCTAAAAGTATTGGAGATAGCCATTTTTTGTCAAATTAATCATTCACCTACTTTTGGGAGAGCTTTCACTTGGTGAAGTTTCTGACCCATAGCTAATTACTCACCTACTCAAAATGAGTAAATGCGAATTCTCTGTAAAAGTATTGCAGATAGCCAATTTTTCTCAAATGACTCATTCACCTACTTTTGGGAGAGCTTTCACATGGTGAAGTTTCAGACCTGTAGCTAATTACTCACCTACTCAAAATGAGTAACTGCGAATTATCTCTAAAAGTATTGCAGATAGCCAATTTTTCTCAAATAACTCATTCATGTACTTTTAGGAGAGCTTTCACTTGGTGAAGTTTCAGACCTGTAGCTAATTACTCACCTACTCAAAATGAGTAAATGCGAATTATCTCTGAAAGTATTGCAGATAGTCAATTTTTCTCAAATAACTCATTCATCTACTTTTGGAAGAGCTGTCACATGGTGAAGTTTCAGACCCATAGCTAATTACTCACCTACTCAAAATGAGTAAATGAGAATTATCTCTAAAAGTATTGCAGATAGCCAATTTTTCTCAAATAACTCATTCATCTACTTTTGAAAGAGCTTTCACATGGTGAAGTTTCAGACTCGTAGGTAATTACTCACCTACTCAAAATAAGTAAATGCTAATTATCTCTAAAAGTATTGTGGGTACCCAATTTTTATCAAATAACTCATTCATCTACTTTTGGAAGAGCTTTCACATGGTGAAGTTCCAAACCTGTAGGTAATTACTCACCTACTCAAAATGAGTAAATGCGAATTATCTCTAAAAGTATTGCAGATAGCCAGTATTTTTCAAATAACTCACTTCACCTATATTTTGGGAGAACTTTCAATTAGTGAATTTTCAGATCCATATCTAATTACTCACCTACTCAAAATGAGTAATTGCCTATTATCACAAAAAGTATTGCAGATAGCCAGTATTTCTCAAATAACTCATTCACCTACATTTTGGAGATATTTCACATGCTAAAGTTTTTTTATGAATTATTAAAATAATTTTTAATGCATTAAAATTAATGAAATCATGCACTAAATCGATTATAACTTGAAAAGTATTGTATTTAGAGCATTTTGTTAAAATATGTTATTCACCTACTTTTTCCCACAGCAACAACATGGTGAGTAACTTGGGTGTCTATCTCAATCTAGATAAGTGAGTAATAGCTACTTTTGGATTTTTCACTAACTTCCATCATGAGTGAAATCACTTGTAACTTGAAAACTATTGCATTTAGACCTTCAGGGTAGTACAAAAGTGTCCTATGCAAAGGGGAAAGATTTCAATTTTCGCCACTTTTGGCGGCCTTCTTGGATTTTAGCGGAAAAAAATGAAAAAGTGTGAATATCTCGAAAACCATAAGAGATAGAGCAATTTCGAGCGAATTTTTGACCTGCAAGGTAGTACAAGAATGTCCTGTGCAAAGGGGTAAAATATCAATTTTCGCCACTTTTGGCGGCCTTTTTGGATTTTTGCGGAAAATAGAAAAGTGTCAATATCTCGAAAACCGTAAGAGATAGAGCGATTTTGAGCAAATTTTTTACCTGCAGGGTGGTACAAGAGTCTCCTGGTCAAAGGGGGAAAATTTCAATTTTCGCCACTTTTGGCAGCCATCTTACATTTTTTGCGGAAAATGAAAAAGTGTCAATATCTCGAAAACCATAAGAGATAGAGCAATTTCGAGCGAATTTTTGACCTGCAAGGTAGTACAAGAATGTCCTGTGCAAAGGGGTAAAATATCAATTTTCGCCACTTTTGGCGGCCTTTTTGGATTTTTGCGGAAAATAGAAAAGTGTCAATATCTCGAAAACCGTAAGAGATAGAGCGATTTTGAGCAAATTTTTTACCTGCAGGGTGGTACAAGAGTCTCCTGGTCAAAGGGGGAAAATTTCAATGTTCGCCACTTTTGGCAGCCATCTTACATTTTTTGCGGAAAATGAAAAAGTGTCAATATCTCGAAAACCGTAACAGATCGAGCGATTTTGAGCGATTTTTTGACCCACAGGGTGATACAAGAGTGTCCTGTCCAAAGGGGAAAAATTTCATTTTTCGCCACTTTCGGCGGCCATCTTGGATTTTTGCTGAAAATGGAAAAGTGTCAATATCTCGAAAAGCATAACAGATAGAGCGGTTTCAAGCGAATTTTCGACCTGCAGGATGGTACAACAGTGTCCTATGCAAAGGGGAAAAATTTCAATGTAGTGTTTCTTCCCCTGCGGTACTCGGCGGGAGATACATACCGCGGCAGTGGTCTTGTTTTGAATATACTGCAGTGACATTTCAACCAATCAGAGAGGTCACATGACCAAAAATGTCTTTTTTCGATGGGGAAGCTTGTCCGGATGATAACTTGAAAGGATTTTTATCAATTCACCTGAAACTTGGCAAATACATTCATTCTATTAAAATCTGGAAATCATTAGATTTTGGCATTGATTGGTCAAGAAATGGCCGAGTAATTAATGATTAATTAATCATTACGAATTTTCCAAATAAGGAAAACACAAAAATGCTTATATCTCGAAAACCGTGCTAGATAGAGCGATTTCGACGAAATTTTTGACCCACAGGGTATATCTGCAGAGTAGCCATGCCAATTTTCAAAAAAATTTGTCTCGCCAAAAATGGCGGCCATTCTGAATTTTCGAATTTTTCGCAAAAATTGCAAAACATAAAAATGCTTATATCTCGAAAACCCTGCTAGATAGAGCGATTTCGACGAAATTTTTGACCCACAGGGTATCTCTGCAGAGTAGCCATGCCAATTTTCAAACAAAAAATTTCTCGCAAAAAATGGCGGCCATTTTGAATTTTCGAATTTTTCGCAAAATTGCAAAACACAAAAATGCTTATATCTCAAAAACCGTGCTAGATAGAGCGATTTCGACGAAATTTTTTTATCTTCAGGGTATCTCTGCAGAGCAGCTTTCCCAAAGAGCTTTCACTTGGTGAAGTTTCAGACCCATAGCTAATTGCTCACCTACTCAAAAAGAGTAAATGCGAATTACCTCTAAAAGTATTGCAGATGGCCAATTTTTCTCAAATAACTCATTCACCTACTTTTGGAAGAGCTTTCACTTGGTGAAGTTTCAGACCCGTAGCTAATTACTCACCTACTCAAAATGAGTAAATGCTAATTATCTCAAAAACTATTGCGGATACCCAATTTTATCAAATAACTCATTCATGTACTTTTGGGAGACCTTTCACATGGTGAAGTTTCAGACCCGTAGATGATTACTCAGCTACTCAAAATGAGTAAATGCGAATTATCTCTTAAAAGTATTGCAGATACCCAATTTTTATCAAATAACTTATTCATCTACTTGTGGGAGAGCTTTCACATGGTGAAGTTTCAGACCCATAGCTAATTACTCACCTACTCAAAATGAGTAAATGCGAATTATCTCTAAAAGTATTGCAGATAGCCAATTTTTCTCAAATAAATCATTCACCTACTTTTGGGAGAGCTTTCACTTGGTGAAGTTTCAGACTCATAGCTAATTACTCACCTACTCAAAATGAGTAAATGCAAATTATCTCTAAAAGTATTGGAGATAGCCAATTTTTCTCAAATAACTCATTCACCTACTTTTGGGAGAGCTTTCACTTGGTAAAGTTTCAGACCCATAGCTAATTACTCACCTACTCAAAATGAGTAAATGCGAATTATCTCTAAAAGTATTGGAGATAGCCAATTTTTGTCAAATTAATCATTCACCTACTTTTGGGAGAGCTTTCACTTGGTGAAGTTTCAGACCCATAGCTAATTACTCACCTACTCAAAATGAGTAAATGCGAATTATCTCTAAAAGTATTGCAGATAGCCAATTTTTCTCAAATAACTCATTCACCTACTTTTGGCAGAGCTTTCACTCTGTGAAGTTTCAGACCCATAGCTAATTACTCACCTACTCAAAATGAGTAAATGCGAATTATCTCTAAAAGTATTGCAGATAGCCAATTTTTCTCAAATAACTCATTCAACTACTTTTGGCAGAGCTTTCACTTGGTGAAGTTTCAGACCCATAGCTAATTACTCACCTACTCAAAATGAGTAAATGCGAATTATCTCTAAAAGTATTGCAGATAGCCAATTTTTCTCAAATTAATCATTCACCTACTTTTGGGAGAGCTTTCACTTGGTGAAGTTTCAAACCCATAGCTAATTACTCACCTACTGAAAATGAGTAAATGCGAATTATCTCTAAAAGTATTGCAGATAGCCAATTTTTCTCAAATTAATCATTCACCTACTTTTGGGAGAGCTTTCACTTGGTGAAGTTTCAGACCCATAGCTAATTACTCACCTACTCAAAATGAGTAAATGCGAATTATCTCTAAAAGTATTGGAGATAGCCATTTTTTGTCAAATTAATCATTCACCTACTTTTGGGAGAGCTTTCACTTGGTGAAGTTTCAGACCCATAGCTAATTACTCACCTACTCAAAATGAGTAAATGCGAATTCTCTGTAAAAGTATTTCAGATAGCCAATTTTTCTCAAATAACTCATTCACCTACTTTTGGGAGAGCTTTCACTCTGAAGTTTCAGACCCATAGCTAATTATTTACCTACTCAAAATGAGTAAATGCGAATTATCTCTAAAAGTATTGGAGATAGCCAATTTTTCTCAAATAACTCATTCAACTACTTTTGGCAGAGCTTTTACTTGGTGAAGTTTCAGACCCATAGCTAATTACTCACCTACTCAAAATGAGTAAATGCGAATTATCTCTAAAAGTATTGCAGATAGCCAATTTTTCTCAAATAACTCATTCACCTACTTTTGGGAGAGCTTTCACTTGGTGAAGTTTCAGACCCATAGCTAATTACTCACCTACTCAAAATGAGTAAATGCGAATTATCTCTAAAAGTATTGCAGATAGCCAATTTTTCTCAAATTAATCATTCACCTACTTTTGGGAGAGCTTTCACTTGGTGAAGTTTCAAACCCATAGCTAATTAATCACCTACTGAAAATGAGTAAATGCGAATTATCTCTAAAAGTATTGCAGATAGCCAATTTTTCTCAAATAACTCATTCACCTACTTTTGGGAGAGCTTTCACTCGGTGAAGTTTCAGACCCATAGCTAATTACTCACCTACTCAAAATGAGTAAATGCAAATTATCTCTAAAAGTATTGCAGATAGCCAATTTTTCTCAAATAACTCATTCACCTACTTTTGGGAGAGCTTTCACTTGGTGAAGTTCAGACCCATAGCTAATTACTCACCTACTCGAAATGAGTAAATGCGAATTATCTCTAAAAGTATTGCAGATTGCCAATTTTTCTCAAATAACTCATTCACCTACTTTTGGGAGAGCTTTCACTCTGTGAAGTTTCAGACCCATAGCTATTTATTCACCTACTCAAAATGAGTAAATGCTAATTATCTGTAAAAGTATTGCGGATACCCAATTTTTATCAAATACTCATTC
Organism: Sabellastarte sp. h YS-2021; assembly: GCA_964017235.1. Lineage (NCBI taxonomy): Eukaryota > Metazoa > Annelida > Polychaeta > Sabellida > Sabellidae > Sabellastarte > Sabellastarte sp. h YS-2021. The sequence goes on from OZ024936.1 coordinate 39,456,816, forward strand.
ATCTACTTGTGGGACAGCTTTCACATGGTGAAGTTTCAGACCCATAGCTAATTACTCACCTACTCAAAATGAGTAAATGCGAATTATCTCTAAAAGTATTGCCGATAGCCAATTTTTCTCAAATAACTCATTCACCTACTTTTGGGACAGCTTTCACTTGGTGAAGTTTCAGACCCATAGATAATTATTCACCTACTCAAAATGAGTAAATGTGAATTATCTCTTAATAGTATTGCAGATAGCCAATTTTTCTCAAATAACTCATTCACCTACTTTTGGAAGAGCTTTCACACACAAAAATGAAAAATTGTGAATATCTCGGAAAAGCTATTTCTTCTGCTTTAATGCTCGGCGGGAGATACACACCGCGGCAGTGGTCTTGACAAAAATTTTTGTCTCCCAAAAATGGTGGCCATTTTGAATTTTCAAAGTTTTTGCAAAACACAAAAATGCTTATATCTCGAAAACCGTGCTATATGGAGCGAACTCAACAAAATTTTGGACCTGCTGGGTATCTCTGCAGAGTAGCCATGCCAATTTTCAAAATATTTTTGTCTCGCCAAATATAGCGGACATTTTAAATTTTTTTATTTTTTTGCAAAACACAAAAATGCTTATATCTTGAAAACCGTGCTAGATAGAGCAGACTGCGCTGACTTTGGTTGCCACAACAGTATAAGGCTAGAAACTAAGCATTTTCTTAATACTTTAGCACTCACCTTTATATCCTTTTCGGGACGCTTTGTTTTTGCTATGCAAAAACACTATCTTTTTTTTTTTGCGAGCGATCCTCTAGTTAAATCCCTGGCCCTAAGTAAAATGCCCTAAATTACCAATATAATTTTGAAGTAAAATTATCAAATATCTGAATGAAATAAATAAAAATACCTGGGAACTATATCTTACATGATAATACAAAAACAACAGTGATGAGTTCCCACCACATTTTAACTTCTGTCAAAATAAAATGATGATTGTTTATGATAATATAGCACAGTAAAATGATAAAAAATAATACTGCCAAAACGTGGATATATAACACCAAATCACTTTAACCCCCCCAATTTTGTAAGTATTACAAGTATTTAGTGTTAAATAAAGAGTTTAATGGGCAATAATATAAGAAATTAGGGTCCGTGAATTCGACCATCATTATGTCAGCTGACTTGCCAGTCAGCTGACATTATGGCATCACTCTGCGGCGTGGACGTACGCGTACCTGTGAGCGACTTCTCCTCCGAAAGTACAAGGCCCAGAGACATGCTGTTTTTTTTTAAAGATAGCTTATCTACCTAGCATGAAAAATTGTTCAAGGCATGCAGATCTGTTTGTTAATCTGTTTGCTAGAGCCATTATGAGTACCCCCCACCCTAAGTATGAAAATTTTAACACTTTATCACAATTTTCTCAGTGACTATTGCAGGGATTTCTCTAATGTCTTGCACATATGTACTAGGTCACAAGTAGATTCCCTTGTGTGAGTGTCAGACCTAGATCTTTCTTAATTATTTTTTTATGCAGTTTTTAAATAATTTTTAATGCATTAAAATTAATGAAATCATGCACTAAATCAATTATAACTTGAAAAGTATTGCATTTAGAGCATTTTGTTAAAATATGTTATTCAACTACTTTTTCCATAGCTACAACATGGTGAGTAACTTGGGTGTCTATCTCAATAGCTAAGTGAGTAATAGCTACTTTTGGACTTTTCAGTAACTCCCATCATGAGTAAAATCACTTGTAACTTGAAAACTATTGCATTTAGAGAATTTTGTGTAAATATGTTATTCAGCTACTTTTGGGTCAGCTATAACATAGTAAAATTTCAGACCTGTAGCTCATGGTCATAGCTGAGTAATAGCTACTTTTAGGTTATCACTGTTGAGTAAATCACTTATAACTTGAAAAGTATTGCATTTAGAGTATTTAGTTTCTTATGTTATTCGCCTATTTTGGGGTCAGCTATAACATAGTAGAATTCCAGACCTGTGGCTCATTGCATAGCTGAGTAATAGCTACTTTGAGGTTCTTACTCAACACTAAATCATTTATAACTTGAAAAGTATTTCATTTAGAGCATTTTGTTTAAATATGTTATTCAGCTACTTTTGGGTCAGCTATAACATAGTAAAATTTCAGACCTGTAGCTCATGGCATAGCTGAGTAATAGCTACTTTTACGTTATCACTGTTGAGTAAATCACTTATAACTTGAAAAGTATTGCATTTAGAGCATTTTGTTAAAATATGTTAGTCGGCTACTTTTTCCATAGCTACAACATGGTGAGTAAGAATGGTGTCTATCTCAATAGCTAAGTGAGTAATAGCTACTTTTGGACTTTTCAGTAACTTCCATCATGAGTAAAACCAGTTGTAACTTGAAAACTATTGCATTTAGAGAATTTTGTGTAAATATGTTATTCAGCTACTTTCGGGTCAGCTATAACATAGTAAAATTTCAGACCTGTCGCTCATGGCATAGCTGAGTAATAGCTACTTTTAGGTTATCACTGTTGAGTAAATCACTTATAACTTGAAAAGTATTGCATTTAGATTATTTAGTTTCAGTATGTTATTCACCTATTTTGGGGTCAGCTATAACATAGTAAAATTAAAACTATTGCATTTGCAATATTTTCTTTAAATATGTTTTAAACTTACTTTTAACACCTTAACAGTTAGCTTCTTACTTTCCTTCTGAACACCATTTCCAGGGCACAACTTTTGTGTCCTTTTCTTCTGTCACTTCTACTCCGAAACTCAAAACACACAGTCAGCTGACACAGAGCCCGTTCACAGGCACTGATTGCTTGTTATTTATTATATTATTATTCACTTACTTATGGGTCAGCTATAACATAGTAAAATTGTAGACCTGTAGCTCATGGCATAGCTGAGCAAAAACTATTTTTAGGTTCTCTTTGTTGAGTAAATCAGTTGTAACATGAAAACTATTGCATTTAGAGTATTTTCTTTAAATATATTATTCACTCACTTTTCAGTCACCTATAACATACTGAAATTACAGACCTGTGTGTCATTGCAATTGCAATAGCTACATTCAGTTTCTCACTGTTGAGTAAATCAGTTGTAACTTGATAACTATTGCATTTATAGTATTTTCTTTAAATGTGTTATTAACCTACTTTTGAGTCAGCTATACCACAGTAAAATTGCAGCCCTTTAACTCATTGCATAGCTGAGCAAAAGCTACTTTGAAATTCTCTGTTGAGTAAATCAGTTGTAGCTGGAAAATTTCTTTCACTTCTACCCTGAAACTCAAAACACACAGTCAGCTGACACAGAGCCCGTTCACGGGCACTGATTGCTTGTATAAATTATATTTTGCATTCAAGGTTTTATGTTATTTTATAAATTTCCGTGCATTTAATGCTTTCCTTATCTCACAACTAGGCCTACCTGCAGTGAGGCAGGTGGGGGAGATGACCATGTGTTACTCGTGATTAAAATAATGGAATAATACCAGTTGTGTAGTTCTTTTTCAAAGAACTGTAAAATTTAACAGGAAAGCTTACACGTGAATTATAACATCCAACTTCAACCACATGGGGTTTTCTTCAGGCTTCTATTATGATATTTGTAGTCCTTGTGGGACTGGATTTAAGATCTGGTTCGGATCTGAAGCCTGGTATAGAGAATAAGCTGACTTGAATCAATCCAAACCTTGGTTTCCAATCCTTGGTTCCCCAACACGTTTCACACGGGTCCGAACACTGGGATTCTCTCCCCATGCTCAGGCCCTCTACATCCGAACTAACGGTTTACCATCCCATTCACGGGTCCCGACCACTCGGGTCCCAACCCCTCGGGTCCCTAACACATGGACCTGTCCAAGTCTTTTGCTGCTGCAACTGAAGACTTTTGGATGATAATAAGTCCGGACACAGTAGGGGAGTCCATGTTATCTATGCAAGTCAAAAGTCCTCAAAGCCCAAAAGGGCTTCTTCTGAACAAGGTTTTTTCAAAACCAGTCCCTGTATTTTATAGGGAAGGAGACTTGTCTGACTTCCTCAGGACATATCAAGGACTTTAAACTTAGGCAGTTTTTTAATCACTCTGTCCCCAGGGAGAGTATGCCTAGGTCCTCTTCCAGTCTGAACTCTGAATGATGTAGCAGGCCAACAAGAGCTTTAGGCCCAAGAGCCCTTCAGCTATTCTTCCCTCAGTCCTCAACTTAAGATGCTTTTTTAATTTAGAGGACTCGCAGACTGCTATTAAACCCCCTGGTCCCAATCTTAAGTAGTACTAATTCAGACATTGTTTTGTTCTTGAGGACAAAATTACAAGATTTCAAATCTGTATCTCCCCTAGCCCCTCTGGAGCCTCTATGGGTAAGGCCCCCTACTGGTAGTCAAAAGAGTTTGAGCTTCAGGCAAGGCAATCTGTGTACCCATTTTGGCTGCCCTTAACTAGGTCATTTCTGAATACGACCTGGTCATGGAAATCTGTTAAGACAGTAGCAAGGCTACTGCCAGATGGGTCAAACTCAATTTAAGGGTGCATATTAGCAGTCAGAAATGTTTACAAAGACCTGATTAGATATCCTGAATAAGAGGATCCTTATCCAACAGAGTTCCTTAGCCTGTCAAGTAGGCCTTAGCCCTCTTCTCCAGAGAGACTTATACACTATGGAGAATTCAGGGGAGATACCAAATCTTAAGAACTTAGGAGTTCCACATTCTATCCCTCTCCTTTGTTCCATTCACAATCAGTTAAGGAGGGACAGGAGTTCCTCCTCAAGGCACCCGTAAAAATACTTAGGGTTTAGGCCCTATCAAATCAGCCCTTTCACGATCCCCACAATCAAGAGGCTCCTACAGGAAACGCCCCAATGAGGGTCAATCCATTCCAAGCAGTATCCGTCGTTTCCCCAGGTAGGGGGTAATCGAGTAGAAAAGGCTCCAGAAGTCGTTTTCGACCTCACACAAGGGGAAGAGGGTATGGAAACCCCTCCTCCCAATGACTCCTTAAAAAAGCCTCCCTCAGTCCACCAGTAGGAGGTCTCCTCCATTCTTTCAGAGGAAACTGGAAATAAATGCTCAAACAATATGTTAAACTTTCTTACCAGTGGTTACATTCTAACCCTTCATCACCAATCCAAAATTAGCCAGAGTTCCCCTGATTCACCCAGGATACAAGGCCCATCAAAGATCTAGCTCTGGCCTCTTATCCAGTCTCTTCTGTCAAGAACACAATAGAAAGGGTGGAAAATGTAAAATCTCTCCGGTTTTACAATTGCCTGTTCCTAGTCCCCAAGCTTCATCAGTGGAGGCCAGTGACAGCCATAAGCAGGCTCAAGATCTTTCTATTTATAGAAAGGTTCAAATGGAACCTGTCAGACCCCTACCTTCGCGTCCCCATCCACCAAAGCTCAAGGAAGTACCTGACACAGTCCTTAGGGTAAATAATATCAGGAGAAGTCCGAACTCAAACCTACTCAGGTGTTTTTCATTCGTGGGCTATGAATGTAAAGCCCACTCAGAGAGATGGCTCAATCTTCAGGATTTGATCCTCTGCTTAAAGTCAAAACATGTTTTGACAGCAAGATGTTTGATGTCTCTAGCTGGGTTGCTCACCTCAACAGAGAAGATGGTCCCGGAGGGACGCCTTCACATGAGACCTTTTCAGTTTCACCTCAAGGAGCACTGGAAATTTTGTAGTCTTTGGACATCCTCCTTCCTTGGTCAGTGACCTTTCAGCTCACCTAAAGTGGTGGCAAATCCCGCAAACACTATGAAGGGTGCAGACCTTCACCCCTAGACCACAGTATCTAAAATTTTACATACGCCTCATATAAAGGTTTCTCAGAAGTAGGGCTGGGATGGGTGCTGAAAAATAGCACCGAGTACTCGTCCTCTGACAACGGCCCGAATTCGAGTAACCGTGAGATTTAGTATCTACCATTAGAAGTTTTGAAGAAAAACGTCTTCTATTTGACCATATATTATAGAATATGGAGTAAATTATACGTTTTCAAGCGAAAATAACAACTTTAATTGATATTATGTGACAGAAATGCTAAAATGTAGCATATTTTACACGAGCGTTTCATTACGTGGGCGATAATACAATACCTCACGAGTAACCGAGCATTTAAAATGGACTCGAGAACTAGCAAAGATCGACCTGTCTATCCAGGTTCGAGTACCCATTCGCAGCCCTACTCAGAAGTTTGCTCACTTAGAGCAAATCTCTTCAAAGGTCTATGGTCAGACCAGGATAAAAGGCTACACATAAATATTCTAGAGTTGAAGGTGGTTTCTCTGGCCCTGAAAAGGTTCAAGGTCCAGTGCCAAACCAAACAGTGTTGGTTGCCACAGACAACAGTAGTAGCTGCATAACCTAACAAGGAGGAACCCACTCGGTGGAGATGTGCGCTCTCCTGTGGAATATCATGACCTGGTACCATCATTACCAGATAACCTTAAGAGCCAGGCACATTCCAGGGTGCAAGAATGTGATGTCCGACTTTCAATCCAGTCCAGTTAGTAGAATGGTCAATGCATCCACAGATGTTCAACAGATCTATCAAAGTGGTTCACTTCTCTGTAGATCTATTTGCCACTCATCTGAACCACAAAGTTCCATTATACGTATATCCAGTAAAGTCCAACATGCTTGGGACATAGATGCTCTAAACATAAACTGGTCGGGTCTCACTGCTTATGCTTACCCTCCCATGGCTCTCCTTCACAGGGCAATCCATGTCAGGCAATACAATTGCCTGATAATTGTAATGACCCCAGGCTGGCCAGGGATGCCCTCATTTTGGGACCTAGAGCAGCTCTCAACAGAGATCCCACTTCAGTTACCAGTGTCTTTCACAGCAATCCACAACATGTCATCCCCCACACCTGGTGTCTAGGAGTGGACGGCTCCAGGGATGGAGCTTCTCTGTGGAGGTAGCAGAGAGAATTACTGCCCCTCAAAGGTCATCAACAAGGATCACAAGTCAAGTGGGCCCTATTTGAGAAATATTGCAGAGAAAATTCGGTGGATTTCTCCACTCCCTCTGTGAAACAAGTCTCAGACTTCTTCATGTACCTGTACCAAGATCTAAACAGGCGCCCTACGACCATTGATGTTTACAGGATGGCCATTGTTGACACCTTAGGCCCAGCGGGGCTCCATATTTTCCAAAGCTCAGACCTTTACAGGTTACTCCCCAGTTTTCACAGGATTCGTCCCAAAAGTTCCAGGAATCTTCCAAATGGAACCTTTTATGTTGTGCTTAATGAGCTCACAAAAGCACCCTTTGAGCCTATGAAAGACACAGGCCTCAAACATCTTACCCTCAAAACTGCTTTCTTGCTAGCTTTGACCTCTGGCAAGTGCCGCAGCGAAATTCATGCCTGGGTTGCAAACAAAGTATCTCATCTAGGCTAATGGGAAAAGGTTCCTTGTTCCCTTCTTCAGATTTCATAGCCAAAAACCAACTAGCAAGACAAGGTTCTCAAGTGTGTCTCCGGTGACTATTCCTGCTTTGACTACCTTTGTAGATGGACAATTCAAGAAGACAGGACCTTGTGTCCAGTACAGGCCCAGAGGTATTATCTGGATCGAACCAAAGACCCGAGAGGGTCTCGGTCCCTACTTTATATTTCCTTCTTTAAAGGAAATACCTCCGTCGTCAGACCCGGTTCTCTCTCTTCTTAGCTAAAACAACTATCCTACCTTGTTACAACAAGCAGATAACAGTCCTTGGAATGGTTCCAAGTTAAACACATGACAGGGCCTTTGCAGCCTCTAAGGGCTTTTACGGTGTTGTTTTGGTAGACCAAATCATGCAAACCTGTCACTGGAAAGCTCACACACATTTACAACTTTTTGCCTAAAAGACCTTCCTTGGTCAGATAAGAATAATATGTATCTGGGTACAGTAACAGCGGCTTAACAAGTCCTAGACCCTTCCCCTCAGTCTAGTTATCCTCGTAAAGAAAAGGGGAGGGGGGGGGGCACACCCGCTGCAACCAAGTCTTCAGGAGTCTAAATCCCAGGGTCTAGGTAAACCCCCACCTTCTCAGGATGTTTGGTAAGGTCTTTTAGCTTTGATTTTATTAAGACAGTATTTAATATATATAATGTATTATGTGTTTCCCCAGGTGACCCCATAATCCCATTTTAGTTTTCATCTTTTCGTGGGTGGCAAAGCTAATGAGATTTCCAAGCCCAGGACTTGTTGTCATTGGTAGTGTAGCCCTTGGGGCTATTTATGCCATTTTTAGTGAGCATGGCTGCACTCCTTCCTCCTAAATCCAGACATCCAGACAGTATCGGTACAGTCATTTCAGTTACCTTCTGGTTATTGGCTTCTTGCAGGCCCAGTTTTCCGAAACCGGGGCATTGTAAGCAGGACTCAGACTGGTCATTCTAATACATTCTTTCTAATCTAATTAATTCAAAATCCAAGAAAAATTGACAAATCCTTCCTGTCTCAGCCGTAATCCCTGCACCGAGCGGTTGGATTTAGCATTCAGTTCCACATGGTAAGCTATTGTAGCGCAATAAAATTGAAAATTTTAATTACTTAAATGTAGCTTTTATAAGCTACAAGCTTACCATGTGGAAAAGAAGAGAGTCCCACCCTGCCTCCCTTCTGAATAACAGCTGAGGGGGTATGGGCGAATTTCCAACTTGAAAGGGGAAGTGGATGGCTATGTCACTACTGGGGTCACCTCGATTCCAAGGCATCTCGCCAGTATTATGCGTCCATTTTTCTTGGACGTTGGCCAGATGCCTGCGGCCTCCCGAGTTAGCATTCAGTTCCACATGGTAAACTTATAGCTTATAAAAGCTACATTTAAGTAATTAAAATTTCAAATTATGTTGTTAGTATTTTAAATAAAACACTAAATTAAAAAAAAATTGATGGGCATAAAGTTTGTTGAAGAAGTTGTATTATGTTGTCAGTATTTTAAATAAAACACTAAATTAAAAAAATTGATGGGCAATTTTCCTACCCATCACTTTAGCTGATGGGCAATTTTCCTGATGGGCTTTTGTGCTGATTGGATTCACTTGATGGGCGTTTTTCCTGATGGGCTTTTTCCGTACACCCTAAGATTCTTCCCCATCTGTTTAAAACAAGCCTGAAAATATTTGTGATATTTGTGAGCAATTTGTGCCAGGTAATGCTGGGAGTTCAAAAGTACATAAATGGAAAACATCAGACACAGTCAAAAGGTCAGTTTGAAGGCAGTGGTGTAATGTGTGCAAAATTTCTCCCAAGGGAACCAAGGGCAGCATTAAAGTACATGTAGGGATTAAGCATAAAGACAAAGCCAAAAGTGACATTGACAATAAAGATAAAGACAAAGCAAATAGTGACACTAATTCTAAAAACAAACAAATGCGAACACCTCTTTGTGATTTATTTGAGTCTGATGAGGAGGAGATGGAGTTTGAGGGGATTTAGACAGGATGAAGTTGATTAGCTAGAGGCTCTGTTAAATTCTGAGGTGTGTGAGGAGTCTGATAATGAAGAGTATGAAGAAATAGACACAAATGAAAGATCTTCCAAAAAGTGCAAAAGATAAACTTAAAATTTATGTAACATGGTTACAATGTTACATGGTTAGAGATGGTCCTCAATCATCTGGATGAACTAATAAAAGAAAATCACACTTCTCCAATCATGGCTACTAGAGTTACATTTTAGAGTTTAAATAAAGGCAAAATGCCTGTATGGAAAATAAGAACGTGCCCCAGGGAGGGGCCGCAAATTCTTTGCACATTCCATGTTCTTATTTTCGGTGATTTACTGTAGTACTTCCCCAATCGAATTACCACTAATGGGAATAAAGGAAATCAGGGACATTTGGGGGTGTAGGTGTGCAATGTCATGGTGTGACCTTCCTTTGACCTTACCGTGGTGACTGACCTTTAAAGGTCATGGGAAACATTTTTCACAAAAATTGTAAATTTAACTTAATTCAATAGACAAACAACCTGTAAGAATGAAAAACGTGGTTTATTTTAAGAAATATATGGTACAAGAGCCATAAATAGCATTAGAAAAAAATAAATATAACAAAGTGGACTAAAAAGCCGGACATAGTTTTTCCTCATAGTAGATGATTGATGACGTCACAGGTTCATAACGAAGTTCTGTTTAGTTGGAGATATAATGTATATATTTACAAACTGAAGGAAGATAACATGTTTCTTTGAAGATTTAAGTTTTGCCAGAAAAAGCTCACTAGCCTTTATTTTTTCCATATGCTGTTTTTTTTCTCAAGTTTTACCTCATTTTTAACCACTAACAGTTCTAACAAACACAGGAGAAATACTACAGCATATGTACACTTGTCTTGGAATGCAAAAACCATAAACATTTGTATGAGATATTGCATCCTACCATTTTTTCAAGTTTTTTAAACTATGATGGGATAGTAGCCCTTCACAAGTTAGATATTTACATAAAACTAAAAATCTGTTAACAAATTCAAAAGTTGTCATTAAAATGTACTGCATACTGTTTTTGGCCTTTAATCACCAGTACTTCTACCAAGAAAAGAAATGATGTAAAGTGAAATCAAAATACGAAATTTATTTTCAGTTGCATAAATCATTTATAAAAATTATGCTGTTGTAGTCAAATTTATTCAAATTATTCTGAAAGTTCTAGCTTTTATATTATCAGTTCATGAAATTATTCAGTATATAATGGGTTTTCCTTAAGATAGTAGTTCAGTACTTTTTGACCTTAAGTTTGGATATTTTATTGCGCTATAATAGCTTACCACGTGGGACTGATTTCTGTTCTCGGATGGCCACCAGGCCTGGCCAACGTCTAAGAAAAACAGACATTTATTGTTGGCCGTAGCCTCAGGTTGTCGTCACATGGTCTACCCCATTTGTCTTCCCCTTTCTCGTTGGAATCTCTTGTGAAAATCTCAGCCGTTTATTCTACTATATATCAGTTTATACTTATTGTTGGATGTCGTTAGCAAATTTTGTTTTTTAATTGTCATTCTTTGTTTTGCTGCAGTTGGATAAGTATATTTTACTTATTTCTGTGTTTTGAGTTTTCGTCTCGACAAGGCTTGTTGTCTTCGGGTTACGCTTTTTTTTATTGCGTTTTCAATATGTCTTCTCACCAAAGCAATAAAGATCAACCCTGAGCTCTCAAATGTCATCATTTCTGCCATTCCTTTGATACGCATAACTTCTGTCCAACATGCAGGGAGGCTGGCAAGGGAGATGATCCCTGTGTCACCTTCATCTCACCCTATAATATTTGTGCTTCTTTTACAGAAGAACAAATGATCAAGATCACACATAGGAAGAGATACGTAAAGAAACAAACTTCTGACTTACCTAAGAATGATGACGAGCTAGATTTATTGGGCGATCAGGAGGTCAAATCCTTCTCGGGTTCTCATGCAGACCTTGAGAGTGCTACAGATCATCTTTTTACTTCTCCTCCACGTCCTCAGCCACTTGCCTTTGAGGCTTTGTCATTAAAAACTCCAGCAAAATCTGTCCCACCCACACCAGGTACTGCCTTACAGCAGAAGATATAATCTAAGCTTGAACAATCTCTGGGGTCTCGGGTAGACATCCAATTGGAACAGAAAATGGGTATTTTTCAGGCCAACATGCTCGAGGCAATGAAGTCCCTTCGGGAAGACTTTCAAAAGTCGATCCAGAAGAGTTCTTCTCAAGTGGAGGTGGATCAGATCTCCACTTCGGCCTCCAAGCCTGGCCTATCTAACACTGTTAATCTGGACCCTTCACCCCCGAGACCTCGACCTACCACTCATTCTGTCGAGTCGATGGAAGTGGAGTATGGCCCTGCCTTACCTCCATGTCTCGGGACTGATCCATCTAGACGCGTCGGAGGATGCTTCAGATCAACCCTCTAATATAGTCGAGGATCCCTCGAGGTTGCCTTCGACTAAGGTTAAAAAACATTCTCACAAACAGCATGATATTGTCCCGAGCTCTGCCTCGGACCATTACTCAGATCAGACTGATGACCCTCGGCCTGTTTCTAGTAGACCAAAGAAACATGCTGACAAGACTAAACATAAATCCAGGTCCAGATATTTACCATCTTCGTCAAGGACAATCAGTCCTCTGTACCCAGACATTGGTCTCCAAAACCTTCTAGAAAGACCTTTTCTGATCAAGACCAACCTCAACATGACCCAGACCCACCTTACTACAGGGAAGTAGCACTGTCTGACATTCCCTCTCAATATGCAGAGGAGGTAGATACTTTCAGGCGTATCCTGAAACTCCCTGACCCCAGGGAATCTTTGCCTAGGTCCTCCACTGCAGTAATGGGTCTAGCTGACGAGAAAGGTAGACAGGAGCTCAGGCCAAGAGGCCCTTCCTCTATGCTGCCCCTTAACTCTATTATCAAAGATGCCTTTGATAAATTTGATCATGACTTTCAAGCAGCAAATTTACCTGAGGGTAAATACATAAAAGCTCCTCTTTCCACTGCCAAGTGGTACAAGGTGGGACAGCCTTGTTATGAAGACAAAATACAGGAGTTGAATATAGACTTTGCAAAGATCTGTATTACTCCTAAGCCCTCTGGGTCCCCTATGGGCAAGGTTCCCCTACCAATTCTCAAGGAATTGGAACACCAGGTGAGGCAAAACATCTCCACGCTGAATTTTGCTACTACCTTTGCCAAGACTTCTTCTTGCAATGCCACTCTTGAGAAGTGCCAATATAGCCAATATAGTCTCAAATTCGTAAAGGTGCCGATCCTGAGAAAGCAGCAAAGCGTGGATACGAAGAAGCCTGTGAATACTTGGATCTTTGGAACAAGACTGTTCTAATTCAACACAGGGCCTTGACATGCCTCAGCAAATCCTTAGCTCATATACTCCAGAGGGAGTTATACTCCATGGGCAACACTGGCTTGCTTAGGCGCGAAGCCTTGTTATGAAGACAAAATACAGGAGTTGAATATAGACTTTGCAAAGATCTGTATTACTCCTAAGCCCTCTGGGTCCCCTATGGGCAAGGTTCCCCTACCAATTCTCAAGGAATTGGAACACCAGGTGAGGCAAAACATCTCCACACTGAATTTTGCTACTACCTTTGCCAAGACTTCTTCTTCTTGCAATGCCACTCCTGAGAATTGCCAATATAGCCAATATAGTCTCAAATTCGTAAAGGTGCCGATCCTGAGAAAGCAGCAAAGTGTGGATACGAAGAAGCCTGTGAATACTTGGATCTTTGGAACAAGACTGTTCTAATTCAACTTGACATGCCTCAGCAAATCCTTAGCTCATATACTCCAGAGGGAGTTATACTCCATGGGCAACACTGGCTTGCTTAGGCGCGAAGCCGAAATGATCCTATTACAGCCACACCTAGGGGAAACGAGACGCCAGGAACTCAGGAATTCGTCCTTTTGGCCGTCTTCCGTGTTAAGTCTCAATTAGTCAAGGAGGGTGAAGACTTCCTCCTCAAAAAAGGCACCTCAAAAGACTGTTTTGGACCCTATCAAAACGAGCCCTTTCGTGGTTCCCACAAGAAAAGAGTCTCCTACAGGAAACTATGGAGGCAACTCCTCTCAAAGCAGTAACCAATCTTTTTTCTCCAACAGAGGAAAACCAAATTTCAGAGGCTCCAGGGGTCGTTTTAGACCTCACAATAGGGGACGAGGGCGTGGAAACCCCTCTCCCCAATGACTCCTTAAAAGCCTCCCTCAGTCCACCAGTAAGAGGTCGCCTCCGTTCTTTCAGAAGAGACTGGCAAGCAAACAAATGTTCATCCAACGTGTTAAACATTATCACCAATGGCTGCGTACTGCCATTCCTCTCAAAACCAAACTTGGTCAGATTTCCTCTGATTCTATCAGAATACAAGGCCCTTCAAAAAGACCAAGCTCTGGCCGATTATATCCAGTCTCTTCTGTCAAAGAACGCAATCAAAAGGGTGGAAAATGTAAAATCTCTCGGGTTTTACAGTCACCTGTTTCTAGTCCCCAAGCCTCACCAAAGGTGGAGCCCAGTCATAGACTTAAGCAGGCTCAACACTTTTCTACATGTAGAAAAGTTCAAAATGGAAACTCCAGAGTCCATCAGGACCTCTCTGATTCCAGGGGAATGGGTATCGTCGATAGACCTATCGGATGCCTAGCTTCACATCCCCATCCACCCAAACTCAAGGAAATACCTAAGTTTTTGCCACAGGTCTCAGGTGTTTCAATTCACCTCCCTCCCTTTCAGACTAGCCACAGCCCCCCAGGTCTTTACAATGATCGTAAAGGAAGTGAAGCTAATGGCCCTCTCCAGAGGACTCAGACTTCACCAATACCTGGACGACTGGCTGATCAGGTCCCAGTCTCAGGAGGAAGCCCTAGTGAACACTCAGGCAGTGGTAGACCTAACCCAGTCCTTGGGGTGGATAATAAATCAGGAAAAATCAGAACTGAAACCTACTCAGGTGTTTTCGTTCGTGGGCTACGAATACCATCTAGATTCAGCCCTTGTAAAACCCACTCAAGAGAGATGGCTCAAACTTCAAGATTTGATCCTATGACTCAAGTCAAAATATGTTTGGACTGCAAGATGTTTGATGTCGCTAATTGGGTTGCTTGCCTCAACGGAGAAAATGGTCCTGGAGGGACGCCTTCACATGAGGCCCTTTCAGTTTCACCTCAAGGAGCACTGGAAATATCCTCAGTCACTGGACAGTCTCCTTCCTTGGACAGATATGATTTCTGCACACCTAGACTGGTGGCAGAACCCCTCAAATGTGATGATAGGCGCGGACCTTCATCCCAAAGACCACAGCATCCAACTCTTTACAGACGCCTCAAACGAAGGTTGGGGCGCTCACTTAAATCAAAGTTCTACCAAGGGTCTGTGGTCAGATGGGAAAAAAGGCTACACATAAATGTCCTTGAGTTGAAGGTGGTCTCACTGGCCCTTCGAAGCTTCAAGGACCAGTGTCAGAACCAAACTGTGCTAGTTGCAACGGACAACTCAACAGTGGTAGCCTACATCAACAAACAAGGAGGTTTACAAGGAGTACTTGTTGTACTTAGACAGTATCTAAGAGTCTCTCCAGGGATGGCAAAATTATATTAACAAAGTTGGTAAGATATAATATAGTTGCAACTAACGGTGTAGTTGCTTTATACTTGTGACATAGTATTCATCACAATGACCACAAGTAACTTGTATTGTCTGTGTACTTTGATTTGTATTAAGTAAATTATATAAATAACAAAACTGCCCAGAACTCCTACATTTAAAGGTTCTTCTAGTGGAAATCATATGTATCAAAGTATTAATGTGACAAAGTATTAATTACAACCACTAGCTGTTGAAGTAACTGCCCCCTTAATCCCTGCATCTAAGAGCCTTTTCTAGTGATGAGGGACAACAATTTTGGGGACTGTGTATAAGAGTGTGACTTGTTGTACTTAGACAGTGAAATGGTCACTTTTCAAATGATTGTTTTTTCTCTTGCCTATTGATGTTTGTCTAATGCTAGCTATTGCTTACCTTGTATATAGTATTTTGTTATGTTCCTGTTTTTTTAAATTTATTGATGTTCTTGTCAAACAAAAATGTCCAACTAATATAATTTGTTCAATGGCTATAACTGGTACATGCAAAGTTACTGTTAACTGCCCAATGCTTAACCAATTGAAAGTGTCACGTCTATCTCTCTGGGCCAGTGATATAAATTATGGATAATAAAATAAGACTGTCATCGGCAAATGTTCAGGGTATTAGGGACAAAAAAAAGCGGCATGATGTCTGCAATTTTTTATTAAATGATCAAAATAGGATCAATGTACTCTGCTTACAAGATACCCACTTGATCGAATCTGACCAAAATGAGCTACTTACTCTACTCCCAACTTGCAAATGCATTATCCATGGGTCTAAAACCAACTCCCGAGGGGTAGCGGTAATTATAAAGAATAATTTTGAATACTCTATTAAGAATGTAACAAGAGACAATGTGGGAAATCTTCTATTGGTCGACCTACAGCTTTCAGGCTTTTCACTGAGGATTATAAACATATATGCTCCAAATATTGACAACCCGCAGTTCTTTGAT
This sequence comes from Sabellastarte sp. h YS-2021, assembly GCA_964017235.1. Classification (NCBI taxonomy): domain Eukaryota; kingdom Metazoa; phylum Annelida; class Polychaeta; order Sabellida; family Sabellidae; genus Sabellastarte; species Sabellastarte sp. h YS-2021. The sequence goes on from OZ024936.1 coordinate 39,472,886, forward strand.
AAAGTTAGAAAATATATAGAGGATTCCATTGAAACCTATACAATTGTATGTGGGGACTTAAATCTTGTTCTGGACCCGAAATTAGACAGTAATAATTACATGTCAGTTAATAACCCACGATCTCGATTAAAAGCTCTGGAAATAGTTGAAAATCTCAAACTAAGGGACGCCTTTAGACTACTAAATCCAACAACTAAGAGATATACATGGAGAAGACGTAACCCTATAAAACAGGCAAGACTGGACTACTTTTTGGTTTCCGAAACCCTTACTGATTTACTGCAGGACTGTCATATAAAGCCAGGATATAGAAGTGATCACTCAAGAGTAGACATAGACATAATACTAGATACCTTTAAACAAGGCAAAGGTGTATGGAAGTTTAACTGTAGTCTGTTGACACACTCAGATTATGTAAAACTAATCAATGATGCCATTATGATGGTCAAGAAACAATATGCAGTCCCAGTGTATGATTTAGAAAACCTTGCTTCAGTGCCGGATACAGATATAAATTTTGTAATAACGGATGATGCTTTTCTAGAAACACTGTTATTAAAAATGAGAGGAGATACTATTAAATATGCCAGTAAACTTTAAAAAGAGCGACAAGCTAAAGAGCGGTACTTAATGGCAGAAATAGACCAACTAGAAAAAAATGAATCTACCTGTAACGCAGAAGCTATAACACTAAAGAAAGAAGAACTCCAACAGTTACGTGAATCCCAAACGCATGGTCAAATGATAAGATCTCGGGTCCAAAATCTTTCCCTTTATGAAAAGCCTACAAGAGAATTCTGTAATCTAGAAAAACTTAAATTTATTGAGAAGACAGTCAAAAAGATTACGCTTAACAACAACACAGTACTTACAAATCAAAAAGAAATACTAGATCAGATAAGAACGTTCTATGCACGACTGTATGAAAATAAAGAAAATGATTTAAAGGACTGCGACTGGGACACCTTGAATTACCAACAAAACAAGTTAAAATTAGACGACTCATTAAGTCTAGAGGGTCCATTAACTATTACAGAAATTGGTACAGCTTTAAAGGGAATGAAGCATAATAAAACACCAGGTATTGATGGTTTTCCGGCTGAATTCTATAAGATGTTTTGGGGTAAACTAAAGTATTTTGTTTTGAGAGCATTAAATTATTCCTTCCTAAAAGGGAACCTCCCATTAAGTCTAAGACAAACAATTATTAGTTGTCTTCCTAAAGGTAACAAACAACGTGATTTGTTAAAAAATTGGAGACCCATATCGCTATTAAGTGTTCTCTATAAAATAGCATCCTCAAGCATAGCAGCAAGACTTAAACCTCTACTTCCGAAACTGATTGATAAAGCACAAACAGGCTTTATCCAGGGACGTTTTATAGGGGAGGGAACACGACTAATTTATGATCTAATGAATTACACAGAACAAAGGGACATTGATTGGCTATTAATGCTTATAGACTTCGAAAAGGCTTTTGACTCAATTTCTTGGAAATTTCTATATGAAGTACTCAATTGTCTTGGTTTTGGTCCAGACTTTATCAAGTGGATTAAACTATTCAATAGCAACATAAAGGCAGCAGTCCTCCAATCAGGCTTCCTGTCAGAATTTATAAATATCGAGAGAGGTTGTAAACAAGGCGATCCGGTTGCACCATACTTGTTCATAATTTGTGCACAGATTCTTTTTGTTTTAATACATAATAATAGCAACATTAAAGGTGTGAAAGTAGGGTCCGAAGAATATAAAATCACACAATTTGCCGATGACACAACTATAATTTTGGATGGCTCAGAGAGATCCTTGCTGTCAGCTCTTAATACCATTGAAATATTTGGAACAATTTCTGGCCTAAAAATGAATACTAGCAAAACAAAATTAATTTGGATAGGAAGGAAAAAATATTCAAAAGATAAGATCAATACAAATTATAAATTAGAATGGGGTGCTACTGACTTTTCCTTTTTAGGAATAGAATTCAGTGTAGAAATAACCAAAATTCCAGAAATGAATTATTCAAAGGTGATAAGCAAAATTGAGAAACTATTGACTGGGTGGACAAAGAGATGCTTGACTCCCATTGGGAAGGTAACTGTTATCAAAAATCTAGCAATCTCAAAGTTGAACCATATAATAATGGCTTGTCCCTTGGGGAAGACAGAGTACATAAAGCAACTCGAGAGCAAATTTTATGCCTTTCTGTGGGGTGATAAACCTGACAGGGTAAAACGTAAAAATATAACACAGAGCTATCAAAAAGGAGGTCTCAAGATGATTAATATTGATTTTTTTGTAAAGGCCATGAAGTCTACTTGGATTAGAAGGTTAGTGATGTCTCAAAATTCACAATGGGCTACATTATTTCAAAACCAGTGTTGTTCAGTCAAAAGATTGCTTGACTATAGTCCCCAAGGGGTATACACAATAGTATCTAAAGCAAAAAACCAATTTTGGAACGAAGTTTTTGAAACATGGGACTTTATTTATAATGCCCTACCAATAACACCTGATAACACTTTGTTATCCCCGCTGTGGCATAACTCCAGAGTGAAAAAAAGGCTTTATAAAGAGGCATGGTACAAAAATGGAATTACTCTAGTTGGTGACTTGATCAGTAATAACACTGGAAAAGTAATGTCGATGATTGAGATTGAAAACATGTACAACTTCAAAATAAAAAATTTTCTTGATTATTTTGAAGTAAGAGATACCGTTAAAAAAATCATAGGAGAACTAGATCATGAAAGTAAACGGCTAGAAAGGCCGTGCATTCCCAATCATTTATCTTTCATAGTAAAGGAAAAAAAGGGCTGTAAAAACATATATAATATTATAAATAATGGGAACTGTGAAAACAAATACAGAAGCCAATGGAATCAAGACTTAAGTATAATAATTGACAATGCAACTTGGAGGAGAATTTTCTACTTATGTTTTAATACTATATTGGACAATAGATTAATTTGGTTCCAGTACAAATTGTTATACCGGATACTGGGAACAAATAAACTGCTGCACCAGATTGGCAGGTCAAAAAAAAATGCCTGTCGGGTATGTAACACCGATACTGAAACTATAACTCATTTATTCACAACATGTGAAGTAGCAAAGCAATTATGGGCAGATCTGAACAATTGGTTGGAAAGGGAAATAAATAAGCATTTGAGTCAAGCACCACTTGAAATCCTCCTAGGCCATTTAAAAAATGACAATCAATCCCTTCCTATCAACTCTCTAATTATGGCCACAAAATACTACATTTTTGTATGTGCTGTTAAATTGAAAACCCCAAGTCTTAACGAATTAATACTGAAATTAAAGACATGTTATCAAGAACAACTCTTACTGAGCATAAATGCGGGCAAAGAGGACGAGTTTAGAAAGAATTGGTTAGGTTTCAGCAAACCTTTTGAATCGGGTTCATGTTAACAGAAATATTAATCTAAGCCTTTTCTCATAGACCTTAGCCACGTAGTACTTGTGTTTTCTTCCTTGGACAAACAAAAGAATTCGTACCAAGAAAAATCAATGGACAGTTATTGTTGTTATTTTGTATTGTATTTATCAATTAATATTGTTTACTATTGTACTTGTATTACTATGGAATAAAAAAAAAAAAAAAAAAAGAAACAAGGAGGAAGCCACTCAGTGGAGATGTGCGTGCTCCTGTGGAAGATCATGACATGGTGCCATCATTATCACATAACATTAAAAGCCAGACACATTCCAGGGTGTCTGAATGTGATGGCTGACCTTCTGTCCAGGTCCAACCAAGTTCAATCAACAGAATGGTCACTGCACCCTCAGGTGTTCAAACAGATCTGTCAGAGGTGGTTCACCCCTCATGTAGATATATTTGCCACTCACCTAAACCACAAACTTCCACTGTACATGTCTCCAATCCCAGACCCAAAGGCTTGGGACATAGATGCTCTGAACATAAACTGGACGGGTCTCACTGCTTATGCTTACCCTCCGACGGCTCTCCTTCACAGGGTGATCCAAAAAATCAGGCAATGCCACTGCCTAATCATAGTAATAGCCCCAGGCTGGCCAGGGATGCCCTGGTTTTGGGACTTAGTGCAGCTCTCGACAGAGATCCCACTTCAACTCCCGGTGTCAACAACTCTGCTCAAACAGTCCCACAAGTATGTGTTCCACAACAATCCGCAACATCTCAACTTCCACGCCTGGTGTCTAGGAGCGGACAACTCCAAGAACAAGGCTTCTCTGTGGAGGTGGCAGAGAGAATTGGTGCCCCTCAGCGGTCATCAACAAGGACCATCTACAAATCAAAGTGGGCCCTATTTGAAAAATGGTACAGAGAAAATTCAGATTTTTTCATGTACCTGTACCAAGACCTAAACAGGCACCCCTTGACCATTGACGGTTACAAGACGGCTATTGCTGACACTTTGGGCCCAGCGGGGCACCATTTTGCACAAAGTTCAGTCCTTCACAGGTTACTCTCCAGTTTTCACAGGGATCGTCCCAAAAGTTCCAGGAATCTTCCAAAATGGAACCTTTCTGTTGTTCTCAATGAGCTCACAAAAGCACCCTTTGAGCCTATGAAAGACACAAACCTCAAACATCTTACTCTCAAAACTGCTTTCTTGCTAGCTTTGGCCTCCGGCAAGCGCCGCAGCGAAATCCATGCCTGGGTTGCAAACAAAGTATCCTTGTTCCCTTCTTCTGACTTCATAGCCAAAAACCAACTAGCAAGAGAAGGTTCTCAAAGTGTGTCTCCGGTGACTATTCCTGCTTTGACTACCATTGTAGATAGACAATTCAAAGAAGACAGGACCCTGTGTCCGGTGCGGGCCCTTGAGGTATTATTTCGATCGAACCAAAGACCTGAGAGGGTCTCGATCCCTCCTTTTCGTCTCCTTCAAGAAAGGACATACCTCAGACATCAGACCCGCTACTCTCTCTTCCTGGTTGAAACAAACCATTCTACTTTGTTATAAACAAGCAGACCAACAAACCTTGGACTTGGTCCAAGTTAAAGCGCATGACATTTGGGCCTTTGCGGCCTCTAAGGCCTTTTACGGTGGGGTATCGGTGGACCAAATCATGCAAGCCTGTCACTGGAAAGTTCACAACACATTTACAAATTTTTATCTAAAAGACCTTACTTGGTCAGACAACGACAATAATATGTATCTGGGGCCAGTAGTAGCGGCACAACAGGTCCTAGACCCTTCCCCTCAGACCAGTCATCCTCGGAAAGAAAAGAAGGGGGGGGGGGGCATATCCGCTGCAACCAAGTCTTCAGGAGTCTAACCCCAGGGTCTAGGTATAGGTTTACCTCATCAGGGTGTTACGGGTAAGGTCTTTATATTCTTTAAATTTAGTATATATTGTGTTATGTATTAAGGACTTTCTAAGGTTGTCATTAATCTCATTCTAGGGTGGCGATAAGTCTTGTATCTCCAAGCCTAGGGCATAGATCTCTTCCGTGGTAGCCCTTGGGGCTTTACTCCATCTAAGTGTACTTAGGCTACACTTCTCTCCTCCTGTCAAAACACCCAGACAATTTATTAGCACTGTCAGTCATTCATACAGGTTTTTGGCTCTTTACAGGCTCGGTCTTTGGGATTGGGGCACTGTAAATGGGACGCAGAATGGTACCTTTTTGAACTCTCATTCTCTTTATTTTACCTCAAAATCTAAGAAAAACAAACATATCTTCCAGTCTCAGTTGTAATCCCTCCACCACGCGGTTGGATTCAGCAATCAGTCCCACATGGTAAGCTATTGTAGCGCAATAAAATTGAAAATTTTAATTACTTAAATGTAGCTTTTATAAGCTACAAGCTTACCATGTGGGACTGAGAAGAGTCCCACCCTGCCTCCCCGCTGTATTACAGCTGAGGGGGTATGGGTCAAAATCTCAACGAGAAAGGAGAAGACAAATGGGGTAGACCACGTGACGACAACCTGAGGCTACGGCCAACAATAAATGTCTGTTTTTCTTAGGCGTTGGCCGGGCCTGGCGGCCATCCAAGAACAGCAATCAGTCCCACATGGTAAGCTTGTAGCTTATAAAAGCTACATTTAAGTAATTAATATTTTCAAATTTTAAGTTTTGGAAATTAGTTGGTTACATTTTCTTCTCAGTTTAACCCTTTGTTGAGACCAAGAAAAAGAAAAGTGTTTGGGGGAACTGTAATCAACCGTATACACTGTAGATGGCTAGACGCATTATGTATACTATGAAAGCATTGTTTACAGTTTTGGTGGGAAAGTTCTGAACTAATTTGGGGAAAATATATGATTATCCTTTCTTGAGGCCCAGTTCTAGAGGCATTTATGTTGTTTTTAATTTCATCTCCTAGCAATGATTAGTTTTCAAAATTGAAAAAACTAACTATCCAAATTCATCTCAGAGTTGAACCTGGTTGACTGCATGATTTGTGATTTTTATCCAACTTGCTTCCTACCTCTCTAAATAATTTTTTATCTGAAACAAATATAAAAGCTGTTCTTAAGGCTATTTCAGAAATTGACTGTGGCAGACTAGTGTCTTATAAACAAATAAACTTCATAAAAACAGAAAATGCAATCTTTTAAATATGTATGTATGTGTTAAAAGGCTTACGAAAATGATAGTCTGTTTACATTGTCATGAACCTATGACGTCAAGGCTAGTACTTTTTACGGGAGTTGTCGAGTAAAAAATAGTGGCGACAGTTGTGAAAATCTTGAAACAACCAACAGAAAGTGATTGAATATTCCATGTAATCTTGTCCACACGCATCTTATTTTTACAGAAGTTGAACTTTCATATGTATGTGTAATTATTAATGAATGATCTGAAAATACTTCCCATGACCTTTAAAATCTTTTCGGGCTGTATCTGAGAAACTGTAACATGTAGGAAGTTGAGACTTGGTAGGGACATTGGTTAGGGGGTGTAGGTGTGCAACGTCATGGTGTGATCTTCATTTGACCTTGACTATCAAGGTCTGCAAGACACTCCAACATCCAACAATGTAATGTACAACATAGTTTTTAAAGAAAGTCAGTATGTATGTATGTATGTATTTATACTCAGCGCAATATCTCCATATACTACAGGACTCAAAGCGCTATTTAACCAATCCGACTGTACAGGTACAGCCCCAACTCACAAGTAACTGACATTCCCCTAACTTGAAGATAGAGGCTCAAGGATGACCATTTATCAACGTCCTTGAGGTTCTTTAACCTGCCACTGGGGATAGGACCCAATGACAGAGGACCGCCATTTTAAGTGGTCATCCGAGCCACTATGTATCTGCCTGTACCTGGGATTGAACCCACATCCTCTGAGTTCCTAGACAAGTGTGTTACCCGCTAGGCCACAGTGGCAGATAATGGTTGAAGATGTAACAATGCTCAATCTCCTGTAAATGCAGTTGTAGATAGTAGTAAGTAACATCACTGTACACTTTGGCTGTATCATCAGCATATTGAGTCATTTTCTCCAAGTAAGGGTCAGCCATAAAACTGTACACTGTACAAAGGGTTGCAGCAGCCTCTCCTAGAATTACATAAAAAGAACAATGTGCTCCTCCAAATACACAATTTAAAGGTACGGAGACCTACAAATTTGGAAAATTTTATAGTAATTTTAATTTTATTAGAAATACATACCATTTGCTAACAGTAACTCTTTACTGGAGCCATCCAACCCAATGGCCAACACAGACATGCGACTTTAAAGTTATATAACAACCTTAATAAAGCCATTGGGTTACAGTAGTCCGTCCTCCCGCCAGTTGGGTCACATGGCAGGGAGACGAGGGAAATCCGAATGTTAGGAAATAGTAAGTATTTCTAATGAAAATGTAAATTACTATAAAATTTTCCCATTTTATAGCAAAATACCTTATCATTTCCTAACAGTAGCTGAATTCAGACTTGTAGAAAGGAGGGAATTCTTTTTTGAATATCCACCACCTGCCCCACACCAACAAACACTGTGAGAAACTGTAACATAACCAAATGTGAGATTTACATGCAATAACAAACACAAAAATTTCAACATTTAACAACATAAAATACAACATACCTTCAACATAAAGGCAGTACAATGTATGTGGTTTATCTCACAATGCTCAATCTTCATTCAATGCATTTTGTAGATAATAGCAAGTAACATCACCGTGCAAACATCAACACATCAAACGTCAACGGGTCGAACCCCACTTGGCAGCAGTATCAGCTTATGCATCATAATCTCCAGGTAAGTCTCAAGCCAACAACTGTACACTATACAAGATCTACAGCCATCTAGCCTACAAAAACATAAAAATACAATGTATTCTCAATCAAAAACACACAAATGCAAAAATACATACAAATTGCATTATATAAACTCGTAAGCATCTACTTATAGATTTATAACATGCTGGGCAGACACTATAGGGCCCAATTTCAAAATCTGACCATTATGTCAACAGAGGTCCTTCAGATAGAAATTGGTGAAAGTATTGTGAGACTTCCAAAAACAAGCCTCAAGGATTTCACTTGAGGAGACCCCTCCTTCAAAAGCCAAAGATGCAGCCAAAGAACGTACATCATGAGCTTTGACCTGGCATAATTGATGAGACTTATAGTCTGACTTCTCATAAGCCAAAAGGATAGTCTGTTTCAACCAAAATGAGATAGTTGCCCTGAAAATATCTCTTGTAAAGCCCTTCTTAATTGATACAAACAAAATATTCTTCCTTATATCCTTTGTCCTATCCAGGTTTGAGAGCTGGACTGACTGATTCTTAGCCAAAAAGGCATTTGATGGGACAAGAGTTACTTGTGACCAATTCTCCTTATAACTGGGGGAAGAGGATGTCCATGCATGAATTTCACTTCTTCTTTTGCCTGATGCCAAAGTCAAAAGAAAAACTGCCTTGGAAGTTAGTAACTTTAAAGAAGCTTTCCCCAAACGTTCAAAAGATTGTTTGGTAAGATCATGTAGGACCAGTGACAAATCCAAAGGAGGGATAGACTTATTGGCCACTTGTTTGTCTCTATAAAAACTTGCCAATAATCTATTCAGCTCAAGACTTTTGGAGACCTCTTCACCCTTCAAGCCCTACCCATCTGCAATTGCTGTTCAGTAACCCGCAATAGTAGATGGCTTGAGATTCTTTTCCTTAAATAAGTAGTAACAAGTAGAAATTTGCTACATCTGGAAGAGTGGGATCTGAGATGTCCACCTGGCTCTGTTCACACCACTTCCCAAAAATGGACCACCTTGATTCATAGATTCTCCGTAACGAGTGCCTGTTAGGCTCCTTAATTCGCTTCACCACTTCCTCTGAGAATCTTCCTGAATGTTCATGACTGACTCCAGATGCCAAGCATGAAGATTCAAGTAAGGGAGATTGTTGTGAAACCTGTTTGCTGAATGGCTGAGTCAACAGATTCACCCACAAGGTAAGTCTTAGAGGGAGTTTTGTGGACAGATCCACCAGATCCCAAAACCAAGACATCCCTGGCCACTCTGGTGCAATCATGATGTTTCTGCACCTGAAGGTGGTCATCTTTTAAATCACCTGATTGATGAGGGCCACTAGACAAAACACATAGCCGTCTAGACCCTCCCAGGAGATGTTCAATGCATCTGTTTCCCAAGCCTGACTATCTGGGACAGGAGACAAATACCGGGCACATTTGAAGCTTGTGATTCAATTTGTTGCAACAAATGTATCATAGGAAAGAGTGGGATCTGAGATGTCCACCTTGCTCTGTTCATACCAGTTCCCAAAAATGGACCACCTTGATTCATAGATTCTCCGTGAGGAGGCATGGGATGTGTTTTGCCCGAATCTGAATCCCCCTGGCCAAGCTATGATCCTCCAGATTAGGGCACACATTTCCTGAGAGTGAGTACCTCCCTGTTTGTTCAGATAGGCAACCACTGATGAGTTGTGTGTTGAAATCAACATATTTTGATCCAGAAACTGACTTTTGGAATGATTTTAAAACTACAAAACACTGTTTTTAGCTCTGGAATGTTTATAGCCTTGACTCTGTGATTCCACAGGCCACTGGCTGTTTGATGTTTTAAGTGAGCACCCCAGCCTTTTAGGGAAGCATCTGTGAACAGGAGATTGTGCTCCTTCTGGTGTAGTGGTGAGCCCCTCCCCAAATTTGAAAGATTGGTCTACCACTGAAGATGATCCCTGAGAACTTGTGACACAGGAACTGGGATATCCAGAGACTGAGGATATCTCCAGTGTGTTTTCAGGTATCATTGCAATGGTCCATATGTAGCTGACCGAATGGTATTGTCTTCTCCATTGAAGCCATGTTTCTAATCAGTGACATAAGCTTCTTTGGAGATGTATGAGGAGCTTTCAACATGGAAACTATTTTCTCGAGAAGGCAATCAATTTTCTTTTGAGTTGGAAAGACTAGAGATCAAATTTGTAACCCAAAAATTCGATTTCTTGAGTTGGAACTAAATCTGACTTTTCCAAATTTATGATCCAACACAGGCTTTCGACAAGATGAATCAACCTGTAGGTGTTCTCTTGGCATTGCTGTTTTAACTTTGCTCTCATTAGCCAATCGTCTACATACTGGTGAATTCTGATGCCTTCTGCAAGAGCCATCAGTTCACCTCTTTTACTACCATGGTGAACTCGAGAGGAGCTGTAGTGATTCCAAAGGGTAAGGCAGTGAAGTGGTAGGATCTGTTGCCTACATTGAAGCAAAGATACTTCTGAAACCTTGGGTGCATTGGTATGTTAAAGTATACATCTGTAAGGTTGAGTGAGGTTTGTTGTAGTGAATCTCGAATATTTTCGGCAGTTTCCATTTTGAAAATTGGTACATGCAAAAAATTGTTTACCACACTCAAATCTATCACTGGTCACCATTTCTTTCGTGGTTTTGGGACAAGAAACAACTGACTGTAAAATCCCAGGGATGTGACTTTTTTAACTGGAGTTTTCACTTTTTTGTCGATCATCTGATAAACCGCCTTTATCGGAAATTGTTGTTTCTCCCGATCCTAATACTTGCTCCTTATTACAGGATAATTTGTCAATGGAGGTTGAAATCTGAAATTTAGACAATAACCCTCCTTCAAAATAGTCACAACGCTTAGATGTGCATTCCTTGCTTTTCATACTTGCCAAAAGTTGGACAGACAGCTTCCTGGGCACAGGCAGTCACTTCCTCCTGCCACTCCTGCCACTTCCTCCTGCCACCCCCACCTCCTGCCAGTCACTTCCTCCTGCCACCCCTGCCTCTAAAGGGCCTGGAAGAGTAGGAGCCTCTCCACCTGTTACCAACTGAGGAGGATGAACTGCTTTTGGTCTAACTTGAGGATGTAGTTTCATGATTGGGGTGAAAAGACCTATTCTGAGACCTATTGTCCCTTTTGTCTTCATGTCTTGGTTATATTCCTTCCTGGACTCTCTGTTCCTGGAATCCCTTTTAACATGTGACCATTGAATAAAGTTTCTTTGGATTTCAGATATTGTATCTTCAGGAAACACTTCATTGGAAGTGAAAGGAGCATTTCTCAACCTACTGATGTCATCCTCAGTGACATCCTTTGTACAGCTCTTCAAATAATTGTCTCTCCTGTTCAACAACATATTTGCTGACATAGTCATAGCACTTCCAAGCAAAGAGTCTAAAGCCTTCCCCAAGGACTGATTCACTGAAGACTGTAACGGAAGGAACTCCTGAACATAGTCCAAGGTATTGTTGAAATCAGTTTCATTCTCAGCAGACTGAATGATGGCAATAGAGGCTGAAATCTGAAATTCAGAAAATAACCCTCCTTCAAAATAGTCACAACCCTTGGATGTGCATTCCTTGTTTTCATACCTGCCAAAAGTTGGACAGACGGCTTCCTGAGCACAGGCAGTCACTTCCTCCTGCCACCCCTGCCTCTAAAGGGCCTGGAAGAGTAGGAGCCTCTCCACCTGTTACCAACTGAGCAGGATGAACTGCTTTTGATCTAACTTGAGGATGTAGTTTCATGGTTGGGGCAAAAAGACCTATTCTGAGACCTATTTTCCCTTTTGTCTTCATGTCTTGGTGTATGTTCCTTCCAGGACTCTCTGTTCCTGGAATCCCTTTTAACATGTGACCATTGAATAAAGTTTCTTTGGATTTCAGATATTGTATCTTCAGGAAACACTTCATTGGAAGTGAAAGGAGCATTTCTCAACCTACTGATGTCATCCTCAGTGACATCCTTTGTACAGCTCTTCAAATAATTGTCTCTCCTGTTCTACAACATATTTGCTGACATAGTCATAGCACTTCCAAGTAAAAAATCTAAAGCCTTCCCCAAGGACTGATTCACTGAAGACTGTAACTGAAGGAACACCTGAACATAGTCCAAGGCATTGTTGAAATCAGTTTCATTCTCAGCAGACTTAATGATGGCAAACTGCTTTTCCATCTCAGTGGCTTTGCAATTGGCTGAATTAAACCAAAATATATTATTTAAGATGTTAATGTTTTCTCTGTTTAACAGTTTCCCACAGAGTAAACTGCTTCCAAGGAGTAGCAATGGGATAAGGCATTTGAAATTGAGATGAGGTAATGTTCCTAAAGGCATCTTACAACTTAGGGTCTGCCACTGCATGAGGTTGTGGAGAGATATTGTATCACTTCATAGGAGGTCTATCAAAGCTTAAAAACTGACCCCTGGACAAAAGATTTCTTAAAGAAAACTTGGTTTTCAAGGAATCATGTTTCCTAGAAATACCCGAAGCCTCATACTCCTTAAAGTTCACAAACTGACCATATTTTCAGCAGAAGGCAAGGCCAAAGAGACATCTGCAAATTTTTTTCAGTTTAGAGGCTTCAGAAAACACTGAAGGATCTGTCTCAGTGATATCAATCTCCAACCATTTTTTAATGGTAAACAAAGTATCTGAATATGTGGGAATAGGTTGCCTCTCCTTCTGTTAAGAATCATATTCTGCGTCATCAGACAACTCTTAACTTTCACCCTTTTAGTAGGTATGGATGATCGATTGTCAGATGATGTCACAGAAGGGTTTTCCTCCATTGACTGTTTCGAATGAGACTCTTCGGAAAAATCTTGAGTAGACGTAGATCTTTTCTTGCATTGGGAACTCTCCCGTGGTGTAGCTTCCCTAGAAACCAAGATGTCAGCCTCTCTAGGGGATTCCTTGCTCTATTGAAGCAATTCTATTTGTTAGGGTAGTAAGCTGTGACAAAATGGCTGCCAAAGCCTGGCTATTTGAACCTGACGACTGGCCAGCGACTACAGAATGAGAAGACATCCTAACCGAATTGTCTTCCTCATCCAAGATGGAATCGTCTATCTTGTCCTTTTCTTTTTGCAAAGACTTCTTACCCTTTGATAGCTGACTACTCAACTTCCGTTTCTGATCTTCAGAGAATGCCACACACAGTAGACAATCCTTCTTCAGGGTACAAAGTTTGTAACATGCATAACAGTGTTCAACCAAATGTGTGGGTTTGAATGAGTCATCATACAGCACAGGAAATAAGGGTAATAAATCACTGGACAGTGGCATCACTACAAAGAGAGGTTAAACAGTTTAGTCCTGTATTAGCAGTTCAAGCATGGGCTGGTTATTTTGTGATCTCTGTTTTAAATGCTGAAATAATAACATTTGTAAAGACTTTATATTTTATTTCTCATAAAATATCAACAAGTCATACAACTTGTTACATGGTGTCAGATGTGTATATTGCACTAACTCTGGAATATTAAAATAAAAGGATACATCCATCTTAATTACTGTAAACAAAACAATCTCTGTTCTAAAACAAAGCCAGTAATTAGGATATTTCTGTTTTTGGAACAAAACATTTGTTCTAGGAAGCAAACAGGATTTTTTAATATGGATCCAGAAGGTGAGCAAGCAGAAAATCAACAAGCAGAAAATCAACAAGCACCAGCAGCAGCTTCAATAATGGCTACCTCTGCGGCTTCAATCAACAGCCAGGTACCACTGCCCTCAAATTTTGTGACAACAGGTGACCTAGGTTCTCAATGGAAGAAGTATAAACAAATCTGGGACAGTTTTGAGATTGTAACAGGACTCAAAGAAAAGACAAGTGCATATCGAACAGCCACGTTCATTACGTGTATTGGATCAGAAGCGCTGGAAATATTCAATGGACTACCCTTTGAAAATGAAGAGGATAAAAATGACATTGATAAAGTGCTTGAATTATTTCAGAACTATTGCATAGGTGAAACAAATGTGATATACGAAAGATATATCTTCAACAACAGAGTTCAAGAAAGTGGTGAGTCTTTTGATTCTTTTGTTTCTCATCTCCGCCTACTTTCACTATCATGCAACTATAATGCAATGCAAGAAGAGATGATTCGAGACAGAATAGTGATGGGGATATCTGACGCACGACTGCGGCGCAGCATGCTTCAAGAGCCAAAGCTGACATTAAAGACAGCAATAGAACGTGGAAGAGCCTCAGAAACGACGACAAGACAGCTGAAGACAATGGCTCCCACTGAAGAAGTGAGTGCAGTTAGAAAGAAAGGAAAAGCTCCAAGTCACAGAACTGGACAAACTTCATCCTGGCCCCAAAACTGCAAATATTGTGGCCGAAGTCACCCAAAAGACAAAAGCAAATGCCCAGCTTATGGAAAAACCTGCACTTACTGCTCCAAAAAGAACCACTTTGAATCAATGTGCATGGCCAAGAAGAATCAAGTGAAGGGAAACCCGCGAATGAAGAAAGTGAATTTGTGTGATGAAAGTGAAGACAGTGATAGCCAATACGAATATGTTGAAACTGTGAATGTAGACACAGTTAATGCAGCGACCATGAACAGTTATGATGATACAAAATTGTTCACAAACATGCGCATTCAACAGAAGACTGTAAGATTTCAAATCGATACAGGAGCTACAGTGAATGTCATTGGTAAATCTCTGGTTCCCAGGAAATGTACAATAGAGCCTACAACCACTAAGTTGAAAGTGTACAACAACACCACATTGACTGCTGAGGAAAAAACCCGCATTCCCATGAAGAACCTGAAAAACAACAGGAAATACAGTGTGGCGTACATAGTTGTAAATGATGATAAAGTACAGCCTATCTTAGGGTTACGTGCAGCCAAACAGATGAACTTAATCACAGTCAACACTGAGAATATTGCAGCCATTAGTAGCAAAAGCGAAACAAAACCACTCACAGTAGCACAGATCACATCTGAATACCCATCGCTTTTTGATGGCAAACTTGGACTGATAAAAGACAATGTAGACCTGAAAACTGACTCTACAGTAAAGCCAGTTCAAAACCCAATCTGACGTGTCCCACATGCTCTCATGGACAGTTTGAAAGCAGAACTGGACTGTTTGCGGACACTAAAAGTGATAGAGAGTGTGAGTGAACCAACAGAGTGGCTATCGAGTCTTGTGACAGTGAAGAAACCAAGTGGGAAGATAAGGACTTGCATTGATCCACAACCACTTAATGCAGCACTCAAACGAGCACCTCTGTTAACACCGATCCTTGATGATGTACTGCCGAAATTAGAAGGTTCAAAGATATTCTCAGTTATTGATGTTAAAGATGGCTACTGGAATCTGAGACTTTCAAAAGAAGCAAGCTACTTGACAACAAGTACACCATTTGGAAACATACGCTTCCTACGACTACCATTTGGACTGAAGGTATCAAGCGAGTTATTCCAATCAGCTCTAAATGAAGCACTGCATGGCTTAAATGGTGTCCATATCATAGCAGATGACATACTTGTTGTTGGAAAAGGTGACAGTGATGAAGCAGCCACACATGACCATGACAAAAACCTTAGAGCACTGCTATAACGATGTGTAGAAAAATCGATCAAGCTAAACAAAGACAAAATCAAATTAGGACGCAAAGAAGTGCCATATATGGGAAATACGCTGACCCCTGGTGGCCTGAAAGCTGACAAATCAAAGATCAATGCAATTGTTGAGATGCCACCACCAAATGACATTAAGGGTGTACGACGACTGATGGGAATGGCAAATTATTTGATGAGATTCTTGCCAAATCTCTCATCAATGCTGGAGCCAATCCGCAAGCTAACCCTGAAAGACGTAAAGTTTGAGTGGACAGAAGAGCAGCAAAAAGCTTTTGAAGACATCAAAGAAGTCATAACAAGCAGACAGGTTTTAAAGTTTTTTGATCCGAAAAACACAAACCTAATGTTGCAGACTGACAGCTCAGGATCAGGCCTTGGAGCTGTATTACTACAAGACAACAGACCAGTTGGATTTGGATCAAGATCCCTGACATCTAGTGAAAAAAACTATGCCCAAATAGAGCTTGAACTACTTGCTGTTATATTTGGCCTACAACATTTTCATCAGATGACATATGGCAGACATGTGGAAGTGCAGACCGATCACAAGCCACTAGAAAATATCGCCATAAAGCCTCTGATCAAGGCACCAAGAAGACTGCAAAGAATGCTACTCCAAATGCAAGACTATAACACCACCATTGTGTACAGGAAGGGCTCAGATCTGTATGTGCCAGACACATTATCCAGAGCTAGTCTACAAGAGACTACTGGCCCATCTGCTGATAGACATACTCATGTATTCTATCTAGAACTTGACAGCATTAATTTGACTGACACTCAAGAACTAAAAGAGGAAAAGCTACACAAGATCAAGCAGGCGACTATGGAAGACAAAACTCTGCAAATTCTAAAACAGACTATCATTCATGGATGGCCAGAGCAAAAACAACTTATACCGATGGAAATTGCACCATACCAGCATGAAAAACACAACTTCACAGTGCAAGATGGAATCATTTTTGTGGGAGACCGTGTTGTGATCCCTAGCAGGATGAGAAAAGAAATTATCCAGGACATCCACCTTGCCCATGCTGGAATTGAATCTTGTCTGAGAACAGCAAGAGAATATGTATATTGGCCACAGATGTCAGCACAAATTAAAGAACATTGCCAAAAGTGTGATACGTGCCGAGCCACTGATGATAACAGCCAGCAAAAAGAAACCCTCATCAGCCATGAAATCCCTGAACGACCCTGGCAACATATATCCACTGACATATTCACATTAGACGGAGTCAACTACCTGATAACATTAGACCAGTATTCCAACTTCTGGGAAGTTGACAAGATTGCCACAATGACAGCAAAAACCGTCATACATAAACTCAAACACCACTTTGCCAGATATGGAATCTGTCAAACACTCACCTTTGACAACGCACCAATATTTCACAGTGCTGAATTCAAACAATTTGAAAAGCTATACAAATTCCATCACAAGTATACTTCACCATATCACCAATCTGCAAATCCTGCAGAGAGAGCTGTGAAGACCTGCAAGAACTTGATGAAAAAAGCAAAGAGAGAGCATCAAGATATATATTTAGCTTTGCTTCTGCACAGAAACATCCCCATGCAACCCTTTAATAGCAGTCCAGCACAAAAGTTCCTGGGGAGAAGAACAAAGACCACAATTCCAACAAAGGACAAACTACTCCAGCCAAAAACAGTTGACCCAACAGTGCAGAAAGAAAGGACACCAACACACCGTGCAAAACAACAGTTTTATTACAATCGTACTGCGAAAGACCTACATCCTCTAAAAAATGGTGACACTGTGAGAATGCAGCCATTGGTGAATAAAAAGGCTGACTGGGAAAAGGGGACTGTAATTAGAAAGAGTGGAGAAAGATCCTATGAAGTATTGAGAGAGGATGACATGGTACTCCGGAGAAATAGAAAACATCTTAAGAAGACTCAGGAAGATCCAGGTCAGATCACACAAGAGGACAATTACATCCATGCAACACCTCAAACGCAACTGCCAGCTATCAATCTAGAAGCAGATGTGACACACTTACCAAAAATGCAACACACACCACCGAAGTCTCCTAAAAAGAGCCAACCCCGCAGAAGTGCCAGAGAAAGACACCATTTTATTGCGTTAATACATCTTACCTAGTGGACAGATGCATTTGTCCGGCGCCTTGCCGGTCACGCCAAACGTTAGAAAAAAACGTCCTGAGCTGGGCTCTGGCTGGGACCGGTAGTGTCCTGTTCACTCGCCAGGTCGCGCATGTGCTCTTCCTCTTTTTGTTTGGCGCCATATTAAAAGTTGTCAAGAAAGATTTATAGAGACGTTTTTCAGTTTTAGTGTTGGATATACATTTTAAAGTTACATCATTTTTATATCAAGTTATCACTGAATATTCATGGCATCCCCTGGAGATTTTAAGGGGCAGTACAGAGGCGCTTGCGGACATATAATGGCCGCGTTTGATCTTCACGAACGTTGTGCAAGATGTAGAGAGAAGAAGTTGGGGGAGGACCCGTGTGTCAAGGACAAACCTTGCTCATTATGTGACAAATTTTCGGAGACCCAAAAGGAAACTTTGTCTACTCCATCTTATAGAATAAGAAAGGAAAGGAAAGCAGGATTGCTAGTGTCCCCCAAAGAGGTGACAGTTATTTCTCCGGTGGAGGACTTGTCCTCTGCTAACGCTCCGACAGATAATTCTTCTGCGCAGCCAGTACCGGATTCTCAGCCCTCTGCGCAGCTTTCCACGCAGGCACCTGCTGCGTCTTCTGCTTCTACTTCAGACACCTCTTATGTCACTTCTGATCAGTTATTTGCATTATCTGACAAGATGTCTGAGCAGTTTGCAAGATTCGAGGCACTTCTCTCACGAGGTAACATTTTTACTGCTCCTTCTATGCCTGTTAACCCCGTTCCTGCTCACAAAGTGCTATCAGATACTCCCTTCCTTGACCCTTCTTCTGCCCGACCCACCGGTCTGGTGTGGCTTCCGGCAGAAGCTGAAGAAAATAAAGGGTCTGATGCTAAACCGGAAAAGAAAAAACCTCACAAACACAAGAAGTCTGATAAGAAGACTCACCGGCACTCCGGTAGACATTCTGATAAACCCACCGACAGGCAAAGGGATACATCTGAATTAAATCCGGTCAGTGCAAAACAACTGGCCACAAGCTCATCACAGGCAACCACTGAAGACATGACCGACACCGGCTCTCAAGCTCTTCCGGCCAAAGCACCTGTCTCTCAGCCGGCTGTCCAGTCAACCGGTCCACCGACCAAGGAACTATCAGCTACTGGTCCGACTCCCAGTTACTCTCAGGCCAGTGCTACTTACAGAACCACCGGTCCGGAGGATTATCCACAGGCTAGTGTGTATTCTGACCTACCATATGATCCGGAAGGCAGTGAGCATTATTCAGCTTCTGAACCGGATGAAGGGGAACTGTCGGATACTGGTGAAAAACTAGAAGTTACAGAGGATATGAACTACCGTGAAACCGTCCGGTCTGTCAGATCCTTTATGGGATGGAATCATATCCCGGTTTTTGAGGCTGATTTTAGTGAACCCGACAAGAGTAACAACCCTTGGAAGGGGAAGGTACCCAGGCGACCAGCTCGTGTGTCTGTAGCTATGCCACCAGACGACTGGTTATGTAAAAAACTTGAGCGTCTCAATACCACGGTGGCCGAGGGTTATCCCTCTAGGAGTCAAGACTCAAGTGGTCTGAAGAAGGACCAATTTATCAAGATGCCGAAATCGCAAGCGCGTTGGTACCAGATGCACACCCTCAAGCCTGACACTACTCCTTGCCCTGGCAAGTCTGTGTTTAGTTGGAGGAATACCGAGGCTAAAGTTAATTCGCAATTTCCACGTATTACCAAGGCCTCTTCCTACCCTCCTTCTGGTCCTGTTTCACGTCCTATTTCCCAAGAATATCTACGTTGATGGGAACGGAATGCCAAAGAAGGCAGCTACATTGTCAACCAGGCTGCAGGCTTTAACAAATGTGCTAGTGAACTGCAGGACCGTATGAACCACAGTTTAGTGTGCCTTCAGTCGAACTTTAATAAAGGAAAGGCCCCAAAAGAAGTCTCAGAGGCTCTTCACGACCTGAAAGACTACCTAGCTTTTCATCAAAATGTCTCCATTGCCATGGGAACCTCATTGCAGCACCTAGCTGACAGCCTTTTCGTCAACATGGCAAATCTTGTACTTCTGAGACATGACTCTTATTTAGACCATGTCAAGCTGGGAGTCAAGCCTGACACCTGGACTCGGCTCAGGAATGCTCCATTGTTCAATTACGGTCTCTTCCCTGATGACCTGATATGCATTGCAGAACAGGATATTACTAAGTCTGAATCCACCAGTGCCGCTCCAAGACCCGGTCCGGGTGCTATGCAGCGCACTGGTTGGCGAAACCAGAATAGGTTCCAACTTCCAACCCTATGATCGCCAGGATTCTAGAAATTCAGCTTCAGCTGAACCGGCCCAACCATGGCGACAGTTTGCTCGGGGCAGGGGCAGATCAAGAGGAAGGGGTCGTAGTACCAACCCCCATTTCTCTCGCGCCCGTGGATTTAAACACCAAAAATGACAGTTACCAATACAACCCAACCTCTGTAGTCAAGACATTAAATCGGTTGGGCAGAAAAGACTCTAAACTTAGTCAAGAAAGTTTGTCTCAAACCAGTTCTTTGTTCAAAGTTAAGTCAAGTTCCACCGGAAATGACCGGTTCAAGTGTTCAAGAGACAGTAAAAGACATGTTAACAGAAAGTTCGGGTCAGTTACTGAATTCAGTACAGATAGGAAGTTCACGACCCCACACATCTCAGAATCAAGACTTTCCCATGAGGCAAGTAAATCATGTAAGTCAGGATGTGTTCTTTCATGTTGCAACTCATGCTCCTTCTGTAGCTACCACCGGGCCTCCGCAAAAGAAAGGTCTAAGTCCCGTACCAGTGTTGAGAAAAATAAAGCATGTGAACAGTGTTTCTTGTGTCGATCCATGTCTTTTTGTCCAAAATGTTCAAGGTGTCCCCACTGTTGTGCACGATGGTCCTGTAGGAGGCCGTCTTCAAAAGTTTTGGCAAGTTTGGCAAAGGTTAGGCGCAAACCCTCGAGCAGTGTCCATTTTAAAGGAGGGTTACAGCCTGCCCTTCAGATTAAGACCTCCTCTCACCAGGGTTCCAATCATTCAGAGCAGCTATGCCAATCCGGTCAAAAGCCGTTTCCTCAAAGAGGCACTGATCTCTCTCCAAGGAAAGTTGGTAGTAGAGCCAGTCCTGGTCCGGTCTTCTCTAGCCTTCTACAACCGGCTGTTTTTAGTACCCAAACCGAAAAACAGGTGGAGGCCTATTTTAGATCTGAGTCGGTCGAACAAATTCCTCAAAACCGGCACATTCAAGATGGAAACTCCGGAAACCATCCGGACCTCTCTACAAAAAGGGGAGTGGGTGACCTCGCTGGATTTCAGCGACGCATACTTTCACATCCCTATTCACCCCCGGTCGAGGAAGTACATGAGATTCTTCCTCAACAAACGAGCATACCAATTCACTGCCCTTCCCTTTGGGTTGGCCACGGCTCCTCTAGAGTTCACCAAGGTGGTCAAGGAGGTGAAACTTATGGCTCAGAACAGGGGTATAAGAATCCACCAGTACCTAGACGACTGGTTACTGAGAGCCCCTTCAAAGGAAATTGGTCTCCGTCACACCCAAGTTCTGTTGTCTCTTTGCCACGAACTGGGCTGGCTGGTCAACATCAAAAAGTCGGAGTTGAATCCTCAACAGGTCTTTACCTTCGTCGGTTACAGGTTCGACCTGTTGACGGGTCGGGTTTTGCCAACTCAAGAAAGATGGGCAAGCTTGCGTCGGAAGCTGTTGTTTTTAAGGGCTCAGGACAGTTGCACGGTCAGGCAGTTCATGTCCTTGATAGGACTCTTGACCGCCACCGAGAAGCAGGTTTGGTCAGGTCGTCTCCACATGCGTCCCATTCAGTGGCACCTAAAGAGACACTGGCAGGTACCCGAGGTCTTAGAGAAAGTCATTCCTCTACCTCCCTCTCTTCAACCTCACCTAGATTGGTGGTTAGACGAGGGAAATGTGTTAAGGGGTCAACCCTTACATCCACTAAGTCACCCCTTCAACTGTTTACCGACGCATCAAACGAAGGTTGGGGCGCTCACTTAGGGGACGCTACGGCAAGAGGAGTTTGGTCAGAAGTAGAAAGTCAACTTCATATAAACTTCTTGGAACTAAAGGCAGTCTTTCTGGCCCTCAGGAGTTTCGAGCTTCTCTGTTAAATGTTAAATGTGATAGCAGACAAGCTCTCTCGGCACAATCAGGTAATCCAGACAGAGTGGTCACTCGATCAGAGTGTGTTCAATCTCTTGTGCTTGAGATGGGCCCAACCACAAGTGGATCTGTTTGCCACCCGGTACAATTACAAACTCCCCAAGTTTGTCTCACCGGTTCCGGATCCGACTGCCTGGGCTGTGGACGCTCTGAGTCTATCCTGGCAGGATCTGGATGCGTATGCCTTCCCTCCCGTCGCCCTCCTCAGCCAAGTGATCTCCAAGATAGTGGAGCAGGGGTGTCGACGGATGATTCTCATTGCCCCAGGGTGGCCCAACATGCCGTGGTTTTGGGACCTGGTCAATCTGTCAGTGCAAATTCCATTCAGTCTCCCTCGGCAGAGGGATCTGGTGACTCAACCGTTCAGCGGGATCCCTCACCGAGATCTGTCAAATCTGAATCTGCATGCATGGCTCCTAGAACCTCCCTCATTCAAGGGAAAGGATTCTCTGGCGAAGTGGCAGCACGAATTGAGGCACCTCAGAGACTTTCAACCAGAGCCGTCTACAAGTCAAAGTGGGCCATTTTTGTCAAATGGTGTGAGGAAAACGAGGTGGACTTCAGGTCGGCCACTCTAAGTAACATTGCCGATTTCCTGTTGTATTTGTTTAAGGAAAGAAAATTACAACCCAGCACCATTGACGGTTACAGAACTGCTATTGCCGATATGGTCGGAAATGAGAAGCTAAATATCAGTAAAGATGAAAACTTGACTCGGTTGTTAGACAGTTTTCATAGAGATAAACCTAAAGGGAGAAGGGGCATTCCTTCTTGGAATCTTTCTCTGGTTCTCCATCAGTTGACTAAGGCTCCTTTTGAACCCATGAGACAGGCTTCTCTGAAACACCTCACTTTTAAGACCGTTTTCCTCCTAGCCTTGGGTTCGGGCAAACGACGGAGCGAGATCCATGCATGGCTTTACAAGAACATCAGACACCAGGAAAACTGGAGTCAGGTTTCCCTTTACCCTTCTCCCAGTTTCCTGTCGAAAAACCAGCTTGCTCGGGATGGGCCGTCTGCCGTAGCTCCAGTGGTTATCCCGGCATTGGCTCCCTCTTTAGACAAGTCCTTAAAGGAGGATAAGTCACTTTGCCCGGTACGCACTTTGCGTTACTATCTGGACAGAACCAAAGATCTTCGTAAGGGTAAAGATCTGGTCTTCGTGTCCTTAGGAAAAGTTTCCAGAAAGACATAGTTCCAGCAACTATCTCATCTTGGATTAAACAGACGGTCATGTTATGTTACCAGCTGTCAGATGAGGAATCTCATTCCTTGCATCAGGTTAGAGCTCATGATGTCAGGGCCTTTGCAGCATCCAAGGCGTTTCAAGGCGGGGTCTCCTTAGACCAGATCCTTGCAGCCTGTCATTGGAAAGCCCATAATACTTTTACCCAGTTCTACCTGAAGGATCTTGCATGGGCCGACTCTGAAAAAAAAAAAAGAAGATTATTCTTAGGGTTCACTCCTCTTGTGTTTGTTCCCAAATATTCAGGAGTGCCCCTTGGATAGGGTTTTTCTCATTCCTGTTCCTCCTCTTCCTCACTGGAACTCTTACTCCTCCCTAGGTCTTCCTGGATCTCCTTTGGGCTGTTCTAAGACCTATATGTCGAAGAAAAACAAAAGGGGGGGAGTTGTCGGGTGGTTTACCTAGATTGGTTATTTAGTATACACCGGTTCCACCCTTATGATATTATAGAGTTCTTGGCAATTCCCCTTTTTGGCTACCCTCCATCCACTGGGTAGTTATTCTGCATCTGTCCACTAGGTAAGATGTATTAACGCAATAAAATAGAAAATTTAATAGTAAATTAAATTTTTATAAGTTAATACCTTACCTAATGGACAGGGGGATTCCCACCCTACCTTCCCCGCTAGTTTATCCAATAAGGGGATTTATTAAGGTAGGCAACAAAAAGAGGAAGAGCGCATGCGCACTGCACCGACAGGTAGGCTGTACAGCCACCTGGTGAGTGAACAGGACACTACCGGTCCCGGCCAGAGCCCAGCTCAGGACGTTTTTTTCTAACGTTTGGCGTGACCGGCAAGGCGCCGGACAAATGCATCTGTCCACTAGGTAAGGTATTAACTTATAAAAATTTAATTTACTATTAAATTTTCTAGTTTACACCATATGCACATATTCCATAGCTTTAATTTTTCAAAATTAAACAATAAACAAAAAAGACCCAGAATAATGGTTGTTTATTGTTATGGTTACTGGGCAGTCTACCTCAGAAACCAGAAAATGATATTATTTTTGCATGTAAAGATATAATTATTAGTCATGAAGCAAAATGGACAAGAACTCTTATATGTAATAACAATGCATTTTATAATGATAACAGTTGTGTGTTTTTTGTGTACTTTTATACTAAAATTTATATTTTAGAAGAGTGGACTTCATTTCATAAATTAAAACAAAAAAAAAAAGGAAAAAGCATGTAACATGTATAACAGTATTCAACCAAATGTGTGGGTTTGAATGAGTCATCATACAGCACAGGAAATAAGGGTAATAAATCACTGGACAGTAGCATCACTACAAAGAGAGGTTAAACAGTTTAGTCCTGTATTAGCAGTTCAAGCATGTGCTGGTTATTTTGTGATCTCTGTTTTAAATGCTGAAATAATAACATTTGTAAAGACTTTATATTTTATTTCTCATAAAATATCAACAAGTCATACAACTTGTTACAAAGTTTGTCGCCTTTGCCAGCTTCTCTACACTTGAAACAATATCTATGAGTATCAAAATTGGGCGTGAAATGTCCACAAAAAGTGGACTTCTTTTCTTTAGAATCTGATGAATCATTATTATTTGCCATGATTCAAATAAACTCAAGAAAAAATAAAATGAATCCCTGAACACTAAATCAATTTCCAAAGACATCCTCACTGTTGTTGGCCAACAGAAGTAATGAAGTAAGCAATGTGGTCATGTGACCCAGTTGGCAGGAGGACGGACTACTGTAACCCAATGGCTTTATTAAATTTGTTCTATATAACCTCAAAAATCGCATCTCTGCATTGGCCATTGGTTTTGATGGCTCCAACAAATAGCTACTGTTAGGAAATGGTAAGGATATTTCGCTACAAAACAAACTATATAAGTAGTTTAAGTACCTAAGCACCTACTTCTTTTATTTTTTATTTCAGTGCAGTATTAACATGTATAATGTATTAAGCACTTTTTCAGGTGATCCCATAATCCCATTATAAGGGTGGCGAGTTTATGAAATTTTCAAGCCCAGGGCTTATTTTCATTCATGGTGAAGCCTTTGGGGCTATACTCCGTTTAAATGAGCATGGCTGCACTTCCTCCTTCAACCAGACATCCAGACAATTCTGGTTCTGTCATTCATTCAAGTATTCTGGTTTTTGGCTTCTTACAGGCCCAATTCCTAGAACCGGGACACTGTAAGAGGGACTCAGACTGGTCTTTTGTAATACATTCTTTCTAACCTAATTAATTCAAAATCCAAGAAAAATTGACAAATACTTCCAGTTTCAGCTGTACTCCCTCCATCGAGCGGTTGGATTCAGCATTCAGTTCCTCATGGTCAGCTATTGTAGCACAATAAAATTGAAAATTTTATTTACTTAAATGTAGCTTTTATAAGCTACAAGCTTACCATGTGGAACTGAAGAGAGTCCCACCAGGCCTCCCCGCTGTATTACAGCTGAGGGGGTACGGTCTACGAGAAAGAAGGAGGCTTCAATTGAAGTACACTACAGGGTTCACCTACAGCACTGGGATTCGGTCAACACTAAACATCTATTTTTCTTGGACGTTGGCCGGATCTCTTGCGGCCTCCCGAGATAGCATTCAGTTTTACATGGTAAGCTTGTAGCTTATAAAAGCTATATTTAAGTAATTAAAATTTTCAAATTTATATGCTGAGCAGACACTACGGGACGCAATTTCAAAATCTGACCATTATGTCAACAGAGGTCCTTGAGATAGAAATTGGTTAATGTATTATGGAATTTCCAAAAACATGCCTCTAAAATATCATGCAAGGAAACACCTCTTTAAAAAGCCAAAGATGCAGCCATAGAACATACATCATGAGCTTGACCTGACAAAATTGCTAAGACACAGGATCTGACTTCTCATAAGTCAAAAGTCTAGTCTCCTTCAACTAAGATGAAATAGTTACCCTGGAGATAACTTTTGTAAAAGCATTCTTAATGGCAACAAACAAAAGATGTTTGTTCCTCCTTAAATGTTTTATCCTATCCAAGTAGTATTTCAAAGCCCTAACGGGAAAAAGAGACCTATCGTGAGTCAAACCGTGGTCCAAATGAGGCTTGAGAGCTGGAATGACCTTAGGATAAATTGCAGTAGGCCATATGAAGCTAACTGTTTTTTGGCCCCAAAAAAGCAGTTGTTGGAGCAGAGTTATTTGTTACCAGTTCTCTTTAAAACTAAATGAAGAGTAGGTCCAAGCATGAATTTCACTTCTTCTTTTACCTGAAGCCAAAGTCAAAAGAAAGACAGTCTTGAAAGGTTGTTTGATTAGAGCATGTAAAACTGATGACAAATCCCAAGGTGAGATGGATCTATTTGCTACTGGTTTGTCTATAAAAACTTGTTAATAGTCTATTCAACTCAAGAGTTTTAGACACTTCTTCACCCTTCAAGCCCAGTCCATCTGTAATTGCTGTTCTATAACCAGCAATAGGAGATGGTTTGAGATCCTTTTTCTTGGACAAACAGTTAAGGAAATTTGCTATATCTGTAATAGTGTGGTCTGATATGTCTACCTGGCTCTGTCTAGGGGCCACGGTGGCAGAGTGGTAACACTCGTCTCCCACCTCTGAGGCCGGGATTCGGTTCCCGGCATGGCCTCAAGTGGGAAAGCTGGTAGTTGCTTGCCTTTGGTCAGCAATTTACAGTACAGAACCCAGACCCATACAGAAGCCGTAAATTTTTAACTTGAAACTATTGCATTTAGAGAATTTTGTTTAAATATATTATCCATCTATTTATGGATCAGCTATAACATGGTGAAGTTGTAGTCCTGTAAAATCATTTTAAAATTTTTCAGCCATACAAATTTAACTTGTACAATATTTTGTACCAGTTATAACTTGTGTGCTCTGTGGCAACTCTAGATATGATTGCTTGTTTCTGTTTTCTCGACTTGTACATTACTAGGTGTTGTACAGTCACAACCCATACATGGACTTTTACAAAATTATCAGGATGTGTTTATCCCAAAATAAACTGCAGCCAGGTAAGCTTTTGGTAAAATTTAGCAACAGCTGAAGCCACAACAAAACATTTTATGTGACTTTGGAGTTTTTGTGAAATTTGTTGTTGCTCTACATTCCAAACCCATGCATTGACACAGGTCTTGAACTATCTCTTACATTTAAAATGGTGGATACTTACCCTAATGTCCACTGGTCCTCTTCAAATTATGCTTGGGCTAAAGTGTCTGCATGCTTGAGGATGGCTAATTTTTGTCTTTTTTAGCATTAACAGATTGTTCAAGAAAGGCAGGGCTTTTATTGCCATTCAAATGTAGAAAAGAAAATGATCTCTTGAATGACTGTTACATTAAATGGTAAGTAACATTTCTAGTGTGCTGCTTTTCAGGTGCTGGAAAGCACTGGAGAGGACCAGATACAGTTGAAAATGTTTTATAATTTCTCATCTTGTATTGTGTTGGTAGTTATATGCAATCATATTTTATTATCGTCCACTAGGTGTGAGATTATATTATGTGTAGCTCCTTTAATTTCCAAAAATTGGTTTATATTCTCAGGAAGGAGTTAGGCTCCAAAACCTCAATAAATGTATAAATTTGCTCTTTAAAATAACATTGCTGAAGTGGAGTGGGCAAGAAGGAGATTCAAAAATCCATGGTTTGTCGGGTTGTTCATGGTTTGCAATAAATTTTTTGACACTTTGATATACTGTATAATAATTTAAAATGTTTACATTAGTATTAAATTTTAGGTTTATATCTTCTAACTTTAAGAGTTCGCCATTTGTATTAGTGATATCTCCAATTAAATGGATTCCTTGTTTAAACCAATCTGGGAAAAAATGTTGGTCTTTTAAAAATCTGAGAGTTGTACCAAATACAGGTTTGAAGAATTTCATTATTTGACGTGGTGGGAATTTGATGATGTATATCTATCCAGTTATTTATCACATTATACCAAAATGGGTTTGTCATATTTTTCAGAGATAGTTTGCTAAAGTCTTACCCAAAGCTCAAAATTTTATCAGGATTTCCATATGATTTCTTAAAGAGTCTATACCACTGTGAATCAGAACTGGATAAAAATTGTCTTACCCAGCTCAGTTTTAAGGCCTGCTCAATTTTTTTTATATTTATCATTTTTAAACCGCCTTTCAAATAGTCATGGCATATAGTTGTTCTTTTTATTTTGTCAGGCTGACCGTCCCAAACAAATTTAAATAATTTTTGGTTTAATTGCTTCTGAAAATTATCTGACCTTGGTAATGAAGAAAATAGATGAATACATTTTGACAAAATATTTGTCTTCGCCACAGTTATTCTTCCAAAGGGACTTAAGTAGCGACTGCTCCATTTTTTTATATCTCGTTTAATATCTTGAAGTGTTTGATGATAATTCATCTCTGGAATTTTACTAAAATCTGTGGAAAACCTTAAGCCCAACAACATAAAATCAGTGTCATCCCAATTAAGATTAGCTGAGGTAATAAGCTTCTCACGACAAAATCTTTTCCTGCCAATCCAAATCATCTTTGTTTTATCCTTGTTCATACGAAGACCAGACATATTACCAAATATTTCCAATATATTTAGTGCTGCCTGTAGGGAATGCTGACTGCCATCCAGCATCAAAGTTGTGTCATCTGCGAACTGTGTTAACTTAAATTCCATCCCATCAATTAAGATACCAATTGATCAGATTTTTACTATACCCAAAGAAGGCCAATGCCTTTGTAAAGAAAATTCCATGACAGTGAATCAAAGGCCTTTTCAAAATCTATTAACATTAGTAAACCTGGGATTCCTTTAGTTTCAGTTACATGCAACAAGTATCTTGATGGTTATTTATAGTTACAATGGTACTCAGGTGTGAGTTAGAGCTCTAAGTTATCCTACTCAGGCTTTAATAACTATTAAAAGAATGGCTTAAGTTGTCCCAGTTATTTTAGAACATTAAAGGTCAACTCCATCTTTGATAAACAGGCTCTTTGTGTGGAGAGGTCAAACAACAGTAACAAGGCCTGAAAGAACAAAACAGGATGAAAGAGCTGCATTGCAATTAGGACAAGAGTGGACTAGATTCACTTCAAAAGCTTCATGGTTTTGTGCTTCCTAACAATCTGCCACAATAGAACTGAGTCTTTAGTTAATAACATAAAAGGCAAAATGTATTATAAACTAGAGGAATGTTTTTGCTAACAAAAGCGAAGTGTCCCTTAAAGTTTAAAATGCTTTGTGGTTTTAATAAGCATGCTGTAAAGCTAAGAATGCACAAAGCTGCACCGTATGCTTTCCCAATACCTCTCAATACATTCTGAAGCTATAAAAGCAACAATAAAGGAGATATAAGGCAAAAACTCCAAAGCAGCTATTTATGACCCCAGTTTGGCCCATAAGGGAGGGTCGGGAGGTAAAACTGACCGGCTATTTAGACTCTCCACATATGCTTTCCCAATACCTCTTAATACATTCTGAAGGTCTAAAAGCAACAATAAAGGAGATATAAGGCAAAACTCCATATATATATATATATATAAAAAAAGCATTTAGTGCTGCCTGTAGGGAATGCTGACTGCCATCCAGCAGAATTTTTGCCAAAAATGGCAAAACACAAATTTGCTTCTATCTGCTTAACCGTGCGAGATAGAGCGATTTCGTCGAAATTTTCAACCCACAGGGTATATAAGGAATTTTCAAAAAAAATTTCCCCTCCCCAAAAATGGCGGCCATTTTGAATTTTCGAATTTTTGCCAAAAATGGCAAAACACAAATTTCCTTCTATCTCCTTAACCGTGCGAGATAGAGCGATTTCGTCGAAATTTTCGACCCACAGGGTATCTAAGGAATGTACTCTTTGCAATTTTCAAACAATTTTCCCCTTCTCAAAAATGGCGGCCATTTTGAATTTTCGAATTTTTCCCAAAAATGGCAAAGCACAAATTTGCTTCTACTTAACCGTGCGAGGTAGAGCCATTTCGTCGAAATTTTCAACCCACAGGGTATCTAAGGAATGTACTCCTTGCAATTTTCAAAAAATTTTCCCCTTCTCAAAAATGGCGGCCATTTTGAATTTTTGAATTTTTGCCAAAAATGGCAAAACACGAATTTGCTTCTATCTCCTTAACCGTGTGACACAGAGCGATTTCGTCGAAATTTTCGACCCACAGGGTATCTAAGGAATGTAATCTTTACAATTTTTAAACAATTTTCCTCTTCTCAAAAATGGTGGCCATTTTGAATTTTCGAATTTTTACCAAAAATGGCAAAACACAAATTTCCTTCTATCTCCTTAACCATGCGAGATAGAGCGATTTCGTCAAAATTTTCGACCCACAGGGTATTTAAGCATTGTACTCTTTTTTTAAAATTTTCCCCTCCCCAAAAATGGCGGCCATTTTGAATTTCGAATTTTTGCCAAAAATGGCAAAACACGAATTTGATTCCATCTCCTTAACCGTGTGACACAGAGCGATTTCGTCGAAATTTTCGACCCACAGGTTATCTCAGAAATGCACTCTTAGCAATTTTCAAAAAAATTTCCCCTCCCCAAAAATGGCGACCATTTTGAATTTTCGAATTTTTGCCAAAAATGGCAAAACACGAATTTACTTCTATCTCCTTAACCGTGCGAGATAGAGCGATTTCGTCAAAATTATCAAGGAACAGGGTATCTGACCAATGTACTCTTGGCAATTTTCAAAAAATGTTCCCCTCCCCAAAAATGGCGGCCATTTTGAATTTTCAAATTTTTCCCAAAAATGGCAACACAAAATTGCTTCTATCTCCTTAACCGTGTGAGATAGAGGGATTTCGTTGAAATTTTCGACCCACAGGGTATCTGGGCAATGTACTCTTGGAAATTTTCAAAAATTTTCCTCTTCCCACATATGGCGGCCATTTTGATTTTTCGAATTTTTCCCCAAAATGGCAAAACACAAAATTGCTTCTATCTCCTTAACCGTGCGAGATAGAGCGGTTTCGTCGAAATTTTCGACCCATGGGGTATCTAAGAAATGTACTCTTTGCAATTTTCAAAAGATTTTCCCCTCCCCACATATGGCGGCCATTTTTAATTTTCGAATTTTTGCCCAAAATGGAAAAACACAAATTTGCCTTAACCGTGCAAAATAGAGTTATTTCGTTGAAATTTTCGACCTATAGGGTATCTAACAAATGTACTCTTGGCAATTTTCAAAAAATTTTCCTTTTCCCAAAAATGGCGGCCATTTTGAATTTTTAAATTTTTGCCCAAAATAGAAAAACAGAAATTTGCTTCTATCTTCTTAACCATGCAAGATAGAGTGATTTCATCAAAATTTTAGACCCAACCAATGCAAAAAGGCATGAAGCTGAAATAATTTACATGTACACTAATAAATATTTAAGCATCATTGATATATTTTACAAATGAAACAGGGTCTTGTAAGACTCTTGTATAATTTTGGCAAAAGGTTCATGGGGTGGACATTACACATGATAATGTGTGTTCTTCTATGCTATCCTGTTTCTATTCATATGTCGCAGCTACTATCAACAGGGCGTCCTATTTCTAGTTGAATTATAAGTATATAATGTTACAATGTAATAATATTCTCAAGGACTGTTGGACTTTCTTGAAACCTTTTTTGTATACATGCATTCTTCATTGCATTGTTTTGGCCACCTCTGGTATTTTTATTGTTTCCATTTTGCAGTACTATGTAAATCTATCAACAGTGAATTAAATGCTAAATGCTGAGTGGGCCCAATCTAGTTAATCTTCTGGTTTTTGGCTTCTTACAGGTCCAATTTTCAGAATTGGGGCTCTGTAAGCGGAACTCAGACTGGTTTTTACCCCACGGCCCTTCAGGGCTGTCAGGGTATTGTTTTCACCCGTGGTGTCCGGATGGGCGGGCGGCGGGAAATAGTTTGTCCGGGCTATATCTCAGAAACTGTAAGGTGTAGGAAGTTGATACTTGGTAGGGACATTGGTTAGGGGGTGTAGTTGTGCAACTTCATAGTCTGACCTTGATTTGACCTTTGAGCTTGCCGTAGTGACCTTGACCTATAAAATCTTGTCCGGGCTATATCTCGTAAACCGTAAGGTGTAGGAAGTTGATACTTGGTGGGGATATTGGTTAGGGGGTGTAGGTGTGCAATGTCATGGTCTGACCTTGATTTGACCTTTGACCTTGCCATAGTGACCTTGACCTATAAAATCTTGTCAGGGCTATATCTCGGAAACCGTAAGGTGTAGGAAGTTGATACTTGGTAGGGACATTGGTTAGGGGCTATAGGTGTGTATTATCATGGTGTGACCTTAATTTGACCTTTTACCTTGTCGTAGTGACCTTGACCTTTAAAATCTTCATGGACCTTTGGGTCTGTCTTTTGATGCAGATTAAGCAAAAGTCATATTAGAATTTATTAAGAATTTTACTTTCATAACTTCCCATTGTAAGAGATAGAATTCCATCAAGTGAGCCACAGATTTTGCTCCAACACCACAATAAGCATTCATTAAATGTATTACCACTTCTGTATGCATGGTAATATTCAAACCATCTAAACCATAATTCGGCCATGCAGATGTAGATAAAGAGTGTTGAATTTTAGTTTACTGTATAATGCTGTCATCTTGTTATTGAATTATCTTGTTTTAATACTTCATCTTTATACGCATTATCTTTCTTTTAAACATTATTTCTCCATTTAAACATTGTTTCTCCATTTAAACATTGTTTGGACCTTTATATAACTGACAGTGCTCTGAAAGTACCCTGAAGTTTGTACTGATACAGTACTTCTATATCTCATGGTGTTGAAAATATTTCCCTAGGCTGTGGGGTATGGGCATCCCTGATGCTATTTTCAAATATTCATTAAAATATTGTTTGTGTATGGGAGAGCTTCAGGCTCCGGCGGCTCCGCATTTTGTTTTCCTTATAACTCTGTAACCGTTAGGCGGATTCTTTTCAAATTTGGCAGGTTTAGGCAGTAGCCTTGGGGAATTTTTTTGAATATGCTGCAGTGACATTTCAACCAATCAGAGAGGTCACATGACCAAAAATGTCTTTTTTTCGATGGGGAAGCTTGTCCGGATGATAACTTGAAAGGAATTTTATCAATTCACCTGAAACTTGGCAAATACATTCATTCTATTAAAATCTGGAAATCATTAGATTTTGGCATTGATTGGTCAAGAAATGGCCGAGTAATTAATGATTAATTAATCATTACGAATTTTCCAAATAAGGAAAACACAAAAATGCTTATATCTCGAAAACCGTGCTAGATAGAGTGATTTCGATGAAATTTTTGATCCGCAGGGTATCTCTGCGGAGTAGTTTTCCCAATTTTGAAAAAATTTTTGTCTCGCCAAAAATGGCGGCCATTTTGAATTTTCGAAATTTTCGCAAAAATTGCAAAACACAAAAATGCTTATATCTCAAAAACCGTGCTAGATAGAGCAATTTCGACAAAATTTTTGACCCACAGGGTATCTCTGCAGAGTAGCCATGCCAATTTTCAAAAAAATTTTATCTTGCCAAAAATGGCGGCCATTTTCAATTTTCGAATTTTTGCGCAAAAATTGCAAAACATAAAAATGCTAATATTTCGAAAACCGTGCTACATAGAGCGATTTCGACGAAATTTTTTATCTTCAGGGTATCTCTGCAGAGCAGCTATCCCAAAGAGCTTTCACTTGGTGAAGTTTCAGACCCATAGCTAATTGATCACCTACTCAAAAAGAGTAAATGCGAATTACCTCTAAAAGTATTGCAGATGGCCAATTTTTCTCCAATAACTCATTCACCTACTTTTGGAAGAGCTTTCACTTGATGAAGTTTCAGACCCGTAGCTAATTACTCACCTACTCAAAATTAGTAAATGCTAATTATCTCAAAAACTATTGCGGATACCCAATTTTTATCAAATAACTCATTCATGTACTTTTGGGAGAGCTTTCACATGGTGAAGTTTCAGACCCGTAGATGATTACTCACCTACTCAAAATGAGTAAATGCGAATTATCTCTTAAAAGTATTGCAGATAGCCAATTTTTCTCAAATAACTCATTCACCTACTTTTGGAAGAGCTTTCACTCTGTGAAGTTTCAGACCCATAGCTAATTATTTACCTACTCAAAATGAGTAAATGCTAATTATCTGTAAAAGTATTGCGGATACCCAATTTTTATCAAATAACTCATTCATCTACTTGTGGGAGAGCTTTCACATGGTGAAGTTTCAGACCCATAGCTAATTACTCACCTACTCAAAATGAGTAAATTCGAATTATCTCTAAAAGTATTGCAGATAGCCAATTTTTCTCAAATAAATCATTCACCTACTTTTGGGAGAGCTTTCACTTGGTGAAGTTTCAGACCCATAGCTAATTACTCACCTACTCAAAATGAGTAAATGCGAATTATCTCTAAAAGTATTGCAGATAGCCAATTTTTGTCAAATTAATCATTCACCTACTTTTGGGAGAGCTTTCACTTGGTGAAGTTTCACACCCATAGCTAATTACTCGCCTACTCAAAATGAGTAAATGCTAATTATCTGTAAAAGTATTGCGGATACCCAATTTTTATCAAATAACTCATTCATCTACTTGTGGGAGAGCTTTCACATGGTGAAGTTTCACACCCATAGCTAATTACTCACCTACTCAAAATGAGTAAATTCGAATTATCTCTAAAAGTATTGCAGATAGCCAATTTTTCTCAAATAAATCATTCACCTACTTTTGGGAGAGCTTTCACTTGGTGAAGTTTCAGACCCATAGCTAATTACTCACCTACTCAAAATGAGTAAATGCGAATTATCTCTAAAAGTATTGCGGATAGCCAATTTTTGTCAAATTAATCATTCACCTACTTTTGGGAGAGCTTTCACTTGGTGAAGTTTCACACCCATAGCTAATTACTCGCCTACTCAAAATGAGTAAATGCGAATTATCTCTAAAAGTATTGCAGATAGCCAATTTTTCTCAAATAACTCATTCACCTACTTTTGGGAGAGCTTTCACTCTGTGAAGTTTCAGACCCATAGCTAATTACTCACCTACTCAAAATGAGTAAATACGAATTATCTCTAAAAGTATTGCAGATAGCCAATTTTTCTCAAATAACTCATTCACCTACTTTTGGGAGAGCTTTCACTTGGTGAAGTTTCAGACCCATAGCTAATTACTCACCTACTCAAAATGAGTAAATGCGAATTATCTCTAAAAGTATTGCAGATAGCCAATTTTTCTCAAATAACTCATTCACCTACTTTTGGGAGAGCTTTCACTCTGTGAAGTTTCAGACCCATAGCTAATTACTCACCTACTCAAAATGAGTAAATGCGAATTATCTCTAAAAGTATTGGAGATAGCCAATTTTTCTCAAATTCATCATTCACCTACTTTTGGGAGAGCTTTCACTTGGTGAAGTTTCAGACCCATAGCTAATTACTCACCTACTCAAAATGAGTAAATGCGAATTATCTCTAAAAGTATTGCAGATAGCCAATTTTTCTCAAATAACTCATTCACCTACTTTTGGGAGAGCTTTCACTTGGTGAAGTTTCAGACCCATAGCTAATTACTCACCTACTCAAAATGAGTAAATGCGAATTATCTCTAAAAGTATTGCAGATAGCCAATTTTTTTCAAATAACTCATTCACCTACTTTTGGGAGAGCTTTCACTTGGTGAAGTTTCAGACCCATAGCTAATTACTCACCTACTCAAAATGAGTAAATGCAAATTATCTCTAAAAGTATTGCAGATAGCCAATTTTTCTCAAATAACTCATTCACCTACTTTTGGCAGAGCTTTCACTTGGTGAAGTTTCAGTCCCATAGCTAATTATTCACCTACTCAAAATGAGTAAATGTGAATTATCTCTAAAAGTATTGCAGATAGCCAATTTTTCTCAAATAACTCATTCACCTACTTTTGGGAGAGCTTTCACTCTGTGAAGTTGCAGACCCATAGCTATTTATTCACCTACTCAAAATGAGTAAATGCGAATTATCTCTAAAAGTATTGCGGATACCCAATTTTTATCAAATAACTCATTCATGTACTTTTGGGAGAGCTTTCACATGGTGAAGTTTCAGACCCGTAGATGATTACTCACCTACTCAAAATGAGTAAATGCGAATTATCTCTTAAAAGTATTGCAGATAGCCAATTTTTCTCAAATAACTCATTCACCTACTTTTGGAAGAGCTTTCACTCTGTGAAGTTTCAGTCCCATAGCTAATTATTTACCTACTCAAAATGATTAAATGCTAATTATCTGTAAAAGTATTGCGGATACCCAATTTTTATCAAATAACTCATTCATCTACTTGTGGGAGAGCTTTCACATGGTGAAGTTTCAGACCCATAGCTAATTACTCACCTACTCAAAATGAGTAAATTCGAATTATCTCTAAAAGTATTGCAGATAGCCAATTTTTCTCAAATAAATCATTCACCTACTTTTGGGAGAGCTTTCACTTGGTGAAGTTTCAGACCCATAGCTAATTACTCACCTACTCAAAATGAGTAAATGCGAATTATCTCTAAAAGTATTGCAGATAGCCAATTTTTCTCAAATAACTCATTCACCTACTTTTGGCAGAGCTTTCACTTGGTGAAGTTTCAGTCCCATAGCTAATTATTCACCTACTCAAAATGAGTAAATGTGAATTATCTCTAGATAGAGCAGACTGCGCTGACTTTGGTTGCCACAACAGTATAAGGCTAGAAACGAAGCATTTTCTCAATACTTTAGCACTCACCTTTATATCCTTTTCGGGACGCTTTGTTTTTGCTATGCAAAAACATTATCTTTTTTTTTTGCGAGCGATCCTCTAGTTTTATTTATTTATTAATTCAACCTAAAAAAAATTCACTATGCTTCCAGTCTCAGCTGTAATCCCTCCACCGGACAGTTGGATTCAGCATTCAGTTCCACATAGTAAGCTATTGGAGCATAATAAAATTGAAAATTTTAATTACTTAAATGTAGCTTTGTGTAAATTACAGGCTTACCATGTGGAACTGAAGAGAGTCCTACCCTGCCTCCCCGCTGTATTCCAGCTGAGGGAGTATGGGCTAAATTTACAATGAGAGAAGAAGGGTTAGACGCGAGATTACACTGTTATGGTACACTCCCAACATGGGGATCCGGTCAATACTAAACGTCTATTTTTCTTGGACGTTGGCCAGATGCCTGCAGCCTCCCAAGAAAGCATTCAGTTCCACATGGTAAGCTTGTAGCTTATAAAAGCTACATTTAAGTAATTAAAATTTTCAAATTTGCAGTATTTCCTTTAAAGGTCATAGGAAGCATTTTTCACAAAAATTGTGAAGTTAACTTAATTCAATAGACAAATATCCTATAAGAATCAAAATGGGGTTTATTTTAAGAAATATATGGTACAAGAGCCATAAATAGCATTAGAAAAAATAAATATAATGAAGTGGAGTAAAAAGCCGACATATTGTTTTTCTCGTAGTAGATGATTGATGACGTCACAGGTTCATAACGAAGTTCTGTTTAGTTGGAGATATAATGTATATATTTACAAACTGAAGGAAGATAACATGTTTCTTTGAAGATTTAAGTTTTGCCAGAAAAAAGCTCACTAACCTTTATTTTTCTATATGCTGTTTTTTTCTCAAGTTTTACCTTATTTTTAACCACTAACAGTTCTAACAAACATAGGAGAAATACTATAAGTACACTTGTCTTGGAATGTAGAAAGCGTAAACATCTGTATGAGATATTGCCTTCTCTCATATTTTTCAAGGTTTTTAAACTGTGATGGGATAGTAGCCTTTCACAAGTTAGATATTTACATAAAACTAAAAATTTGTTGACAAATTCAAAAGTTGTCATTAAAATGTACTGGATACTGTTTTTGCCTTTAATTACTGGTACGTCTCTCAAGATAAGGTATGATGTAAAGTAGAAATCAAAATTTGTTTTCATTTGCATAAATCATTTATAAAAGCATGCTGTTGTCAAATTTATTGAATTTATTCTGAAAGAATCCTCAAAGTTAACATAACATAACATATTGCATTTGATATTGCGCATTTTTTACAATCCTGTTTCAAATGCGCATTTACATGGAAGCTTATCTATAATATTTCTTAAAGAGATAGGTCTTGACTTCTTTCCTAAATCTTTTCAGATTTGTACATTCCTTGATGTTTTAGGGTAGCTCATTCCACAGCGATGGGCCGCTCACACTGAAAGATCTTGATGCAAATGTGTGTCGACTTGTTTTTGGTACATGAAGATTGTTTGTGAAGGTAGAGGATCTGAGTCCTTCTCTGAGCACTAGTTTAGGAGTCCGGATGTTTTGCAGATATTCTGGAGCATTTCCATGTAGGCATTTGTAGACAAGCACAATTATCTTGAACTCAATCCTGGCAGCAATTGAAATCCAGTGCAGCTGCTTTCTGGATTCTGTTGAGCTTTCATGTTTTGTTCTGTTGAGGACTAATTTGGCAGCTATATTTTGAACTCTTTGCAATTTCTTAATTAAATTTTTTGGTAGGCCAAACAGTACACTGTTGCAAAAATCCAGATGTGATGTAACCAAACCTAAAACAAGAGTATGAGTGGCTTCTGTTGTGAGAGTAGATCTGATGTTCTTGATTCTGTGAATGTTTAGCATAGCTAC
This sequence comes from Sabellastarte sp. h YS-2021, assembly GCA_964017235.1. Lineage (NCBI taxonomy): Eukaryota > Metazoa > Annelida > Polychaeta > Sabellida > Sabellidae > Sabellastarte > Sabellastarte sp. h YS-2021. The sequence continues at coordinate 39,511,950 of OZ024936.1, forward strand.
TTTGCACTTGTGGGTAATGTGTTGTTTAAAGCTAAGTTGACTGTCTAAGTAGACTCCCAGATATCTTATATCAACACTTAAACTTACATCTTCACCACACACCTTTAAATAGTTTGAAGAACACTTTCTCAATTGCTTTGGATGACCAAAAAGGATAAATTCAGTTTTTGAGCTATTCATTTTAAGCCTGTTGGAATCCATCCATTGTTTTATCTCTTCTGCACAGTTTTCTAGGGATCTAAGAGCTGTGGCTTCTGCCGAGATGTTATTTGTAGAGAATGTTAATTTGATTGCATGGTCATCTGCATATTCGTGCAATGACATATGAGCTGGAACTATATACTTCATGGTACTTGCATAGTTGGAGTGGAGAATTGGACCAGCACAACTGCCCTGCCGTACTGAGAAATTTAGTTGGGTTTTATCAGAATAACTATCACCTATGTTCACACAGAATGATCTTGGTTGTAGATAGTTATTAAACCATTTCAAAGCATTTCCTGATATGCCATATTGTTTCTGCAAAACTTCAAGTAAAATATCATGATCAACTGTGTCAAATGCTGCTGACAGATCAATTGCCATCATTACAGTAACTTCCTGACGTTCCATGGCCCACAGAATGTCATTTGTTAATTTCACAAGGGCAGTTTCACAAGAAAACCCCTGTCTGTAAGCTGACTGATAATCAGGAAAAAGATTTTGGGATTCCACATTCTCATTAAATTGCTTCAGAACTGCTTTTTCTAGAACCTTGGACAGAAATGATAAATTACTTACTGGTCTGTAGTTAAATAGTTCCAAGTCCTTTCTTTTTGAGGAGTGGTCTGATTATTGCATTCTTCCATTTACTTGGAAAGGTACCAGTTTGCAATGACTTATTGATGATCAGAGTTATGTGCTTAATAATGGCACCAAGAACGTTTTTAAATACTTTGGTTGGAATCACATCTAATTCACAGGTTTTGCTAGGCATGTCACATATTATGTTTTTTACTTCATCTTCACTTAGAGGAGCAAGGTTTTCTAATATTTTACAGTCCCTCTCTTGAGGTTCATATTTGGGACATCCTTCTGGATCTAATCTAATTTTCTTGATTTTGTTCAGGAAGAAATCAGTAAATTTATTGGCTAGATCTTCATTATCTATGTTTGCAGGAAAAGGGTTTTCTTTTGGGCCTCCAGTTAGTTCTGTGATCAATTTGTAAAGTTTTTTTGAGTCTCTGCCAAGTTCTAACTTTTATATTATCAGTTCATGAAATAATTCAATACAGAATGGGTTTTCCTTAATGTAGTAGTTCAGTACTTTTTTACCTTAAGTTTGGATAATTTTAAGTTTTGGAAATTAGTTGGTAACATTTTCTTCTCAATTTTTTAAGCCTTTGTTGAGACCAAGAAAAATGAAATGTGTTTTAGGGAACTGTAACCAAAAGTATACACTGTAGATGGCTAGACGCATTATGTATACTATGAAAGCATTGTTTATAGTTTTGGTGGGAAAGTTCTGAACTAATTTGCGTAATAAAAATGATTATTCTTGCTTGTGACCCAGTTCTAAAACCATTTATGTTGTATTTATTTCATCTCCTAGCAATAATTAAGCGTCCCTTGAAAAGGGGACACTTATTGTTTTCACCCCCAGTTTTCAGTCAGCCACTGCCGCCACATTATTGTCTCCCTGGAATATCTCCCTTGATATTAGGCCTATCCAAATGATATTTGGCAGTTATCTTCTAGTGGTGGTGGACCAGTTCACGCCCAGGTACCAATTCAGGCCCACCCTCAATTTTCTTGAAGATTTATTATTTATTATTGAGAAGAGGTTTACCACATCATAGATAATCATCAAATGGATCATTTACATTTGTAATTTATTGTTTAACTGTGATTGTTTTGGATAAATTTACGGGTGGGCGTGAATTGGTACCCGGGCGTGAATTGGTCCACCACCACTATAGGCTTGGGAAAAATTTTTGACAGGCATAAATTTGACCTTTATCAAGGTCACATGATCAAAAAATTTTGGTATGCATATTCCTGACATAAGAATCTAGGCGCCAGTCGATATTGGGATCAATCGGGCCATAATTGACTGATTGACGGGCGATTGATTATTGGTTGATAAAAAATTTGCTAAAATTAAGCCTTCAAGTCGCTTTTTATTGGTCCTAGGGGTTTGGGATGGTAAACCAACCTATAGGAAATCATGGGCAGGGAATCTTTTGGTGTGATCGGATTTGACCTTAGGCCCCTCCTTCAAGGTCAAGCGAGAATAGCTAAACTTAAAAGTGCTTATAACTCGCTTATTATTGGTCCTAGATGTTTTGAGGGCAAAGCAACTTATAGGAAATCATGGGCTGGGAATCTTTTGATGTGGTCAGATTTGACCTTGGACCCCTCCTTCAAGGTCATAAGAGGATAGCCAAACTTAAAAGTGGGCTTATAACTCGCTTATTATTGGTCCTAGAGGTTTGGGATGGTAAACCAACCTATATGAAATCATGGACTGGGAATCTTCTGGTGTGGTTGGATTTGCCCTTGGGCCCCTCCTTCAAGGTCAAATGAGGATAGCCAAACTTAAAAGTGCTTATAACTCGCTTATTATTGGTTGCTCGACCCCTGCTATGCCCCTGGATACAGAAATTTTGATGTCTGCTTATTGCTTAGTTGCGCCTTAGAGTCCTCTTATTTGGGGAGATTAAGCGCTATAAAAGTCCAATTAGAATTAGAATTCAAGACATTTGGGATGGTAAACCAACCTGTAGGAAATCATAAGCTGGGAATCTTCTGGTGTGGTCGGATTTGAGCTTGGACCCCTCCTTCAAGGTCAAACGAGGATAGCCAAACTTAAAAGTGCTTATAACTCGCTTATTATTGGTCCTAGAGGTTTGGGATGGTAAACCAACTTATAGGAAATCATGGGCTGGGAATCTTTTGATGTGGTCAGATTTGACCTTGGACCCCTCCTTCAAGGTCATACGAGGATAGCCAAACTTAAAAGTGCTTTTAACTTGCTTATTATTGGTCCTAGAGGTTTGCAATGTGAAACCACCTTATAGGAAATCATGGGCTGGGAATCTTTTGATGTGGTCAGATTTGACCTTGGGCCCCTCCTTTAAGGTCAAACAAGGACAGCCAAACTTAAAAGCGTTTATAACTCATTTATTATTGATCCTAGAGGTTTGCAATGTGAAACCAACTTGCAGGATATTGTGGACTGGGAATCTTCTGATGTCAGATTTGACCTTTGACCCCTCCTTCAAGGTCAAATGATGGTTCACTGGCTTTGGTGAGTTGTCTTTCCGGTGGATACAGATTTGCATCGGTTCTCCGATGCTTAGGTCTAGTTTTGAAAGTTTTTCGACTTTCAGCAAGGGGTTTTGTTGGCCATCTAGAGCAAAGGGTATTATAGGTATTGATCTCAAATTCGCAGGATATCTTCATCATTGCAAAATCTTGAGTGGGAATTTTTTGGCCTCATTTTTAAAAACAAGATGGCCGCCACGGGCATTTCTTTTCAGTCATGAAAAGTGCTTATAACTCCCTTATTATTGGTCCTACAGCTTTGCAATGTGAAACCAACTTATTGGAAATCATGGGCTAGGAGTCTTCTGATGTTGTCAGATTTGACCTTGGGCCCTTCCTTCAAGGTCAAACAAGGATAGCAAAAGTTAACAGTGCTTATAACTCGCTTATGATTGGTCCTAGAGTTCTGCAATGTTAAACCTACTTGTTGGAAATCATGGGCTGGGAATCTTCTGATGTGTTCAGATTTGACTTGGGTTCCTCCTTTAAGGTTAAACAAGGATAGGCGAATTTAAAAGAGCTTTTAGCTTGCTTATTATTGGTCCTAGGGTTTGCAATATGAAACCAACCTATGAGACATCATAAGGTAGGAGTCTTCTGATGTGGTTAGATTTGGCCTTGGGCCCTGTTTAGAGGTATACAGTTATAAATAGAGACTTTGGGAAAGGCTTAGAGGTATACAGTTATAAATAGAGACTTTGGGAAAGGCTAAGACAGTTGTAAAGTGGAGTATAAAATCCAGATGTTCAATGTATCAGTTTATGGGAATGACCTCCTCTTGAACTCTAAGATCCTTTTATAAAGGTAAACAGCAGTACTTAAATTCTAATTCTAATTTGACTTTTATAGCGCTTAATCTCCACTGAGTAGTGGACTCTAAGGTGCAATAAGACAATAGCAAAATGCAAATTCAAAGTCCAGGGACAAAAGTAGGTCGGCACCACGGAGAAGCCATCAGAGAAAATGAGCTAAGGAGGATAAGCCTTTGCGTAGAGATAGGTTTTGAGCTTCTTTCTAAAAGAGGCAATAGTGGGTGATGCACGAATGTCTTCAGGAAGCGAATTCCAAACAGTGGGAGCATCAAAGGCGAAACTGAAACCAAATTGCTTAGTGGACTTGTGAATTTTATGAAAAATTAAATTAAATCATATGAACAAAACCATATACATGTGTCTTTATAAAGGTGTGTCTGTGATTATACAATAAAATAGAGAGGGATATCTTTTATTTAACTATCTTTAGTTATTGTTCTTGAAAATATAATATATACACCAGAACTATAAACATGGTGTCGGGTGTGTGACTATTATAGAGGAATACATCTCATAATAGGATACAAATAGTGACAACAGGATATAGTACACAGCACAATCAAAATATTCAGAAAGGCTTTTTAATATCCCTGTTCCAGCTCCAATGGAGGTGAAAGGTGACTTACTTAGTAATTGGGCATTTTTCAAGGATGAATGGGAAAATTACGAAGTTGCCACTGGACTAAGGGAGAAATCAAAGAATGTAAGGGTTGCCAATTTAAGATCTGTTATGGATAGAGATTGTTTTAGAATCTTAAAAAACTTGAGATAACAGATGAAGACTGCAAAGATCCAGCAAAGTGCACTAAGGCACTAGAAAGTTATTTCAAACCAACCCAAAATGAGATTTACAAACAGTACATGTTTTACTCATGTGATAAAGGACCCAATGGAAATGTGGATCACTGGGTTTACAGACTGAGACAACTTTCAAAGTCTTGCAACTTTGAAGCAATGACTGACAGTTTGTTGAGAGACTGAATGGTTCTGGGGACGAAAGACAAGGCTATAAGAGCACGGATGTTTAGAGAGAATTTAGTCAATCTAAATGAAGCAGTTGACATAAAGCCAAACTTAAAAGTGCTTACAGCTCACTTATTATTGAAAAATGCTGTTTATCTTCAAAACCATGGTAGTTGTCCTTTTCTGCTGGATACATCATGCATCTGGCTACAGATGCGTCCTTGGTCTATTTTATCCTGCACTGCTTCACTCCATCAAAAAAATGCCAATCATGATGGGACTTCCAATGTGGCGAAATTTTTTTTTTTTTTTTTTTTTTTTATTTCTTTTTTGAGTATATATATACAGTAGATATTCAGAAATGGCAGGTGATACACTAGCTGACATAATCTTTTATAATATTCTCCTCAGATAGTATTTTAACACACAACCTTTACACAAAATTGTTGATATTATCCATATTTAAGTAACTAAAATTAACACATTATAACAAGAAAATACACAGCCTTAGTAACAACATTGGAATACTTTATTGCTTTGACACATTTGCACCTTGAAAGATAAATCTACTGGTTTTAAACAATGAGGTAAGGATCATTGGAAATATTAGGACTAGATGCCATCAAATAGTTTGTTCCATATATTCCATCTTCTGTTAAAAATATGTTCCTTCGAACTGATTTTTTGTAGCATGTGCTGCTCTAAGTATTTCTTTTTAACCTGTAACTGGAGGGCAAAAATATTTAATGCACATTTTTTTCTAGAAGACTGAAAAATATAGCTTCTTGCTATCATAAGAACAAAGTTGAGGGCCAGAAATGGACATCATGCACGAAGTATCCCAGAATTTTCATTTCATTTTGTACATTCCTTGATGTTTTAGGGTAGCTCATTCCACAGCGATGGGCCACTCACACTGAAAGATCTTGATGCAAATGTGTGTCAACTTGTTTTTGGTACATGAAGATTGTTTGTGAAGGTAGAGGATCTGAGTCCTTCTCTGAGCACTAGTTTAGGAGTCAGGATGTTTTGCAGATATTCTGGAGCATTTCCGTGTAGGCATTTGTAGACAAGCACAATTATCTTGAACTCAATCCTGGCAGCAATTGGAAGCCAGTGCAGCTGCTTTCTGGATCCTGTTGAGCTTTCATGTTTTGTTCTGTTGAGGACTAATTTGGCAGCTATATTTTGAACTCTTTGCAATTTCTTAATTAAATTTTTTGGTAGGCCAAACAGTACACTGTTGCAAAAATCCAGATGTGATGTAACCAAACCTAAAACAAGAGTATGAGTGGCTTTTGTTGTGAGAGTAGATCTGATGTTCCTGATTCTGTGAATGTTTAGCATAGCTACTTCGCACTTGTGGGTAATGTGTTGTTTAAAGCTAAGTTGACTGTCTAAGTAGACTCCCAGATATCTTATATCAACACTTAAACTTACATCTTCACCACACACCTTTAAATAGTTTGAAGAACACTTTCTCAATTGCTTTGGATGACCAAAAAGGATAAATTCAGTTTTTGAGCTATTCATTTTAAGCCTGTTGGAATCCATCCATTGTTTTATCTCTTCTGCACAGTTTTCTAGGGATCTAAGAGCTGTGGCTTCTGCCGAGATGTTATTTGTAGAGAATGTTAATTTGATTGCATGGTCATCTGCATATTCGTGCAATGACATATGAGCTGGAACTATATACTTCATGGTACTTGCATAGTTGGAGTGGAGAATTGGACCAGCACAACTGCCCTGCCGTACTGAGAAATTTAGTTGGGTTTTATCAGAATAACTATCACCTATGTTCACACAGAATGATCTTGGTTGTAGATAGTTATTAAACCATTTCAAAGCATTTCCTGATATGCCATATTGTTTCTGCAAAACTTCAAGTAAAATATCATGATCAACTGTGTCAAATGCTGCTGACAGATCAATTGCCATCATTACAGTAACTTCCTGACGTTCCATGGCCCACAGAATGTCATTTGTTAATTTCACAAGGGCAGTTTCACAAGAAAACCCCTGTCTGTAAGCTGACTGATAATCAGGAAAAAGATTTTGGGATTCCACATGCTCATTAAATTGCTTCAGAACTGCTTTTTCTAGAACCTTGGACAGAAATGATAAATTACTTACTGGTCTGTAGTTAAATAGTTCCAAGTCCTTTCTTTTTGAGGAGTGGTCTGATTATTGCATTCTTCCATTTACTTGGAAAGGTACCAGTTTGCAATGACTTATTGATGATCAGAATTATGTGCTTAATAATGGCACCAAGAACGTTTTTAAATACTTTGGTTGGAATCACATCTAATTCACAGGTTTTGCTAGGCATGTCACATATTATGTTTTTTACTTCATCTTCACTTAGAGGAGCAAGGTTTTCTAATATTTTACAGTCCCTCTCTTGAGGTTCATATTTGGGACATCCTTCTGGATCTAATCTAATTTTCTTGATTTTGTTCAGGAAGAAATCAGTAAATTTATTGGCTAGATCTTCATTATCTATGTTTGCAGGAAAAGGGTTTTCTTTTGGGCCTCCAGTTAGTTCTGTGATCAATTTGTAAAGTTTTTTTGAGTCTCTGCCAAGTTCTAACTTTTATATTATCAGTTCATGAAATAATTCAATACAGAATGGGTTTTCCTTAATGTAGTAGTTCAGTACTTTTTTACCTTAAGTTTGGATAATTTTAAGTTTTGGAAATTAGTTGGTAACATTTTCTTCTCAATTTTTTAAGCCTTTGTTGAGACCAAGAAAAATGAAATGTGTTTTAGGGAACTGTAACCAAAAGTATACACTGTAGATGGCTAGACGCATTATGTATACTATGAAAGCATTGTTTATAGTTTTGGTGGGAAAGTTCTGAACTAATTTGCGTAATAAAAATGATTATTCTTGCTTGTGACCCAGTTCTAAAACCATTTATGTTGTATTTATTTCATCTCCTAGCAATAATTAAGCGTCCCTTGAAAAGGGGACACTTATTGTTTTCACCCCCAGTTTTCAGTCAGCCACTGCCGCCACATTATTGTCTCCCTGGAATATCTCCCTTGATATTAGGCCTATCCAAATGATATTTGGCAGTTATCTTCTAGTGGTGGTGGACCAGTTCACGCCCAGGTACCAATTCAGGCCCACCCTCAATTTTCTTGAAGATTTATTATTTATTATTGAGAAGAGGTTTACCACATCATAGATAATCATCAAATGGATCATTTACATTTGTAATTTATTGTTTAACTGTGATTGTTTTGGATAAATTTACGGGTGGGCGTGAATTGGTACCCGGGCGTGAATTGGTCCACCACCACTATAGGCTTGGGAAAAATTTTTGACAGGCATAAATTTGACCTTTATCAAGGTCACATGATCAAAAAATTTTGGTATGCATATTCCTGACATAAGAATCTAGGCGCCAGTCGATATTGGGATCAATCGGGCCATAATTGACTGATTGACGGGCGATTGATTATTGGTTGATAAAAAATTTGCTAAAATTAAGCCTTCAAGTCGCTTTTTATTGGTCCTAGGGGTTTGGGATGGTAAACCAACCTATAGGAAATCATGGGCAGGGAATCTTTTGGTGTGGTCGGATTTGACCTTAGGCCCCTCCTTCAAGGTCAAGCGAGAATAGCTAAACTTAAAAGTGCTTATAACTCGCTTATTATTGGTCCTAGATGTTTTGAGGGCAAAGCAACTTATAGGAAATCATGGGCTGGGAATCTTTTGATGTGGTCAGATTTGACCTTGGACCCCTCCTTCAAGGTCATACGAGGATAGCCAAACTTAAAAGTGGGCTTATAACTCGCTTATTATTGGTCCTAGAGGTTTGGGATGGTAAACCAACCTATAGGAAATCATGGACTGGGAATCTTCTGGTGTGGTTGGATTTACCCTTGGGCCCCTCCTTCAAGGTCAAACGAGGATAGCCAAACTTAAAAGTGCTTATAACTCGCTTATTATTGGTTCAAGACATTTGGGATGGTAAACCAACCTGTAGTTAATCATGGGCTGGGAATCTTTTGATGTGGTCAGATTTGACCTTGGGCCCCTCCTTCAAGGTCAAACAAGGATAGCAAAAGTTAACAGTGCTTATAACTCGCTTATGATTGGTCCTAGAGTTCTGCAATGTTAAACCTACTTGTTGGAAATCATGGGGCTGGGAATCTTCTGTTCAGATTTGACTTGGGTTCCTCCTTTAAGGTTAAACAAGGATAGGCAAATTTAAAAGTGTTTTTAGCTTGCTTATTATTGGTCCTAGGGTTTGCAATATGAAACCAACCTATGAGACATCATAAGGTAGGAGTCTTCTGATGTGGTTAGATTTGGCCTTGGGCCCTGTTTAGAGGTATACAGTTATAAATAGAGACTTTGGGAAAGGCTTAGAGGTATACAGTTATAAATAGAGACTTTGGGAAAGGCTAAGACAGTTGTAAAGTGGAGTATAAAATCCAGATGTTCAATGTATCAGTTTATGGGAATGACCTCCTCTTGAACTCTAAGATCCTTTTATAAAGGTAAACAGCAGTACTTAAATTCTAATTCTAATTTGACTTTTATAGCGCTTAATCTCCACTGAGTAGTGGACTCTAAGGTGCAACAAGACAATAGCAAAATGCAAATTCAAAGTCCAGGGACAGAAGTAGGTCGGCACCACGGAGAAGCCATCAGAGAAAATGAGCTAAGGAGGATAAGCCTTTGCGTAGAGATAGGTTTTGAGCTTCTTTCTAAAAGAGGCAATAGTGGGTGATGCACGAATGTCTTCAGGAAGCGAATTCCAAACAGTGGGAGCATCAAAGGCGAAACTGAAACCAAATTAAGCAATTTAGTGGACTTGTGAATTTTATGAAAAATTAAATTAAATCATATGAACAAAACCATATACATGTGTCTTTATAAAGGTGTGTCTGTGATTATACAATAAAATAGAGAGGGATATCTTTTATTTAACTATCTTTAGTTATTGTTCTTGAAAATATAATATATACACCAGAACTATAAACATGGTGTCGGGTGTGTGACTATTATAGAGGAATACATCTCATAATAGGATACAAATAGTGACAACAGGATATAGTACACAGCACAATCAAAATATTCAGAAAGGCTTTTTAATATCCCTGTTCCAGCTCCAATGGAGGTGAAAGGTGACTTACTTAGTAATTGGGCATTTTTCAAGGATGAATGGGAAAATTACGAAGTTGCCACTGGACTATGGGAGAAATCAAAGAATGTAAGGGTTGCCAATTTAAGATCTGTTATGGATAGAGATTGTTTTAGAATCTTAAAAAACTTGAGATAACAGATGAAGACTGCAAAGATCCAGCAAAGTGCACTAAGGCACTAGAAAGTTATTTCAAACCAACCCAAAATGAGATTTACAAACAGTACATGTTTTACTCATGTGATAAAGGACCCAATGGAAATGTGGATCACTGGGTTTACAGACTGAGACAACTTTCAAAGTCTTGCAACTTTGAAGCAATGACTGACAGTTTGTTGAGAGACTGAATGGTTCTGGGGACGAAAGACAAGGCTATAAGAGCACGGATGTTTAGAGAGAATTTAGTCAATCTAAATGAAGCAGTTGACATAAAGCCAAACTTAAAAGTGCTTACAGCTCACTTATTATTGAAAAATGCTGTTTATCTTCAAAACCATGGTAGTTGTCCTTTTCTGCTGGATACATCATGCATCTGGCTACAGATGCGTCCTTGGTCTATTTTATCCTGCACTGCTTCACTCCATCAAAAAAATGCCAATCATGATGGGACTTCCAATGTGGCGAAATTTTTTTTTTTTTTTTTTTTTTTTATTTCTTTTTTGAGTATATATATACAGTAGATATTCAGAAATGGCAGGTGATACACTAGCTGACATAATCTTTTATAATATTCTCCTCAGATAGTATTTTAACACACAACCTTTACACAAAATTGTTGATATTATCCATATTTAAGTAACTAAAATTAACACATTATAACAAGAAAATACACAGCCTTAGTAACAACATTGGAATGCTTTATTGCTTTGACACATTTGCACCTTGAAAGATAAATCTACTGGTTTTAAACAATGAGGTAAGGATCATTGGAAATATTAGGACTAGATGCCATCAAATAGTTTGTTCCATATATTCCATCTTCTGTTAAAAATATGTTCCTTCGAACTGATTTTTTGTAGCATGTGCTGCTCTAAGTATTTCTTTTTAACCTGTAACTGGAGGGCAAAAATATTTAATGCACATTTTTTTCTAGAAGACTGAAAAATATAGCTTCTTGCTATCATAAGAACAAAGTTGAGGGCCAGAAATGGACATCATGCACGAAGTATCCCAGAATTTTCATTTCATTTTGTACATTCCTTGATGTTTTAGGGTAGCTCATTCCACAGCGATGGGCCACTCACACTGAAAGATCTTGATGCAAATGTGTGTCAACTTGTTTTTGGTACATGAAGATTGTTTGTGAAGGTAGAGGATCTGAGTCCTTCTCTGAGCACTAGTTTAGGAGTCAGGATGTTTTGCAGATATTCTGGAGCATTTCCGTGTAGGCATTTGTAGACAAGCACAATTATCTTGAACTCAATCCTGGCAGCAATTGGAAGCCAGTGCAGCTGCTTTCTGGATCCTGTTGAGCTTTCATGTTTTGTTCTGTTGAGGACTAATTTGGCAGCTATATTTTGAACTCTTTGCAATTTCTTAATTAAATTTTTTGGTAGGCCAAACAGTACACTGTTGCAAAAATCCAGATGTGATGTAACCAAACCTAAAACAAGAGTATGAGTGGCTTTTGTTGTGAGAGTAGATCTGATGTTCCTGATTCTGTGAATGTTTAGCATAGCTACTTCGCACTTGTGGGTAATGTGTTGTTTAAAGCTAAGTTGACTGTCTAAGTAGACTCCCAGATATCTTATATCAACACTTAAACTTACATCTTCACCACACACCTTTAAATAGTTTGAAGAACACTTTCTCAATTGCTTTGGATGACCAAAAAGGATAAATTCAGTTTTTGAGCTATTCATTTTAAGCCTGTTGGAATCCATCCATTGTTTTATCTCTTCTGCACAGTTTTCTAGGGATCTAAGAGCTGTGGCTTCTGCCGAGATGTTATTTGTAGAGAATGTTAATTTGATTGCATGGTCATCTGCATATTCGTGCAATGACATATGAGCTGGAACTATATACTTCATGGTACTTGCATAGTTGGAGTGGAGAATTGGACCAGCACAACTGCCCTGCCGTACTGAGAAATTTAGTTGGGTTTTATCAGAATAACTATCACCTATGTTCACACAGAATGATCTTGGTTGTAGATAGTTATTAAACCATTTCAAAGCATTTCCTGATATGCCATATTGTTTCTGCAAAACTTCAAGTAAAATATCATGATCAACTGTGTCAAATGCTGCTGACAGATCAATTGCCATCATTACAGTAACTTCCTGACGTTCCATGGCCCACAGAATGTCATTTGTTAATTTCACAAGGGCAGTTTCACAAGAAAACCCCTGTCTGTAAGCTGACTGATAATCAGGAAAAAGATTTTGGGATTCCACATGCTCATTAAATTGCTTCAGAACTGCTTTTTCTAGAACCTTGGACAGAAATGATAAATTACTTACTGGTCTGTAGTTAAATAGTTCCAAGTCCTTTCTTTTTGAGGAGTGGTCTGATTATTGCATTCTTCCATTTACTTGGAAAGGTACCAGTTTGCAATGACTTATTGATGATCAGAGTTATGTGCTTAATAATGGCACCAAGAACGTTTTTAAATACTTTGGTTGGAATCACATCTAATTCACAGGTTTTGCTAGGCATGTCACATATTATGTTTTTTACTTCATCTTCACTTAGAGGAGCAAGGTTTTCTAATATTTTACAGTCCCTCTCTTGAGGTTCATATTTGGGACATCATTCTGGATCTAATCTAATTTTCTTGATTTTGTTCAGGAAGAAATCAGTAAATTTATTGGCTAGATCTTCATTATCTATGTTTGCAGGAAAAGGGTTTTCTTTTGGGCCTCCAGTTAGTTCTGTGATCAATTTGTAAAGTTTTTTTGAGTCTCTGCCAAGTTCTAACTTTTATATTATCAGTTCATGAAATAATTCAATACAGAATGGGTTTTCCATAATGTAGTAGTTCAGTACTTTTTTACCTTAAGTTTGGATAATTTTAAGTTTTGGAAATTAGTTGGTAACATTTTCTTCTCAATTTTTTAAGCCTTTGTTGAGACCAAGAAAAATGAAATGTGTTTTAGGGAACTGTAACCAAAAGTATACACTGTAGATGGCTAGACGCATTATGTATACTATGAAAGCATTGTTTATAGTTTTGGTGGGAAAGTTCTGAACTAATTTGCGTAATAAAAATGATTATTCTTGCTTGTGACCCAGTTCTAAAACCATTTATGTTGTATTTATTTCATCTCCTAGCAATAATTAAGCGTCCCTTGAAAAGGGGACACTTATTGTTTTCACCCCCAGTTTTCAGTCAGCCACTGCCGCCACATTATTGTCTCCCTGGAATATCTCCCTTGATATTAGGCCTATCCAAATGATATTTGGCAGTTATCTTCTAGTGGTGGTGGACCAGTTCACGCCCAGGTACCAATTCAGGCCCACCCTCAATTTTCTTGAAGATTTATTATTTATTATTGAGAAGAGGTTTACCACATCATAGATAATCATCAAATGGATCATTTACATTTGTAATTTATTGTTTAACTGTGATTGTTTTGGATAAATTTACGGGTGGGCGTGAATTGGTACCCGGGCGTGAATTGGTCCACCACCACTATAGGCTTGGGAAAAATTTTTGACAGGCATAAATTTGACCTTTATCAAGGTCACATGATCAAAAAATTTTGGTATGCATATTCCTGACATAAGAATCTAGGCGCCAGTCGATATTGGGATCAATCGGGCCATAATTGACTGATTGACGGGCGATTGATTATTGGTTGATAAAAAATTTGCTAAAATTAAGCCTTCAAGTCGCTTTTTATTGGTCCTAGGGGTTTGGGATGGTAAACCAACCTATAGGAAATCATGGGCAGGGAATCTTTTGGTGTGATCGGATTTGACCTTAGGCCCCTCCTTCAAGGTCAAGCGAGAATAGCTAAACTTAAAAGTGCTTATAACTCGCTTATTATTGGTCCTAGATGTTTTGAGGGCAAAGCAACTTATAGGAAATCATGGGCTGGGAATCTTTTGATGTGGTCAGATTTGACCTTGGACCCCTCCTTCAAGGTCATAAGAGGATAGCCAAACTTAAAAGTGGGCTTATAACTCGCTTATTATTGGTCCTAGAGGTTTGGGATGGTAAACCAACCTATATGAAATCATGGACTGGGAATCTTCTGGTGTGGTTGGATTTGCCCTTGGGCCCCTCCTTCAAGGTCAAATGAGGATAGCCAAACTTAAAAGTGCTTATAACTCGCTTATTATTGGTTGCTCGACCCCTGCTATGCCCCTGGATACAGAAATTTTGATGTCTGCTTATTGCTTAGTTGCGCCTTAGAGTCCTCTTATTTGGGGAGATTAAGCGCTATAAAAGTCCAATTAGAATTAGAATTCAAGACATTTGGGATGGTAAACCAACCTGTAGGAAATCATAAGCTGGGAATCTTCTGGTGTGGTCGGATTTGAGCTTGGACCCCTCCTTCAAGGTCAAACGAGGATAGCCAAACTTAAAAGTGCTTATAACTCGCTTATTATTGGTCCTAGAGGTTTGGGATGGTAAACCAACTTATAGGAAATCATGGGCTGGGAATCTTTTGATGTGGTCAGATTTGACCTTGGACCCCTCCTTCAAGGTCATACGAGGATAGCCAAACTTAAAAGTGCTTTTAACTTGCTTATTATTGGTCCTAGAGGTTTGCAATGTGAAACCACCTTATAGGAAATCATGGGCTGGGAATCTTTTGATGTGGTCAGATTTGACCTTGGGCCCCTCCTTTAAGGTCAAACAAGGACAGCCAAACTTAAAAGCGTTTATAACTCATTTATTATTGATCCTAGAGGTTTGCAATGTGAAACCAACTTGCAGGATATTGTGGACTGGGAATCTTCTGATGTCAGATTTGACCTTTGACCCCTCCTTCAAGGTCAAATGATGGTTCACTGGCTTTGGTGAGTTGTCTTTCCGGTGGATACAGATTTGCATCGGTTCTCCGATGCTTAGGTCTAGTTTTGAAAGTTTTTCGACTTTCAGCAAGGAGTTTTGTTGGCCATCTAGAGCAAAGGGTATTATAGGTATTGATCTCAAATTCGCAGGATATCTTCATCATTGCAAAATCTTGAGTGGGAATTTTTTGGCCTCATTTTTAAAAACAAGATGGCCGCCACGGGCATTTCTTTTCAGTCATGAAAAGTGCTTATAACTCCCTTATTATTGGTCCTACAGCTTTGCAATGTGAAACCAACTTATTGGAAATCATGGGCTAGGAGTCTTCTGATGTTGTCAGATTTGACCTTGGGCCCTTCCTTCAAGGTCAAACAAGGATAGCAAAAGTTAACAGTGCTTATAACTCGCTTATGATTGGTCCTAGAGTTCTGCAATGTTAAACCTACTTGTTGGAAATCATGGGCTGGGAATCTTCTGATGTGTTCAGATTTGACTTGGGTTCCTCCTTTAAGGTTAAACAAGGATAGGCAAATTTAAAAGAGCTTTTAGCTTGCTTATTATTGGTCCTAGGGTTTGCAATATGAAACCAACCTATGAGACATCATAAGGTAGGAGTCTTCTGATGTGGTTAGATTTGGCCTTGGGCCCTGTTTAGAGGTATACAGTTATAAATAGAGACTTTGGGAAAGGCTTAGAGGTATACAGTTATAAATAGAGACTTTGGGAAAGGCTAAGACAGTTGTAAAGTGGAGTATAAAATCCAGATGTTCAATGTATCAGTTTATGGGAATGACCTCCTCTTGAACTCTAAGATCCTTTTATAAAGGTAAACAGCAGTACTTAAATTCTAATTCTAATTTGACTTTTATAGCGCTTAATCTCCACTGAGTAGTGGACTCTAAGGTGCAATAAGACAATAGCAAAATGCAAATTCAAAGTCCAGGGACAAAAGTAGGTCGGCACCACGGAGAAGCCATCAGAGAAAATGAGCTAAGGAGGATAAGCCTTTGCGTAGAGATAGGTTTTGAGCTTCTTTCTAAAAGAGGCAATAGTGGGTGATGCACGAATGTCTTCAGGAAGCGAATTCCAAACAGTGGGAGCATCAAAGGCGAAACTGAAACCAAATTGCTTAGTGGACTTGTGAATTTTATGAAAAATTAAATTAAATCATATGAACAAAACCATATACATGTGTCTTTATAAAGGTGTGTCTGTGATTATACAATAAAATAGAGAGGGATATCTTTTATTTAACTATCTTTAGTTATTGTTCTTGAAAATATAATATATACACCAGAACTATAAACATGGTGTCGGGTGTGTGACTATTATAGAGGAATACATCTCATAATAGGATACAAATAGTGACAACAGGATATAGTACACAGCACAATCAAAATATTCAGAAAGGCTTTTTAATATCCCTGTTCCAGCTCCAATGGAGGTGAAAGGTGACTTACTTAGTAATTGGGCATTTTTCAAGGATGAATGGGAAAATTACGAAGTTGCCACTGGACTAAGGGAGAAATCAAAGAATGTAAGGGTTGCCAATTTAAGATCTGTTATGGATAGAGATTGTTTTAGAATCTTAAAAAACTTGAGATAACAGATGAAGACTGCAAAGATCCAGCAAAGTGCACTAAGGCACTAGAAAGTTATTTCAAACCAACCCAAAATGAGATTTACAAACAGTACATGTTTTACTCATGTGATAAAGGACCCAATGGAAATGTGGATCACTGGGTTTACAGACTGAGACAACTTTCAAAGTCTTGCAACTTTGAAGCAATGACTGACAGTTTGTTGAGAGACTGAATGGTTCTGGGGACGAAAGACAAGGCTATAAGAGCACGGATGTTTAGAGAGAATTTAGTCAATCTAAATGAAGCAGTTGACATAAAGCCAAACTTAAAAGTGCTTACAGCTCACTTATTATTGAAAAATGCTGTTTATCTTCAAAACCATGGTAGTTGTCCTTTTCTGCTGGATACATCATGCATCTGGCTACAGATGCGTCCTTGGTCTATTTTATCCTGCACTGCTTCACTCCATCAAAAAAATGCCAATCATGATGGGACTTCCAATGTGGCGAAATTTTTTTTTTTTTTTTTTTTTTATTTCTTTTTTGAGTATATATATACAGTAGATATTCAGAAATGGCAGGTGATACACTAGCTGACATAATCTTTTATAATATTCTCCTCAGATAGTATTTTAACACACAACCTTTACACAAAATTGTTGATATTATCCATATTTAAGTAACTAAAATTAACACATTATAACAAGAAAATACACAGCCTTAGTAACAACATTGGAATACTTTATTGCTTTGACACATTTGCACCTTGAAAGATAAATCTACTGGTTTTAAACAATGAGGTAAGGATCATTGGAAATATTAGGACTAGATGCCATCAAATAGTTTGTTCCATATATTCCATCTTCTGTTAAAAATATGTTCCTTCGAACTGATTTTTTGTAGCATGTGCTGCTCTAAGTATTTCTTTTTAACCTGTAACTGGAGGGCAAAAATATTTAATGCACATTTTTTTCTAGAAGACTGAAAAATATAGCTTCTTGCTATCATAAGAACAAAGTTGAGGGCCAGAAATGGACATCATGCACGAAGTATCCCAGAATTTTCATTTCATTTTGTACATTCCTTGATGTTTTAGGGTAGCTCATTCCACAGCGATGGGCCACTCACACTGAAAGATCTTGATGCAAATGTGTGTCAACTTGTTTTTGGTACATGAAGATTGTTTGTGAAGGTAGAGGATCTGAGTCCTTCTCTGAGCACTAGTTTAGGAGTCAGGATGTTTTGCAGATATTCTGGAGCATTTCCGTGTAGGCATTTGTAGACAAGCACAATTATCTTGAACTCAATCCTGGCAGCAATTGGAAGCCAGTGCAGCTGCTTTCTGGATCCTGTTGAGCTTTCATGTTTTGTTCTGTTGAGGACTAATTTGGCAGCTATATTTTGAACTCTTTGCAATTTCTTAATTAAATTTTTTGGTAGGCCAAACAGTACACTGTTGCAAAAATCCAGATGTGATGTAACCAAACCTAAAACAAGAGTATGAGTGGCTTTTGTTGTGAGAGTAGATCTGATGTTCCTGATTCTGTGAATGTTTAGCATAGCTACTTCGCACTTGTGGGTAATGTGTTGTTTAAAGCTAAGTTGACTGTCTAAGTAGACTCCCAGATATCTTATATCAACACTTAAACTTACATCTTCACCACACACCTTTAAATAGTTTGAAGAACACTTTCTCAATTGCTTTGGATGACCAAAAAGGATAAATTCAGTTTTTGAGCTATTCATTTTAAGCCTGTTGGAATCCATCCATTGTTTTATCTCTTCTGCACAGTTTTCTAGGGATCTAAGAGCTGTGGCTTCTGCCGAGATGTTATTTGTAGAGAATGTTAATTTGATTGCATGGTCATCTGCATATTCGTGCAATGACATATGAGCTGGAACTATATACTTCATGGTACTTGCATAGTTGGAGTGGAGAATTGGACCAGCACAACTGCCCTGCCGTACTGAGAAATTTAGTTGGGTTTTATCAGAATAACTATCACCTATGTTCACACAGAATGATCTTGGTTGTAGATAGTTATTAAACCATTTCAAAGCATTTCCTGATATGCCATATTGTTTCTGCAAAACTTCAAGTAAAATATCATGATCAACTGTGTCAAATGCTGCTGACAGATCAATTGCCATCATTACAGTAACTTCCTGACGTTCCATGGCCCACAGAATGTCATTTGTTAATTTCACAAGGGCAGTTTCACAAGAAAACCCCTGTCTGTAAGCTGACTGATAATCAGGAAAAAGATTTTGGGATTCCACATGCTCATTAAATTGCTTCAGAACTGCTTTTTCTAGAACCTTGGACAGAAATGATAAATTACTTACTGGTCTATAGTTAAATAGTTCCAAGTCCTTTCTTTTTGAGGAGTGGTCTGATTATTGCATTCTTCCATTTACTTGGAAAGGTACCAGTTTGCAATGACTTATTGATGATCAGAGTTATGTGCTTAATAATGGCACCAAGAACGTTTTTAAATACTTTGGTTGGAATCACATCTAATTCACAGGTTTTGCTAGGCATGTCACATATTATGTTTTTTACTTCATCTTCACTTAGAGGAGCAAGGTTTTCTAATATTTTACAGTCCCTCTCTTGAGGTTCATATTTGGGACATCCTTCTGGATCTAATCTAATTTTCTTGATTTTGTTCAGGAAGAAATCAGTAAATTTATTGGCTAGATCTTCATTATCTATGTTTGCAGGAAAAGGGTTTTCTTTTGGGCCTCCAGTTAGTTCTGTGATCAATTTGTAAAGTTTTTTTGAGTCTCTGCCAAGTTCTAACTTTTATATTATCAGTTCATGAAATAATTCAATACAGAATGGGTTTTCCTTAATGTAGTAGTTCAGTACTTTTTTACCTTAAGTTTGGATAATTTTAAGTTTTGGAAATTAGTTGGTAACATTTTCTTCTCAATTTTTTAAGCCTTTGTTGAGACCAAGAAAAATGAAATGTGTTTTAGCCTTTTAGGGAACTGTAACCAAAAGTATACACTGTAGATGGCTAGACGCATTATGTATACTATGAAAGCATTGTTTATAGTTTTGGTGGGAAAGTTCTGAACTAATTTGCGTAATAAAAATGATTATTCTTGCTTGTGACCCAGTTCTAAAACCATTTATGTTGTATTTATTTCATCTCCTAGCAATAATTAAGCGTCCCTTGAAAAGGGGACACTTATTGTTTTCACCCCCAGTTTTCAGTCAGCCACTGCCGCCACATTATTGTCTCCCTGGAATATCTCCCTTGATATTAGGCCTATCCAAATGATATTTGGCAGTTATCTTCTAGTGGTGGTGGACCAGTTCACGCCCAGGTACCAATTCAGGCCCACCCTCAATTTTCTTGAAGATTTATTATTTATTATTGAGAAGAGGTTTACCACATCATAGATAATCATCAAATGGATCATTTACATTTGTAATTTATTGTTTAACTGTGATTGTTTTGGATAAATTTACGGGTGGGCGTGAATTGGTACCCGGGCGTGAATTGGTCCACCACCACTATAGGCTTGGGAAAAATTTTTGACAGGCATAAATTTGACCTTTATCAAGGTCACATGATCAAAAAATTTTGGTATGCATATTCCTGACATAAGAATCTAGGCGCCAGTCGATATTGGGATCAATCGGGCCATAATTGACTGATTGACGGGCGATTGATTATTGGTTGATAAAAAATTTGCTAAAATTAAGCCTTCAAGTCGCTTTTTATTGGTCCTAGGGGTTTGGGATGGTAAACCAACCTATAGGAAATCATGGGCAGGGAATCTTTTGGTGTGGTCGGATTTGACCTTAGGCCCCTCCTTCAAGGTCAAGCGAGAATAGCTAAACTTAAAAGTGCTTATAACTCGCTTATTATTGGTCCTAGATGTTTTGAGGGCAAAGCAACTTATAGGAAATCATGGGCTGGGAATCTTTTGATGTGGTCAGATTTGACCTTGGACCCCTCCTTCAAGGTCATACGAGGATAGCCAAACTTAAAAGTGGGCTTATAACTCGCTTATTATTGGTCCTAGAGGTTTGGGATGGTAAACCAACCTATAGGAAATCATGGACTGGGAATCTTCTGGTGTGGTTGGATTTACCCTTGGGCCCCTCCTTCAAGGTCAAACGAGGATAGCCAAACTTAAAAGTGCTTATAACTCGCTTATTATTGGTTCAAGACATTTGGGATGGTAAACCAACCTGTAGTTAATCATGGGCTGGGAATCTTTTGATGTGGTCAGATTTGACCTTGGGCCCCTCCTTCAAGGTCAAACAAGGATAGCAAAAGTTAACAGTGCTTATAACTCGCTTATGATTGGTCCTAGAGTTCTGCAATGTTAAACCTACTTGTTGGAAATCATGGGGCTGGGAATCTTCTGTTCAGATTTGACTTGGGTTCCTCCTTTAAGGTTAAACAAGGATAGGCAAATTTAAAAGTGCTTTTAGCTTGCTTATTATTGGTCCTAGGGTTTGCAATATGAAACCAACCTATGAGACATCATAAGGTAGGAGTCTTCTGATGTGGTTAGATTTGGCCTTGGGCCCTGTTTAGAGGTATACAGTTATAAATAGAGACTTTGGGAAAGGCTTAGAGGTATACAGTTATAAATAGAGACTTTGGGAAAGGCTAAGACAGTTGTAAAGTGGAGTATAAAATCCAGATGTTCAATGTATCAGTTTATGGGAATGACCTCCTCTTGAACTCTAAGATCCTTTTATAAAGGTAAACAGCAGTACTTAAATTCTAATTCTAATTTGACTTTTATAGCGCTTAATCTCCACTGAGTAGTGGACTCTAAGGTGCAACAAGACAATAGCAAAATGCAAATTCAAAGTCCAGGGACAGAAGTAGGTCGGCACCACGGAGAAGCCATCAGAGAAAATGAGCTAAGGAGGATAAGCCTTTGCGTAGAGATAGGTTTTGAGCTTCTTTCTAAAAGAGGCAATAGTGGGTGATGCACGAATGTCTTCAGGAAGCGAATTCCAAACAGTGGGAGCATCAAAGGCGAAACTGAAACCAAATTAAGCAATTTAGTGGACTTGTGAATTTTATGAAAAATTAAATTAAATCATATGAACAAAACCATATACATGTGTCTTTATAAAGGTGTGTCTGTGATTATACAATAAAATAGAGAGGGATATCTTTTATTTAACTATCTTTAGTTATTGTTCTTGAAAATATAATATATACACCAGAACTATAAACATGGTGTCGGGTGTGTGACTATTATAGAGGAATACATCTCATAATAGGATACAAATAGTGACAACAGGATATAGTACACAGCACAATCAAAATATTCAGAAAGGCTTTTTAATATCCCTGTTCCAGCTCCAATGGAGGTGAAAGGTGACTTACTTAGTAATTGGGCATTTTTCAAGGATGAATGGGAAAATTACGAAGTTGCCACTGGACTAAGGGAGAAATCAAAGAATGTAAGGGTTGCCAATTTAAGATCTGTTATGGATAGAGATTGTTTTAGAATCTTAAAAAACTTGAGATAACAGATGAAGACTGCAAAGATCCAGCAAAGTGCACTAAGGCACTAGAAAGTTATTTCAAACCAACCCAAAATGAGATTTACAAACAGTACATGTTTTACTCATGTGATAAAGGACCCAATGGAAATGTGGATCACTGGGTTTACAGACTGAGACAACTTTCAAAGTCTTGCAACTTTGAAGCAATGACTGACAGTTTGTTGAGAGACTGAATGGTTCTGGGGACGAAAGACAAGGCTATAAGAGCACGGATGTTTAGAGAGAATTTAGTCAATCTAAATGAAGCAGTTGACATAAAGCCAAACTTAAAAGTGCTTACAGCTCACTTATTATTGAAAAATGCTGTTTATCTTCAAAACCATGGTAGTTGTCCTTTTCTGCTGGATACATCATGCATCTGGCTACAGATGCGTCCTTGGTCTATTTTATCCTGCACTGCTTCACTCCATCAAAAAAATGCCAATCATGATGGGACTTCCAATGTGGCGAAATTTTTTTTTTTTTTTTTTTTTTTATTTCTTTTTTGAGTATATATATACAGTAGATATTCAGAAATGGCAGGTGATACACTAGCTGACATAATCTTTTATAATATTCTCCTCAGATAGTATTTTAACACACAACCTTTACACAAAATTGTTGATATTATCCATATTTAAGTAACTAAAATTAACACATTATAACAAGAAAATACACAGCCTTAGTAACAACATTGGAATGCTTTATTGCTTTGACACATTTGCACCTTGAAAGATAAATCTACTGGTTTTAAACAATGAGGTAAGGATCATTGGAAATATTAGGACTAGATGCCATCAAATAGTTTGTTCCATATATTCCATCTTCTGTTAAAAATATGTTCCTTCGAACTGATTTTTTGTAGCATGTGCTGCTCTAAGTATTTCTTTTTAACCTGTAACTGGAGGGCAAAAATATTTAATGCACATTTTTTTCTAGAAGACTGAAAAATATAGCTTCTTGCTATCATAAGAACAAAGTTGAGGGCCAGAAATGGACATCATGCACGAAGTATCCCAGAATTTTCATTTCATTTTGTACATTCCTTGATGTTTTAGGGTAGCTCATTCCACAGCGATGGGCCACTCACACTGAAAGATCTTGATGCAAATGTGTGTCAACTTGTTTTTGGTACATGAAGATTGTTTGTGAAGGTAGAGGATCTGAGTCCTTCTCTGAGCACTAGTTTAGGAGTCAGGATGTTTTGCAGATATTCTGGAGCATTTCCGTGTAGGCATTTGTAGACAAGCACAATTATCTTGAACTCAATCCTGGCAGCAATTGGAAGCCAGTGCAGCTGCTTTCTGGATCCTGTTGAGCTTTCATGTTTTGTTCTGTTGAGGACTAATTTGGCAGCTATATTTTGAACTCTTTGCAATTTCTTAATTAAATTTTTTGGTAGGCCAAACAGTACACTGTTGCAAAAATCCAGATGTGATGTAACCAAACCTAAAACAAGAGTATGAGTGGCTTTTGTTGTGAGAGTAGATCTGATGTTCCTGATTCTGTGAATGTTTAGCATAGCTACTTCGCACTTGTGGGTAATGTGTTGTTTAAAGCTAAGTTGACTGTCTAAGTAGACTCCCAGATATCTTATATCAACACTTAAACTTACATCTTCACCACACACCTTTAAATAGTTTGAAGAACACTTTCTCAATTGCTTTGGATGACCAAAAAGGATAAATTCAGTTTTTGAGCTATTCATTTTAAGCCTGTTGGAATCCATCCATTGTTTTATCTCTTCTGCACAGTTTTCTAGGGATCTAAGAGCTGTGGCTTCTGCCGAGATGTTATTTGTAGAGAATGTTAATTTGATTGCATGGTCATCTGCATATTCGTGCAATGACATATGAGCTGGAACTATATACTTCATGGTACTTGCATAGTTGGAGTGGAGAATTGGACCAGCACAACTGCCCTGCCGTACTGAGAAATTTAGTTGGGTTTTATCAGAATAACTATCACCTATGTTCACACAGAATGATCTTGGTTGTAGATAGTTATTAAACCATTTCAAAGCATTTCCTGATATGCCATATTGTTTCTGCAAAACTTCAAGTAAAATATCATGATCAACTGTGTCAAATGCTGCTGACAGATCAATTGCCATCATTACAGTAACTTCCTGACGTTCCATGGCCCACAGAATGTCATTTGTTAATTTCACAAGGGCAGTTTCACAAGAAAACCCCTGTCTGTAAGCTGACTGATAATCAGGAAAAAGATTTTGGGATTCCACATGCTCATTAAATTGCTTCAGAACTGCTTTTTCTAGAACCTTGGACAGAAATGATAAATTACTTACTGGTCTGTAGTTAAATAGTTCCAAGTCCTTTCTTTTTGAGGAGTGGTCTGATTATTGCATTCTTCCATTTACTTGGAAAGGTACCAGTTTGCAATGACTTATTGATGATCAGAGTTATGTGCTTAATAATGGCACCAAGAACGTTTTTAAATACTTTGGTTGGAATCACATCTAATTCACAGGTTTTGCTAGGCATGTCACATATTATGTTTTTTACTTCATCTTCACTTAGAGGAGCAAGGTTTTCTAATATTTTACAGTCCCTCTCTTGAGGTTCATATTTGGGACATCCTTCTGGATCTAATCTAATTTTCTTGATTTTGTTCAGGAAGAAATCAGTAAATTTATTGGCTAGATCTTCATTATCTATGTTTGCAGGAAAAGGGTTTTCTTTTGGGCCTCCAGTTAGTTCTGTGATCAATTTGTAAAGTTTTTTTGAGTCTCTGCCAAGTTCTAACTTTTATATTATCAGTTCATGAAATAATTCAATACAGAATGGGTTTTCCTTAATGTAGTAGTTCAGTACTTTTTTACCTTAAGTTTGGATAATTTTAAGTTTTGGAAATTAGTTGGTAACATTTTCTTCTCAATTTTTTAAGCCTTTGTTGAGACCAAGAAAAATGAAATGTGTTTTAGGGAACTGTAACCAAAAGTATACACTGTAGATGGCTAGACGCATTATGTATACTATGAAAGCATTGTTTATAGTTTTGGTGGGAAAGTTCTGAACTAATTTGCGTAATAAAAATGATTATTCTTGCTTGTGACCCAGTTCTAAAACCATTTATGTTGTATTTATTTCATCTCCTAGCAATAATTAAGCGTCCCTTGAAAAGGGGACACTTATTGTTTTCACCCCCAGTTTTCAGTCAGCCACTGCCGCCACATTATTGTCTCCCTGGAATATCTCCCTTGATATTAGGCCTATCCAAATGATATTTGGCAGTTATCTTCTAGTGGTGGTGGACCAGTTCACGCCCAGGTACCAATTCAGGCCCACCCTCAATTTTCTTGAAGATTTATTATTTATTATTGAGAAGAGGTTTACCACATCATAGATAATCATCAAATGGATCATTTACATTTGTAATTTATTGTTTAACTGTGATTGTTTTGGATAAATTTACGGGTGGGCGTGAATTGGTACCCGGGCGTGAATTGGTCCACCACCACTATAGGCTTGGGAAAAATTTTTGACAGGCATAAATTTGACCTTTATCAAGGTCACATGATCAAAAAATTTTGGTATG
Organism: Sabellastarte sp. h YS-2021; assembly: GCA_964017235.1. Lineage (NCBI taxonomy): Eukaryota > Metazoa > Annelida > Polychaeta > Sabellida > Sabellidae > Sabellastarte > Sabellastarte sp. h YS-2021. The sequence goes on from OZ024936.1 coordinate 39,537,829, forward strand.
CATATTCCTGACATAAGAATCTAGGCGCCAGTCGATATTGGGATCAATCGGGCCATAATTGACTGATTGACGGGCGATTGATTATTGGTTGATAAAAAATTTGCTAAAATTAAGCCTTCAAGTCGCTTTTTATTGGTCCTAGGGGTTTGGGATGGTAAACCAACCTATAGGAAATCATGGGCAGGGAATCTTTTGGTGTGATCGGATTTGACCTTAGGCCCCTCCTTCAAGGTCAAGCGAGAATAGCTAAACTTAAAAGTGCTTATAACTCGCTTATTATTGGTCCTAGATGTTTTGAGGGCAAAGCAACTTATAGGAAATCATGGGCTGGGAATCTTTTGATGTGGTCAGATTTGACCTTGGACCCCTCCTTCAAGGTCATAAGAGGATAGCCAAACTTAAAAGTGGGCTTATAACTCGCTTATTATTGGTCCTAGAGGTTTGGGATGGTAAACCAACCTATATGAAATCATGGACTGGGAATCTTCTGGTGTGGTTGGATTTGCCCTTGGGCCCCTCCTTCAAGGTCAAATGAGGATAGCCAAACTTAAAAGTGCTTATAACTCGCTTATTATTGGTTGCTCGACCCCTGCTATGCCCCTGGATACAGAAATTTTGATGTCTGCTTATTGCTTAGTTGCGCCTTAGAGTCCTCTTATTTGGGGAGATTAAGCGCTATAAAAGTCCAATTAGAATTAGAATTCAAGACATTTGGGATGGTAAACCAACCTGTAGGAAATCATAAGCTGGGAATCTTCTGGTGTGGTCGGATTTGAGCTTGGACCCCTCCTTCAAGGTCAAACGAGGATAGCCAAACTTAAAAGTGCTTATAACTCGCTTATTATTGGTCCTAGAGGTTTGGGATGGTAAACCAACTTATAGGAAATCATGGGCTGGGAATCTTTTGATGTGGTCAGATTTGACCTTGGACCCCTCCTTCAAGGTCATACGAGGATAGCCAAACTTAAAAGTGCTTTTAACTTGCTTATTATTGGTCCTAGAGGTTTGCAATGTGAAACCACCTTATAGGAAATCATGGGCTGGGAATCTTTTGATGTGGTCAGATTTGACCTTGGGCCCCTCCTTTAAGGTCAAACAAGGACAGCCAAACTTAAAAGCGTTTATAACTCATTTATTATTGATCCTAGAGGTTTGCAATGTGAAACCAACTTGCAGGATATTGTGGACTGGGAATCTTCTGATGTCAGATTTGACCTTTGACCCCTCCTTCAAGGTCAAATGATGGTTCACTGGCTTTGGTGAGTTGTCTTTCCGGTGGATACAGATTTGCATCGGTTCTCCGATGCTTAGGTCTAGTTTTGAAAGTTTTTCGACTTTCAGCAAGGAGTTTTGTTGGCCATCTAGAGCAAAGGGTATTATAGGTATTGATCTCAAATTCGCAGGATATCTTCATCATTGCAAAATCTTGAGTGGGAATTTTTTGGCCTCATTTTTAAAAACAAGATGGCCGCCACGGGCATTTCTTTTCAGTCATGAAAAGTGCTTATAACTCCCTTATTATTGGTCCTACAGCTTTGCAATGTGAAACCAACTTATTGGAAATCATGGGCTAGGAGTCTTCTGATGTTGTCAGATTTGACCTTGGGCCCTTCCTTCAAGGTCAAACAAGGATAGCAAAAGTTAACAGTGCTTATAACTCGCTTATGATTGGTCCTAGAGTTCTGCAATGTTAAACCTACTTGTTGGAAATCATGGGCTGGGAATCTTCTGATGTGTTCAGATTTGACTTGGGTTCCTCCTTTAAGGTTAAACAAGGATAGGCAAATTTAAAAGAGCTTTTAGCTTGCTTATTATTGGTCCTAGGGTTTGCAATATGAAACCAACCTATGAGACATCATAAGGTAGGAGTCTTCTGATGTGGTTAGATTTGGCCTTGGGCCCTGTTTAGAGGTATACAGTTATAAATAGAGACTTTGGGAAAGGCTTAGAGGTATACAGTTATAAATAGAGACTTTGGGAAAGGCTAAGACAGTTGTAAAGTGGAGTATAAAATCCAGATGTTCAATGTATCAGTTTATGGGAATGACCTCCTCTTGAACTCTAAGATCCTTTTATAAAGGTAAACAGCAGTACTTAAATTCTAATTCTAATTTGACTTTTATAGCGCTTAATCTCCACTGAGTAGTGGACTCTAAGGTGCAATAAGACAATAGCAAAATGCAAATTCAAAGTCCAGGGACAAAAGTAGGTCGGCACCACGGAGAAGCCATCAGAGAAAATGAGCTAAGGAGGATAAGCCTTTGCGTAGAGATAGGTTTTGAGCTTCTTTCTAAAAGAGGCAATAGTGGGTGATGCACGAATGTCTTCAGGAAGCGAATTCCAAACAGTGGGAGCATCAAAGGCGAAACTGAAACCAAATTGCTTAGTGGACTTGTGAATTTTATGAAAAATTAAATTAAATCATATGAACAAAACCATATACATGTGTCTTTATAAAGGTGTGTCTGTGATTATACAATAAAATAGAGAGGGATATCTTTTATTTAACTATCTTTAGTTATTGTTCTTGAAAATATAATATATACACCAGAACTATAAACATGGTGTCGGGTGTGTGACTATTATAGAGGAATACATCTCATAATAGGATACAAATAGTGACAACAGGATATAGTACACAGCACAATCAAAATATTCAGAAAGGCTTTTTAATATCCCTGTTCCAGCTCCAATGGAGGTGAAAGGTGACTTACTTAGTAATTGGGCATTTTTCAAGGATGAATGGGAAAATTACGAAGTTGCCACTGGACTAAGGGAGAAATCAAAGAATGTAAGGGTTGCCAATTTAAGATCTGTTATGGATAGAGATTGTTTTAGAATCTTAAAAAACTTGAGATAACAGATGAAGACTGCAAAGATCCAGCAAAGTGCACTAAGGCACTAGAAAGTTATTTCAAACCAACCCAAAATGAGATTTACAAACAGTACATGTTTTACTCATGTGATAAAGGACCCAATGGAAATGTGGATCACTGGGTTTACAGACTGAGACAACTTTCAAAGTCTTGCAACTTTGAAGCAATGACTGACAGTTTGTTGAGAGACTGAATGGTTCTGGGGACGAAAGACAAGGCTATAAGAGCACGGATGTTTAGAGAGAATTTAGTCAATCTAAATGAAGCAGTTGACATAAAGCCAAACTTAAAAGTGCTTACAGCTCACTTATTATTGAAAAATGCTGTTTATCTTCAAAACCATGGTAGTTGTCCTTTTCTGCTGGATACATCATGCATCTGGCTACAGATGCGTCCTTGGTCTATTTTATCCTGCACTGCTTCACTCCATCAAAAAAATGCCAATCATGATGGGACTTCCAATGTGGCGAATTTTTTTTTTTTTTTTTTTTTTTTATTTCTTTTTTGAGTATATATATACAGTAGATATTCAGAAATGGCAGGTGATACACTAGCTGACATAATCTTTTATAATATTCTCCTCAGATAGTATTTTAACACACAACCTTTACACAAAATTGTTGATATTATCCATATTTAAGTAACTAAAATTAACACATTATAACAAGAAAATACACAGCCTTAGTAACAACATTGGAATACTTTATTGCTTTGACACATTTGCACCTTGAAAGATAAATCTACTGGTTTTAAACAATGAGGTAAGGATCATTGGAAATATTAGGACTAGATGCCATCAAATAGTTTGTTCCATATATTCCATCTTCTGTTAAAAATATGTTCCTTCGAACTGATTTTTTGTAGCATGTGCTGCTCTAAGTATTTCTTTTTAACCTGTAACTGGAGGGCAAAAATATTTAATGCACATTTTTTTCTAGAAGACTGAAAAATATAGCTTCTTGCTATCATAAGAACAAAGTTGAGGGCCAGAAATGGACATCATGCACGAAGTATCCCAGAATTTTCATTTCATTTTGTACATTCCTTGATGTTTTAGGGTAGCTCATTCCACAGCGATGGGCCACTCACACTGAAAGATCTTGATGCAAATGTGTGTCAACTTGTTTTTGGTACATGAAGATTGTTTGTGAAGGTAGAGGATCTGAGTCCTTCTCTGAGCACTAGTTTAGGAGTCAGGATGTTTTGCAGATATTCTGGAGCATTTCCGTGTAGGCATTTGTAGACAAGCACAATTATCTTGAACTCAATCCTGGCAGCAATTGGAAGCCAGTGCAGCTGCTTTCTGGATCCTGTTGAGCTTTCATGTTTTGTTCTGTTGAGGACTAATTTGGCAGCTATATTTTGAACTCTTTGCAATTTCTTAATTAAATTTTTTGGTAGGCCAAACAGTACACTGTCGCAAAAATCCAGATGTGATGTAACCAAACCTAAAACAAGAGTATGAGTGGCTTTTGTTGTGAGAGTAGATCTGATGTTCCTGATTCTGTGAATGTTTAGCATAGCTACTTCGCACTTGTGGGTAATGTGTTGTTTAAAGCTAAGTTGACTGTCTAAGTAGACTCCCAGATATCTTATATCAACACTTAAACTTACATCTTCACCACACACCTTTAAATAGTTTGAAGAACACTTTCTCAATTGCTTTGGATGACCAAAAAGGATAAATTCAGTTTTTGAGCTATTCATTTTAAGCCTGTTGGAATCCATCCATTGTTTTATCTCTTCTGCACAGTTTTCTAGGGATCTAAGAGCTGTGGCTTCTGCCGAGATGTTATTTGTAGAGAATGTTAATTTGATTGCATGGTCATCTGCATATTCGTGCAATGACATATGAGCTGGAACTATATACTTCATGGTACTTGCATAGTTGGAGTGGAGAATTGGACCAGCACAACTGCCCTGCCGTACTGAGAAATTTAGTTGGGTTTTATCAGAATAACTATCACCTATGTTCACACAGAATGATCTTGGTTGTAGATAGTTATTAAACCATTTCAAAGCATTTCCTGATATGCCATATTGTTTCTGCAAAACTTCAAGTAAAATATCATGATCAACTGTGTCAAATGCTGCTGACAGATCAATTGCCATCATTACAGTAACTTCCTGACGTTCCATGGCCCACAGAATGTCATTTGTTAATTTCACAAGGGCAGTTTCACAAGAAAACCCCTGTCTGTAAGCTGACTGATAATCAGGAAAAAGATTTTGGGATTCCACATGCTCATTAAATTGCTTCAGAACTGCTTTTTCTAGAACCTTGGACAGAAATGATAAATTACTTACTGGTCTATAGTTAAATAGTTCCAAGTCCTTTCTTTTTGAGGAGTGGTCTGATTATTGCATTCTTCCATTTACTTGGAAAGGTACCAGTTTGCAATGACTTATTGATGATCAGAGTTATGTGCTTAATAATGGCACCAAGAACGTTTTTAAATACTTTGGTTGGAATCACATCTAATTCACAGGTTTTGCTAGGCATGTCACATATTATGTTTTTTACTTCATCTTCACTTAGAGGAGCAAGGTTTTCTAATATTTTACAGTCCCTCTCTTGAGGTTCATATTTGGGACATCCTTCTGGATCTAATCTAATTTTCTTGATTTTGTTCAGGAAGAAATCAGTAAATTTATTGGCTAGATCTTCATTATCTATGTTTGCAGGAAAAGGGTTTTCTTTTGGGCCTCCAGTTAGTTCTGTGATCAATTTGTAAAGTTTTTTTGAGTCTCTGCCAAGTTCTAACTTTTATATTATCAGTTCATGAAATAATTCAATACAGAATGGGTTTTCCTTAATGTAGTAGTTCAGTACTTTTTTACCTTAAGTTTGGATAATTTTAAGTTTTGGAAATTAGTTGGTAACATTTTCTTCTCAATTTTTTAAGCCTTTGTTGAGACCAAGAAAAATGAAATGTGTTTTAGGGAACTGTAACCAAAAGTATACACTGTAGATGGCTAGACGCATTATGTATACTATGAAAGCATTGTTTATAGTTTTGGTGGGAAAGTTCTGAACTAATTTGCGTAATAAAAATGATTATTCTTGCTTGTGACCCAGTTCTAAAACCATTTATGTTGTATTTATTTCATCTCCTAGCAATAATTAAGCGTCCCTTGAAAAGGGGACACTTATTGTTTTCACCCCCAGTTTTCAGTCAGCCACTGCCGCCACATTATTGTCTCCCTGGAATATCTCCCTTGATATTAGGCCTATCCAAATGATATTTGGCAGTTATCTTCTAGTGGTGGTGGACCAGTTCACGCCCAGGTACCAATTCAGGCCCACCCTCAATTTTCTTGAAGATTTATTATTTATTATTGAGAAGAGGTTTACCACATCATAGATAATCATCAAATGGATCATTTACATTTGTAATTTATTGTTTAACTGTGATTGTTTTGGATAAATTTACGGGTGGGCGTGAATTGGTACCCGGGCGTGAATTGGTCCACCACCACTATAGGCTTGGGAAAAATTTTTGACAGGCATAAATTTGACCTTTATCAAGGTCACATGATCAAAAAATTTTGGTATGCATATTCCTGACATAAGAATCTAGGCGCCAGTCGATATTGGGATCAATCGGGCCATAATTGACTGATTGACGGGCGATTGATTATTGGTTGATAAAAAATTTGCTAAAATTAAGCCTTCAAGTCGCTTTTTATTGGTCCTAGGGGTTTGGGATGGTAAACCAACCTATAGGAAATCATGGGCAGGGAATCTTTTGGTGTGATCGGATTTGACCTTAGGCCCCTCCTTCAAGGTCAAGCGAGAATAGCTAAACTTAAAAGTGCTTATAACTCGCTTATTATTGGTCCTAGATGTTTTGAGGGCAAAGCAACTTATAGGAAATCATGGGCTGGGAATCTTTTGATGTGGTCAGATTTGACCTTGGACCCCTCCTTCAAGGTCATAAGAGGATAGCCAAACTTAAAAGTGGGCTTATAACTCGCTTATTATTGGTCCTAGAGGTTTGGGATGGTAAACCAACCTATATGAAATCATGGACTGGGAATCTTCTGGTGTGGTTGGATTTGCCCTTGGGCCCCTCCTTCAAGGTCAAATGAGGATAGCCAAACTTAAAAGTGCTTATAACTCGCTTATTATTGGTTGCTCGACCCCTGCTATGCCCCTGGATACAGAAATTTTGATGTCTGCTTATTGCTTAGTTGCGCCTTAGAGTCCTCTTATTTGGGGAGATTAAGCGCTATAAAAGTCCAATTAGAATTAGAATTCAAGACATTTGGGATGGTAAACCAACCTGTAGGAAATCATAAGCTGGGAATCTTCTGGTGTGGTCGGATTTGAGCTTGGACCCCTCCTTCAAGGTCAAACGAGGATAGCCAAACTTAAAAGTGCTTATAACTCGCTTATTATTGGTCCTAGAGGTTTGGGATGGTAAACCAACTTATAGGAAATCATGGGCTGGGAATCTTTTGATGTGGTCAGATTTGACCTTGGACCCCTCCTTCAAGGTCATACGAGGATAGCCAAACTTAAAAGTGCTTTTAACTTGCTTATTATTGGTCCTAGAGGTTTGCAATGTGAAACCACCTTATAGGAAATCATGGGCTGGGAATCTTTTGATGTGGTCAGATTTGACCTTGGGCCCCTCCTTTAAGGTCAAACAAGGACAGCCAAACTTAAAAGCGTTTATAACTCATTTATTATTGATCCTAGAGGTTTGCAATGTGAAACCAACTTGCAGGATATTGTGGACTGGGAATCTTCTGATGTCAGATTTGACCTTTGACCCCTCCTTCAAGGTCAAATGATGGTTCACTGGCTTTGGTGAGTTGTCTTTCCGGTGGATACAGATTTGCATCGGTTCTCCGATGCTTAGGTCTAGTTTTGAAAGTTTTTCGACTTTCAGCAAGGAGTTTTGTTGGCCATCTAGAGCAAAGGGTATTATAGGTATTGATCTCAAATTCGCAGGATATCTTCATCATTGCAAAATCTTGAGTGGGAATTTTTTGGCCTCATTTTTAAAAACAAGATGGCCGCCACGGGCATTTCTTTTCAGTCATGAAAAGTGCTTATAACTCCCTTATTATTGGTCCTACAGCTTTGCAATGTGAAACCAACTTATTGGAAATCATGGGCTAGGAGTCTTCTGATGTTGTCAGATTTGACCTTGGGCCCTTCCTTCAAGGTCAAACAAGGATAGCAAAAGTTAACAGTGCTTATAACTCGCTTATGATTGGTCCTAGAGTTCTGCAATGTTAAACCTACTTGTTGGAAATCATGGGCTGGGAATCTTCTGATGTGTTCAGATTTGACTTGGGTTCCTCCTTTAAGGTTAAACAAGGATAGGCAAATTTAAAAGAGCTTTTAGCTTGCTTATTATTGGTCCTAGGGTTTGCAATATGAAACCAACCTATGAGACATCATAAGGTAGGAGTCTTCTGATGTGGTTAGATTTGGCCTTGGGCCCTGTTTAGAGGTATACAGTTATAAATAGAGACTTTGGGAAAGGCTTAGAGGTATACAGTTATAAATAGAGACTTTGGGAAAGGCTAAGACAGTTGTAAAGTGGAGTATAAAATCCAGATGTTCAATGTATCAGTTTATGGGAATGACCTCCTCTTGAACTCTAAGATCCTTTTATAAAGGTAAACAGCAGTACTTAAATTCTAATTCTAATTTGACTTTTATAGCGCTTAATCTCCACTGAGTAGTGGACTCTAAGGTGCAATAAGACAATAGCAAAATGCAAATTCAAAGTCCAGGGACAAAAGTAGGTCGGCACCACGGAGAAGCCATCAGAGAAAATGAGCTAAGGAGGATAAGCCTTTGCGTAGAGATAGGTTTTGAGCTTCTTTCTAAAAGAGGCAATAGTGGGTGATGCACGAATGTCTTCAGGAAGCGAATTCCAAACAGTGGGAGCATCAAAGGCGAAACTGAAACCAAATTGCTTAGTGGACTTGTGAATTTTATGAAAAATTAAATTAAATCATATGAACAAAACCATATACATGTGTCTTTATAAAGGTGTGTCTGTGATTATACAATAAAATAGAGAGGGATATCTTTTATTTAACTATCTTTAGTTATTGTTCTTGAAAATATAATATATACACCAGAACTATAAACATGGTGTCGGGTGTGTGACTATTATAGAGGAATACATCTCATAATAGGATACAAATAGTGACAACAGGATATAGTACACAGCACAATCAAAATATTCAGAAAGGCTTTTTAATATCCCTGTTCCAGCTCCAATGGAGGTGAAAGGTGACTTACTTAGTAATTGGGCATTTTTCAAGGATGAATGGGAAAATTACGAAGTTGCCACTGGACTAAGGGAGAAATCAAAGAATGTAAGGGTTGCCAATTTAAGATCTGTTATGGATAGAGATTGTTTTAGAATCTTAAAAAACTTGAGATAACAGATGAAGACTGCAAAGATCCAGCAAAGTGCACTAAGGCACTAGAAAGTTATTTCAAACCAACCCAAAATGAGATTTACAAACAGTACATGTTTTACTCATGTGATAAAGGACCCAATGGAAATGTGGATCACTGGGTTTACAGACTGAGACAACTTTCAAAGTCTTGCAACTTTGAAGCAATGACTGACAGTTTGTTGAGAGACTGAATGGTTCTGGGGACGAAAGACAAGGCTATAAGAGCACGGATGTTTAGAGAGAATTTAGTCAATCTAAATGAAGCAGTTGACATAAAGCCAAACTTAAAAGTGCTTACAGCTCACTTATTATTGAAAAATGCTGTTTATCTTCAAAACCATGGTAGTTGTCCTTTTCTGCTGGATACATCATGCATCTGGCTACAGATGCGTCCTTGGTCTATTTTATCCTGCACTGCTTCACTCCATCAAAAAAATGCCAATCATGATGGGACTTCCAATGTGGCGAATTTTTTTTTTTTTTTTTTTTTTTTATTTCTTTTTTGAGTATATATATACAGTAGATATTCAGAAATGGCAGGTGATACACTAGCTGACATAATCTTTTATAATATTCTCCTCAGATAGTATTTTAACACACAACCTTTACACAAAATTGTTGATATTATCCATATTTAAGTAACTAAAATTAACACATTATAACAAGAAAATACACAGCCTTAGTAACAACATTGGAATACTTTATTGCTTTGACACATTTGCACCTTGAAAGATAAATCTACTGGTTTTAAACAATGAGGTAAGGATCATTGGAAATATTAGGACTAGATGCCATCAAATAGTTTGTTCCATATATTCCATCTTCTGTTAAAAATATGTTCCTTCGAACTGATTTTTTGTAGCATGTGCTGCTCTAAGTATTTCTTTTTAACCTGTAACTGGAGGGCAAAAATATTTAATGCACATTTTTTTCTAGAAGACTGAAAAATATAGCTTCTTGCTATCATAAGAACAAAGTTGAGGGCCAGAAATGGACATCATGCACGAAGTATCCCAGAATTTTCATTTCATTTTGTACATTCCTTGATGTTTTAGGGTAGCTCATTCCACAGCGATGGGCCACTCACACTGAAAGATCTTGATGCAAATGTGTGTCAACTTGTTTTTGGTACATGAAGATTGTTTGTGAAGGTAGAGGATCTGAGTCCTTCTCTGAGCACTAGTTTAGGAGTCAGGATGTTTTGCAGATATTCTGGAGCATTTCCGTGTAGGCATTTGTAGACAAGCACAATTATCTTGAACTCAATCCTGGCAGCAATTGGAAGCCAGTGCAGCTGCTTTCTGGATCCTGTTGAGCTTTCATGTTTTGTTCTGTTGAGGACTAATTTGGCAGCTATATTTTGAACTCTTTGCAATTTCTTAATTAAATTTTTTGGTAGGCCAAACAGTACACTGTTGCAAAAATCCAGATGTGATGTAACCAAACCTAAAACAAGAGTATGAGTGGCTTTTGTTGTGAGAGTAGATCTGATGTTCCTGATTCTGTGAATGTTTAGCATAGCTACTTCGCACTTGTGGGTAATGTGTTGTTTAAAGCTAAGTTGACTGTCTAAGTAGACTCCCAGATATCTTATATCAACACTTAAACTTACATCTTCACCACACACCTTTAAATAGTTTGAAGAACACTTTCTCAATTGCTTTGGATGACCAAAAAGGATAAATTCAGTTTTTGAGCTATTCATTTTAAGCCTGTTGGAATCCATCCATTGTTTTATCTCTTCTGCACAGTTTTCTAGGGATCTAAGAGCTGTGGCTTCTGCCGAGATGTTATTTGTAGAGAATGTTAATTTGATTGCATGGTCATCTGCATATTCGTGCAATGACATATGAGCTGGAACTATATACTTCATGGTACTTGCATAGTTGGAGTGGAGAATTGGACCAGCACAACTGCCCTGCCGTACTGAGAAATTTAGTTGGGTTTTATCAGAATAACTATCACCTATGTTCACACAGAATGATCTTGGTTGTAGATAGTTATTAAACCATTTCAAAGCATTTCCTGATATGCCATATTGTTTCTGCAAAACTTCAAGTAAAATATCATGATCAACTGTGTCAAATGCTGCTGACAGATCAATTGCCATCATTACAGTAACTTCCTGACGTTCCATGGCCCACAGAATGTCATTTGTTAATTTCACAAGGGCAGTTTCACAAGAAAACCCCTGTCTGTAAGCTGACTGATAATCAGGAAAAAGATTTTGGGATTCCACATGCTCATTAAATTGCTTCAGAACTGCTTTTTCTAGAACCTTGGACAGAAATGATAAATTACTTACTGGTCTATAGTTAAATAGTTCCAAGTCCTTTCTTTTTGAGGAGTGGTCTGATTATTGCATTCTTCCATTTACTTGGAAAGGTACCAGTTTGCAATGACTTATTGATGATCAGAGTTATGTGCTTAATAATGGCACCAAGAACGTTTTTAAATACTTTGGTTGGAATCACATCTAATTCACAGGTTTTGCTAGGCATGTCACATATTATGTTTTTTACTTCATCTTCACTTAGAGGAGCAAGGTTTTCTAATATTTTACAGTCCCTCTCTTGAGGTTCATATTTGGGACATCCTTCTGGATCTAATCTAATTTTCTTGATTTTGTTCAGGAAGAAATCAGTAAATTTATTGGCTAGATCTTCATTATCTATGTTTGCAGGAAAAGGGTTTTCTTTTGGGCCTCCAGTTAGTTCTGTGATCAATTTGTAAAGTTTTTTTGAGTCTCTGCCAAGTTCTAACTTTTATATTATCAGTTCATGAAATAATTCAATACAGAATGGGTTTTCCTTAATGTAGTAGTTCAGTACTTTTTTACCTTAAGTTTGGATAATTTTAAGTTTTGGAAATTAGTTGGTAACATTTTCTTCTCAATTTTTTAAGCCTTTGTTGAGACCAAGAAAAATGAAATGTGTTTTAGCCTTTTAGGGAACTGTAACCAAAAGTATACACTGTAGATGGCTAGACGCATTATGTATACTATGAAAGCATTGTTTATAGTTTTGGTGGGAAAGTTCTGAACTAATTTGCGTAATAAAAATGATTATTCTTGCTTGTGACCCAGTTCTAAAACCATTTATGTTGTATTTATTTCATCTCCTAGCAATAATTAAGCGTCCCTTGAAAAGGGGACACTTATTGTTTTCACCCCCAGTTTTCAGTCAGCCACTGCCGCCACATTATTGTCTCCCTGGAATATCTCCCTTGATATTAGGCCTATCCAAATGATATTTGGCAGTTATCTTCTAGTGGTGGTGGACCAGTTCACGCCCAGGTACCAATTCAGGCCCACCCTCAATTTTCTTGAAGATTTATTATTTATTATTGAGAAGAGGTTTACCACATCATAGATAATCATCAAATGGATCATTTACATTTGTAATTTATTGTTTAACTGTGATTGTTTTGGATAAATTTACGGGTGGGCGTGAATTGGTACCCGGGCGTGAATTGGTCCACCACCACTATAGGCTTGGGAAAAATTTTTGACAGGCATAAATTTGACCTTTATCAAGGTCACATGATCAAAAAATTTTGGTATGCATATTCCTGACATAAGAATCTAGGCGCCAGTCGATATTGGGATCAATCGGGCCATAATTGACTGATTGACGGGCGATTGATTATTGGTTGATAAAAAATTTGCTAAAATTAAGCCTTCAAGTCGCTTTTTATTGGTCCTAGGGGTTTGGGATGGTAAACCAACCTATAGGAAATCATGGGCAGGGAATCTTTTGGTGTGGTCGGATTTGACCTTAGGCCCCTCCTTCAAGGTCAAGCGAGAATAGCTAAACTTAAAAGTGCTTATAACTCGCTTATTATTGGTCCTAGATGTTTTGAGGGCAAAGCAACTTATAGGAAATCATGGGCTGGGAATCTTTTGATGTGGTCAGATTTGACCTTGGACCCCTCCTTCAAGGTCATACGAGGATAGCCAAACTTAAAAGTGGGCTTATAACTCGCTTATTATTGGTCCTAGAGGTTTGGGATGGTAAACCAACCTATAGGAAATCATGGACTGGGAATCTTCTGGTGTGGTTGGATTTACCCTTGGGCCCCTCCTTCAAGGTCAAACGAGGATAGCCAAACTTAAAAGTGCTTATAACTCGCTTATTATTGGTTCAAGACATTTGGGATGGTAAACCAACCTGTAGTTAATCATGGGCTGGGAATCTTTTGATGTGGTCAGATTTGACCTTGGGCCCCTCCTTCAAGGTCAAACAAGGATAGCAAAAGTTAACAGTGCTTATAACTCGCTTATGATTGGTCCTAGAGTTCTGCAATGTTAAACCTACTTGTTGGAAATCATGGGGCTGGGAATCTTCTGTTCAGATTTGACTTGGGTTCCTCCTTTAAGGTTAAACAAGGATAGGCAAATTTAAAAGTGCTTTTAGCTTGCTTATTATTGGTCCTAGGGTTTGCAATATGAAACCAACCTATGAGACATCATAAGGTAGGAGTCTTCTGATGTGGTTAGATTTGGCCTTGGGCCCTGTTTAGAGGTATACAGTTATAAATAGAGACTTTGGGAAAGGCTTAGAGGTATACAGTTATAAATAGAGACTTTGGGAAAGGCTAAGACAGTTGTAAAGTGGAGTATAAAATCCAGATGTTCAATGTATCAGTTTATGGGAATGACCTCCTCTTGAACTCTAAGATCCTTTTATAAAGGTAAACAGCAGTACTTAAATTCTAATTCTAATTTGACTTTTATAGCGCTTAATCTCCACTGAGTAGTGGACTCTAAGGTGCAACAAGACAATAGCAAAATGCAAATTCAAAGTCCAGGGACAGAAGTAGGTCGGCACCACGGAGAAGCCATCAGAGAAAATGAGCTAAGGAGGATAAGCCTTTGCGTAGAGATAGGTTTTGAGCTTCTTTCTAAAAGAGGCAATAGTGGGTGATGCACGAATGTCTTCAGGAAGTGAATTCCAAACAGTGGGAGCATCAAAGGCGAAACTGAAACCAAATTAAGCAATTTAGTGGACTTGTGAATTTTATGAAAAATTAAATTAAATCATATGAACAAAACCATATACATGTGTCTTTATAAAGGTGTGTCTGTGATTATACAATAAAATAGAGAGGGATATCTTTTATTTAACTATCTTTAGTTATTGTTCTTGAAAATATAATATATACACCAGAACTATAAACATGGTGTCGGGTGTGTGACTATTATAGAGGAATACATCTCATAATAGGATACAAATAGTGACAACAGGATATAGTACACAGCACAATCAAAATATTCAGAAAGGCTTTTTAATATCCCTGTTCCAGCTCCAATGGAGGTGAAAGGTGACTTACTTAGTAATTGGGCATTTTTCAAGGATGAATGGGAAAATTACGAAGTTGCCACTGGACTAAGGGAGAAATCAAAGAATGTAAGGGTTGCCAATTTAAGATCTGTTATGGATAGAGATTGTTTTAGAATCTTAAAAAACTTGAGATAACAGATGAAGACTGCAAAGATCCAGCAAAGTGCACTAAGGCACTAGAAAGTTATTTCAAACCAACCCAAAATGAGATTTACAAACAGTACATGTTTTACTCATGTGATAAAGGACCCAATGGAAATGTGGATCACTGGGTTTACAGACTGAGACAACTTTCAAAGTCTTGCAACTTTGAAGCAATGACTGACAGTTTGTTGAGAGACTGAATGGTTCTGGGGACGAAAGACAAGGCTATAAGAGCACGGATGTTTAGAGAGAATTTAGTCAATCTAAATGAAGCAGTTGACATAAAGCCAAACTTAAAAGTGCTTACAGCTCACTTATTATTGAAAAATGCTGTTTATCTTCAAAACCATGGTAGTTGTCCTTTTCTGCTGGATACATCATGCATCTGGCTACAGATGCGTCCTTGGTCTATTTTATCCTGCACTGCTTCACTCCATCAAAAAAATGCCAATCATGATGGGACTTCCAATGTGGCGAAATTTTTTTTTTTTTTTTTTTTTATTTCTTTTTTGAGTATATATATACAGTAGATATTCAGAAATGGCAGGTGATACACTAGCTGACATAATCTTTTATAATATTCTCCTCAGATAGTATTTTAACACACAACCTTTACACAAAATTGTTGATATTATCCATATTTAAGTAACTAAAATTAACACATTATAACAAGAAAATACACAGCCTTAGTAACAACATTGGAATACTTTATTGCTTTGACACATTTGCACCTTGAAAGATAAATCTACTGGTTTTAAACAATGAGGTAAGGATCATTGGAAATATTAGGACTAGATGCCATCAAATAGTTTGTTCCATATATTCCATCTTCTGTTAAAAATATGTTCCTTCGAACTGATTTTTTGTAGCATGTGCTGCTCTAAGTATTTCTTTTTAACCTGTAACTGGAGGGCAAAAATATTTAATGCACATTTTTTTCTAGAAGACTGAAAAATATAGCTTCTTGCTATCATAAGAACAAAGTTGAGGGCCAGAAATGGACATCATGCACGAAGTATCCCAGAATTTTCATTTCATTTTGTACATTCCTTGATGTTTTAGGGTAGCTCATTCCACAGCGATGGGCCACTCACACTGAAAGATCTTGATGCAAATGTGTGTCAACTTGTTTTTGGTACATGAAGATTGTTTGTGAAGGTAGAGGATCTGAGTCCTTCTCTGAGCACTAGTTTAGGAGTCAGGATGTTTTGCAGATATTCTGGAGCATTTCCGTGTAGGCATTTGTAGACAAGCACAATTATCTTGAACTCAATCCTGGCAGCAATTGGAAGCCAGTGCAGCTGCTTTCTGGATCCTGTTGAGCTTTCATGTTTTGTTCTGTTGAGGACTAATTTGGCAGCTATATTTTGAACTCTTTGCAATTTCTTAATTAAATTTTTTGGTAGGCCAAACAGTACACTGTTGCAAAAATCCAGATGTGATGTAACCAAACCTAAAACAAGAGTATGAGTGGCTTTTGTTGTGAGAGTAGATCTGATGTTCCTGATTCTGTGAATGTTTAGCATAGCTACTTCGCACTTGTGGGTAATGTGTTGTTTAAAGCTAAGTTGACTGTCTAAGTAGACTCCCAGATATCTTATATCAACACTTAAACTTACATCTTCACCACACACCTTTAAATAGTTTGAAGAACACTTTCTCAATTGCTTTGGATGACCAAAAAGGATAAATTCAGTTTTTGAGCTATTCATTTTAAGCCTGTTGGAATCCATCCATTGTTTTATCTCTTCTGCACAGTTTTCTAGGGATCTAAGAGCTGTGGCTTCTGCCGAGATGTTATTTGTAGAGAATGTTAATTTGATTGCATGGTCATCTGCATATTCGTGCAATGACATATGAGCTGGAACTATATACTTCATGGTACTTGCATAGTTGGAGTGGAGAATTGGACCAGCACAACTGCCCTGCCGTACTGAGAAATTTAGTTGGGTTTTATCAGAATAACTATCACCTATGTTCACACAGAATGATCTTGGTTGTAGATAGTTATTAAACCATTTCAAAGCATTTCCTGATATGCCATATTGTTTCTGCAAAACTTCAAGTAAAATATCATGATCAACTGTGTCAAATGCTGCTGACAGATCAATTGCCATCATTACAGTAACTTCCTGACGTTCCATGGCCCACAGAATGTCATTTGTTAATTTCACAAGGGCAGTTTCACAAGAAAACCCCTGTCTGTAAGCTGACTGATAATCAGGAAAAAGATTTTGGGATTCCACATGCTCATTAAATTGCTTCAGAACTGCTTTTTCTAGAACCTTGGACAGAAATGATAAATTACTTACTGGTCTGTAGTTAAATAGTTCCAAGTCCTTTCTTTTTGAGGAGTGGTCTGATTATTGCATTCTTCCATTTACTTGGAAAGGTACCAGTTTGCAATGACTTATTGATGATCAGAGTTATGTGCTTAATAATGGCACCAAGAACGTTTTTAAATACTTTGGTTGGAATCACATCTAATTCACAGGTTTTGCTAGGCATGTCACATATTATGTTTTTTACTTCATCTTCACTTAGAGGAGCAAGGTTTTCTAATATTTTACAGTCCCTCTCTTGAGGTTCATATTTGGGACATCCTTCTGGATCTAATCTAATTTTCTTGATTTTGTTCAGGAAGAAATCAGTAAATTTATTGGCTAGATCTTCATTATCTATGTTTGCAGGAAAAGGGTTTTCTTTTGGGCCTCCAGTTAGTTCTGTGATCAATTTGTAAAGTTTTTTTGAGTCTCTGCCAAGTTCTAACTTTTATATTATCAGTTCATGAAATAATTCAATACAGAATGGGTTTTCCTTAATGTAGTAGTTCAGTACTTTTTTACCTTAAGTTTGGATAATTTTAAGTTTTGGAAATTAGTTGGTAACATTTTCTTCTCAATTTTTTAAGCCTTTGTTGAGACCAAGAAAAATGAAATGTGTTTTAGGGAACTGTAACCAAAAGTATACACTGTAGATGGCTAGACGCATTATGTATACTATGAAAGCATTGTTTATAGTTTTGGTGGGAAAGTTCTGAACTAATTTGCGTAATAAAAATGATTATTCTTGCTTGTGACCCAGTTCTAAAACCATTTATGTTGTATTTATTTCATCTCCTAGCAATAATTAAGCGTCCCTTGAAAAGGGGACACTTATTGTTTTCACCCCCAGTTTTCAGTCAGCCACTGCCGCCACATTATTGTCTCCCTGGAATATCTCCCTTGATATTAGGCCTATCCAAATGATATTTGGCAGTTATCTTCTAGTGGTGGTGGACCAGTTCACGCCCAGGTACCAATTCAGGCCCACCCTCAATTTTCTTGAAGATTTATTATTTATTATTGAGAAGAGGTTTACCACATCATAGATAATCATCAAATGGATCATTTACATTTGTAATTTATTGTTTAACTGTGATTGTTTTGGATAAATTTACGGGTGGGCGTGAATTGGTACCCGGGCGTGAATTGGTCCACCACCACTATAGGCTTGGGAAAAATTTTTGACAGGCATAAATTTGACCTTTATCAAGGTCACATGATCAAAAAATTTTGGTATGCATATTCCTGACATAAGAATCTAGGCGCCAGTCGATATTGGGATCAATCGGGCCATAATTGACTGATTGACGGGCGATTGATTATTGGTTGATAAAAAATTTGCTAAAATTAAGCCTTCAAGTCGCTTTTTATTGGTCCTAGGGGTTTGGGATGGTAAACCAACCTATAGGAAATCATGGGCAGGGAATCTTTTGGTGTGATCGGATTTGACCTTAGGCCCCTCCTTCAAGGTCAAGCGAGAATAGCTAAACTTAAAAGTGCTTATAACTCGCTTATTATTGGTCCTAGATGTTTTGAGGGCAAAGCAACTTATAGGAAATCATGGGCTGGGAATCTTTTGATGTGGTCAGATTTGACCTTGGACCCCTCCTTCAAGGTCATAAGAGGATAGCCAAACTTAAAAGTGGGCTTATAACTCGCTTATTATTGGTCCTAGAGGTTTGGGATGGTAAACCAACCTATATGAAATCATGGACTGGGAATCTTCTGGTGTGGTTGGATTTGCCCTTGGGCCCCTCCTTCAAGGTCAAATGAGGATAGCCAAACTTAAAAGTGCTTATAACTCGCTTATTATTGGTTGCTCGACCCCTGCTATGCCCCTGGATACAGAAATTTTGATGTCTGCTTATTGCTTAGTTGCGCCTTAGAGTCCTCTTATTTGGGGAGATTAAGCGCTATAAAAGTCCAATTAGAATTAGAATTCAAGACATTTGGGATGGTAAACCAACCTGTAGGAAATCATAAGCTGGGAATCTTCTGGTGTGGTCGGATTTGAGCTTGGACCCCTCCTTCAAGGTCAAACGAGGATAGCCAAACTTAAAAGTGCTTATAACTCGCTTATTATTGGTCCTAGAGGTTTGGGATGGTAAACCAACTTATAGGAAATCATGGGCTGGGAATCTTTTGATGTGGTCAGATTTGACCTTGGACCCCTCCTTCAAGGTCATACGAGGATAGCCAAACTTAAAAGTGCTTTTAACTTGCTTATTATTGGTCCTAGAGGTTTGCAATGTGAAACCACCTTATAGGAAATCATGGGCTGGGAATCTTTTGATGTGGTCAGATTTGACCTTGGGCCCCTCCTTTAAGGTCAAACAAGGACAGCCAAACTTAAAAGCGTTTATAACTCATTTATTATTGATCCTAGAGGTTTGCAATGTGAAACCAACTTGCAGGATATTGTGGACTGGGAATCTTCTGATGTCAGATTTGACCTTTGACCCCTCCTTCAAGGTCAAATGATGGTTCACTGGCTTTGGTGAGTTGTCTTTCCGGTGGATACAGATTTGCATCGGTTCTCCGATGCTTAGGTCTAGTTTTGAAAGTTTTTCGACTTTCAGCAAGGGGTTTTGTTGGCCATCTAGAGCAAAGGGTATTATAGGTATTGATCTCAAATTCGCAGGATATCTTCATCATTGCAAAATCTTGAGTGGGAATTTTTTGGCCTCATTTTTAAAAACAAGATGGCCGCCACGGGCATTTCTTTTCAGTCATGAAAAGTGCTTATAACTCCCTTATTATTGGTCCTACAGCTTTGCAATGTGAAACCAACTTATTGGAAATCATGGGCTAGGAGTCTTCTGATGTTGTCAGATTTGACCTTGGGCCCTTCCTTCAAGGTCAAACAAGGATAGCAAAAGTTAACAGTGCTTATAACTCGCTTATGATTGGTCCTAGAGTTCTGCAATGTTAAACCTACTTGTTGGAAATCATGGGCTGGGAATCTTCTGATGTGTTCAGATTTGACTTGGGTTCCTCCTTTAAGGTTAAACAAGGATAGGCGAATTTAAAAGAGCTTTTAGCTTGCTTATTATTGGTCCTAGGGTTTGCAATATGAAACCAACCTATGAGACATCATAAGGTAGGAGTCTTCTGATGTGGTTAGATTTGGCCTTGGGCCCTGTTTAGAGGTATACAGTTATAAATAGAGACTTTGGGAAAGGCTTAGAGGTATACAGTTATAAATAGAGACTTTGGGAAAGGCTAAGACAGTTGTAAAGTGGAGTATAAAATCCAGATGTTCAATGTATCAGTTTATGGGAATGACCTCCTCTTGAACTCTAAGATCCTTTTATAAAGGTAAACAGCAGTACTTAAATTCTAATTCTAATTTGACTTTTATAGCGCTTAATCTCCACTGAGTAGTGGACTCTAAGGTGCAATAAGACAATAGCAAAATGCAAATTCAAAGTCCAGGGACAAAAGTAGGTCGGCACCACGGAGAAGCCATCAGAGAAAATGAGCTAAGGAGGATAAGCCTTTGCGTAGAGATAGGTTTTGAGCTTCTTTCTAAAAGAGGCAATAGTGGGTGATGCACGAATGTCTTCAGGAAGCGAATTCCAAACAGTGGGAGCATCAAAGGCGAAACTGAAACCAAATTGCTTAGTGGACTTGTGAATTTTATGAAAAATTAAATTAAATCATATGAACAAAACCATATACATGTGTCTTTATAAAGGTGTGTCTGTGATTATACAATAAAATAGAGAGGGATATCTTTTATTTAACTATCTTTAGTTATTGTTCTTGAAAATATAATATATACACCAGAACTATAAACATGGTGTCGGGTGTGTGACTATTATAGAGGAATACATCTCATAATAGGATACAAATAGTGACAACAGGATATAGTACACAGCACAATCAAAATATTCAGAAAGGCTTTTTAATATCCCTGTTCCAGCTCCAATGGAGGTGAAAGGTGACTTACTTAGTAATTGGGCATTTTTCAAGGATGAATGGGAAAATTACGAAGTTGCCACTGGACTAAGGGAGAAATCAAAGAATGTAAGGGTTGCCAATTTAAGATCTGTTATGGATAGAGATTGTTTTAGAATCTTAAAAAACTTGAGATAACAGATGAAGACTGCAAAGATCCAGCAAAGTGCACTAAGGCACTAGAAAGTTATTTCAAACCAACCCAAAATGAGATTTACAAACAGTACATGTTTTACTCATGTGATAAAGGACCCAATGGAAATGTGGATCACTGGGTTTACAGACTGAGACAACTTTCAAAGTCTTGCAACTTTGAAGCAATGACTGACAGTTTGTTGAGAGACTGAATGGTTCTGGGGACGAAAGACAAGGCTATAAGAGCACGGATGTTTAGAGAGAATTTAGTCAATCTAAATGAAGCAGTTGACATAAAGCCAAACTTAAAAGTGCTTACAGCTCACTTATTATTGAAAAATGCTGTTTATCTTCAAAACCATGGTAGTTGTCCTTTTCTGCTGGATACATCATGCATCTGGCTACAGATGCGTCCTTGGTCTATTTTATCCTGCACTGCTTCACTCCATCAAAAAAATGCCAATCATGATGGGACTTCCAATGTGGCGAAATTTTTTTTTTTTTTTTTTTTTTTTATTTCTTTTTTGAGTATATATATACAGTAGATATTCAGAAATGGCAGGTGATACACTAGCTGACATAATCTTTTATAATATTCTCCTCAGATAGTATTTTAACACACAACCTTTACACAAAATTGTTGATATTATCCATATTTAAGTAACTAAAATTAACACATTATAACAAGAAAATACACAGCCTTAGTAACAACATTGGAATACTTTATTGCTTTGACACATTTGCACCTTGAAAGATAAATCTACTGGTTTTAAACAATGAGGTAAGGATCATTGGAAATATTAGGACTAGATGCCATCAAATAGTTTGTTCCATATATTCCATCTTCTGTTAAAAATATGTTCCTTCGAACTGATTTTTTGTAGCATGTGCTGCTCTAAGTATTTCTTTTTAACCTGTAACTGGAGGGCAAAAATATTTAATGCACATTTTTTTCTAGAAGACTGAAAAATATAGCTTCTTGCTATCATAAGAACAAAGTTGAGGGCCAGAAATGGACATCATGCACGAAGTATCCCAGAATTTTCATTTCATTTTGTACATTCCTTGATGTTTTAGGGTAGCTCATTCCACAGCGATGGGCCACTCACACTGAAAGATCTTGATGCAAATGTGTGTCAACTTGTTTTTGGTACATGAAGATTGTTTGTGAAGGTAGAGGATCTGAGTCCTTCTCTGAGCACTAGTTTAGGAGTCAGGATGTTTTGCAGATATTCTGGAGCATTTCCGTGTAGGCATTTGTAGACAAGCACAATTATCTTGAACTCAATCCTGGCAGCAATTGGAAGCCAGTGCAGCTGCTTTCTGGATCCTGTTGAGCTTTCATGTTTTGTTCTGTTGAGGACTAATTTGGCAGCTATATTTTGAACTCTTTGCAATTTCTTAATTAAATTTTTTGGTAGGCCAAACAGTACACTGTTGCAAAAATCCAGATGTGATGTAACCAAACCTAAAACAAGAGTATGAGTGGCTTTTGTTGTGAGAGTAGATCTGATGTTCCTGATTCTGTGAATGTTTAGCATAGCTACTTCGCACTTGTGGGTAATGTGTTGTTTAAAGCTAAGTTGACTGTCTAAGTAGACTCCCAGATATCTTATATCAACACTTAAACTTACATCTTCACCACACACCTTTAAATAGTTTGAAGAACACTTTCTCAATTGCTTTGGATGACCAAAAAGGATAAATTCAGTTTTTGAGCTATTCATTTTAAGCCTGTTGGAATCCATCCATTGTTTTATCTCTTCTGCACAGTTTTCTAGGGATCTAAGAGCTGTGGCTTCTGCCGAGATGTTATTTGTAGAGAATGTTAATTTGATTGCATGGTCATCTGCATATTCGTGCAATGACATATGAGCTGGAACTATATACTTCATGGTACTTGCATAGTTGGAGTGGAGAATTGGACCAGCACAACTGCCCTGCCGTACTGAGAAATTTAGTTGGGTTTTATCAGAATAACTATCACCTATGTTCACACAGAATGATCTTGGTTGTAGATAGTTATTAAACCATTTCAAAGCATTTCCTGATATGCCATATTGTTTCTGCAAAACTTCAAGTAAAATATCATGATCAACTGTGTCAAATGCTGCTGACAGATCAATTGCCATCATTACAGTAACTTCCTGACGTTCCATGGCCCACAGAATGTCATTTGTTAATTTCACAAGGGCAGTTTCACAAGAAAACCCCTGTCTGTAAGCTGACTGATAATCAGGAAAAAGATTTTGGGATTCCACATGCTCATTAAATTGCTTCAGAACTGCTTTTTCTAGAACCTTGGACAGAAATGATAAATTACTTACTGGTCTATAGTTAAATAGTTCCAAGTCCTTTCTTTTTGAGGAGTGGTCTGATTATTGCATTCTTCCATTTACTTGGAAAGGTACCAGTTTGCAATGACTTATTGATGATCAGAGTTATGTGCTTAATAATGGCACCAAGAACGTTTTTAAATACTTTGGTTGGAATCACATCTAATTCACAGGTTTTGCTAGGCATGTCACATATTATGTTTTTTACTTCATCTTCACTTAGAGGAGCAAGGTTTTCTAATATTTTACAGTCCCTCTCTTGAGGTTCATATTTGGGACATCCTTCTGGATCTAATCTAATTTTCTTGATTTTGTTCAGGAAGAAATCAGTAAATTTATTGGCTAGATCTTCATTATCTATGTTTGCAGGAAAAGGGTTTTCTTTTGGGCCTCCAGTTAGTTCTGTGATCAATTTGTAAAGTTTTTTTGAGTCTCTGCCAAGTTCTAACTTTTATATTATCAGTTCATGAAATAATTCAATACAGAATGGGTTTTCCTTAATGTAGTAGTTCAGTACTTTTTTACCTTAAGTTTGGATAATTTTAAGTTTTGGAAATTAGTTGGTAACATTTTCTTCTCAATTTTTTAAGCCTTTGTTGAGACCAAGAAAAATGAAATGTGTTTTAGCCTTTTAGGGAACTGTAACCAAAAGTATACACTGTAGATGGCTAGACGCATTATGTATACTATGAAAGCATTGTTTATAGTTTTGGTGGGAAAGTTCTGAACTAATTTGCGTAATAAAAATGATTATTCTTGCTTGTGACCCAGTTCTAAAACCATTTATGTTGTATTTATTTCATCTCCTAGCAATAATTAAGCGTCCCTTGAAAAGGGGACACTTATTGTTTTCACCCCCAGTTTTCAGTCAGCCACTGCCGCCACATTATTGTCTCCCTGGAATATCTCCCTTGATATTAGGCCTATCCAAATGATATTTGGCAGTTATCTTCTAGTGGTGGTGGACCAGTTCACGCCCAGGTACCAATTCAGGCCCACCCTCAATTTTCTTGAAGATTTATTATTTATTATTGAGAAGAGGTTTACCACATCATAGATAATCATCAAATGGATCATTTACATTTGTAATTTATTGTTTAACTGTGATTGTTTTGGATAAATTTACGGGTGGGCGTGAATTGGTACCCGGGCGTGAATTGGTCCACCACCACTATAGGCTTGGGAAAAATTTTTGACAGGCATAAATTTGACCTTTATCAAGGTCACATGATCAAAAAATTTTGGTATGCATATTCCTGACATAAGAATCTAGGCGCCAGTCGATATTGGGATCAATCGGGCCATAATTGACTGATTGACGGGCGATTGATTATTGGTTGATAAAAAATTTGCTAAAATTAAGCCTTCAAGTCGCTTTTTATTGGTCCTAGGGGTTTGGGATGGTAAACCAACCTATAGGAAATCATGGGCAGGGAATCTTTTGGTGTGGTCGGATTTGACCTTAGGCCCCTCCTTCAAGGTCAAGCGAGAATAGCTAAACTTAAAAGTGCTTATAACTCGCTTATTATTGGTCCTAGATGTTTTGAGGGCAAAGCAACTTATAGGAAATCATGGGCTGGGAATCTTTTGATGTGGTCAGATTTGACCTTGGACCCCTCCTTCAAGGTCATACGAGGATAGCCAAACTTAAAAGTGGGCTTATAACTCGCTTATTATTGGTCCTAGAGGTTTGGGATGGTAAACCAACCTATAGGAAATCATGGACTGGGAATCTTCTGGTGTGGTTGGATTTACCCTTGGGCCCCTCCTTCAAGGTCAAACGAGGATAGCCAAACTTAAAAGTGCTTATAACTCGCTTATTATTGGTTCAAGACATTTGGGATGGTAAACCAACCTGTAGTTAATCATGGGCTGGGAATCTTTTGATGTGGTCAGATTTGACCTTGGGCCCCTCCTTCAAGGTCAAACAAGGATAGCAAAAGTTAACAGTGCTTATAACTCGCTTATGATTGGTCCTAGAGTTCTGCAATGTTAAACCTACTTGTTGGAAATCATGGGGCTGGGAATCTTCTGTTCAGATTTGACTTGGGTTCCTCCTTTAAGGTTAAACAAGGATAGGCAAATTTAAAAGTGCTTTTAGCTTGCTTATTATTGGTCCTAGGGTTTGCAATATGAAACCAACCTATGAGACATCATAAGGTAGGAGTCTTCTGATGTGGTTAGATTTGGCCTTGGGCCCTGTTTAGAGGTATACAGTTATAAATAGAGACTTTGGGAAAGGCTTAGAGGTATACAGTTATAAATAGAGACTTTGGGAAAGGCTAAGACAGTTGTAAAGTGGAGTATAAAATCCAGATGTTCAATGTATCAGTTTATGGGAATGACCTCCTCTTGAACTCTAAGATCCTTTTATAAAGGTAAACAGCAGTACTTAAATTCTAATTCTAATTTGACTTTTATAGCGCTTAATCTCCACTGAGTAGTGGACTCTAAGGTGCAACAAGACAATAGCAAAATGCAAATTCAAAGTCCAGGGACAGAAGTAGGTCGGCACCACGGAGAAGCCATCAGAGAAAATGAGCTAAGGAGGATAAGCCTTTGCGTAGAGATAGGTTTTGAGCTTCTTTCTAAAAGAGGCAATAGTGGGTGATGCACGAATGTCTTCAGGAAGTGAATTCCAAACAGTGGGAGCATCAAAGGCGAAACTGAAACCAAATTAAGCAATTTAGTGGACTTGTGAATTTTATGAAAAATTAAATTAAATCATATGAACAAAACCATATACATGTGTCTTTATAAAGGTGTGTCTGTGATTATACAATAAAATAGAGAGGGATATCTTTTATTTAACTATCTTTAGTTATTGTTCTTGAAAATATAATATATACACCAGAACTATAAACATGGTGTCGGGTGTGTGACTATTATAGAGGAATACATCTCATAATAGGATACAAATAGTGACAACAGGATATAGTACACAGCACAATCAAAATATTCAGAAAGGCTTTTTAATATCCCTGTTCCAGCTCCAATGGAGGTGAAAGGTGACTTACTTAGTAATTGGGCATTTTTCAAGGATGAATGGGAAAATTACGAAGTTGCCACTGGACTAAGGGAGAAATCAAAGAATGTAAGGGTTGCCAATTTAAGATCTGTTATGGATAGAGATTGTTTTAGAATCTTAAAAAACTTGAGATAACAGATGAAGACTGCAAAGATCCAGCAAAGTGCACTAAGGCACTAGAAAGTTATTTCAAACCAACCCAAAATGAGATTTACAAACAGTACATGTTTTACTCATGTGATAAAGGACCCAATGGAAATGTGGATCACTGGGTTTACAGACTGAGACAACTTTCAAAGTCTTGCAACTTTGAAGCAATGACTGACAGTTTGTTGAGAGACTGAATGGTTCTGGGGACGAAAGACAAGGCTATAAGAGCACGGATGTTTAGAGAGAATTTAGTCAATCTAAATGAAGCAGTTGACATAAAGCCAAACTTAAAAGTGCTTACAGCTCACTTATTATTGAAAAATGCTGTTTATCTTCAAAACCATGGTAGTTGTCCTTTTCTGCTGGATACATCATGCATCTGGCTACAGATGCGTCCTTGGTCTATTTTATCCTGCACTGCTTCACTCCATCAAAAAAATGCCAATCATGATGGGACTTCCAATGTGGCGAAATTTTTTTTTTTTTTTTTTTTTTATTTCTTTTTTGAGTATATATATACAGTAGATATTCAGAAATGGCAGGTGATACACTAGCTGACATAATCTTTTATAATATTCTCCTCAGATAGTATTTTAACACACAACCTTTACACAAAATTGTTGATATTATCCATATTTAAGTAACTAAAATTAACACATTATAACAAGAAAATACACAGCCTTAGTAACAACATTGGAATACTTTATTGCTTTGACACATTTGCACCTTGAAAGATAAATCTACTGGTTTTAAACAATGAGGTAAGGATCATTGGAAATATTAGGACTAGATGCCATCAAATAGTTTGTTCCATATATTCCATCTTCTGTTAAAAATATGTTCCTTCGAACTGATTTTTTGTAGCATGTGCTGCTCTAAGTATTTCTTTTTAACCTGTAACTGGAGGGCAAAAATATTTAATGCACATTTTTTTCTAGAAGACTGAAAAATATAGCTTCTTGCTATCATAAGAACAAAGTTGAGGGCCAGAAATGGACATCATGCACGAAGTATCCCAGAATTTTCATTTCATTTTGTACATTCCTTGATGTTTTAGGGTAGCTCATTCCACAGCGATGGGCCACTCACACTGAAAGATCTTGATGCAAATGTGTGTCAACTTGTTTTTGGTACATGAAGATTGTTTGTGAAGGTAGAGGATCTGAGTCCTTCTCTGAGCACTAGTTTAGGAGTCAGGATGTTTTGCAGATATTCTGGAGCATTTCCGTGTAGGCATTTGTAGACAAGCACAATTATCTTGAACTCAATCCTGGCAGCAATTGGAAGCCAGTGCAGCTGCTTTCTGGATCCTGTTGAGCTTTCATGTTTTGTTCTGTTGAGGACTAATTTGGCAGCTATATTTTGAACTCTTTGCAATTTCTTAATTAAATTTTTTGGTAGGCCAAACAGTACACTGTTGCAAAAATCCAGATGTGATGTAACCAAACCTAAAACAAGAGTATGAGTGGCTTTTGTTGTGAGAGTAGATCTGATGTTCCTGATTCTGTGAATGTTTA
Organism: Sabellastarte sp. h YS-2021; assembly: GCA_964017235.1. Lineage (NCBI taxonomy): Eukaryota > Metazoa > Annelida > Polychaeta > Sabellida > Sabellidae > Sabellastarte > Sabellastarte sp. h YS-2021. Next base: position 39,566,076 of record OZ024936.1, read on the forward strand.
GCATAGCTACTTCGCACTTGTGGGTAATGTGTTGTTTAAAGCTAAGTTGACTGTCTAAGTAGACTCCCAGATATCTTATATCAACACTTAAACTTACATCTTCACCACACACCTTTAAATAGTTTGAAGAACACTTTCTCAATTGCTTTGGATGACCAAAAAGGATAAATTCAGTTTTTGAGCTATTCATTTTAAGCCTGTTGGAATCCATCCATTGTTTTATCTCTTCTGCACAGTTTTCTAGGGATCTAAGAGCTGTGGCTTCTGCCGAGATGTTATTTGTAGAGAATGTTAATTTGATTGCATGGTCATCTGCATATTCGTGCAATGACATATGAGCTGGAACTATATACTTCATGGTACTTGCATAGTTGGAGTGGAGAATTGGACCAGCACAACTGCCCTGCCGTACTGAGAAATTTAGTTGGGTTTTATCAGAATAACTATCACCTATGTTCACACAGAATGATCTTGGTTGTAGATAGTTATTAAACCATTTCAAAGCATTTCCTGATATGCCATATTGTTTCTGCAAAACTTCAAGTAAAATATCATGATCAACTGTGTCAAATGCTGCTGACAGATCAATTGCCATCATTACAGTAACTTCCTGACGTTCCATGGCCCACAGAATGTCATTTGTTAATTTCACAAGGGCAGTTTCACAAGAAAACCCCTGTCTGTAAGCTGACTGATAATCAGGAAAAAGATTTTGGGATTCCACATGCTCATTAAATTGCTTCAGAACTGCTTTTTCTAGAACCTTGGACAGAAATGATAAATTACTTACTGGTCTATAGTTAAATAGTTCCAAGTCCTTTCTTTTTGAGGAGTGGTCTGATTATTGCATTCTTCCATTTACTTGGAAAGGTACCAGTTTGCAATGACTTATTGATGATCAGAGTTATGTGCTTAATAATGGCACCAAGAACGTTTTTAAATACTTTGGTTGGAATCACATCTAATTCACAGGTTTTGCTAGGCATGTCACATATTATGTTTTTTACTTCATCTTCACTTAGAGGAGCAAGGTTTTCTAATATTTTACAGTCCCTCTCTTGAGGTTCATATTTGGGACATCCTTCTGGATCTAATCTAATTTTCTTGATTTTGTTCAGGAAGAAATCAGTAAATTTATTGGCTAGATCTTCATTATCTATGTTTGCAGGAAAAGGGTTTTCTTTTGGGCCTCCAGTTAGTTCTGTGATCAATTTGTAAAGTTTTTTTGAGTCTCTGCCAAGTTCTAACTTTTATATTATCAGTTCATGAAATAATTCAATACAGAATGGGTTTTCCTTAATGTAGTAGTTCAGTACTTTTTTACCTTAAGTTTGGATAATTTTAAGTTTTGGAAATTAGTTGGTAACATTTTCTTCTCAATTTTTTAAGCCTTTGTTGAGACCAAGAAAAATGAAATGTGTTTTAGCCTTTTAGGGAACTGTAACCAAAAGTATACACTGTAGATGGCTAGACGCATTATGTATACTATGAAAGCATTGTTTATAGTTTTGGTGGGAAAGTTCTGAACTAATTTGCGTAATAAAAATGATTATTCTTGCTTGTGACCCAGTTCTAAAACCATTTATGTTGTATTTATTTCATCTCCTAGCAATAATTAAGCGTCCCTTGAAAAGGGGACACTTATTGTTTTCACCCCCAGTTTTCAGTCAGCCACTGCCGCCACATTATTGTCTCCCTGGAATATCTCCCTTGATATTAGGCCTATCCAAATGATATTTGGCAGTTATCTTCTAGTGGTGGTGGACCAGTTCACGCCCAGGTACCAATTCAGGCCCACCCTCAATTTTCTTGAAGATTTATTATTTATTATTGAGAAGAGGTTTACCACATCATAGATAATCATCAAATGGATCATTTACATTTGTAATTTATTGTTTAACTGTGATTGTTTTGGATAAATTTACGGGTGGGCGTGAATTGGTACCCGGGCGTGAATTGGTCCACCACCACTATAGGCTTGGGAAAAATTTTTGACAGGCATAAATTTGACCTTTATCAAGGTCACATGATCAAAAAATTTTGGTATGCATATTCCTGACATAAGAATCTAGGCGCCAGTCGATATTGGGATCAATCGGGCCATAATTGACTGATTGACGGGCGATTGATTATTGGTTGATAAAAAATTTGCTAAAATTAAGCCTTCAAGTCGCTTTTTATTGGTCCTAGGGGTTTGGGATGGTAAACCAACCTATAGGAAATCATGGGCAGGGAATCTTTTGGTGTGGTCGGATTTGACCTTAGGCCCCTCCTTCAAGGTCAAGCGAGAATAGCTAAACTTAAAAGTGCTTATAACTCGCTTATTATTGGTCCTAGATGTTTTGAGGGCAAAGCAACTTATAGGAAATCATGGGCTGGGAATCTTTTGATGTGGTCAGATTTGACCTTGGACCCCTCCTTCAAGGTCATACGAGGATAGCCAAACTTAAAAGTGGGCTTATAACTCGCTTATTATTGGTCCTAGAGGTTTGGGATGGTAAACCAACCTATAGGAAATCATGGACTGGGAATCTTCTGGTGTGGTTGGATTTACCCTTGGGCCCCTCCTTCAAGGTCAAACGAGGATAGCCAAACTTAAAAGTGCTTATAACTCGCTTATTATTGGTTCAAGACATTTGGGATGGTAAACCAACCTGTAGTTAATCATGGGCTGGGAATCTTTTGATGTGGTCAGATTTGACCTTGGGCCCCTCCTTCAAGGTCAAACAAGGATAGCAAAAGTTAACAGTGCTTATAACTCGCTTATGATTGGTCCTAGAGTTCTGCAATGTTAAACCTACTTGTTGGAAATCATGGGGCTGGGAATCTTCTGTTCAGATTTGACTTGGGTTCCTCCTTTAAGGTTAAACAAGGATAGGCAAATTTAAAAGTGCTTTTAGCTTGCTTATTATTGGTCCTAGGGTTTGCAATATGAAACCAACCTATGAGACATCATAAGGTAGGAGTCTTCTGATGTGGTTAGATTTGGCCTTGGGCCCTGTTTAGAGGTATACAGTTATAAATAGAGACTTTGGGAAAGGCTTAGAGGTATACAGTTATAAATAGAGACTTTGGGAAAGGCTAAGACAGTTGTAAAGTGGAGTATAAAATCCAGATGTTCAATGTATCAGTTTATGGGAATGACCTCCTCTTGAACTCTAAGATCCTTTTATAAAGGTAAACAGCAGTACTTAAATTCTAATTCTAATTTGACTTTTATAGCGCTTAATCTCCACTGAGTAGTGGACTCTAAGGTGCAACAAGACAATAGCAAAATGCAAATTCAAAGTCCAGGGACAGAAGTAGGTCGGCACCACGGAGAAGCCATCAGAGAAAATGAGCTAAGGAGGATAAGCCTTTGCGTAGAGATAGGTTTTGAGCTTCTTTCTAAAAGAGGCAATAGTGGGTGATGCACGAATGTCTTCAGGAAGCGAATTCCAAACAGTGGGAGCATCAAAGGCGAAACTGAAACCAAATTAAGCAATTTAGTGGACTTGTGAATTTTATGAAAAATTAAATTAAATCATATGAACAAAACCATATACATGTGTCTTTATAAAGGTGTGTCTGTGATTATACAATAAAATAGAGAGGGATATCTTTTATTTAACTATCTTTAGTTATTGTTCTTGAAAATATAATATATACACCAGAACTATAAACATGGTGTCGGGTGTGTGACTATTATAGAGGAATACATCTCATAATAGGATACAAATAGTGACAACAGGATATAGTACACAGCACAATCAAAATATTCAGAAAGGCTTTTTAATATCCCTGTTCCAGCTCCAATGGAGGTGAAAGGTGACTTACTTAGTAATTGGGCATTTTTCAAGGATGAATGGGAAAATTACGAAGTTGCCACTGGACTAAGGGAGAAATCAAAGAATGTAAGGGTTGCCAATTTAAGATCTGTTATGGATAGAGATTGTTTTAGAATCTTAAAAAACTTGAGATAACAGATGAAGACTGCAAAGATCCAGCAAAGTGCACTAAGGCACTAGAAAGTTATTTCAAACCAACCCAAAATGAGATTTACAAACAGTACATGTTTTACTCATGTGATAAAGGACCCAATGGAAATGTGGATCACTGGGTTTACAGACTGAGACAACTTTCAAAGTCTTGCAACTTTGAAGCAATGACTGACAGTTTGTTGAGAGACTGAATGGTTCTGGGGACGAAAGACAAGGCTATAAGAGCACGGATGTTTAGAGAGAATTTAGTCAATCTAAATGAAGCAGTTGACATAAAGCCAAACTTAAAAGTGCTTACAGCTCACTTATTATTGAAAAATGCTGTTTATCTTCAAAACCATGGTAGTTGTCCTTTTCTGCTGGATACATCATGCATCTGGCTACAGATGCGTCCTTGGTCTATTTTATCCTGCACTGCTTCACTCCATCAAAAAAATGCCAATCATGATGGGACTTCCAATGTGGCGAAATTTTTTTTTTTTTTTTTTTTTTTATTTCTTTTTTGAGTATATATATACAGTAGATATTCAGAAATGGCAGGTGATACACTAGCTGACATAATCTTTTATAATATTCTCCTCAGATAGTATTTTAACACACAACCTTTACACAAAATTGTTGATATTATCCATATTTAAGTAACTAAAATTAACACATTATAACAAGAAAATACACAGCCTTAGTAACAACATTGGAATGCTTTATTGCTTTGACACATTTGCACCTTGAAAGATAAATCTACTGGTTTTAAACAATGAGGTAAGGATCATTGGAAATATTAGGACTAGATGCCATCAAATAGTTTGTTCCATATATTCCATCTTCTGTTAAAAATATGTTCCTTCGAACTGATTTTTTGTAGCATGTGCTGCTCTAAGTATTTCTTTTTAACCTGTAACTGGAGGGCAAAAATATTTAATGCACATTTTTTTCTAGAAGACTGAAAAATATAGCTTCTTGCTATCATAAGAACAAAGTTGAGGGCCAGAAATGGACATCATGCACGAAGTATCCCAGAATTTTCATTTCATTTTGTACATTCCTTGATGTTTTAGGGTAGCTCATTCCACAGCGATGGGCCACTCACACTGAAAGATCTTGATGCAAATGTGTGTCAACTTGTTTTTGGTACATGAAGATTGTTTGTGAAGGTAGAGGATCTGAGTCCTTCTCTGAGCACTAGTTTAGGAGTCAGGATGTTTTGCAGATATTCTGGAGCATTTCCGTGTAGGCATTTGTAGACAAGCACAATTATCTTGAACTCAATCCTGGCAGCAATTGGAAGCCAGTGCAGCTGCTTTCTGGATCCTGTTGAGCTTTCATGTTTTGTTCTGTTGAGGACTAATTTGGCAGCTATATTTTGAACTCTTTGCAATTTCTTAATTAAATTTTTTGGTAGGCCAAACAGTACACTGTTGCAAAAATCCAGATGTGATGTAACCAAACCTAAAACAAGAGTATGAGTGGCTTTTGTTGTGAGAGTAGATCTGATGTTCCTGATTCTGTGAATGTTTAGCATAGCTACTTCGCACTTGTGGGTAATGTGTTGTTTAAAGCTAAGTTGACTGTCTAAGTAGACTCCCAGATATCTTATATCAACACTTAAACTTACATCTTCACCACACACCTTTAAATAGTTTGAAGAACACTTTCTCAATTGCTTTGGATGACCAAAAAGGATAAATTCAGTTTTTGAGCTATTCATTTTAAGCCTGTTGGAATCCATCCATTGTTTTATCTCTTCTGCACAGTTTTCTAGGGATCTAAGAGCTGTGGCTTCTGCCGAGATGTTATTTGTAGAGAATGTTAATTTGATTGCATGGTCATCTGCATATTCGTGCAATGACATATGAGCTGGAACTATATACTTCATGGTACTTGCATAGTTGGAGTGGAGAATTGGACCAGCACAACTGCCCTGCCGTACTGAGAAATTTAGTTGGGTTTTATCAGAATAACTATCACCTATGTTCACACAGAATGATCTTGGTTGTAGATAGTTATTAAACCATTTCAAAGCATTTCCTGATATGCCATATTGTTTCTGCAAAACTTCAAGTAAAATATCATGATCAACTGTGTCAAATGCTGCTGACAGATCAATTGCCATCATTACAGTAACTTCCTGACGTTCCATGGCCCACAGAATGTCATTTGTTAATTTCACAAGGGCAGTTTCACAAGAAAACCCCTGTCTGTAAGCTGACTGATAATCAGGAAAAAGATTTTGGGATTCCACATGCTCATTAAATTGCTTCAGAACTGCTTTTTCTAGAACCTTGGACAGAAATGATAAATTACTTACTGGTCTGTAGTTAAATAGTTCCAAGTCCTTTCTTTTTGAGGAGTGGTCTGATTATTGCATTCTTCCATTTACTTGGAAAGGTACCAGTTTGCAATGACTTATTGATGATCAGAGTTATGTGCTTAATAATGGCACCAAGAACGTTTTTAAATACTTTGGTTGGAATCACATCTAATTCACAGGTTTTGCTAGGCATGTCACATATTATGTTTTTTACTTCATCTTCACTTAGAGGAGCAAGGTTTTCTAATATTTTACAGTCCCTCTCTTGAGGTTCATATTTGGGACATCCTTCTGGATCTAATCTAATTTTCTTGATTTTGTTCAGGAAGAAATCAGTAAATTTATTGGCTAGATCTTCATTATCTATGTTTGCAGGAAAAGGGTTTTCTTTTGGGCCTCCAGTTAGTTCTGTGATCAATTTGTAAAGTTTTTTTGAGTCTCTGCCAAGTTCTAACTTTTATATTATCAGTTCATGAAATAATTCAATACAGAATGGGTTTTCCTTAATGTAGTAGTTCAGTACTTTTTTACCTTAAGTTTGGATAATTTTAAGTTTTGGAAATTAGTTGGTAACATTTTCTTCTCAATTTTTTAAGCCTTTGTTGAGACCAAGAAAAATGAAATGTGTTTTAGCCTTTTAGGGAACTGTAACCAAAAGTATACACTGTAGATGGCTAGACGCATTATGTATACTATGAAAGCATTGTTTATAGTTTTGGTGGGAAAGTTCTGAACTAATTTGCGTAATAAAAATGATTATTCTTGCTTGTGACCCAGTTCTAAAACCATTTATGTTGTATTTATTTCATCTCCTAGCAATAATTAAGCGTCCCTTGAAAAGGGGACACTTATTGTTTTCACCCCCAGTTTTCAGTCAGCCACTGCCGCCACATTATTGTCTCCCTGGAATATCTCCCTTGATATTAGGCCTATCCAAATGATATTTGGCAGTTATCTTCTAGTGGTGGTGGACCAGTTCACGCCCAGGTACCAATTCAGGCCCACCCTCAATTTTCTTGAAGATTTATTATTTATTATTGAGAAGAGGTTTACCACATCATAGATAATCATCAAATGGATCATTTACATTTGTAATTTATTGTTTAACTGTGATTGTTTTGGATAAATTTACGGGTGGGCGTGAATTGGTACCCGGGCGTGAATTGGTCCACCACCACTATAGGCTTGGGAAAAATTTTTGACAGGCATAAATTTGACCTTTATCAAGGTCACATGATCAAAAAATTTTGGTATGCATATTCCTGACATAAGAATCTAGGCGCCAGTCGATATTGGGATCAATCGGGCCATAATTGACTGATTGACGGGCGATTGATTATTGGTTGATAAAAAATTTGCTAAAATTAAGCCTTCAAGTCGCTTTTTATTGGTCCTAGGGGTTTGGGATGGTAAACCAACCTATAGGAAATCATGGGCAGGGAATCTTTTGGTGTGGTCGGATTTGACCTTAGGCCCCTCCTTCAAGGTCAAGCGAGAATAGCTAAACTTAAAAGTGCTTATAACTCGCTTATTATTGGTCCTAGATGTTTTGAGGGCAAAGCAACTTATAGGAAATCATGGGCTGGGAATCTTTTGATGTGGTCAGATTTGACCTTGGACCCCTCCTTCAAGGTCATACGAGGATAGCCAAACTTAAAAGTGGGCTTATAACTCGCTTATTATTGGTCCTAGAGGTTTGGGATGGTAAACCAACCTATAGGAAATCATGGACTGGGAATCTTCTGGTGTGGTTGGATTTACCCTTGGGCCCCTCCTTCAAGGTCAAACGAGGATAGCCAAACTTAAAAGTGCTTATAACTCGCTTATTATTGGTTCAAGACATTTGGGATGGTAAACCAACCTGTAGTTAATCATGGGCTGGGAATCTTTTGATGTGGTCAGATTTGACCTTGGGCCCCTCCTTCAAGGTCAAACAAGGATAGCAAAAGTTAACAGTGCTTATAACTCGCTTATGATTGGTCCTAGAGTTCTGCAATGTTAAACCTACTTGTTGGAAATCATGGGGCTGGGAATCTTCTGTTCAGATTTGACTTGGGTTCCTCCTTTAAGGTTAAACAAGGATAGGCAAATTTAAAAGTGCTTTTAGCTTGCTTATTATTGGTCCTAGGGTTTGCAATATGAAACCAACCTATGAGACATCATAAGGTAGGAGTCTTCTGATGTGGTTAGATTTGGCCTTGGGCCCTGTTTAGAGGTATACAGTTATAAATAGAGACTTTGGGAAAGGCTTAGAGGTATACAGTTATAAATAGAGACTTTGGGAAAGGCTAAGACAGTTGTAAAGTGGAGTATAAAATCCAGATGTTCAATGTATCAGTTTATGGGAATGACCTCCTCTTGAACTCTAAGATCCTTTTATAAAGGTAAACAGCAGTACTTAAATTCTAATTCTAATTTGACTTTTATAGCGCTTAATCTCCACTGAGTAGTGGACTCTAAGGTGCAACAAGACAATAGCAAAATGCAAATTCAAAGTCCAGGGACAGAAGTAGGTCGGCACCACGGAGAAGCCATCAGAGAAAATGAGCTAAGGAGGATAAGCCTTTGCGTAGAGATAGGTTTTGAGCTTCTTTCTAAAAGAGGCAATAGTGGGTGATGCACGAATGTCTTCAGGAAGCGAATTCCAAACAGTGGGAGCATCAAAGGCGAAACTGAAACCAAATTAAGCAATTTAGTGGACTTGTGAATTTTATGAAAAATTAAATTAAATCATATGAACAAAACCATATACATGTGTCTTTATAAAGGTGTGTCTGTGATTATACAATAAAATAGAGAGGGATATCTTTTATTTAACTATCTTTAGTTATTGTTCTTGAAAATATAATATATACACCAGAACTATAAACATGGTGTCGGGTGTGTGACTATTATAGAGGAATACATCTCATAATAGGATACAAATAGTGACAACAGGATATAGTACACAGCACAATCAAAATATTCAGAAAGGCTTTTTAATATCCCTGTTCCAGCTCCAATGGAGGTGAAAGGTGACTTACTTAGTAATTGGGCATTTTTCAAGGATGAATGGGAAAATTACGAAGTTGCCACTGGACTAAGGGAGAAATCAAAGAATGTAAGGGTTGCCAATTTAAGATCTGTTATGGATAGAGATTGTTTTAGAATCTTAAAAAACTTGAGATAACAGATGAAGACTGCAAAGATCCAGCAAAGTGCACTAAGGCACTAGAAAGTTATTTCAAACCAACCCAAAATGAGATTTACAAACAGTACATGTTTTACTCATGTGATAAAGGACCCAATGGAAATGTGGATCACTGGGTTTACAGACTGAGACAACTTTCAAAGTCTTGCAACTTTGAAGCAATGACTGACAGTTTGTTGAGAGACTGAATGGTTCTGGGGACGAAAGACAAGGCTATAAGAGCACGGATGTTTAGAGAGAATTTAGTCAATCTAAATGAAGCAGTTGACATAAAGCCAAACTTAAAAGTGCTTACAGCTCACTTATTATTGAAAAATGCTGTTTATCTTCAAAACCATGGTAGTTGTCCTTTTCTGCTGGATACATCATGCATCTGGCTACAGATGCGTCCTTGGTCTATTTTATCCTGCACTGCTTCACTCCATCAAAAAAATGCCAATCATGATGGGACTTCCAATGTGGCGAAATTTTTTTTTTTTTTTTTTTTTTTATTTCTTTTTTGAGTATATATATACAGTAGATATTCAGAAATGGCAGGTGATACACTAGCTGACATAATCTTTTATAATATTCTCCTCAGATAGTATTTTAACACACAACCTTTACACAAAATTGTTGATATTATCCATATTTAAGTAACTAAAATTAACACATTATAACAAGAAAATACACAGCCTTAGTAACAACATTGGAATGCTTTATTGCTTTGACACATTTGCACCTTGAAAGATAAATCTACTGGTTTTAAACAATGAGGTAAGGATCATTGGAAATATTAGGACTAGATGCCATCAAATAGTTTGTTCCATATATTCCATCTTCTGTTAAAAATATGTTCCTTCGAACTGATTTTTTGTAGCATGTGCTGCTCTAAGTATTTCTTTTTAACCTGTAACTGGAGGGCAAAAATATTTAATGCACATTTTTTTCTAGAAGACTGAAAAATATAGCTTCTTGCTATCATAAGAACAAAGTTGAGGGCCAGAAATGGACATCATGCACGAAGTATCCCAGAATTTTCATTTCATTTTGTACATTCCTTGATGTTTTAGGGTAGCTCATTCCACAGCGATGGGCCACTCACACTGAAAGATCTTGATGCAAATGTGTGTCAACTTGTTTTTGGTACATGAAGATTGTTTGTGAAGGTAGAGGATCTGAGTCCTTCTCTGAGCACTAGTTTAGGAGTCAGGATGTTTTGCAGATATTCTGGAGCATTTCCGTGTAGGCATTTGTAGACAAGCACAATTATCTTGAACTCAATCCTGGCAGCAATTGGAAGCCAGTGCAGCTGCTTTCTGGATCCTGTTGAGCTTTCATGTTTTGTTCTGTTGAGGACTAATTTGGCAGCTATATTTTGAACTCTTTGCAATTTCTTAATTAAATTTTTTGGTAGGCCAAACAGTACACTGTTGCAAAAATCCAGATGTGATGTAACCAAACCTAAAACAAGAGTATGAGTGGCTTTTGTTGTGAGAGTAGATCTGATGTTCCTGATTCTGTGAATGTTTAGCATAGCTACTTCGCACTTGTGGGTAATGTGTTGTTTAAAGCTAAGTTGACTGTCTAAGTAGACTCCCAGATATCTTATATCAACACTTAAACTTACATCTTCACCACACACCTTTAAATAGTTTGAAGAACACTTTCTCAATTGCTTTGGATGACCAAAAAGGATAAATTCAGTTTTTGAGCTATTCATTTTAAGCCTGTTGGAATCCATCCATTGTTTTATCTCTTCTGCACAGTTTTCTAGGGATCTAAGAGCTGTGGCTTCTGCCGAGATGTTATTTGTAGAGAATGTTAATTTGATTGCATGGTCATCTGCATATTCGTGCAATGACATATGAGCTGGAACTATATACTTCATGGTACTTGCATAGTTGGAGTGGAGAATTGGACCAGCACAACTGCCCTGCCGTACTGAGAAATTTAGTTGGGTTTTATCAGAATAACTATCACCTATGTTCACACAGAATGATCTTGGTTGTAGATAGTTATTAAACCATTTCAAAGCATTTCCTGATATGCCATATTGTTTCTGCAAAACTTCAAGTAAAATATCATGATCAACTGTGTCAAATGCTGCTGACAGATCAATTGCCATCATTACAGTAACTTCCTGACGTTCCATGGCCCACAGAATGTCATTTGTTAATTTCACAAGGGCAGTTTCACAAGAAAACCCCTGTCTGTAAGCTGACTGATAATCAGGAAAAAGATTTTGGGATTCCACATGCTCATTAAATTGCTTCAGAACTGCTTTTTCTAGAACCTTGGACAGAAATGATAAATTACTTACTGGTCTGTAGTTAAATAGTTCCAAGTCCTTTCTTTTTGAGGAGTGGTCTGATTATTGCATTCTTCCATTTACTTGGAAAGGTACCAGTTTGCAATGACTTATTGATGATCAGAGTTATGTGCTTAATAATGGCACCAAGAACGTTTTTAAATACTTTGGTTGGAATCACATCTAATTCACAGGTTTTGCTAGGCATGTCACATATTATGTTTTTTACTTCATCTTCACTTAGAGGAGCAAGGTTTTCTAATATTTTACAGTCCCTCTCTTGAGGTTCATATTTGGGACATCCTTCTGGATCTAATCTAATTTTCTTGATTTTGTTCAGGAAGAAATCAGTAAATTTATTGGCTAGATCTTCATTATCTATGTTTGCAGGAAAAGGGTTTTCTTTTGGGCCTCCAGTTAGTTCTGTGATCAATTTGTAAAGTTTTTTTGAGTCTCTGCCAAGTTCTAACTTTTATATTATCAGTTCATGAAATAATTCAATACAGAATGGGTTTTCCTTAATGTAGTAGTTCAGTACTTTTTTACCTTAAGTTTGGATAATTTTAAGTTTTGGAAATTAGTTGGTAACATTTTCTTCTCAATTTTTTAAGCCTTTGTTGAGACCAAGAAAAATGAAATGTGTTTTAGGGAACTGTAACCAAAAGTATACACTGTAGATGGCTAGACGCATTATGTATACTATGAAAGCATTGTTTATAGTTTTGGTGGGAAAGTTCTGAACTAATTTGCGTAATAAAAATGATTATTCTTGCTTGTGACCCAGTTCTAAAACCATTTATGTTGTATTTATTTCATCTCCTAGCAATAATTAAGCGTCCCTTGAAAAGGGGACACTTATTGTTTTCACCCCCAGTTTTCAGTCAGCCACTGCCGCCACATTATTGTCTCCCTGGAATATCTCCCTTGATATTAGGCCTATCCAAATGATATTTGGCAGTTATCTTCTAGTGGTGGTGGACCAGTTCACGCCCAGGTACCAATTCAGGCCCACCCTCAATTTTCTTGAAGATTTATTATTTATTATTGAGAAGAGGTTTACCACATCATAGATAATCATCAAATGGATCATTTACATTTGTAATTTATTGTTTAACTGTGATTGTTTTGGATAAATTTACGGGTGGGCGTGAATTGGTACCCGGGCGTGAATTGGTCCACCACCACTATAGGCTTGGGAAAAATTTTTGACAGGCATAAATTTGACCTTTATCAAGGTCACATGATCAAAAAATTTTGGTATGCATATTCCTGACATAAGAATCTAGGCGCCAGTCGATATTGGGATCAATCGGGCCATAATTGACTGATTGACGGGCGATTGATTATTGGTTGATAAAAAATTTGCTAAAATTAAGCCTTCAAGTCGCTTTTTATTGGTCCTAGGGGTTTGGGATGGTAAACCAACCTATAGGAAATCATGGGCAGGGAATCTTTTGGTGTGATCGGATTTGACCTTAGGCCCCTCCTTCAAGGTCAAGCGAGAATAGCTAAACTTAAAAGTGCTTATAACTCGCTTATTATTGGTCCTAGATGTTTTGAGGGCAAAGCAACTTATAGGAAATCATGGGCTGGGAATCTTTTGATGTGGTCAGATTTGACCTTGGACCCCTCCTTCAAGGTCATAAGAGGATAGCCAAACTTAAAAGTGGGCTTATAACTCGCTTATTATTGGTCCTAGAGGTTTGGGATGGTAAACCAACCTATATGAAATCATGGACTGGGAATCTTCTGGTGTGGTTGGATTTGCCCTTGGGCCCCTCCTTCAAGGTCAAATGAGGATAGCCAAACTTAAAAGTGCTTATAACTCGCTTATTATTGGTTGCTCGACCCCTGCTATGCCCCTGGATACAGAAATTTTGATGTCTGCTTATTGCTTAGTTGCGCCTTAGAGTCCTCTTATTTGGGGAGATTAAGCGCTATAAAAGTCCAATTAGAATTAGAATTCAAGACATTTGGGATGGTAAACCAACCTGTAGGAAATCATAAGCTGGGAATCTTCTGGTGTGGTCGGATTTGAGCTTGGACCCCTCCTTCAAGGTCAAACGAGGATAGCCAAACTTAAAAGTGCTTATAACTCGCTTATTATTGGTCCTAGAGGTTTGGGATGGTAAACCAACTTATAGGAAATCATGGGCTGGGAATCTTTTGATGTGGTCAGATTTGACCTTGGACCCCTCCTTCAAGGTCATACGAGGATAGCCAAACTTAAAAGTGCTTTTAACTTGCTTATTATTGGTCCTAGAGGTTTGCAATGTGAAACCACCTTATAGGAAATCATGGGCTGGGAATCTTTTGATGTGGTCAGATTTGACCTTGGGCCCCTCCTTTAAGGTCAAACAAGGACAGCCAAACTTAAAAGCGTTTATAACTCATTTATTATTGATCCTAGAGGTTTGCAATGTGAAACCAACTTGCAGGATATTGTGGACTGGGAATCTTCTGATGTCAGATTTGACCTTTGACCCCTCCTTCAAGGTCAAATGATGGTTCACTGGCTTTGGTGAGTTGTCTTTCCGGTGGATACAGATTTGCATCGGTTCTCCGATGCTTAGGTCTAGTTTTGAAAGTTTTTCGACTTTCAGCAAGGAGTTTTGTTGGCCATCTAGAGCAAAGGGTATTATAGGTATTGATCTCAAATTCGCAGGATATCTTCATCATTGCAAAATCTTGAGTGGGAATTTTTTGGCCTCATTTTTAAAAACAAGATGGCCGCCACGGGCATTTCTTTTCAGTCATGAAAAGTGCTTATAACTCCCTTATTATTGGTCCTACAGCTTTGCAATGTGAAACCAACTTATTGGAAATCATGGGCTAGGAGTCTTCTGATGTTGTCAGATTTGACCTTGGGCCCTTCCTTCAAGGTCAAACAAGGATAGCAAAAGTTAACAGTGCTTATAACTCGCTTATGATTGGTCCTAGAGTTCTGCAATGTTAAACCTACTTGTTGGAAATCATGGGCTGGGAATCTTCTGATGTGTTCAGATTTGACTTGGGTTCCTCCTTTAAGGTTAAACAAGGATAGGCAAATTTAAAAGAGCTTTTAGCTTGCTTATTATTGGTCCTAGGGTTTGCAATATGAAACCAACCTATGAGACATCATAAGGTAGGAGTCTTCTGATGTGGTTAGATTTGGCCTTGGGCCCTGTTTAGAGGTATACAGTTATAAATAGAGACTTTGGGAAAGGCTTAGAGGTATACAGTTATAAATAGAGACTTTGGGAAAGGCTAAGACAGTTGTAAAGTGGAGTATAAAATCCAGATGTTCAATGTATCAGTTTATGGGAATGACCTCCTCTTGAACTCTAAGATCCTTTTATAAAGGTAAACAGCAGTACTTAAATTCTAATTCTAATTTGACTTTTATAGCGCTTAATCTCCACTGAGTAGTGGACTCTAAGGTGCAATAAGACAATAGCAAAATGCAAATTCAAAGTCCAGGGACAAAAGTAGGTCGGCACCACGGAGAAGCCATCAGAGAAAATGAGCTAAGGAGGATAAGCCTTTGCGTAGAGATAGGTTTTGAGCTTCTTTCTAAAAGAGGCAATAGTGGGTGATGCACGAATGTCTTCAGGAAGCGAATTCCAAACAGTGGGAGCATCAAAGGCGAAACTGAAACCAAATTGCTTAGTGGACTTGTGAATTTTATGAAAAATTAAATTAAATCATATGAACAAAACCATATACATGTGTCTTTATAAAGGTGTGTCTGTGATTATACAATAAAATAGAGAGGGATATCTTTTATTTAACTATCTTTAGTTATTGTTCTTGAAAATATAATATATACACCAGAACTATAAACATGGTGTCGGGTGTGTGACTATTATAGAGGAATACATCTCATAATAGGATACAAATAGTGACAACAGGATATAGTACACAGCACAATCAAAATATTCAGAAAGGCTTTTTAATATCCCTGTTCCAGCTCCAATGGAGGTGAAAGGTGACTTACTTAGTAATTGGGCATTTTTCAAGGATGAATGGGAAAATTACGAAGTTGCCACTGGACTAAGGGAGAAATCAAAGAATGTAAGGGTTGCCAATTTAAGATATGTTATGGATAGAGATTGTTTTAGAATCTTAAAAAACTTGAGATAACAGATGAAGACTGCAAAGATCCAGCAAAGTGCACTAAGGCACTAGAAAGTTATTTCAAACCAACCCAAAATGAGATTTACAAACAGTACATGTTTTACTCATGTGATAAAGGACCCAATGGAAATGTGGATCACTGGGTTTACAGACTGAGACAACTTTCAAAGTCTTGCAACTTTGAAGCAATGACTGACAGTTTGTTGAGAGACTGAATGGTTCTGGGGACGAAAGACAAGGCTATAAGAGCACGGATGTTTAGAGAGAATTTAGTCAATCTAAATGAAGCAGTTGACATAAAGCCAAACTTAAAAGTGCTTACAGCTCACTTATTATTGAAAAATGCTGTTTATCTTCAAAACCATGGTAGTTGTCCTTTTCTGCTGGATACATCATGCATCTGGCTACAGATGCGTCCTTGGTCTATTTTATCCTGCACTGCTTCACTCCATCAAAAAAATGCCAATCATGATGGGACTTCCAATGTGGCGAATTTTTTTTTTTTTTTTTTTTTTTTTATTTCTTTTTTGAGTATATATATACAGTAGATATTCAGAAATGGCAGGTGATACACTAGCTGACATAATCTTTTATAATATTCTCCTCAGATAGTATTTTAACACACAACCTTTACACAAAATTGTTGATATTATCCATATTTAAGTAACTAAAATTAACACATTATAACAAGAAAATACACAGCCTTAGTAACAACATTGGAATACTTTATTGCTTTGACACATTTGCACCTTGAAAGATAAATCTACTGGTTTTAAACAATGAGGTAAGGATCATTGGAAATATTAGGACTAGATGCCATCAAATAGTTTGTTCCATATATTCCATCTTCTGTTAAAAATATGTTCCTTCGAACTGATTTTTTGTAGCATGTGCTGCTCTAAGTATTTCTTTTTAACCTGTAACTGGAGGGCAAAAATATTTAATGCACATTTTTTTCTAGAAGACTGAAAAATATAGCTTCTTGCTATCATAAGAACAAAGTTGAGGGCCAGAAATGGACATCATGCACGAAGTATCCCAGAATTTTCATTTCATTTTGTACATTCCTTGATGTTTTAGGGTAGCTCATTCCACAGCGATGGGCCACTCACACTGAAAGATCTTGATGCAAATGTGTGTCAACTTGTTTTTGGTACATGAAGATTGTTTGTGAAGGTAGAGGATCTGAGTCCTTCTCTGAGCACTAGTTTAGGAGTCAGGATGTTTTGCAGATATTCTGGAGCATTTCCGTGTAGGCATTTGTAGACAAGCACAATTATCTTGAACTCAATCCTGGCAGCAATTGGAAGCCAGTGCAGCTGCTTTCTGGATCCTGTTGAGCTTTCATGTTTTGTTCTGTTGAGGACTAATTTGGCAGCTATATTTTGAACTCTTTGCAATTTCTTAATTAAATTTTTTGGTAGGCCAAACAGTACACTGTTGCAAAAATCCAGATGTGATGTAACCAAACCTAAAACAAGAGTATGAGTGGCTTTTGTTGTGAGAGTAGATCTGATGTTCCTGATTCTGTGAATGTTTAGCATAGCTACTTCGCACTTGTGGGTAATGTGTTGTTTAAAGCTAAGTTGACTGTCTAAGTAGACTCCCAGATATCTTATATCAACACTTAAACTTACATCTTCACCACACACCTTTAAATAGTTTGAAGAACACTTTCTCAATTGCTTTGGATGACCAAAAAGGATAAATTCAGTTTTTGAGCTATTCATTTTAAGCCTGTTGGAATCCATCCATTGTTTTATCTCTTCTGCACAGTTTTCTAGGGATCTAAGAGCTGTGGCTTCTGCCGAGATGTTATTTGTAGAGAATGTTAATTTGATTGCATGGTCATCTGCATATTCGTGCAATGACATATGAGCTGGAACTATATACTTCATGGTACTTGCATAGTTGGAGTGGAGAATTGGACCAGCACAACTGCCCTGCCGTACTGAGAAATTTAGTTGGGTTTTATCAGAATAACTATCACCTATGTTCACACAGAATGATCTTGGTTGTAGATAGTTATTAAACCATTTCAAAGCATTTCCTGATATGCCATATTGTTTCTGCAAAACTTCAAGTAAAATATCATGATCAACTGTGTCAAATGCTGCTGACAGATCAATTGCCATCATTACAGTAACTTCCTGACGTTCCATGGCCCACAGAATGTCATTTGTTAATTTCACAAGGGCAGTTTCACAAGAAAACCCCTGTCTGTAAGCTGACTGATAATCAGGAAAAAGATTTTGGGATTCCACATGCTCATTAAATTGCTTCAGAACTGCTTTTTCTAGAACCTTGGACAGAAATGATAAATTACTTACTGGTCTATAGTTAAATAGTTCCAAGTCCTTTCTTTTTGAGGAGTGGTCTGATTATTGCATTCTTCCATTTACTTGGAAAGGTACCAGTTTGCAATGACTTATTGATGATCAGAGTTATGTGCTTAATAATGGCACCAAGAACGTTTTTAAATACTTTGGTTGGAATCACATCTAATTCACAGGTTTTGCTAGGCATGTCACATATTATGTTTTTTACTTCATCTTCACTTAGAGGAGCAAGGTTTTCTAATATTTTACAGTCCCTCTCTTGAGGTTCATATTTGGGACATCCTTCTGGATCTAATCTAATTTTCTTGATTTTGTTCAGGAAGAAATCAGTAAATTTATTGGCTAGATCTTCATTATCTATGTTTGCAGGAAAAGGGTTTTCTTTTGGGCCTCCAGTTAGTTCTGTGATCAATTTGTAAAGTTTTTTTGAGTCTCTGCCAAGTTCTAACTTTTATATTATCAGTTCATGAAATAATTCAATACAGAATGGGTTTTCCTTAATGTAGTAGTTCAGTACTTTTTTACCTTAAGTTTGGATAATTTTAAGTTTTGGAAATTAGTTGGTAACATTTTCTTCTCAATTTTTTAAGCCTTTGTTGAGACCAAGAAAAATGAAATGTGTTTTAGCCTTTTAGGGAACTGTAACCAAAAGTATACACTGTAGATGGCTAGACGCATTATGTATACTATGAAAGCATTGTTTATAGTTTTGGTGGGAAAGTTCTGAACTAATTTGCGTAATAAAAATGATTATTCTTGCTTGTGACCCAGTTCTAAAACCATTTATGTTGTATTTATTTCATCTCCTAGCAATAATTAAGCGTCCCTTGAAAAGGGGACACTTATTGTTTTCACCCCCAGTTTTCAGTCAGCCACTGCCGCCACATTATTGTCTCCCTGGAATATCTCCCTTGATATTAGGCCTATCCAAATGATATTTGGCAGTTATCTTCTAGTGGTGGTGGACCAGTTCACGCCCAGGTACCAATTCAGGCCCACCCTCAATTTTCTTGAAGATTTATTATTTATTATTGAGAAGAGGTTTACCACATCATAGATAATCATCAAATGGATCATTTACATTTGTAATTTATTGTTTAACTGTGATTGTTTTGGATAAATTTACGGGTGGGCGTGAATTGGTACCCGGGCGTGAATTGGTCCACCACCACTATAGGCTTGGGAAAAATTTTTGACAGGCATAAATTTGACCTTTATCAAGGTCACATGATCAAAAAATTTTGGTATGCATATTCCTGACATAAGAATCTAGGCGCCAGTCGATATTGGGATCAATCGGGCCATAATTGACTGATTGACGGGCGATTGATTATTGGTTGATAAAAAATTTGCTAAAATTAAGCCTTCAAGTCGCTTTTTATTGGTCCTAGGGGTTTGGGATGGTAAACCAACCTATAGGAAATCATGGGCAGGGAATCTTTTGGTGTGGTCGGATTTGACCTTAGGCCCCTCCTTCAAGGTCAAGCGAGAATAGCTAAACTTAAAAGTGCTTATAACTCGCTTATTATTGGTCCTAGATGTTTTGAGGGCAAAGCAACTTATAGGAAATCATGGGCTGGGAATCTTTTGATGTGGTCAGATTTGACCTTGGACCCCTCCTTCAAGGTCATACGAGGATAGCCAAACTTAAAAGTGGGCTTATAACTCGCTTATTATTGGTCCTAGAGGTTTGGGATGGTAAACCAACCTATAGGAAATCATGGACTGGGAATCTTCTGGTGTGGTTGGATTTACCCTTGGGCCCCTCCTTCAAGGTCAAACGAGGATAGCCAAACTTAAAAGTGCTTATAACTCGCTTATTATTGGTTCAAGACATTTGGGATGGTAAACCAACCTGTAGTTAATCATGGGCTGGGAATCTTTTGATGTGGTCAGATTTGACCTTGGGCCCCTCCTTCAAGGTCAAACAAGGATAGCAAAAGTTAACAGTGCTTATAACTCGCTTATGATTGGTCCTAGAGTTCTGCAATGTTAAACCTACTTGTTGGAAATCATGGGGCTGGGAATCTTCTGTTCAGATTTGACTTGGGTTCCTCCTTTAAGGTTAAACAAGGATAGGCAAATTTAAAAGTGCTTTTAGCTTGCTTATTATTGGTCCTAGGGTTTGCAATATGAAACCAACCTATGAGACATCATAAGGTAGGAGTCTTCTGATGTGGTTAGATTTGGCCTTGGGCCCTGTTTAGAGGTATACAGTTATAAATAGAGACTTTGGGAAAGGCTTAGAGGTATACAGTTATAAATAGAGACTTTGGGAAAGGCTAAGACAGTTGTAAAGTGGAGTATAAAATCCAGATGTTCAATGTATCAGTTTATGGGAATGACCTCCTCTTGAACTCTAAGATCCTTTTATAAAGGTAAACAGCAGTACTTAAATTCTAATTCTAATTTGACTTTTATAGCGCTTAATCTCCACTGAGTAGTGGACTCTAAGGTGCAACAAGACAATAGCAAAATGCAAATTCAAAGTCCAGGGACAGAAGTAGGTCGGCACCACGGAGAAGCCATCAGAGAAAATGAGCTAAGGAGGATAAGCCTTTGCGTAGAGATAGGTTTTGAGCTTCTTTCTAAAAGAGGCAATAGTGGGTGATGCACGAATGTCTTCAGGAAGTGAATTCCAAACAGTGGGAGCATCAAAGGCGAAACTGAAACCAAATTAAGCAATTTAGTGGACTTGTGAATTTTATGAAAAATTAAATTAAATCATATGAACAAAACCATATACATGTGTCTTTATAAAGGTGTGTCTGTGATTATACAATAAAATAGAGAGGGATATCTTTTATTTAACTATCTTTAGTTATTGTTCTTGAAAATATAATATATACACCAGAACTATAAACATGGTGTCGGGTGTGTGACTATTATAGAGGAATACATCTCATAATAGGATACAAATAGTGACAACAGGATATAGTACACAGCACAATCAAAATATTCAGAAAGGCTTTTTAATATCCCTGTTCCAGCTCCAATGGAGGTGAAAGGTGACTTACTTAGTAATTGGGCATTTTTCAAGGATGAATGGGAAAATTACGAAGTTGCCACTGGACTAAGGGAGAAATCAAAGAATGTAAGGGTTGCCAATTTAAGATCTGTTATGGATAGAGATTGTTTTAGAATCTTAAAAAACTTGAGATAACAGATGAAGACTGCAAAGATCCAGCAAAGTGCACTAAGGCACTAGAAAGTTATTTCAAACCAACCCAAAATGAGATTTACAAACAGTACATGTTTTACTCATGTGATAAAGGACCCAATGGAAATGTGGATCACTGGGTTTACAGACTGAGACAACTTTCAAAGTCTTGCAACTTTGAAGCAATGACTGACAGTTTGTTGAGAGACTGAATGGTTCTGGGGACGAAAGACAAGGCTATAAGAGCACGGATGTTTAGAGAGAATTTAGTCAATCTAAATGAAGCAGTTGACATAAAGCCAAACTTAAAAGTGCTTACAGCTCACTTATTATTGAAAAATGCTGTTTATCTTCAAAACCATGGTAGTTGTCCTTTTCTGCTGGATACATCATGCATCTGGCTACAGATGCGTCCTTGGTCTATTTTATCCTGCACTGCTTCACTCCATCAAAAAAATGCCAATCATGATGGGACTTCCAATGTGGCGAAATTTTTTTTTTTTTTTTTTTTTATTTCTTTTTTGAGTATATATATACAGTAGATATTCAGAAATGGCAGGTGATACACTAGCTGACATAATCTTTTATAATATTCTCCTCAGATAGTATTTTAACACACAACCTTTACACAAAATTGTTGATATTATCCATATTTAAGTAACTAAAATTAACACATTATAACAAGAAAATACACAGCCTTAGTAACAACATTGGAATACTTTATTGCTTTGACACATTTGCACCTTGAAAGATAAATCTACTGGTTTTAAACAATGAGGTAAGGATCATTGGAAATATTAGGACTAGATGCCATCAAATAGTTTGTTCCATATATTCCATCTTCTGTTAAAAATATGTTCCTTCGAACTGATTTTTTGTAGCATGTGCTGCTCTAAGTATTTCTTTTTAACCTGTAACTGGAGGGCAAAAATATTTAATGCACATTTTTTTCTAGAAGACTGAAAAATATAGCTTCTTGCTATCATAAGAACAAAGTTGAGGGCCAGAAATGGACATCATGCACGAAGTATCCCAGAATTTTCATTTCATTTTGTACATTCCTTGATGTTTTAGGGTAGCTCATTCCACAGCGATGGGCCACTCACACTGAAAGATCTTGATGCAAATGTGTGTCAACTTGTTTTTGGTACATGAAGATTGTTTGTGAAGGTAGAGGATCTGAGTCCTTCTCTGAGCACTAGTTTAGGAGTCAGGATGTTTTGCAGATATTCTGGAGCATTTCCGTGTAGGCATTTGTAGACAAGCACAATTATCTTGAACTCAATCCTGGCAGCAATTGGAAGCCAGTGCAGCTGCTTTCTGGATCCTGTTGAGCTTTCATGTTTTGTTCTGTTGAGGACTAATTTGGCAGCTATATTTTGAACTCTTTGCAATTTCTTAATTAAATTTTTTGGTAGGCCAAACAGTACACTGTTGCAAAAATCCAGATGTGATGTAACCAAACCTAAAACAAGAGTATGAGTGGCTTTTGTTGTGAGAGTAGATCTGATGTTCCTGATTCTGTGAATGTTTAGCATAGCTACTTCGCACTTGTGGGTAATGTGTTGTTTAAAGCTAAGTTGACTGTCTAAGTAGACTCCCAGATATCTTATATCAACACTTAAACTTACATCTTCACCACACACCTTTAAATAGTTTGAAGAACACTTTCTCAATTGCTTTGGATGACCAAAAAGGATAAATTCAGTTTTTGAGCTATTCATTTTAAGCCTGTTGGAATCCATCCATTGTTTTATCTCTTCTGCACAGTTTTCTAGGGATCTAAGAGCTGTGGCTTCTGCCGAGATGTTATTTGTAGAGAATGTTAATTTGATTGCATGGTCATCTGCATATTCGTGCAATGACATATGAGCTGGAACTATATACTTCATGGTACTTGCATAGTTGGAGTGGAGAATTGGACCAGCACAACTGCCCTGCCGTACTGAGAAATTTAGTTGGGTTTTATCAGAATAACTATCACCTATGTTCACACAGAATGATCTTGGTTGTAGATAGTTATTAAACCATTTCAAAGCATTTCCTGATATGCCATATTGTTTCTGCAAAACTTCAAGTAAAATATCATGATCAACTGTGTCAAATGCTGCTGACAGATCAATTGCCATCATTACAGTAACTTCCTGACGTTCCATGGCCCACAGAATGTCATTTGTTAATTTCACAAGGGCAGTTTCACAAGAAAACCCCTGTCTGTAAGCTGACTGATAATCAGGAAAAAGATTTTGGGATTCCACATGCTCATTAAATTGCTTCAGAACTGCTTTTTCTAGAACCTTGGACAGAAATGATAAATTACTTACTGGTCTATAGTTAAATAGTTCCAAGTCCTTTCTTTTTGAGGAGTGGTCTGATTATTGCATTCTTCCATTTACTTGGAAAGGTACCAGTTTGCAATGACTTATTGATGATCAGAGTTATGTGCTTAATAATGGCACCAAGAACGTTTTTAAATACTTTGGTTGGAATCACATCTAATTCACAGGTTTTGCTAGGCATGTCACATATTATGTTTTTTACTTCATCTTCACTTAGAGGAGCAAGGTTTTCTAATATTTTACAGTCCCTCTCTTGAGGTTCATATTTGGGACATCCTTCTGGATCTAATCTAATTTTCTTGATTTTGTTCAGGAAGAAATCAGTAAATTTATTGGCTAGATCTTCATTATCTATGTTTGCAGGAAAAGGGTTTTCTTTTGGGCCTCCAGTTAGTTCTGTGATCAATTTGTAAAGTTTTTTTGAGTCTCTGCCAAGTTCTAACTTTTATATTATCAGTTCATGAAATAATTCAATACAGAATGGGTTTTCCTTAATGTAGTAGTTCAGTACTTTTTTACCTTAAGTTTGGATAATTTTAAGTTTTGGAAATTAGTTGGTAACATTTTCTTCTCAATTTTTTAAGCCTTTGTTGAGACCAAGAAAAATGAAATGTGTTTTAGGGAACTGTAACCAAAAGTATACACTGTAGATGGCTAGACGCATTATGTATACTATGAAAGCATTGTTTATAGTTTTGGTGGGAAAGTTCTGAACTAATTTGCGTAATAAAAATGATTATTCTTGCTTGTGACCCAGTTCTAAAACCATTTATGTTGTATTTATTTCATCTCCTAGCAATAATTAAGCGTCCCTTGAAAAGGGGACACTTATTGTTTTCACCCCCAGTTTTCAGTCAGCCACTGCCGCCACATTATTGTCTCCCTGGAATATCTCCCTTGATATTAGGCCTATCCAAATGATATTTGGCAGTTATCTTCTAGTGGTGGTGGACCAGTTCACGCCCAGGTACCAATTCAGGCCCACCCTCAATTTTCTTGAAGATTTATTATTTATTATTGAGAAGAGGTTTACCACATCATAGATAATCATCAAATGGATCATTTACATTTGTAATTTATTGTTTAACTGTGATTGTTTTGGATAAATTTACGGGTGGGCGTGAATTGGTACCCGGGCGTGAATTGGTCCACCACCACTATAGGCTTGGGAAAAATTTTTGACAGGCATAAATTTGACCTTTATCAAGGTCACATGATCAAAAAATTTTGGTATGCATATTCCTGACATAAGAATCTAGGCGCCAGTCGATATTGGGATCAATCGGGCCATAATTGACTGATTGACGGGCGATTGATTATTGGTTGATAAAAAATTTGCTAAAATTAAGCCTTCAAGTCGCTTTTTATTGGTCCTAGGGGTTTGGGATGGTAAACCAACCTATAGGAAATCATGGGCAGGGAATCTTTTGGTGTGATCGGATTTGACCTTAGGCCCCTCCTTCAAGGTCAAGCGAGAATAGCTAAACTTAAAAGTGCTTATAACTCGCTTATTATTGGTCCTAGATGTTTTGAGGGCAAAGCAACTTATAGGAAATCATGGGCTGGGAATCTTTTGATGTGGTCAGATTTGACCTTGGACCCCTCCTTCAAGGTCATAAGAGGATAGCCAAACTTAAAAGTGGGCTTATAACTCGCTTATTATTGGTCCTAGAGGTTTGGGATGGTAAACCAACCTATATGAAATCATGGACTGGGAATCTTCTGGTGTGGTTGGATTTGCCCTTGGGCCCCTCCTTCAAGGTCAAATGAGGATAGCCAAACTTAAAAGTGCTTATAACTCGCTTATTATTGGTTGCTCGACCCCTGCTATGCCCCTGGATACAGAAATTTTGATGTCTGCTTATTGCTTAGTTGCGCCTTAGAGTCCTCTTATTTGGGGAGATTAAGCGCTATAAAAGTCCAATTAGAATTAGAATTCAAGACATTTGGGATGGTAAACCAACCTGTAGGAAATCATAAGCTGGGAATCTTCTGGTGTGGTCGGATTTGAGCTTGGACCCCTCCTTCAAGGTCAAACGAGGATAGCCAAACTTAAAAGTGCTTATAACTCGCTTATTATTGGTCCTAGAGGTTTGGGATGGTAAACCAACTTATAGGAAATCATGGGCTGGGAATCTTTTGATGTGGTCAGATTTGACCTTGGACCCCTCCTTCAAGGTCATACGAGGATAGCCAAACTTAAAAGTGCTTTTAACTTGCTTATTATTGGTCCTAGAGGTTTGCAATGTGAAACCACCTTATAGGAAATCATGGGCTGGGAATCTTTTGATGTGGTCAGATTTGACCTTGGGCCCCTCCTTTAAGGTCAAACAAGGACAGCCAAACTTAAAAGCGTTTATAACTCATTTATTATTGATCCTAGAGGTTTGCAATGTGAAACCAACTTGCAGGATATTGTGGACTGGGAATCTTCTGATGTCAGATTTGACCTTTGACCCCTCCTTCAAGGTCAAATGATGGTTCACTGGCTTTGGTGAGTTGTCTTTCCGGTGGATACAGATTTGCATCGGTTCTCCGATGCTTAGGTCTAGTTTTGAAAGTTTTTCGACTTTCAGCAAGGAGTTTTGTTGGCCATCTAGAGCAAAGGGTATTATAGGTATTGATCTCAAATTCGCAGGATATCTTCATCATTGCAAAATCTTGAGTGGGAATTTTTTGGCCTCATTTTTAAAAACAAGATGGCCGCCACGGGCATTTCTTTTCAGTCATGAAAAGTGCTTATAACTCCCTTATTATTGGTCCTACAGCTTTGCAATGTGAAACCAACTTATTGGAAATCATGGGCTAGGAGTCTTCTGATGTTGTCAGATTTGACCTTGGGCCCTTCCTTCAAGGTCAAACAAGGATAGCAAAAGTTAACAGTGCTTATAACTCGCTTATGATTGGTCCTAGAGTTCTGCAATGTTAAACCTACTTGTTGGAAATCATGGGCTGGGAATCTTCTGATGTGTTCAGATTTGACTTGGGTTCCTCCTTTAAGGTTAAACAAGGATAGGCAAATTTAAAAGAGCTTTTAGCTTGCTTATTATTGGTCCTAGGGTTTGCAATATGAAACCAACCTATGAGACATCATAAGGTAGGAGTCTTCTGATGTGGTTAGATTTGGCCTTGGGCCCTGTTTAGAGGTATACAGTTATAAATAGAGACTTTGGGAAAGGCTAAGACAGTTGTAAAGTGGAGTATAAAATCCAGATGTTCAATGTATCAGTTTATGGGAATGACCTCCTCTTGAACTCTAAGATCCTTTTATAAAGGTAAACAGCAGTACTTAAATTCTAATTCTAATTTGACTTTTATAGCGCTTAATCTCCACTGAGTAGTGGACTCTAAGGTGCAATAAGACAATAGCAAAATGCAAATTCAAAGTCCAGGGACAAAAGTAGGTCGGCACCACGGAGAAGCCATCAGAGAAAATGAGCTAAGGAGGATAAGCCTTTGCGTAGAGATAGGTTTTGAGCTTCTTTCTAAAAGAGGCAATAGTGGGTGATGCACGAATGTCTTCAGGAAGCGAATTCCAAACAGTGGGAGCATCAAAGGCGAAACTGAAACCAAATTGCTTAGTGGACTTGTGAATTTTATGAAAAATTAAATTAAATCATATGAACAAAACCATATACATGTGTCTTTATAAAGGTGTGTCTGTGATTATACAATAAAATAGAGAGGGATATCTTTTATTTAACTATCTTTAGTTATTGTTCTTGAAAATATAATATATACACCAGAACTATAAACATGGTGTCGGGTGTGTGACTATTATAGAGGAATACATCTCATAATAGGATACAAATAGTGACAACAGGATATAGTACACAGCACAATCAAAATATTCAGAAAGGCTTTTTAATATCCCTGTTCCAGCTCCAATGGAGGTGAAAGGTGACTTACTTAGTAATTGGGCATTTTTCAAGGATGAATGGGAAAATTACGAAGTTGCCACTGGACTAAGGGAGAAATCAAAGAATGTAAGGGTTGCCAATTTAAGATCTGTTATGGATAGAGATTGTTTTAGAATCTTAAAAAACTTGAGATAACAGATGAAGACTGCAAAGATCCAGCAAAGTGCACTAAGGCACTAGAAAGTTATTTCAAACCAACCCAAAATGAGATTTACAAACAGTACATGTTTTACTCATGTGATAAAGGACCCAATGGAAATGTGGATCACTGGGTTTACAGACTGAGACAACTTTCAAAGTCTTGCAACTTTGAAGCAATGACTGACAGTTTGTTGAGAGACTGAATGGTTCTGGGGACGAAAGACAAGGCTATAAGAGCACGGATGTTTAGAGAGAATTTAGTCAATCTAAATGAAGCAGTTGACATAAAGCCAAACTTAAAAGTGCTTACAGCTCACTTATTATTGAAAAATGCTGTTTATCTTCAAAACCATGGTAGTTGTCCTTTTCTGCTGGATACATCATGCATCTGGCTACAGATGCGTCCTTGGTCTATTTTATCCTGCACTGCTTCACTCCATCAAAAAAATGCCAATCATGATGGGACTTCCAATGTGGCGAATTTTTTTTTTTTTTTTTTTTTTTTTATTTCTTTTTTGAGTATATATATACAGTAGATATTCAGAAATGGCAGGTGATACACTAGCTGACATAATCTTTTATAATATTCTCCTCAGATAGTATTTTAACACACAACCTTTACACAAAATTGTTGATATTATCCATATTTAAGTAACTAAAATTAACACATTATAACAAGAAAATACACAGCCTTAGTAACAACATTGGAATACTTTATTGCTTTGACACATTTGCACCTTGAAAGATAAATCTACTGGTTTTAAACAATGAGGTAAGGATCATTGGAAATATTAGGACTAGATGCCATCAAATAGTTTGTTCCATATATTCCATCTTCTGTTAAAAATATGTTCCTTCGAACTGATTTTTTGTAGCATGTGCTGCTCTAAGTATTTCTTTTTAACCTGTAACTGGAGGGCAAAAATATTTAATGCACATTTTTTTCTAGAAGACTGAAAAATATAGCTTCTTGCTATCATAAGAACAAAGTTGAGGGCCAGAAATGGACATCATGCACGAAGTATCCCAGAATTTTCATTTCATTTTGTACATTCCTTGATGTTTTAGGGTAGCTCATTCCACAGCGATGGGCCACTCACACTGAAAGATCTTGATGCAAATGTGTGTCAACTTGTTTTTGGTACATGAAGATTGTTTGTGAAGGTAGAGGATCTGAGTCCTTCTCTGAGCACTAGTTTAGGAGTCAGGATGTTTTGCAGATATTCTGGAGCATTTCCGTGTAGGCATTTGTAGACAAGCACAATTATCTTGAACTCAATCCTGGCAGCAATTGGAAGCCAGTGCAGCTGCTTTCTGGATCCTGTTGAGCTTTCATGTTTTGTTCTGTTGAGGACTAATTTGGCAGCTATATTTTGAACTCTTTGCAATTTCTTAATTAAATTTTTTGGTAGGCCAAACAGTACACTGTTGCAAAAATCCAGATGTGATGTAACCAAACCTAAAACAAGAGTATGAGTGGCTTTTGTTGTGAGAGTAGATCTGATGTTCCTGATTCTGTGAATGTTTAGCATAGCTACTTCGCACTTGTGGGTAATGTGTTGTTTAAAGCTAAGTTGACTGTCTAAGTAGACTCCCAGATATCTTATATCAACACTTAAACTTACATCTTCACCACACACCTTTAAATAGTTTGAAGAACACTTTCTCAATTGCTTTGGATGACCAAAAAGGATAAATTCAGTTTTTGAGCTATTCATTTTAAGCCTGTTGGAATCCATCCATTGTTTTATCTCTTCTGCACAGTTTTCTAGGGATCTAAGAGCTGTGGCTTCTGCCGAGATGTTATTTGTAGAGAATGTTAATTTGATTGCATGGTCATCTGCATATTCGTGCAATGACATATGAGCTGGAACTATATACTTCATGGTACTTGCATAGTTGGAGTGGAGAATTGGACCAGCACAACTGCCCTGCCGTACTGAGAAATTTAGTTGGGTTTTATCAGAATAACTATCACCTATGTTCACACAGAATGATCTTGGTTGTAGATAGTTATTAAACCATTTCAAAGCATTTCCTGATATGCCATATTGTTTCTGCAAAACTTCAAGTAAAATATCATGATCAACTGTGTCAAATGCTGCTGACAGATCAATTGCCATCATTACAGTAACTTCCTGACGTTCCATGGCCCACAGAATGTCATTTGTTAATTTCACAAGGGCAGTTTCACAAGAAAACCCCTGTCTGTAAGCTGACTGATAATCAGGAAAAAGATTTTGGGATTCCACATGCTCATTAAATTGCTTCAGAACTGCTTTTTCTAGAACCTTGGACAGAAATGATAAATTACTTACTGGTCTATAGTTAAATAGTTCCAAGTCCTTTCTTTTTGAGGAGTGGTCTGATTATTGCATTCTTCCATTTACTTGGAAAGGTACCAGTTTGCAATGACTTATTGATGATCAGAGTTATGTGCTTAATAATGGCACCAAGAACGTTTTTAAATACTTTGGTTGGAATCACATCTAATTCACAGGTTTTGCTAGGCATGTCACATATTATGTTTTTTACTTCATCTTCACTTAGAGGAGCAAGGTTTTCTAATATTTTACAGTCCCTCTCTTGAGGTTCATATTTGGGACATCCTTCTGGATCTAATCTAATTTTCTTGATTTTGTTCAGGAAGAAATCAGTAAATTTATTGGCTAGATCTTCATTATCTATGTTTGCAGGAAAAGGGTTTTCTTTTGGGCCTCCAGTTAGTTCTGTGATCAATTTGTAAAGTTTTTTTGAGTCTCTGCCAAGTTCTAACTTTTATATTATCAGTTCATGAAATAATTCAATACAGAATGGGTTTTCCTTAATGTAGTAGTTCAGTACTTTTTTACCTTAAGTTTGGATAATTTTAAGTTTTGGAAATTAGTTGGTAACATTTTCTTCTCAATTTTTTAAGCCTTTGTTGAGACCAAGAAAAATGAAATGTGTTTTAGCCTTTTAGGGAACTGTAACCAAAAGTATACACTGTAGATGGCTAGACGCATTATGTATACTATGAAAGCATTGTTTATAGTTTTGGTGGGAAAGTTCTGAACTAATTTGCGTAATAAAAATGATTATTCTTGCTTGTGACCCAGTTCTAAAACCATTTATGTTGTATTTATTTCATCTCCTAGCAATAATTAAGCGTCCCTTGAAAAGGGGACACTTATTGTTTTCACCCCCAGTTTTCAGTCAGCCACTGCCGCCACATTATTGTCTCCCTGGAATATCTCCCTTGATATTAGGCCTATCCAAATGATATTTGGCAGTTATCTTCTAGTGGTGGTGGACCAGTTCACGCCCAGGTACCAATTCAGGCCCACCCTCAATTTTCTTGAAGATTTATTATTTATTATTGAGAAGAGGTTTACCACATCATAGATAATCATCAAATGGATCATTTACATTTGTAATTTATTGTTTAACTGTGATTGTTTTGGATAAATTTACGGGTGGGCGTGAATTGGTACCCGGGCGTGAATTGGTCCACCACCACTATAGGCTTGGGAAAAATTTTTGACAGGCATAAATTTGACCTTTATCAAGGTCACATGATCAAAAAATTTTGGTATGCATATTCCTGACATAAGAATCTAGGCGCCAGTCGATATTGGGATCAATCGGGCCATAATTGACTGATTGACGGGCGATTGATTATTGGTTGATAAAAAATTTGCTAAAATTAAGCCTTCAAGTCGCTTTTTATTGGTCCTAGGGGTTTGGGATGGTAAACCAACCTATAGGAAATCATGGGCAGGGAATCTTTTGGTGTGGTCGGATTTGACCTTAGGCCCCTCCTTCAAGGTCAAGCGAGAATAGCTAAACTTAAAAGTGCTTATAACTCGCTTATTATTGGTCCTAGATGTTTTGAGGGCAAAGCAACTTATAGGAAATCATGGGCTGGGAATCTTTTGATGTGGTCAGATTTGACCTTGGACCCCTCCTTCAAGGTCATACGAGGATAGCCAAACTTAAAAGTGGGCTTATAACTCGCTTATTATTGGTCCTAGAGGTTTGGGATGGTAAACCAACCTATAGGAAATCATGGACTGGGAATCTTCTGGTGTGGTTGGATTTACCCTTGGGCCCCTCCTTCAAGGTCAAACGAGGATAGCCAAACTTAAAAGTGCTTATAACTCGCTTATTATTGGTTCAAGACATTTGGGATGGTAAACCAACCTGTAGTTAATCATGGGCTGGGAATCTTTTGATGTGGTCAGATTTGACCTTGGGCCCCTCCTTCAAGGTCAAACAAGGATAGCAAAAGTTAACAGTGCTTATAACTCGCTTATGATTGGTCCTAGAGTTCTGCAATGTTAAACCTACTTGTTGGAAATCATGGGGCTGGGAATCTTCTGTTCAGATTTGACTTGGGTTCCTCCTTTAAGGTTAAACAAGGATAGGCAAATTTAAAAGTGCTTTTAGCTTGCTTATTATTGGTCCTAGGGTTTGCAATATGAAACCAACCTATGAGACATCATAAGGTAGGAGTCTTCTGATGTGGTTAGATTTGGCCTTGGGCCCTGTTTAGAGGTATACAGTTATAAATAGAGACTTTGGGAAAGGCTTAGAGGTATACAGTTATAAATAGAGACTTTGGGAAAGGCTAAGACAGTTGTAAAGTGGAATATAAAATCCAGATGTTCAATGTATCAGTTTATGGGAATGACCTCCTCTTGAACTCTAAGATCCTTTTATAAAGGTAAACAGCAGTACTTAAATTCTAATTCTAATTTGACTTTTATAGCGCTTAATCTCCACTGAGTAGTGGACTCTAAGGTGCAACAAGACAATAGCAAAATGCAAATTCAAAGTCCAGGGACAGAAGTAGGTCGGCACCACGGAGAAGCCATCAGAGAAAATGAGCTAAGGAGGATAAGCCTTTGCGTAGAGATAGGTTTTGAGCTTCTTTCTAAAAGAGGCAATAGTGGGTGATGCACGAATGTCTTCAGGAAGTGAATTCCAAACAGTGGGAGCATCAAAGGCGAAACTGAAACCAAATTAAGCAATTTAGTGGACTTGTGAATTTTATGAAAAATTAAATTAAATCATATGAACAAAACCATATACATGTGTCTTTATAAAGGTGTGTCTGTGATTATACAATAAAATAGAGAGGGATATCTTTTATTTAACTATCTTTAGTTATTGTTCTTGAAAATATAATATATACACCAGAACTATAAACATGGTGTCGGGTGTGTGACTATTATAGAGGAATACATCTCATAATAGGATACAAATAGTGACAACAGGATATAGTACACAGCACAATCAAAATATTCAGAAAGGCTTTTTAATATCCCTGTTCCAGCTCCAATGGAGGTGAAAGGTGACTTACTTAGTAATTGGGCATTTTTCAAGGATGAATGGGAAAATTACGAAGTTGCCACTGGACTAAGGGAGAAATCAAAGAATGTAAGGGTTGCCAATTTAAGATCTGTTATGGATAGAGATTGTTTTAGAATCTTAAAAAACTTGAGATAACAGATGAAGACTGCAAAGATCCAGCAAAGTGCACTAAGGCACTAGAAAGTTATTTCAAACCAACCCAAAATGAGATTTACAAACAGTACATGTTTTACTCATGTGATAAAGGACCCAATGGAAATGTGGATCACTGGGTTTACAGACTGAGACAACTTTCAAAGTCTTGCAACTTTGAAGCAATGACTGACAGTTTGTTGAGAGACTGAATGGTTCTGGGGACGAAAGACAAGGCTATAAGAGCACGGATGTTTAGAGAGAATTTAGTCAATCTAAATGAAGCAGTTGACATAAAGCCAAACTTAAAAGTGCTTACAGCTCACTTATTATTGAAAAATGCTGTTTATCTTCAAAACCATGGTAGTTGTCCTTTTCTGCTGGATACATCATGCATCTGGCTACAGATGCGTCCTTGGTCTATTTTATCCTGCACTGCTTCACTCCATCAAAAAAATGCCAATCATGATGGGACTTCCAATGTGGCGAAATTTTTTTTTTTTTTTTTTTTTATTTCTTTTTTGAGTATATATATACAGTAGATATTCAGAAATGGCAGGTGATACACTAGCTGACATAATCTTTTATAATATTCTCCTCAGATAGTATTTTAACACACAACCTTTACACAAAATTGTTGATATTATCCATATTTAAGTAACTAAAATTAACACATTATAACAAGAAAATACACAGCCTTAGTAACAACATTGGAATACTTTATTGCTTTGACACATTTGCACCTTGAAAGATAAATCTACTGGTTTTAAACAATGAGGTAAGGATCATTGGAAATATTAGGACTAGATGCCATCAAATAGTTTGTTCCATATATTCCATCTTCTGTTAAAAATATGTTCCTTCGAACTGATTTTTTGTAGCATGTGCTGCTCTAAGTATTTCTTTTTAACCTGTAACTGGAGGGCAAAAATATTTAATGCACATTTTTTTCTAGAAGACTGAAAAATATAGCTTCTTGCTATCATAAGAACAAAGTTGAGGGCCAGAAATGGACATCATGCACGAAGTATCCCAGAATTTTCATTTCATTTTGTACATTCCTTGATGTTTTAGGGTAGCTCATTCCACAGCGATGGGCCACTCACACTGAAAGATCTTGATGCAAATGTGTGTCAACTTGTTTTTGGTACATGAAGATTGTTTGTGAAGGTAGAGGATCTGAGTCCTTCTCTGAGCACTAGTTTAGGAGTCAGGATGTTTTGCAGATATTCTGGAGCATTTCCGTGTAGGCATTTGTAGACAAGCACAATTATCTTGAACTCAATCCTGGCAGCAATTGGAAGCCAGTGCAGCTGCTTTCTGGATCCTGTTGAGCTTTCATGTTTTGTTCTGTTGAGGACTAATTTGGCAGCTATATTTTGAACTCTTTGCAATTTCTTAATTAAATTTTTTGGTAGGCCAAACAGTACACTGTTGCAAAAATCCAGATGTGATGTAACCAAACCTAAAACAAGAGTATGAGTGGCTTTTGTTGTGAGAGTAGATCTGATGTTCCTGATTCTGTGAATGTTTAGCATAGCTACTTCGCACTTGTGGGTAATGTGTTGTTTAAAGCTAAGTTGACTGTCTAAGTAGACTCCCAGATATCTTATATCAACACTTAAACTTACATCTTCACCACACACCTTTAAATAGTTTGAAGAACACTTTCTCAATTGCTTTGGATGACCAAAAAGGATAAATTCAGTTTTTGAGCTATTCATTTTAAGCCTGTTGGAATCCATCCATTGTTTTATCTCTTCTGCACAGTTTTCTAGGGATCTAAGAGCTGTGGCTTCTGCCGAGATGTTATTTGTAGAGAATGTTAATTTGATTGCATGGTCATCTGCATATTCGTGCAATGACATATGAGCTGGAACTATATACTTCATGGTACTTGCATAGTTGGAGTGGAGAATTGGACCAGCACAACTGCCCTGCCGTACTGAGAAATTTAGTTGGGTTTTATCAGAATAACTATCACCTATGTTCACACAGAATGATCTTGGTTGTAGATAGTTATTAAACCATTTCAAAGCATTTCCTGATATGCCATATTGTTTCTGCAAAACTTCAAGTAAAATATCATGATCAACTGTGTCAAATGCTGCTGACAGATCAATTGCCATCATTACAGTAACTTCCTGACGTTCCATGGCCCACAGAATGTCATTTGTTAATTTCACAAGGGCAGTTTCACAAGAAAACCCCTGTCTGTAAGCTGACTGATAATCAGGAAAAAGATTTTGGGATTCCACATGCTCATTAAATTGCTTCAGAACTGCTTTTTCTAGAACCTTGGACAGAAATGATAAATTACTTACTGGTCTATAGTTAAATAGTTCCAAGTCCTTTCTTTTTGAGGAGTGGTCTGATTATTGCATTCTTCCATTTACTTGGAAAGGTACCAGTTTGCAATGACTTATTGATGATCAGAGTTATGTGCTTAATAATGGCACCAAGAACGTTTTTAAATACTTTGGTTGGAATCACATCTAATTCACAGGTTTTGCTAGGCATGTCACATATTATGTTTTTTACTTCATCTTCACTTAGAGGAGCAAGGTTTTCTAATATTTTACAGTCCCTCTCTTGAGGTTCATATTTGGGACATCCTTCTGGATCTAATCTAATTTTCTTGATTTTGTTCAGGAAGAAATCAGTAAATTTATTGGCTAGATCTTCATTATCTATGTTTGCAGGAAAAGGGTTTTCTTTTGGGCCTCCAGTTAGTTCTGTGATCAATTTGTAAAGTTTTTTTGAGTCTCTGCCAAGTTCTAACTTTTATATTATCAGTTCATGAAATAATTCAATACAGAATGGGTTTTCCTTAATGTAGTAGTTCAGTACTTTTTTACCTTAAGTTTGGATAATTTTAAGTTTTGGAAATTAGTTGGTAACATTTTCTTCTCAATTTTTTAAGCCTTTGTTGAGACCAAGAAAAATGAAATGTGTTTTAGCCTTTTAGGGAACTGTAACCAAAAGTATACACTGTAGATGGCTAGACGCATTATGTATACTATGAAAGCATTGTTTATAGTTTTGGTGGGAAAGTTCTGAACTAATTTGCGTAATAAAAATGATTATTCTTGCTTGTGACCCAGTTCTAAAACCATTTATGTTGTATTTATTTCATCTCCTAGCAATAATTAAGCGTCCCTTGAAAAGGGGACACTTATTGTTTTCACCCCCAGTTTTCAGTCAGCCACTGCCGCCACATTATTGTCTCCCTGGAATATCTCCCTTGATATTAGGCCTATCCAAATGATATTTGGCAGTTATCTTCTAGTGGTGGTGGACCAGTTCACGCCCAGGTACCAATTCAGGCCCACCCTCAATTTTCTTGAAGATTTATTATTTATTATTGAGAAGAGGTTTACCACATCATAGATAATCATCAAATGGATCATTTACATTTGTAATTTATTGTTTAACTGTGATTGTTTTGGATAAATTTACGGGTGGGCGTGAATTGGTACCCGGGCGTGAATTGGTCCACCACCACTATAGGCTTGGGAAAAATTTGACCTTTATCAAGGTCACATGATCAAAAAATTTTGGTATGCATATTCCTGACATAAGAATCTAGGCGCCAGTCGATATTGGGATCAATCGGGCCATAATTGACTGATTGACGGGCGATTGATTATTGGTTGATAAAAAATTTGCTAAAATTAAGCCTTCAAGTCGCTTTTTATTGGTCCTAGGGGTTTGGGATGGTAAACCAACCTATAGGAAATCATGGGCAGGGAATCTTTTGGTGTGGTCGGATTTGACCTTAGGCCCCTCCTTCAAGGTCAAGCGAGAATAGCTAAACTTAAAAGTGCTTATAACTCGCTTATTATTGGTCCTAGATGTTTTGAGGGCAAAGCAACTTATAGGAAATCATGGGCTGGGAATCTTTTGATGTGGTCAGATTTGACCTTGGACCCCTCCTTCAAGGTCATACGAGGATAGCCAAACTTAAAAGTGGGCTTATAACTCGCTTATTATTGGTCCTAGAGGTTTGGGATGGTAAACCAACCTATAGGAAATCATGGACTGGGAATCTTCTGGTGTGGTTGGATTTACCCTTGGGCCCCTCCTTCAAGGTCAAACGAGGATAGCCAAACTTAAAAGTGCTTATAACTCGCTTATTATTGGTTCAAGACATTTGGGATGGTAAACCAACCTGTAGTTAATCATGGGCTGGGAATCTTTTGATGTGGTCAGATTTGACCTTGGGCCCCTCCTTCAAGGTCAAACAAGGATAGCAAAAGTTAACAGTGCTTATAACTCGCTTATGATTGGTCCTAGAGTTCTGCAATGTTAAACCTACTTGTTGGAAATCATGGGGCTGGGAATCTTCTGTTCAGATTTGACTTGGGTTCCTCCTTTAAGGTTAAACAAGGATAGGCAAATTTAAAAGTGCTTTTAGCTTGCTTATTATTGGTCCTAGGGTTTGCAATATGAAACCAACCTATGAGACATCATAAGGTAGGAGTCTTCTGATGTGGTTAGATTTGGCCTTGGGCCCTGTTTAGAGGTATACAGTTATAAATAGAGACTTTGGGAAAGGCTTAGAGGTATACAGTTATAAATAGAGACTTTGGGAAAGGCTAAGACAGTTGTAAAGTGGAGTATAAAATCCAGATGTTCAATGTATCAGTTTATGGGAATGACCTCCTCTTGAACTCTAAGATCCTTTTATAAAGGTAAACAGCAGTACTTAAATTCTAATTCTAATTTGACTTTTATAGCGCTTAATCTCCACTGAGTAGTGGACTCTAAGGTGCAACAAGACAATAGCAAAATGCAAATTCAAAGTCCAGGGACAGAAGTAGGTCGGCACCACGGAGAAGCCATCAGAGAAAATGAGCTAAGGAGGATAAGCCTTTGCGTAGAGATAGGTTTTGAGCTTCTTTCTAAAAGAGGCAATAGTGGGTGATGCACGAATGTCTTCAGGAAGCGAATTCCAAACAGTGGGAGCATCAAAGGCGAAACTGAAACCAAATTAAGCAATTTAGTGGACTTGTGAATTTTATGAAAAATTAAATTAAATCATATGAACAAAACCATATACATGTGTCTTTATAAAGGTGTGTCTGTGATTATACAATAAAATAGAGAGAGATATCTGTTATTTAACTATCTTTAGTTATTGTTCTTGAAAATATAATATATACACCAGAACTATAAACATGGTGTCAGGTGTGTGACTATTATAGAGGAATACATCTCATAATAGGATACAAATAGTGACAACAGGATATAGTACACAGCACAATCAAAATATTCAGAAAGGCTTTTTAATATCCCTGTTCCAGCTCCAATGGAGGTGAAAGGTGACTTACTTAGTAATTGGGCATTTTTCAAGGATGAATGGGAAAATTACGAAGTTGCCATTGGACTAAGGGAGAAATCAAAGAATGTAAGGGTTGCAACTTTAAGATCTGTTATGGATAGAGATTGTTTTAGAATCTTAAAAAACTTGAGATAACAGATGAAGACTGCAAAGATCCAGCAAAGTGCATAAAGGCACTAGAAAGTTATTTCAAACCAACCCAAAATGAGATTTACAAACAGTACATGTTTTACTCATGTGATAAAGGACCCAATGGAAATGTGGATCACTGGGTTTACAGACTGAGACAACTTTCAAAGTCTTGCAACTTTGAAGCAATGACTGACAGTTTGTTGAGAGACTGAATGGTTCTGGGGACGAAAGACAAGGCTATAAGAGCACGGATGTTTAGAGAGAATTTAGTCAATCTAAATGAAGCAGTTGACATAAAGCCAAACTTAAAAGTGCTTACAGCTCACTTATTATTGAAAAATGCTGTTTATCTTCAAAACCATGGTAGTTGTCCTTTTCTGCTGGATACATCATGCATCTGGCTACAGATGCGTCCTTGGTCTATTTTATCCTGCACTGCTTCACTCCATCAAAAAAATGCCAATCATGATGGGACTTCCAATGTGGCGAAATTTTTTTTTTTTTTTTTTTTTTTTATTTCTTTTTTGAGTATATATATACAGTAGATATTCAGAAATGGCAGGTGATACACTAGCTGACATAATCTTTTATAATATTCTCCTCAGATAGTATTTTAACACAACCTTTACACAAAATTGTTGATATTATCCATATTTAAGTAACTAAAATTAACACATTATAACAAGAAAATACACAGCCTTAGTAACAACATTGGAATACTTTATTGCTTTGACACATTTGCACCTTGAAAGATAAATCTACTGGTTTTAAACAATGAGGTAAGGATCATTGGAAATATTAGGACTAGATGCCATCAAATAGTTTGTTCCATATATTCCATCTTCTGTTAAAAATATGTTCCTTCGAACTGATTTTTTGTAGCATGTGCTGCTCTAAGTATTTCTTTTTAACCTGTAACTGGAGGGCAAAAATATTTAATGCACATTTTTTTCTAGAAGACTGAAAAATATAGCTTCTTGCTATCATAAGAACAAAGTTGAGGGCCAGAAATGGACATCATGCACGAAGTATCCCAGAATTTTCATTTCATTTTGTACATTCCTTGATGTTTTAGGGTAGCTCATTCCACAGCGATGGGCCACTCACACTGAAAGATCTTGATGCAAATGTGTGTCAACTTGTTTTTGGTACATGAAGATTGTTTGTGAAGGTAGAGGATCTGAGTCCTTCTCTGAGCACTAGTTTAGGAGTCAGGATGTTTTGCAGATATTCTGGAGCATTTCCGTGTAGGCATTTGTAGACAAGCACAATTATCTTGAACTCAATCCTGGCAGCAATTGGAAGCCAGTGCAGCTGCTTTCTGGATCCTGTTGAGCTTTCATGTTTTGTTCTGTTGAGGACTAATTTGGCAGCTATATTTTGAACTCTTTGCAATTTCTTAATTAAATTTTTTGGTAGGCCAAACAGTACACTGTTGCAAAAATCCAGATGTGATGTAACCAAACCTAAAACAAGAGTATGAGTGGCTTTTGTTGTGAGAGTAGATCTGATGTTCCTGATTCTGTGAATGTTTAGCATAGCTACTTCGCACTTGTGGGTAATGTGTTGTTTAAAGCTAAGTTGACTGTCTAAGTAGACTCCCAGATATCTTATATCAACACTTAAACTTACATCTTCACCACACACCTTTAAATAGTTTGAAGAACACTTTCTCAATTGCTTTGGATGACCAAAAAGGATAAATTCAGTTTTTGAGCTATTCATTTTAAGCCTGTTGGAATCCATCCATTGTTTTATCTCTTCTGCACAGTTTTCTAGGGATCTAAGAGCTGTGGCTTCTGCCGAGATGTTATTTGTAGAGAATGTTAATTTGATTGCATGGTCATCTGCATATTCGTGCAATGACATATGAGCTGGAACTATATACTTCATGGTACTTGCATAGTTGGAGTGGAGAATTGGACCAGCACAACTGCCCTGCCGTACTGAGAAATTTAGTTGGGTTTTATCAGAATAACTATCACCTATGTTCACACAGAATGATCTTGGTTGTAGATAGTTATTAAACCATTTCAAAGCATTTCCTGATATGCCATATTGTTTCTGCAAAACTTCAAGTAAAATATCATGATCAACTGTGTCAAATGCTGCTGACAGATCAATTGCCATCATTACAGTAACTTCCTGACGTTCCATGGCCCACAGAATGTCATTTGTTAATTTCACAAGGGCAGTTTCACAAGAAAACCCCTGTCTGTAAGCTGACTGATAATCAGGAAAAAGATTTTGGGATTCCACATGCTCATTAAATTGCTTCAGAACTGCTTTTTCTAGAACCTTGGACAGAAATGATAAATTACTTACTGGTCTATAGTTAAATAGTTCCAAGTCCTTTCTTTTTGAGGAGTGGTCTGATTATTGCATTCTTCCATTTACTTGGAAAGGTACCAGTTTGCAATGACTTATTGATGATCAGAGTTATGTGCTTAATAATGGCACCAAGAACGTTTTTAAATACTTTGGTTGGAATCACATCTAATTCACAGGTTTTGCTAGGCATGTCACATATTATGTTTTTTACTTCATCTTCACTTAGAGGAGCAAGGTTTTCTAATATTTTACAGTCCCTCTCTTGAGGTTCATATTTGGGACATCCTTCTGGATCTAATCTAATTTTCTTGATTTTGTTCAGGAAGAAATCAGTAAATTTATTGGCTAGATCTTCATTATCTATGTTTGCAGGAAAAGGGTTTTCTTTTGGGCCTCCAGTTAGTTCTGTGATCAATTTGTAAAGTTTTTTTGAGTCTCTGCCAAGTTCTAACTTTTATATTATCAGTTCATGAAATAATTCAATACAGAATGGGTTTTCCTTAATGTAGTAGTTCAGTACTTTTTTACCTTAAGTTTGGATAATTTTAAGTTTTGGAAATTAGTTGGTAACATTTTCTTCTCAATTTTTTAAGCCTTTGTTGAGACCAAGAAAAATGAAATGTGTTTTAGCCTTTTAGGGAACTGTAACCAAAAGTATACACTGTAGATGGCTAGACGCATTATGTATACTATGAAAGCATTGTTTATAGTTTTGGTGGGAAAGTTCTGAACTAATTTGCGTAATAAAAATGATTATTCTTGCTTGTGACCCAGTTCTAAAACCATTTATGTTGTATTTATTTCATCTCCTAGCAATAATTAAGCGTCCCTTGAAAAGGGGACACTTATTGTTTTCACCCCCAGTTTTCAGTCAGCCACTGCCGCCACATTATTGTCTCCCTGGAATATCTCCCTTGATATTAGGCCTATCCAAATGATATTTGGCAGTTATCTTCTAGTGGTGGTGGACCAGTTCACGCCCAGGTACCAATTCAGGCCCACCCTCAATTTTCTTGAAGATTTATTATTTATTATTGAGAAGAGGTTTACCACATCATAGATAATCATCAAATGGATCATTTACATTTGTAATTTATTGTTTAACTGTGATTGTTTTGGATAAATTTACGGGTGGGCGTGAATTGGTACCCGGGCGTGAATTGGTCCACCACCACTATAGGCTTGGGAAAAATTTGACCTTTATCAAGGTCACATGATCAAAAAATTTTGGTATGCATATTCCTGACATAAGAATCTAGGCGCCAGTCGATATTGGGATCAATCGGGCCATAATTGACTGATTGACGGGCGATTGATTATTGGTTGATAAAAAATTTGCTAAAATTAAGCCTTCAAGTCGCTTTTTATTGGTCCTAGGGGTTTGGGATGGTAAACCAACCTATAGGAAATCATGGGCAGGGAATCTTTTGGTGTGGTCGGATTTGACCTTAGGCCCCTCCTTCAAGGTCAAGCGAGAATAGCTAAACTTAAAAGTGCTTATAACTCGCTTATTATTGGTCCTAGATGTTTTGAGGGCAAAGCAACTTATAGGAAATCATGGGCTGGGAATCTTTTGATGTGGTCAGATTTGACCTTGGACCCCTCCTTCAAGGTCATACGAGGATAGCCAAACTTAAAAGTGGGCTTATAACTCGCTTATTATTGGTCCTAGAGGTTTGGGATGGTAAACCAACCTATAGGAAATCATGGACTGGGAATCTTCTGGTGTGGTTGGATTTACCCTTGGGCCCCTCCTTCAAGGTCAAACGAGGATAGCCAAACTTAAAAGTGCTTATAACTCGCTTATTATTGGTTCAAGACATTTGGGATGGTAAACCAACCTGTAGTTAATCATGGGCTGGGAATCTTTTGATGTGGTCAGATTTGACCTTGGGCCCCTCCTTCAAGGTCAAACAAGGATAGCAAAAGTTAACAGTGCTTATAACTCGCTTATGATTGGTCCTAGAGTTCTGCAATGTTAAACCTACTTGTTGGAAATCATGGGGCTGGGAATCTTCTGTTCAGATTTGACTTGGGTTCCTCCTTTAAGGTTAAACAAGGATAGGCAAATTTAAAAGTGCTTTTAGCTTGCTTATTATTGGTCCTAGGGTTTGCAATATGAAACCAACCTATGAGACATCATAAGGTAGGAGTCTTCTGATGTGGTTAGATTTGGCCTTGGGCCCTGTTTAGAGGTATACAGTTATAAATAGAGACTTTGGGAAAGGCTTAGAGGTATACAGTTATAAATAGAGACTTTGGGAAAGGCTAAGACAGTTGTAAAGTGGAGTATAAAATCCAGATGTTCAATGTATCAGTTTATGGGAATGACCTCCTCTTGAACTCTAAGATCCTTTTATAAAGGTAAACAGCAGTACTTAAATTCTAATTCTAATTTGACTTTTATAGCGCTTAATCTCCACTGAGTAGTGGACTCTAAGGTGCAACAAGACAATAGCAAAATGCAAATTCAAAGTCCAGGGACAGAAGTAGGTCGGCACCACGGAGAAGCCATCAGAGAAAATGAGCTAAGGAGGATAAGCCTTTGCGTAGAGATAGGTTTTGAGCTTCTTTCTAAAAGAGGCAATAGTGGGTGATGCACGAATGTCTTCAGGAAGCGAATTCCAAACAGTGGGAGCATCAAAGGCGAAACTGAAACCAAATTAAGCAATTTAGTGGACTTGTGAATTTTATGAAAAATTAAATTAAATCATATGAACAAAACCATATACATGTGTCTTTATAAAGGTGTGTCTGTGATTATACAATAAAATAGAGAGAGATATCTGTTATTTAACTATCTTTAGTTATTGTTCTTGAAAATATAATATATACACCAGAACTATAAACATGGTGTCAGGTGTGTGACTATTATAGAGGAATACATCTCATAATAGGATACAAATAGTGACAACAGGATATAGTACACAGCACAATCAAAATATTCAGAAAGGCTTTTTAATATC
Organism: Sabellastarte sp. h YS-2021; assembly: GCA_964017235.1. Lineage (NCBI taxonomy): Eukaryota > Metazoa > Annelida > Polychaeta > Sabellida > Sabellidae > Sabellastarte > Sabellastarte sp. h YS-2021. The sequence continues at coordinate 39,610,119 of OZ024936.1, forward strand.
CCTGTTCCAGCTCCAATGGAGGTGAAAGGTGACTTACTTAGTAATTGGGCATTTTTCAAGGATGAATGGGAAAATTACGAAGTTGCCATTGGACTAAGGGAGAAATCAAAGAATGTAAGGGTTGCAACTTTAAGATCTGTTATGGATAGAGATTGTTTTAGAATCTTAAAAAACTTGAGATAACAGATGAAGACTGCAAAGATCCAGCAAAGTGCATAAAGGCACTAGAAAGTTATTTCAAACCAACCCAAAATGAGATTTACAAACAGTACATGTTTTACTCATGTGATAAAGGACCCAATGGAAATGTGGATCACTGGGTTTACAGACTGAGACAACTTTCAAAGTCTTGCAACTTTGAAGCAATGACTGACAGTTTGTTGAGAGACTGAATGGTTCTGGGGACGAAAGACAAGGCTATAAGAGCACGGATGTTTAGAGAGAATTTAGTCAATCTAAATGAAGCAGTTGACATGAAGCCAAACTTAAAAGTGCTTACAACTCACTTATTATTGAAAAATGCTGTTTATCTTCAAAACCATGGTAGTTGTCCTTTTCTGCTGGATACATCTTGCATCTGGCTACAGATGCATCCTTGGTCTATTTTATCCTGCACTGCTTCACTCCATCCAAAAAATGCCAATCGTGATGGGACTTAACCAATGTGGCGAAAATTTTTTTTTTTTTTATATTTTTATTTCTTTTTTGAGTATATATATATAGTAGATATTCAGAAATGGCAGGTGATACACTAGCTGACATAATCTTTTATAATATTCTCCTCAGATAGTATTTTAACACACAAACTTTACACAAAATTCTTGATATTATCCATATTTAAGTAACTAAAATTAACACATTATAACAAGAAAATACACAGCCTTAGTAACAACATTGGAATACTTTATTGCTTTGACACATTTGCACCTTGAAAGATAAATCTACTGGTTTTAAACAATGAGGTAAGGATCATTGGAAATATTAGGACTAGATACCATCAAATAGTTTGTTCCATATATTCCATCTTCTGTTAAAAATATGTTCCTTCGAACTGATTTTTTGTAGCATTTGCTGCTCTAAGTATTTCTTTTTAACCTGTAACTGGAGGGCAAAAATATTTAATGCACAGTTTTTTCTAGGAGACTGAAAAATATAGCTTCTTGCTATCATAAGAACAAAGTTGAGGGGCCAGAAATGGACATCATGCACTAAGTATCCCAGAATTTTCATGGATTTACTTATGATAATGTTTATTCTCAGCTTATTTGTAATCCAATTCTGTAAATTATCCCACAGCTGGGATACAATTTCACATTCTGAAAAAAGATGTTCAATGGACTCTGGATATTGAGAGCAAAATGAACACATCAGATCTGGATGCAGTTTAAATAAATATTTTTTTGTGCCTAATATATTGTAGAGGATTTTATACTGGAACCAAATAATGTAATTATCCTCTATGGCTTTAAAACAAACTTTATATATTATGCTCCAAATATCTTTAGATAAAATTGCATCATATTAAAGAGTAGATTTCCAAGTTTGTTCCGGAATACTTTTACCAATGTTATCTTTTAGTTTTAAAATATTATATAAATCCTTACTTCCATTTTGAGAACTTACAATAGATTTCAAGTGAGTTGGAACACATGGCCTGAGATAGTTGAAGTTGACAAGTCCTTTACATGAGAAATTCTTTAAGAAATCTTTCAATCCAGATTTTATTGTGAAGTAGTTTCAATAATTAATTTTAAAGTCATACTTTAGTTCAATTTCATTTCTTTCCATGATGTTTCCATCAGATGAAAGAATGTCTCCAACAACATAAATGCCTTTCTTTACCCAACTTGGAAAAAAGACATCGCTTTTAAACATTTTGGAATTATACCACAGACACGAATGAAGAATATCTGAATATGAAGTAATTGGTTGTTTTTGGTACATAAGGGTCCAGTCCTCAATCACATCTTTCCAAAAAGGGTTTTTTATTTCGTGTATTTTTTTACGGCACCACTGATCACCAAATTTTAAAACAGCATCTGTGATTTTTATATGTTACATCAAATAGTTGATTCCAAATGGATTTCTTTTGATACATTAACCTTTTTATCCAACTAACCTTTAATGCTCTTTCAAAGTTATATATATCAATCATTTTCATTCCCCCTGAGGTGTAGTCACCCATTAAACAAGATCTTTTTATTTTATCCGGTTTATCATCCCAAAGGAAATTAAAAATTGACTTGTGAATGTCTTTCAAAAATGTTTCAGATGATTCAATTGATGTTAATAAGTGAATACATTTCGATAATATATTTGTTTTAATTACAGTTATTTTTCCAAATGGCGTCAAGAGTCTTTTTTTCCACTTATCAATTTCAAGTTTCATTTTTGTCATTGCTTTCGTATAATTTAAAGAAGGAATCTTTTCTAAGGAAGTTGAAAATTCAAGACCAAGTAAACTGAACTGTGTTTCACCCCATGATAAATTTTCAGATATGTTTAATTTTTCCTTAACAAGCTTTTTGCGCCCAATCCAGATTAACTTTGTTTTGTCTTTGTTCATTCTTAAACTGGATAAACTACCAAATATTTCCAATGTATTTAATGCTGACTGTAAAGAGTGCAAAGTGCCATCAAGCATAAGAGTAGTGTCGTCTGCAAACTGGACTAGTTTAAATTCTTTTTCTCCAATAATAATACCAACTATATCTGGATTAGATATAATCATTATAGAAAGAATTACAACACCAAGTAAAAATAAGTATGCTGAAATTGGATCGCCTTGCCTGCAGCCTCGTTGGATTGAAATTTTATGTGATAAATACCCGCATTGTAGTACGTAAGCTGTAATATCAGTATTAAAAAGTTTAATCCATTTAATAAAATCCTTGCTGTAGCCAAAAGAGTTTAAAACCCTATAAAGGAAAGTCCAAGATAAAGAATCGAATGCCTTTTCGAAATCAATTAACATTAAAAGTCCTGGTATATGCTTCATATCCGTATAATGCATAATATCATACACCAATCTGGTATTCTCACTAATAAATCTGCCTTCAATGAACCCTGTTTGACACTGAGATATAACAGAGTCAAGGGTACCCTTTAATCTATTAGCAATTACCCCTGAAGCTAGCTTGTATATCACACACAGGAGAGAAATCGGGCGCCAGTTTTTTATTAGAGACCTATCTTTATTTCCTTTTGGTATGCAAGTAATTAACATAACATAACACATGATTTTTATATAGCGCTTATCACTTAGTACGTCTCTAAGTGCTGGCGGAGAGTTGTTGACAACAGACCCTTTGAGAAGCAAAAGTTGATGGCATTGGTTATAATATACTTAAGTTTAATCCAAAAAACCTTTAAAAATTCTGATGTAATACCATCCATACCTGGTGTTTTATTGTGTTTGCACTTCTTAAGAACCATACCCAACTCCTCGACTGTGATAGGTGTGCCTAGATCAGGGCAGTTTACCTGGGGTATTTTTTAATTTTTCAGTACCTTACTTAATTCTTCAAAGTCGAGATTGCCATCTCTATTTTCGAAAAGCTTAGAATAAAATCTGCCAATGTGGTGTAACACTTCTTTCTGTTCAACAATAAATGAACCATCAGAAAGTTTTATCTTCTTCATTATTTTTTCAACAAATATTCTGTTTTCTAAATTGCAAAAAAATTTAGTAGGTTTTTCGCCCTCTTTTAGCCAATGAACTCGTGCCCTGACCATTTCTCCTTTAATTTTTTGCTGCCTAAGTGTCTCTAGTTCGGCCTTTTTATCCATGACAAGTTGTGGGTTTTGAATCATTTCGCTTTTTTCTAAAGTTTCAATATCTTTAATCAGTTGTTGCTCAGTCATATTGTTTTTTCGTTTTTCATATGATGCAAATTTGATAGTTTCGCCTCTGATTCGGAGAAATAATAATTCAAGAAATAAATTATAACTAATAGTTAAAGTCAAATCTTTGGTTCCATTTTTGATATAGTCTAAGGAATAAACTGGTATAGAATATTTAATTAGTTCATCTTCCATTACTTTGTTTATAAGAGAAATATATTGTGGCAACTCTAGAAGACTATTATTGAATTTCCATATACCCTTTCCCAAACTGAAATTGTTAAGGAGAAAGCCAATTTCAAGTATAGAATGTTCAGACCTGTAACTTGGTTTAATGTCACATTTTGTTACAATATCACACATATTTGACGTAACAAGGAAAAAGTCTAACCTTGCTTGCTTAATCGGGTTTCTTTTGTGCCATGAATGACGTTTTGTTTGAGGGTGATATTGCCTGTATATATCTAAAAGACTGTGTGATTCTATTAAACTCAATACTATGTTTCTTGCTTTTGGGTTGTTTATATTTTTGTATTTATACATATCCATATCAGGATTTAAAACTAAATTGAAATCTCCACAAATAATATTGTAAGTTGCATCAGACTTTTGTAGCAGCCCATCTATTTCTTGATAGAATTCAGGTTTATCTGTGTTTGGACCATTAATGGTCAGTAGATAAACAGTCATTGTCGAAAGCTTTAAAGACAAACCTAGATAATTACCATTTATATCCTTGTCACTTGACAGGACATTGTACTCAAAATTACTATTTAAAAGAATTGCAACGCCACGTGAATTTCTTTTACCTTCACATATAAAAATTTCATTGCCCCAAAGGTGTTTAATTCGATTTTTATCTACTTCCATCCAATGTGTATCTTGGAGGCAGGCAATTTGTGGTTGCTTCTGTTTCAAATATGAAATCACATCATAACATTTTTCGTTATTTCTAAGACCCTGGCAATTTGCAGACAACACTAAAATGCTATTACCTATATAAACAGAGATGATTTGCACTCTCCACAAACCAACTAGAAATACAGATTATCATCTTAGAATCGCGGCAAAAATAGTATTCCAAATGTACATAGACATTCATGCTCTGGTTACTAAATATACAGAAATAAAAGTGTTCCCAGCTTTGACCATAACTTTTCCTTTCATGATATATAAACTTAATTATGAACAACAATAAAAAACAATATTTGTAAACAAAAAAAGTAGGAATTATAAATACACAATTCATAATTATCTAAAGTTGCATTTACCAAAATATAATTTATGCACCTTCTAAATCATAAGTAGATAGTTTCTTAATAGTCATAGAAATCATTTCTTAATAGTCATTAAAATAATTTCCTTTTAAAGTCACATTATGTGACACATGTGATACCTCACTAATTAAGTACCAAATTGATACCAGATAGACTCTAGAAGCTTTTAACAGGTGAAATCAAGGAGGGATAATCTAGATATTCCTAAAAGTCTGATATAAGTTTTACTGATAATACATATTTTACAAAAATTAATGTGCTTACACTCAAAAGGTTTTCGATGATTCTAGTGTAGGAAGAAAACCTTTTACTAGATCACCACACACTATAGCTCAATGCAAAAGGAAGTTTTGTAGTTAGTAAGACTTGAAACATATGTTTCACTGATAACCGACTTGTAAATTAATTGTATTATGCATGCATGAGTGAAACAAAAAAAATATGATTAAGCTACACCTTTTAAACTAAAATAACCTCTGTGAAATACGCCAATTTGTATTGCTCAATCAATGCTGTTTTTACTAATACTATGAATATAAATGTATTAAATCAGAAACATAAGGTCAGCAATGTCTTAAGCTGTATTTTGAAGTTACAGGATAATCACAAAGTAAACTCTCATTGTTGGGAGGTGGTGCTTCCATAAATGAGATAAAAAGTATGTATTTTCAATATGTACACATAAGTTTGGTTTATGCAAGAAATACTGCTTATTTGGCATTCTCTACTTTTTTATGTATGAATAACGGGATAGAAATTAATGCTAAACATTATGGTACATTTATAATGAGGATATTCATGCACAAGTGTGAATATATATATTATATAAGTCGGTATAAGACTTTCAAATTAAAGATGTGATATGGAGAATAATTCCGTAATTGAGAATTATTTTAATTACACAGCAAATTTTCTTCTAAAGAGTTTTTAAATCAAGTGCAAAAATGTGTAACTGATAAGTATCAGTATTCGTACCAATTTCATTTTACACAGAGATTTGTAATAAAATACAGGACATTTAACTGGTAAATACGGCAGACATATCCCACATAACACAAATAAAAAATAACATTTATTTTTCTTGTATGTCAGTTTGAAAACAGTGTTTTCACTAAGCTGAACAGAACTTTTCCTTCTTAGTTTAAAATTAATCATTGTGACAATATTTCAAATACTTTCCTCTTTGTTTACAATCAAATGTGTAATTGGGACCACATAATTCCTATACTTGTGGCTTAAAACAAGAATGTCTTTCATCTAGTCCTTTGACACCGTTGATATATTATATACAATGCACATTGAGTTTTATCACTCTACAAAAACAAAGCTTAACAGAACTGATAATTCATCAAATTTGAAAACAAATTTTTCACAAACCTGAACGGAAATGATCACTGGAATTTGTAGACAGATTTTTTACAGAATTACTGTAATGCAAATGACATAGTATCTCACAAGAGTGCAAAGTACTGGAAGTAAAAATGTTTCATTTAATACTCTATTCAATTATCATTTTTCACTAAATCTCCATCATGGAATGGCTAAATCCAGTGATTCATCAAGGTACATGGGTTGTTCAGTAGTGATAGTTTATCAGGGTAAATGGGTTGTTTAAGTACACACACACAAAAAAAATAGCTATGAAAGCTCAACCATTGAGTTTTTCACATGCAAAATATGATTCCCCAAAACATTCATGCTAAATGGTTTAATTGTAAGCAGGTTATTAACAGTGTTTATTTTTTTATCAAAATTTTTTAAGTTAACTGGCAATTCAGTTTCACAAGCATAACAGGATACTTTCAATCTGTTCAAAGAAGTATAGGTCCTTTAACATTACTTCGATTAATTATACACAAACTTGTGCATAAATGTACATCATTTTCCCCCTTTAATCATAATATAAAATCTAAAAGTGAAACAGCTAGACTTTAATTGGTTTAAAACAAAAACATGGTTGATGTACATGATGCTTTTTAAACTAAAAAGTGTTTTTGATCATTGGATATCAATTTGAAGTTTGAAAAGTGGTACACACATATTTGTTTTTAAGTACAAAATAGTTTCAATTCTCAAGTAATTCGTTTCAGGGCGTGTCTGTTTAAAGTTCTGTTTTACTTTAGCTTGGCAATTACTTCGGCACAGGATTGTCTAATCAAGTTAAATCTCTGTCTGCCAATATTTGGTCCGTTGTGAATTCTACTGACGGCAACAAACATATTTTCTAGTTTATTTTCTTGCAAATAATTGGAGATTACTTCACTGCCTTTGATCTCACCGTCATCAGAATTACCGGTAGCAAATACTCCATCCTCATTGTCGATATGGTATGCATACATCAGATGATCAGCTGAGGAAACATGTAAGTCTTGAAGAAGTGCATCTTTTGCCCTCACAGCGTCTTCAACAGAATGTACAAAGGCAGCATGGCCTTGAAACACACTCCCATTGAATCTAATTTCATCAGAATGAGCAAGTTCATCATAGTCCCAGGGAAACACTTTAGCCGTTGCCAGTGGATTTCTTTCAAATGTGGGAGTTACTTCTTGGTTATTTATCATAAGTTTATCCTTCATGAAGCGGATGTTGTGCGTCTTCTTGTTGGGGTGGTTTTGTCTCAGTTGCTATAGAGTATCAGTTTGTGCTAACCTGCATTCCTTCATTTTTGACGGCATCTGCTCACTAACAGAATATTTCTTGCCTCTAAGATTCTTTGTGTGCTTCATAACATATTCTTTACCTTGTCGCGTGACAAACTTTGCAACTATGGGCCTTGGATTTGGGCCGAGCTTTCCAATTCTGTGAGCAACATCTATCCTAACCTCCCCGGTGATATTTCCAGTGGAATAAATATGTTGACCAGGCACGTTCATTTCTTCGGTCAGAAGCTTTTCAATAACCAGGCGGCAATCTTCACCCTTTGACTCTTCCACATTGTAAAAGATAACATTGTCTCTCATCTCCCTCCACTCTATGTCCTCAAGTTTAGCACTTAGAACTTCCACCTTCTTTTCAAGCCTTAAATTTTTTCCTTCCAAGGTAGCAATTTTTTAAAGTAAAAGTTCATTCCCTACCTGGGTTTCTCTTTCCTCAGTGATGGAATCGACATTGCTTTTTATGTCATCCAGTGTTAACAACTTCAACATAAGTCTGTCTAATTTTTCATCCACCGAGAGATCTTTCCATTCTTGAGACAAGACATTTGAGTTAATATCTAACGGTTGCATTACCACTGGAGAGGTCATCCTTGATAGTTTTCTTGGTTTAGTCAGTAATGTTGGACTTGGTGAAAGAATTACTTGTGACTGATTTCTCTTCTTGCTACCGTGGTAGAGTAGGTAATTGTTGGTTTCTTGATGATTATTTTCCATAAAAAAAAGAGTTTTCAGAATTTGATTACACAAACTGATAAACACTTAGTTTTCAAACTGTAGTATGAAATAATCCACAAGCTTCCTTGTAAACATGAAGTTCCTTCATACACTCAGAAATCGCAATAACACAGATTCCCTAGAAGTTGGAATTTTTCCACTGTGCAATCAAAACAACACAATATGGCGAAAATTATGTTACAAAGGAAAATCAAATCAAATATAATTAAAAAAAAAAAACAAGTGAATTTGTAAGTCTACTGATGAAGTCACATTCTTCAATTTCCAGTACTTCAGTCATGCAGTGTACATACACAGCTTTACCCATGATTGAGTTAATTATGTCCACCCCCCAGTGGGTGGACATATTATTTTTGCTTTTTCTAGCGTCCGTCGTCGCACTTGGTTTCCGGTCATATCAAGGAAAAGTATTTATCCTATCTTTACCAAATTTGTTATGGGTGTTTATTGGGTTAATAGCTTGCATGGGATTGCTTTTGGTGAAGATATAGCTCTATAGCTAAGTAATAGCTATTTAGCTACTTTTGTGTACTTTTGTTTCCGGGCATTTTAAGGGAAAATATTTGACATATCTTTACCAAATTTGGTATGAGCAATAGTTAGGTCAATATCTTGCTTGGGATTGCTTTTATTGATAATAGCTGTATAACTGACTGAGTAATAGCTACTTAGCTACTTTGAGTATCTTTTTTATTTTAAGCATTTTGAAGGAAAAGTATTTCACTTATGTTCACAAAATTTGGGATGGATGATTATTGGATCAGTAGCTTGCTTGGGATTGCTTTTGGTGATAATACCTTTATAGCTAACTGAGTAATAGCTACTGTGCTATATAGCTATTATGCTATTTTGAGTTATTTTTTCTGGACATTTTAATGAAACAATGTTTTCTATCTTCACAAAAATTTATATGACAGATAATTGTGTCAATAGTTTGGCTAGGATAGCTTTTGGTCAATGATAGCTTTGTAGCTATCTGAGTAATAGCTGCTTTGTTACTTTGAGCCTGCTCTGAATTGCATTTCTCTTTTCACTCTTTTAAAGGAAACATATTTAGCTCATCTTTGTAAAATTTGGTGTGAAGGTTTATATGTTCAATTGCTTGCTTGGTATTGTTGTTGATGGTAATAGCTTTAACCTCCTGAGTAATAGAGTAATAGCTACATAGCAAAAATCATAAATATGTCTATCTCCTAAAGTGTGCAAGATAGAGAGATTTCATCGAAATTTTCGACCCACAGGGTACCTGAGAAATGTATTATTGGCAATTTTCAAAAAATTTTCCTCTTCCCAAAAATGACAGCCATTTTGAATTTTTGCCAAAAATGGAAAAACACAAATTTGCTTCTATCTCCTTAACCGTGCGAGATAGAGCGATTTCGTCGAAATTTTCGACCCACGGGGTAACTAATCAATATACTCTTGGCAATTTTCAAAAAAATTTCCTCTGCCCAAAAATTGCGGCCATTTTGAATTTTCAAATTTTTGCCAAAAATGCAAAAACAGAAATTTACTTTTCTATCTCCTTAACCGTGCGAGATAGAGCGATTTCGTCAAAATTTTCGATCCACGGGGTATCTAAGCAACGTACTATTGACAATTATCAAAAAATTTTCCTCTCCCCAAAAATGGCGGCCATTTTGAATTTTTGCCAAAAATGCAAAAACACAAATTTGCCTCTATCTCCTTAACCATGCGAGATAGAGCGATTTTATTGAAATTTTCCACCCACAGGGTATCTTAGCAAATTACTCTTTGCAATTTTTTCAAAAAAATTTACTCTCTTGAAAAATGGTGGCCATTTTGAATTTTCGAAGTTTTGCCAAAACTGCAAAAACACAAATTTGCTTCTATATCCTTTACCGTGCATGGTAGAGCGATTATGTCAAAATTTTCGACCCACAGGGTATCTCAGCAAACTACTCTGCAATTTTGAAAAAAAAAAATTCCTCTCTCCAAAAATGATGGCCATTTTCAAGACAAATTGGCTTCTATCTCCTTAACCTTGCGAGATAGAGGGATTTTATCGAAATTTTCAACCCCCCCATGGTGTCCAGAGTGTACTGACGACTTTTCACAAAAATCACTTTCCCGCCACTCTTGGTGGCCATCTTGAATTTCTGCGTGAAACGTAAAAACACTTATCTCAAATAGTGCGAGATAGAGCGATTTGGACGAAATTTTTGGCCTGCAGGGTATATGAAGAGTCTACTGGCAACTTTTCACAAAAATCACTTTTGGCGGTCATCTTGAATTTCTGCGTAAAACGCAAGAACGCATTTATCTTGGAAACGGCTTGAGATAGAGTGATTTTGATGAAATTTTTAACCCACGGGGTATTTGCAGATTGTACTGGCGACATTTCACAAAAATCATTTTTGGCGGCCATCTTGAATTTCTGCGTAAAAAGCGAAAACGCATTATCTTGGGAATGAGATTTTGGCTGCTATCATGAATTTTGGCGGAAATTGAAAAAACCCTTAGCGATAAAGTGATTTCGAGCAATGTTTGGACCCTTTGGGTACTAGAAACCTTAGATATAGTGCCTGCGAGAAAAATTGAATTTCGAGAAATTTGTCCGTCATCTTGAATTTTGGCGGAAAATGAAAATGTTGTTTATCTCGAAAACCATAAGGGATAGAGCAATTTCAAGCTAATTTTTAACCATTTGGATATTAGAGATCTTTATTATATTGCCTCTGAAAAATGTCAAATTTCGCCCACCATCTTCAATTTTATCAGAAATCGAAAAAGTTGGTTATCTCAAAAACCTTTAGAGACATAGTGATTTTGAGCAAATTTCGAACCAATGCAAAAAGGCATGAAGCTGAAATAATTTACATGTATACTAATAAATATTTAAGCATCATTGATATATTTTACAAATGAAACAGGGTCTTGTAAGACTACTGTACAATTGTTGCAAAACGTTCATGGGTGGACATTACACATGATAATGTGTGTTCTTCCATTCTATCCTGTTTCTTTTCATATGTTGCAGCTACTCTTAACAGGGCATCCTATTTCTAGTGAAATCTTATTATTGGTTTTTAAGTGGCCCATCTGAGCAGTTATGATGATCAGTAATGCAAAAAAATTATGGTTTCTTGGTTTCTATGTCAGCTGACATGGTATCACTCTGCATTGTCCGGTACGCATCCACATCCTCGTGAACAACTTCTCCAAAAGTACACGGCCCAGAGGCATGCTGTTACATTTAAAACATACCTTGTCTGTTGAGGATGATAAATTGTTCAAGGCATACAGATCGGTCTGTTCACCTGTTCCCCATAGCCATTAGAAGAGAGGTACCCGCACCCAAAGGGTGAACATTTTTTTATTACAGTTTTTCTCATTGACTATGGAAGAGATTTATCTCTTAACTTGGATATATGTACTAGGCTGCAGATAGATTCCCTAGCGTGGATATTAGGCCTGGATCTTTCTTAAATATTTTTTAATGAATTTTAAATAATTTTAAGAAATTTTAAATAATTTTTAATGCATTAAAATTCATAAAATCATGCACTAAATAACTTATAACTTACAAGGTATTGCATTTAGAGCATTTTGCTAAAGTATGTTATTCAGCTACTTTATGCATAGCTACAACATGTTGAGTAACTTGGGAACCTTTTCAAATAGGTGAGTAATAGCTACTTCCTGACTTTTCAGTAGCCTCCATAATGAGTAAAATCGCTTGTAAATTGAAAATTATTGCTTTAGTGCGCTACAATAGCTTACCATGTGGGACTGAATGCTGTTCTCGGATGGCTGCAGGGCATCAGGCCAACGTCTAAGAGAAATAGACATTTATAGTTGGCCATAGCCTCAAGTTGTCGTCCCGTGGTGACCTCTGACCTTTTGACCTACTTTCTCGTTGGCTGCGTGATTTGGTAGCTTCTGTCACTTACACAGATATTTTCATCTATTTCTCAGCACATACGTATTGTTGGATGTTAATTTTTGGCTATTTTTTGTAATATGTATCATAGATTATTCTGTGAAAGTTCCGTTTTGACAGGATAAGTATTTTTCTTTATGTTTGCGTGTTTTGAGTTTTCCTCAGTTCAGGCTTTTTAGTATGTATTTTTATTGCGTTTAAAATGTCTTCCCATCAAACGAATAAAGATAAACCGAGATCTAGCAAGTGTAGGCATTTTTGCTTTCCATTTGACACACATAATTACTGCCCTACCTGTAGGGAATCTGGCAAGGGTGTGTCCCTGTGTCACTTTTGAAAATCCGTGTCAAATATGTGGTTCTTTTACTGAAGAACAAATGTTGAAAATCTCACAAAGAAAACGATATATTAAAAAGCAAAAGGCCCTCACTGCTACCTCCAACGACGATGAATTAGATCTACTAGGGGATGACGTGGATTTCTTTTACTGGCTCCAGTGCAGACCTTGAGAGTGCTGCTGATAACTTATTTACATCACCCCGCGTCCACAACCCCTACCCTTCAGTTCATTGTCTCTCAAAATGCCAGCAAAGACTGTCCCACCAACCCCAGGTACTGCCTTACAGCAGAAAATCAAATCTAGAAAAATCCGTGGGTAACACACTTAACATCCATTTACAGAAGCAAATGGGTTCATTCCAGGCATCTATGTTGGAAGCTTTTCAGTCACTCCGCGAGGAATTGACTTCTAAAAAACAAACAGAGGTGGATCAGACCTCGGTTTCTGCTTCTAAACCTGGAACCTCATCTAGTGCTGTTGTTAATCTGGACCTACCCCCTCCGAGATCTACAACTAACCTTCAGACTGAGGATATGGATTTGGACTATGGTCCAGCACTTCCTCCACGTCTTGCATCTGATCCTCATAATGCATCGGATCAGAATTCTAATGCATCCGAGGAACCTTCTAAGAAGGTCTCGGATAAACCTAAAAAACACTCTCACAGTAGGCATGAGGTTGAACCGAGGTCTGCCTCGGATCAATACAATCATGAATCCGATGTACCTCGGGTCCCATCTACTAAACCTAAAAAACATGATGATAAGAGTAGACATAAGGCCAGGTCCAGATATGTGTCACCTTTGTCAGAGGAGGATCAGTCCTCTGCATCCAGACACAGGTCTTCAAAGCCCTCTAGGGATCAGCCCTCTGGGGCTCTCTCTGACCAAGACCAACCTCAACATGATCCAGACCCCCCTTATTATAGGGAAGTAGCTCTGTCTGGCGTTCCCTCCCAATATGCGGAAGAAGTGGACACATTCAGGCGCATTCTTTCCCTCCCTGACCCCAGGGAGTCTATGCCTAAGTCCTCAACTTCCGTTATGGGCCTGGATGATGAAAAAGGCCGTCAAGAGCTCAGATCTAGAGGTCCTTCCTCTATTCTACCACTCAGCTCAGTTATCAAAGATGCCTTTGATAAGTTTGAACATGATTTTCAGGCCGCTAATTTACCTGAGGGTAAATACATCAAACCTCCTCCTTCCACTACAAAGTGGGACAGCCTTGTTATGAGGAGAAAATACAGGAGTTGAACACAGATTTTGCTAAGATCTGTGTTACTCCTTGTTCAAGTCTCAACTTGTGAAGGAAGGTGAAGACTTCCTCCTCAAAAAAGGCACCTCTAAAGACTCTCAGGGTTTTGGACCCTATAAGCCCTTTCGTGGTCCCCACAACAAGAAAAGAGGCTCCTACAGGAAATGCCCCTATTGGGGCAACTCCTCACAAAGCAGTAACCAATCGTTTTCCTCAGGTAGGGGGAAACCGAACTTCAGAGGCTCCAGGGGTCGTTTTCGACCCCACAACAGGGGGCGAGGGCGTGAAAACCCCTCTCCCCAATGACTCCTTAAAAGCCTCCCTCAGTCCACCAGTAGGAGGTCGTCTCTGTTCTTTCAGAAGAGACTGGCAAACAAACAAATGTTCATCCAACGTGTTAAACATTATCACCAATGGCTACGTACTGCCATTCCTTTCAAAACCAAATTTGGTCAGATTCCCTCTGATTCTGTCAGAGTACAAGGCCCGTCAAAAAGACCAAGCTCTGGCCACTTGTATCCAGTCTCTTCTGTCAAAGAATGCAGTCGAAAGGGTGGAAAATGTAAAATCTCTCGGGTTTTTCACTCGCCTGTTCCTAGTGGCCAAGCCTCACCGAAGGTGGAGGCCAGTCATAGACCTGAGCAGGCTCAACACTTTTCTACACGTAGAAAAGTTTAAAATGGAAACTCCAGAGTCCATCAGGACCTACCTGATTCCAGGGGAATGGGTATCGTCAATAGACCTGTCGGACGCTTACCTTCACATCCCCATCCATCCAAACTCAAGGAAATACCTAAGGTTTTGCTACAAGTCGCAGGTGTTCCAGTTCACCTCCCTCCCATTCGGACTAGCCACAGCTTCCCACGTCTTTACAATGATTGTAAAGGAAGTGAAGCTAATGGCCCTCTCCAGAGGACTCAGATTTCACCAATACCTGGACGACTGGTTGATCAGGTCCCAGTCTCAGGAGGAAGCCCAAGTGAACACTCAGGCAGTGGTAGACCTAACCCAGTCCTTGGGTTGGATAATAAATCAGGAAAAATCAGAACTGAAACCTACTCA
The DNA here is from genome assembly GCA_964017235.1 of Sabellastarte sp. h YS-2021. Classification (NCBI taxonomy): domain Eukaryota; kingdom Metazoa; phylum Annelida; class Polychaeta; order Sabellida; family Sabellidae; genus Sabellastarte; species Sabellastarte sp. h YS-2021. The sequence continues at coordinate 39,625,191 of OZ024936.1, forward strand.
GGTGTTTTCATTCGTGGGCTACGAATACCATCTAGTTTCAGCCCTTGTAAAACCCACTCAAGAGAGATGGCTCAAACTTCAGGATTTGATCCTAAGACTCAAGTCAAGACATGTCTTGACTGCAAGATGTTTGATGTCACTAATTGGGTTGCTTGCCTCAACAGAGAAAATGGTCCCGGAGGGACGCCTTCACATGAGGCCCTTTCAGTTTTCCCTCAAGGAGCACTGGAGATATCCTCAGTCACTGGACAGCCTCCTTCCTTGGACAGAAGCCATTGCAGCACACTTAGACTGGTGGCAAAATCCCTCAAATGTGATGAGAGGTGCAGACCTTCATCCCAAAGACCACAGTATCCAACTCTTGAAAAACGCCTGAAAACGAAGGTTGGGGCGCTCACTTAGATCAAAGTTCTACCAAGGGTCTGTGGTTAGACCGGGAAAAAAGGCTACACATAAACATTTTAGAATTGAAGGCGGTCTCCCTGGCCCTTCGAAGCTTCAAGGACCAGTGCCAGAACCAAACAGTGCTAGTTGCAACGGACAACTCAACAGTGGTAGCCTACATAAACAAACAAGGAGGAACTCATTCAGCAGAGATGTGCGCTCTCCTATGGAAGATCATGACATGGTGCCATCACTATCACATAACATTAAAAGCCAGACACATTCCATGGTGTCGGAATGTGATGGCCGACCTTCTATCCAGGTCGAACCAAGTACATTCAACAGAATGGTCACTGCATCCACAGGTGTTCAAACAGATCTGTCAAAAATGGTTCACTCCTCATATAGATTTATTTGCCACTCACCTGAACCACAAACTTCCACTGTACGTATCTCCTGTCCCAGACCCAAAGGCTTGGGACACAGATGCTCTGAACATAAACTGGACGGGTCTCACTGCCCATGCTTACCCTCCAACGGCTCTCCTTCACAGGGTGATCCAAAAAATCAGGCAATGCCATTGCCTGATCATCGTAATAGCCCCAGGCTGGCCAGGGATGCCCTAGTTTTGGGACCTAGTGCAGCTGTCAACAGAGATCCCACTGCAACTACCAGTGTCAACAACTCTTCTCAAACAGTCCCACAATTATGTGTTTCACAGCAATCCACAACATCTCAACCTCCACGCCTGGTGTCTAGGAGTGGACAGCTCCAAGAACAAGGCTTTTCTGTGGAGGTGGCAGAGAGAATTGCTGCCCCTCAGAGGTCATCAACAAGGACCATCTACAAGTCAAAGTGGGCCCTATTTGAGAAATGGTGCAGAGAAAATTCAGTGGATTTCTCCACTCCATCTGTGAAACAAGACTTTTTCATGTACCTGTACCAAGATCTAAACAGGCGCCCCTCGACCATCGATGGTTACAGGACAGCCATTGTTGACACTTTGGGCCCAGCGGGGCACCATATTGCACAAAGTTCAGACCTTCACAGGTTACTCTCCAGTTTCGACAGGGATTGTCCCAAAAGTTCCAGGAATCTTCCTAAGTGGAACCTTTCTGTTGTTCTCAATGAGCTCACAAAAGCACCCTTTGAGCCTATGAAAGACACAGACCTCAAACATCTTACTCTCAAAACTGCTTTCTTGCTAGCATTGGCCTCCGTCAAGCGCCGCAGCGAAATCCATGCCTGGGTTGCAAACAAAGTATCTCATCTAGGCCAATGGGAAAAGGTTGCCTTGTTCCCTTCTTCTGACTTCATAGCCAAAAACCAACTAGCAAGAGAAGGTTCTCAAAGTGTGTCTCCGGTGACTATTCCTGCTTTGACTACCATTGTAGATAGACAATTCAAAGAAAACAGGACCTTGTGTCCGGTGCGGGCCCCGAGGTTCTATTTGGATCGAACCAAAAACCTGAGAGGGTCTCGATCCCTCCTTTTCATCTCCTTCAAGAAAGGACATACCTCAGACATCAGACCGGCTACTCTCTCTTCTTGGTTGAAACAAACCATTCTACTTTGTTATAAACAAGCAGACCAACAAGCCTTGGACTTAGTCCAAGATAAAGCGCATGACATTCGGACATTCGCGGCCTCTAAGGCCTTTTACAGTGGGGTATCGGTGGACCAAATCATGCAAGCCTGTCACTGGAAAGCTCACAACACATTTACAAATTTTTACCTAAAAGACCTTACTTGGTCGGACAACGACAACAATATGTATCTGGGACCAGTGGTGGTGGCACAACAAGTCCTAGATCCTTCCCCTCAGACCAGGTATCCTCAGAAAGAAAAGAACGGGGGGGCACATCCGCTACAACCAAGTCTTCAGGAGTCTAATCCCAGGGTCTAGGTATAGGTTTACCTTTCAAGATGTTATGGGTAAGGTCATTTTTTATTTTTAGTTTATCAAGAATATATGTATTAAGGACTTATCAAGTTGTCATTAATCTCATATTCGGTGGCAAAAATTTATGAGAATTCCAACCATTGGGCTTGTTGTTCCACTCGTGGATGGGCTATAAGGGCCCTTAGACCTCTAAAGTGAGCGCGGCTGCACTTCTCTCCTACAATCAAAACATCTTGACAGTTTTAGCACTGTCATTCATTCTATTCACGTTTTTGGCTCTTCACAGGCCCGGTTTCGGGATTGGGGCACTGTAAATGGGACTCAGACTGGTATTTCTAAACATTCATTCTAATCTATTACTTCAAAATCTAAGAAAAATTGACATATCTTCCAGTCTCAGCTGTAATCCCGCCACCGGGCGGTTGGATTCAGCATTCAGTCCCACATGGTAAGCTATTGTAGCGCAATAAAATTGAAAATTTTAATGACTTAAATGTAGCTTTTATAAGCTACAAGCTTACCATGTGGGACTGAGAAGAGTCCCACCCTGCCTCACAGCTGAGGGGTAAGGTTTAAAATTTCAGCGAGAAAGTAGGTCGAAAGGTCAGAGGTTACCACGAGACGACAACTTGAGGCTACGGCCAACTATAAATGTCAATTTTTCTCAGATGTTGGCCTGATGCTTTGCAACCATCCGAGAACAGCATTCAGTCCCACATGGTAAGCTTGTAGCTTATAAAAGCTACATTTAAGTAATTAAAATTTTCAAATTTAGAGAATTTTTATAAATATCTTATTCACGTACTTTTGGGTGAGCTATAACATAGTAAAATTGCAGACCTGTAGCTCATTGCATAGCTGAGCAATAGTTACTTTCAGGTTTTCACTGTTGTGTAAATCGCTTGGAAGTTAAAAACTATTGCTGTTAGAGAATTGTGTTTAAATATGTTATTCACCTACTTTTGTATGAGCTATAACATACAGTAAAATTGCATACCTGTAGCTCATTGCATAGCTGAGCAATAGCTACTTTCAGGTTCTCACTGTTGAGTAAATCTGTTAGTTTGTTTTTTTTTGTTTTTTTTATTCATCTACTTTAGGGTCAGCTATAGCATAGTAAATCTACAGAACTGTAGCTTATTGCATAGCTGAGCAATAGGTATTTTTAGGTTGTCACAGTTGAGTAAATCACTTGTAACTTAACTATTTCATTTACAGATTTTTCTTTAAATATGTTATGCACCTACTTTTGGACAGCTATAAGATAGTTAAATTTGCAGACCCGTAGCTCATTGCATAACAGAGCAACTTTTGTGTCCTTTTATGCTTTCACTTCTACTTTGCAACTCAAAACACAGTCAGCTGATACAGAACCCCTTCACAGGCACTGATTGCTTGTTTGGTTTTAAGGTCGCTCTTGTGACCCTAACATAATCCTTTCAGGAGAATTTCTCTTCACCAGTAACATTTACCTCTTCACATTGGTCCTTTAGCATTTTATATAAAACTTCTAAGCTGTATCGATGCTCTGTTTTTGTATACAAAAACCTTTTGTCTAGTTAGTTTTCAAAATTGAAAAAATATCAAAATTCATCTCAGAGTTGAACCTGGTTGACTGCAAGATTTGTGATTTTTTATCCAACTTGCTTAATACCTATCTAAATAATTTTTTATCTGAACCAAATATAAAAGATGTTCCCAAGGCTATTTCAGAAATTTACTGTGGCAGACTGGTGTCTTATAAAGAAATAAACTTCATAAAAACAGAAAATGCAATCTTTTAAATATATATGTATGTGTTAAAAGGCTTACGAAAATGATAGTTTGTTTACATTGTCATGAACCTGTGATGTCAAGGCTAGTACTTTTTACGGGAGTTGTCGAGTGAAAAATAATGGCGACAGTTGTGAAAATCTTGAAAAAACAGACCAAAAGTGACTGAATATACCATGTAACCTTGTCCAGACGCATCTTATTTTTACAGAAATTGAACTTTCATATGTACATGTAATTTTTTATGAAAATGCTTCCTATGACCTTTAAATATATTTTTAACCTACTTTTTACACCTAAATAGTTACCTTGTTACTTTATTTCTGAATACCATTTGCAGGGCACAACTTTTGTGTCCTTTTCTTCTGTCACTTCTACTGTGAAACTCAAAACACACAGTCGGCTGACAAAGAGCCGGTTCACGGGCACTGATTGCTTGTTTAATAATATCCCTGCCGGAAAATAGAGCATGGAAGGAATGACATTGGAAATTTTGGTACAAGTGACTATCTGGTATGTGTGTCACCATAATGAGTAAGTGACCTATATCCCCGGCAATAATTTCTCTCAAAGTGTTTGTTCACCTATTTGTTATGAACAACAACATTAAGTTTAAGACTGGTTGCTCAGTGTATAAATGAGTAATAGCTACTTTTGTACAGTTAAGTAAATTACTTATACCTTAAAAACTAATGTTTCATTGACTCACTGTCTGACTTGAGATATATTAAAAACATTTTTTTTTAATTAACAGGTATCAAGATCCTGATTTAGGTGAAGAAGTTCTGCAGAAATATCTTGCTGACAGAGCCACTTACAGGAGGACTGGAGTGACAAAAAAGCAGCGAAAAAAACAAGATTTGCTGGAAAATATTGGATAACAAGAACAGGCAAACAGAGTTTGAGTATTTTGAGTATTAACTTGTGTATAGTTTGTCAACCACATCTGTTTGAAATGGACTATTTTATGAAAAATCAAGAAAGACAATGAAATACAATAAAGTCCCAACATAAAAACTAAAATGACATTATTTGATAAATGTGTTGATATGGTGAGCTCTGTTGTTTCTTAAATTTTTAGCTTTTAAAACATAATCTGTTATAACTTATTCAATAAAAACTGCCTAAAATATAATAAAAAAATTGTCTAAAATACCTATACTTCTGCACTTCAAATATAATTAAGCATCCCTTGAAAAGGGGAAACTTCTTGGTTTCTCCCTTTGTTTTTAGACAGTCAACATCACTGCAGTTTTTAAAATTTCAACACTTTATCACAATTTTCTTATTGCCTATTAAAGAGATTACTCTCTTATCTTGCATATATGGAGGAGGAAGCAAACACTTAGACTATGGTAGACCCGACACAGTCCTAAGGGTGAATAATTAATCAAGAGAAGTCCGAACTCAAACCCACTCAGGTGTTTTTCGTTCGTGGGCTACGAATACCATCTAGATTCAGCCCTTGTAAAACCCACTCAAGAGAGATGGCTTAAACTTCAGGATTTGATCCTACACTTAAAGTCAAAACATGTTTTGACTGCAAAATGTTTGATGTCGCTAATTGGGTTGCTTGCCTTAATGGAGAAGATGGTCCCGGAGAAACGCCTTCACATGGGGTCCTTCAGTTTCATCTCAAGGAGCACTGGAGATATCCTCAGTCGTTGGACATCCTCCTTCCTTGGTCAGAGACCATTTCAGTATCCAAATCTTTACAGACGCCTGAAACGAAGGTTGGGGACTCACTTAGGGCAAGTATCTACAAATGGTCTGTGGTCAGACAGGGAAAAAAGGCTACACATAAATGTTCTAGAATTGAAGGTGGTATCTCTGGCCCTGAAAAAGTTCAAACAGATCTGTCAAAGTGTGCACTCCTCAGTATTATGCGTCCATTTTTCTTGGAAGTTGGTTAATGCCTGCGGCCTCCCGAGATAGCATTCAGTTCCACATGGAAAGCTTGTTTAGATCTAATCACATACTTGTTTTATAATATTTCATCTATCCACTCACTAATATATAAAAAACATAGCAACAGATAAACTTAGGACTCTTGCCCACAGGACCTTTGCCCACAAAATACTTTGCCCATCACATTTTTACAAGTGAGGAACTTTGCACAAAATAATGATATGAAATAATATCCACAAAATTAGCTTATTAATGTTTTATTGAAGTATAAGTGTATGATACCTTCCATGTTAAAGTTCAACTTATTATTATGTTGTTACAAGTATGTAATGTTTGCAATAGAATAATATTCTCAATGAATGTTGGACTTTCTTGAAGTATACATGTATTCTTCAGTGCAAAGGATTTGGCCACCTCTGGTATTTAAGCGTTGCACAAGGGACGCTTGTTAGTATTTAGGGGAGAGGGGAGCTTATAGCTCAGCAACCACTGGGCCGATTCTCTTCAAATTTAGCATATGGGAAAAGAGTGACCGCAGAATCAACTGGCAACCTTCCCCCAAAATCATTTTCCTACCACTTTTGGCGGCCATTTTGAATTTCTGCATAAAACGCAAAAATGCATTTATCTCAGATACGATGCGAGATAGAATGATTTCAGCAAAATTTTTGACCCCCAGGGTATCTGCAAAGTCAACTGGCGACTTTTCTCAAAAAAATTTTCCCGCCATTTTTAGCGGCAATCTTGAATTTCTGCGTAAAATGCCAAAAACCCATTTATCTTGGAAAGGATGCAAGATAGGGCAAATCCAAAAAAACTTTTAATCCCCAGGGTATCTGCAGAATCAACGTGCGACTTTTCTCAAAAATGTTTTCCTGCCATTTTTGGCGGCAATCTTGAATTTCTGCGTAAAATGCAAAAACGTATTTATCTTGGAAACGATTCAAGATAGAGGGAATCCGACATAACTTTTGACACCCAGTGTATTTGCAGAGACTACTGGCGGCTTTTCCCAAAAATCATTTTCCTGCCATTTTTAGCGGCCATTTTGAATTTCTGCATAAAATGCAAAAACACATTTATCTGGGAAATGGTGCAAGAAAGAGCGATTTCGACAAAATTTTTGGCCCCAGGGTATCTGTGGAGTCAACTGACGACTTTTCTCAAAATTCACTTTCCCCCCATTTTTGGCGGCCATCTTGAATTTCTGTGTAAAACGCAAAAACACATTTATCTCAGAAACGGTGTGAGATAGAGCAATTTCGGCAAAAATTTTTACCCACAGGTTTTCGGCAGAATGTACTGGCGACTTTTCCCAAAAATTGTTTTCCCACCATTTTTGGCGACCATCTAGAATTTCTGCATAGAACGCAAAACCGCATTTAGCATGGAAATGGTGCGAGATAAAGTGATTTCAATGAAATATTTAACCCCCAGGGTATTTGCAGAGTCTACTCGCGACTTTTCTCAAAAAATTGTTTTCCCGCCAAAAATCTTGAATTTCAGCATAAAACACAAAAATGCATTTATCTCGGAAATGGTGTGAGATAGAGCCATTTAGACAAAATTTCTTTACCCGCAGGGTATCCACAGAGTCAACTGGTGACTTTTCCCAAAAAGTAAAACGTAAAACAAAAATAAAACACGTTCATCTAAGAAACCTTGCATTTTGGCATAAATGGAAAAAACATATTAAACACAACAAGATAGTCATTTCCACAAAATCATTGATACTCATTGGGAGGCTTTGTTTTTGCTCTGCAAAACAATTTCTTTTTATCTTGCGAAGCAGTATTCTGGTTTTTGTCGGTCAGCTGACATTATGGCATCACACTGTGGTGTCCATGTGAACAATTTCTCCGAAAGTACAAGGCCCAGAGACTTTTAAAAGATACCATATCTGTCAAGGATGATAAATCATAAAATTCAAGCAGATATGTCTGTCTGTTCCCCAGGGCTGTTAGAAGAGAGGTACCCACACCCAAAGTGTGAAAATTTCAACACTTTATCACAGTTTTCTCATTATGTCCACCCCCCGGTGGTGGTGGACATATTATTTTTGCTTTTTCCGGTGTCTGCCATCCGGCATCGCACATTCCTTCCGCTCATTTTAAGGAAACATATTAGAGCTATCTTCACCAAATTTGGTGTGTAGGATTATTGAGTCATTGTCTTGCTTGGGAGTGCTTTCAGCTGTTGTAACTCTTTTGCTTACTGAGTAATACCTAAGTATAGCTATTTTCAGTGCCTATTGGTTTTCGTGCATTTAAGGGATAATGATTCAAGATATTTTACTAAAATTGGTAATGCAAGATTGTTATGTCAATACCTCACTTGGTATTGCATTTGGGACTGATAGCTCTGTAAGTAAGCCAGTAATAGTCAGAGTAATAGCCATTTAGGTACTTTATTGTCTATTTTCAATACTACCTTTGAGTAATTTGCTTATATCTCAGAAACCGTAACAGATAGCGTGATTTTGAGCACATTTTCGACCCAAAAGGGTAATAGAAGATTATTCTGGTAAAAAGAAAAAAAATTAAATTTTCGGAACTTTAGCTGTGAATCTAACTGAGTAATAGCTAATTAGCTATTTTTAGTAGCTCTTTGGTTTCCATGTATTTAAAGGAAAAGGAATCAAGATATTCTAACCTAATTTGGTATGGAAGATTATTGGGTTAATAGCTTGCTTGGTATTGCTTTTGTGAGTCATAGCTGTATAGCTAAGTGAGTAATAGCAAGCTACGTAATTAGCTTTTTTGAGTACTACACTATTAATAGTTTTCTGCTCGATTAAATGCATAGTACAGGAGATATCTTAACCAAATTTGGTACGGAGGTTTATAGGGTCCATAGATTGCTTGGTACAGCTTTGGAAGTGTCATAGCTCCATAGCAATGTTATTAATAGCTAATTTGCTATTTTGAGTAAATATTTAGCAATTTTGTGTCACTTGATTTCTCCTCATTTTAAGGAAAAGTATTTTAGCTATTGTTACCAAAATTGCTATGCAGGATTATTGGGTCAATACCTTGCTTGGTATTGCTATCAGTTATTATAACTTTATAGCTAACTGAGCACTAGCTAGTTAGCTATTTTGAGTGGCAATTTCTGGGTAGCCACGGACACTGGAAAACCTGGAAAAAGCTGAAATTTTTTTCCAGGTATGGAAAAATCATGCAATTTTAAAATTTGGGCAAAATCGTGGAAAAATCATGGAATTTTATTTCCAAAGCCCGCGAAAGTTTTAAATGGCCATTTTATTGATTGTGATTTTATAAATGGAACACCTGAAGGAGATCTGAGAACCTGTCCTTTGTCACTAGAGCCCAACTTGGTTCTCTTCTTGTTTCATTCTTATTCGTAAAACAATTTTTGTGATGCTTTGATGAAGTAATAACAAATGAATATCAAATAAAATGAGACAAATAATATTAATTCACCAGATGCCTAGGCCCATATTCAAAAGTGTAAAACTGTCTAAAGTACGTCATCGATTCATCATCATGTCATATCATCACCCTAAGTGCAACAGTCACAGATTGATAGCCTTTTTACCCCACAGCCCTTAATGGCTGTTGGGGTATTGTTTTCACCCATGGTGTCCGGATGGGCGGGTGGGTGGGCGGCGGGAAATAGTTTGTCCGGGCTGTATCTCAGAAACCGTAAGGTGTAGGAAGTTGATACTTGGTAGGGACATTGGTTAGGGGTGTAGCTGTGCAACGTCATGGTCTGACCTTGATTTGACCTTGCCGTAGTGACCTTGAGTTTGAAAATCTTCTCCGGGCTATATCTCGGAAACTGTAAGGTGTAGGAAGTTGATACTTGGTAGGGACATTGGTTAGCGGGTGTAGTTGTGCAACGTCATAGTCTGACCTTGATTTGACCTTTGACCTTGCCGTAGTGACCTTGACCTACAAAATCTTGTCCGGGCTATATCTCGGAAACCGTAAGGTGTAGGAAGTTGATACTTGGTAGGGATATTGGTTAGGGGGTGTAGGTGTGCAACGTCATGGTCTGACCTTGATTTGACCTTTGACCTTGCCGTAGTGACCTTGACCTATAAAATGTTGTCCGGGCTATATCTCGGAAACTGTAAGGCTTGGGAAGTTGATATTTGGTAGGGACATTGGTTAGGGGGTGTAGGTGTGCAACGTCATGGTGTGACCTTGATTTGACCTGTGACCTTGCCGTAGTGGCCTTGACCGATAAAATGTTGTCCAGGCTATATCTCAGAAACCGTAAGGTGTAGGAAGTTGATACTTGGTAGGGATATTGCTTAGGGGGTGTAGGTGTGCAGCGTCATGGTCTGACCTTGATTTGACCTTTGACCTTGCCGTAGTGACCTTGACCTATAAAATGTTGTCTGGGCTATATCTCAGAAACCGTAAGGAGTAGGAAGTTGATACTTGGTAGGGATATTGATTAGGGGGTGTAGGTGTGCAACGTCATTGTCTGACCTTGATTTGACCTTTAACCTTGCTGTAGTGACCTTGACCTATAAAATATTGTCCGGGCTTTATCTTGGAAACTGTTAGGTGCAGGAAGTTGATATTTGGTAGAGACATTGGCTAGGGGGTGTAGGTGTGCAGCATCATGGTGTGACCTTGATTTGACCTTGCCATAGTGACCTTGACCTATAAAATTGTCAGGGCTGTATCTCGGAAACCGTAAGGTGTAGGAAGTTGATACTTGGTAGGGACATTGGTTATTGGCTATAGGTGTGTATTATCATGGTGTGACCTTAATTTGACCTTTTACCTTGCCGTAGTGACCTTGACCTTTAAAATCTTGTTGCACCTTTGGGTCTGTCTTTTGATGCAGATTAAGCAAAAGTCATATTATAATTTATTAAGAATTTTACTTTCATAACTTCCCATTGTAAGAGATAGAATTTCATCAAGTGAGCCGCAGATTTTACTCCAACACCACACATAAGCATTCATTAAATGTATTACCACTTCTGTATGCATGGTAATATTCAAACCATCTAAACCATAATTCGGAAATGCAGATGTATATAAAGAGTGTTGAATTTTAGTTTACTGATTAATGCTGTCATCTTGTCATTGAATTATCTTGTTTTAATACTTCATCTTTATACGCATTATCTTTCTTTTAAACATTATTTCTCCATTTAAACATTGTTTGGACCTTTATATAACTGACAGTGCTCTGAAAGTATCCTGAAGTTTGTACTGGTACAGTACTTCTATATCTCATGGTGTTGAAAATATTTCCCAAGGCTGTGGGGTACGGGCATCTCTGATGCTATTTTTAATAAAGTGTAGCTTCTTCAGTGTTTACATTCTTGCACTTTAGTCTTAGTATGGAACTATTTGTGAATAGGATACACTTCAGCTGATCAGTTTACCAGAAGAACCAGATGATGATCACATTTACCGTCAGGAATATATAGATCAATATTTGCAGAATATTTTTTTTTTCAGAGGACAAATCCTGTAGGGAAATTGTTAGAGGTAGTAGGTTGTACATGGGATGGTCCTTCACCCCCTGCCCCGCAAACATACCCCAGCATCTTCTATAGACAACACTTGAATTGGTACCCATAGCTAGCCAGTGGCAAAATGTTTGTTATTCCAGAGGACTGCCTGTGTTGTAAACTCGAGGGTATGAATGTTACTCTGTCTACCATATACTCAAGCTGCTCCACTAAAGCTGGTGGCTTCTACTTTGACTAGTTCACAAAACTATGCAAATCACAGTCTAGGTGATAAATCTGGCATCCAGCCCAAAACCCACAAGTTAAGCTAACCGACAGGTTGGTCTAGTGGCAAAAATATGCTTAAATAGTTAACAGTCTGGTTGCCTGAGCTTTGAAGCATTCTGGCATGTCCACTGTTCCATCACCTGGAGACTGCCCCAAACTCTGCAGCGGGTTTTAATAGGTTCATAAGTAAGTTGCATGATGAAATACAGAGTAATGTCAGGATTCTACAGCAGGAATTGAGCAAAGGGAAGTCCGTGGATAAAGCGTGTCAGGTCCACAATGAAGATATGTTTTACATCTTTCATTTTTAATCCAAAGTGTCACATTTTTGGGGGCAAGGCAATAATTCTCTCATGCAGAAAGGAAATGGGTGATCTTTCTCAACTTTAGCAACACTCCCTTTCACATTCCAATGAATCAGAGGTCAAGGTGTTATGGTCCATGGGGCAAGCATGACAGCAATTACCGATTAACTTTTAAGTTGTAAGAGAAAAAAGAGTTTCACTTTACAATTTTATTTAACAATTACAGTAATAATTACAGTCAAGATACCCTGATGGTTAATAATACAATAGTAAACCAAATGAAGCCAATCCAACCTGGCCATAGTCCTATCCACCTAACAACCAGTTTGTCCACTCTGTCCAGAGATCCGTCTGGTGTTCACAAGCACAAAATCTCTATCTAAGTGTTCCGTATGTCTGCAGAACTCTACTGGTTGCTCCCAAATATGAACAATGTTCATTCATGAGCAACAATTCACTCTTCAGGGTATCCAGCCACTAAATCCTGTTCACTACCATTATAGTTCACCTCAAAATGCAACAAAACAAATCTAGTCAGATATCAGAATTTCAAAGACCTCTATTCATATAGCACACTATTTTAACACTAATTGTGGTCAGGCCTTCTACACTTTATTACAGCTGGAGACTCTAGAAGCTTCTAGAAACAAATGTAAACACATCAGTACATTTCCAGGAAAAAACAAAGGCACAGAAGGTTCTAGAAGCTTAGCGATATTTTCCCCTATAAATATAGATCACACTAGTAGAGTACAAGAAAGATCAGTGCTGACAATGCCACTAATTCAAAATGCAGAGAAAATCAATAATTCAGGATTCTTATGTAGTAAAGGAACTCTTGGCCCTATACACATCAATACTCTAGGAGAGTACCCTTACATGTAACAAAGGAAACACCTAAAATTGTATTATCAAGGTCAAGCATTCCAGTTTAAGCCTCTCCCCTTGGATCAAGCAACAGCACCAATGGAGTTAGCCATAGTCATAAAAGAAGTGCAACTCATGCCACAGACAATTTTATGGAGGTAAAAATCCACCAATACCTAGAAAACTAAATAATCTGTCAACAAGGGATTTGCTTCTAAGACACAAAACCCTGCTAGCTGTCAGAAGTTGGGAATCTCCAAAAGTTGAGTTGGACCCCAAGTAAGTCTTCGACTGTATGGGTTATCAGGACAACCTATTTAAGACCCACCACAAAAATATGACAGGCCAAGGGTCTAAAAATAAAGTACGTACTGTCAAGACCAGTCCTTTCAGTATGACAACTCATGTTCAAATAAGTCTGCTGACTGCCACAGAAAAGCAAGTGCTCAAGGCCCGTCCTTACATGGGACCAATTCAGTGGCACCTGAAAAGCAATTGGCATGTGCCTGAGTCCTCGGATAAGAATATTCCTGCCTTTAGGGCTCTCCACACTTGCACTGGTGGCTAGAGGAAACAAACGTGCTTCCTGATGAACCTCTGCACCCCCTTAAACATGCTGCATAAATTTTTACAGACACATCAATTGAAGATTGGAGAGCTCACTTAGGAGATTGCACTGCAAAAGGTGTTTTCCCAGTTCCAGAAAGCAAACTACAAATAAACATCTTGGAACTGAAAGAAAGTTTGAGCACTTGTGTTATGGCCAGGCCATTCTGATTGCCACAGACAACATAGCTGTATCCTGCATAAACAAGGAGGGAAGTATGTGATCAGGCTCTGTGTGCCATCCTGTGGAGGCTCCTCTCCTGCTGCAAGCTCAGACATCATTTAAATGCATGGTATGTTATGTGTCGACTGAATGTTATTGAAAACTGTCACAAGACAGATAGCTTTTTCTCTCCCCAAGGACCCATTCGACCAGATCTGCAACTAGTGGCACCGTCCAAAAATAGACTTGTTTGACACCAGCTACAACAAGCCAGCACAGTTTGTATCTCAATGGATGCTTTCAGCCTGTCCTAAGAGGGTCTAAATCCGTATGCCTTCCCCTAATAATAATAGTTAGATCTTATATAGCGCAATTCTACTCACTATTTGACTAATCAATGTGCTACTCCAGTAAAAAAGCACTTTTAAACAGAAATTGAACAGGAATTGAGGCTCCTCAAAAAAGCTCAAACAGAGTTGTCTATAATTCAAAGTGGTGAATTTTGTCAGAATCCTTTGGACTTCAAAACACCATTTTAAAACAAATCACATATTTCCCCCTACATTTTTTCAAGGAGAAAAGCCTGCAGCCCAGTACAATAGATGTGTAAATGTGATCCGTTGCAGACAAGGCTGGCGATTCCATTCTCAACATCACTTGAGGTGATTATCTTAATAGACTCTTAGATGGCTTTCACAAGGATAGACCTAAGAGTCAAAGAGGTACCCCCATTTGGAACCTCTTTTGGGTCCTGCGTCAACCAAAAAAGCCTCCTTTTGAGCCGCTCAAGGATTCTTCTCTGAATCATTTGACTTTCAAGATGGTTTTCCTGCTGGCCCTCAGATTAGTAAGTGCAGAAATGAAACCCATGCATGGCCCAATAAAAACATTAGACATGGGAAAGACTGTCTAAGAATGTTCCTTTACCCTTCACGTAGATTCTTATCAAACAATCAACCAGCAAGAATCTGTGACTGTGGTCTCAGTCGTCATTCCAGCACTGGATCTGAACAAATCTCTTAAGGATGGCAGGTTATTCTGCCAAGTCAGAGCCTCAGAGCTCTTGTATGAACAAAACAAATGACCTGGGGGACAACAAGGAACTTGTTTTTATCTCATTTAATAAAGAATTTCAGTAAGGATATGCAGCCTTCAAATATTTTTGCTCGGATGAAGTGCTCCAGTGTTACAATCTATCTGACCAGAATCTTAGACCTTAAAGGGGGTCTCCTTAGAGCTGATTATCTCAGCCTGCTATTAGAAGTCCACCTTCACACAGTATTACTTGAAAACTAGCCCATGGTCTGGCCTAACTGAACTTTATCTCCTATTTCCTGTGGTTGCTGCCCAACATATTTCCCCCTAGACCTCAAATCTGTCTGGTGTTTTTCTGCTATAGTGTGTTTAGTCTTACTTTAGTTTGATATAACTATGCAATAAGATATTTTATCTTCCTTTTGTACCTTTTACCTTATAATCAGGAGTGTCAGCACTTAGGCCCCTTTGTTAACTTCATTATTAACCACCACAGGCTTTCTCAAAAATCCTTGGGACTTGACTCTTCGCCTCTCTTCCCTATCTTTGGTTGAGGAAAAGGGGGAGGCACTCCAGTCTGCCACTGTTTAGGCGTTTACCCAATTAAGCTTCGGGCCTGTATATTAGGAGTGTTAGTCTTAGGAGTTAACTTTCTCTCAGTCCCCGGTAAACTGCCCTCCATTGCACAGGATAGTTATTCTGGCAAGTGCCTGTTAGCCTATATTAACACAATAAAATAGAAAATTGAACTTTTTTAGCTAAATTTAAGTTTTTATGTTACCTAAAACAGGGGATTCCCACCCAACCATTATCACACTTAAACTTACTCCTGGTCTCCTGTTGGTATTGGAAAGAGGAAGTGATATGATCAGTTGCCACCTAGTATTTATCTGCCACTGTGGCCTAGCGGGTAACACACTTGTCTAGGAACTCAGAGGACGTGGGTTCAATCCCATGTACAGGCAGATACATAATAATAATAATAATAATAGTATTGGATGTGGTTGCCAGATAGTAAGTGGTTAGGACACTAACAGTCCAGCTAGAGCATAGCTTTTTCTGACATTTGTCGGGACTTGCTGGACTAAGACATATGTCTGACCATGTCATAGGAGTATTCTCAGGTAGTTTATTGTTGTACAGTTGTTTCTTTTAGTGTCTCTTATAAGGGCAAATGATATCAGTTATTGATCAGTAATGTATGAATTAAATGTACATAATATATGTATGTCAATAATATTTTTCGATATTGCCATTAAATACTTCTGGAAAACATGGAAAAAATCTGGAAAAATCATGGAATTTCAAAATGAAAATCTTGTGGCTACCCTGCCATTTGGTATCAGTGCATTTAAAGGAAAAGAAATCAAGATATTTGAACAAAATTAGGTATGGAAGATTATTGGGTCAATAGCTTGCTTGGTATTGCTTTTGGGAGTCATGCTCCTAGCTAAGTGAGTAAGAGCCATTTAGCTACGTAGTTAGCTATTGCAAGTACTATTTAGTTTTCTCTTCAATTAAAGCCAAATTTGGGTAGGGAGGATTACAGGGTTCGTAACTTGCGTGGTATAGCTTTGGGGTGTTATAGCTCCATAACTTTGCTCTTAATAGCTAAATAGCCATTTTATTTATTGTTTGTATTTTGGGGACAGGGGAAGAGAGAGTGGATCCGATGGCTCCCACATTTTCTATTGCTTATAGCTCAGCAACCACTGGGCAGATTCTCTTCAAATTTAACACATGTATGCAGTAGCCCTGGGAAAATTTTTTGAATATGGTGTCATGACATTTCAACCAATCAGAGAAGTCATATGACCAAAAACTTGCTTTTTGAAAGGGGTGTGCTTGTCGGGATGATAACTTAAAAACCATTTCACCTATTGACATGAAATTTGGCAAGTGGGTTTGTTATATGGATGTCTGGAAATCATTAACTTTTGGAAGTGATCCAATGCAAAATGGCTGACTTATTAACAATTAACTAAACAACACGATTTTTCTTAACGCTGAAAATAAAAAATCTAATATCTCGGAAACGGTGCGAGATAGAGCGATTTCGACAAAATTTTTGAACCCGAGGGTATGAGCAGAGTGTACTGGCAACTTTTCCCCAAAATCGCTTTCCTGCCATTTTTGGCGGCCATCTTGAATTTCTGTGTAAAACACAAAAACAAATTTATCTCAGAAACGGTGCGAGATAGAGCGATTTCGACAACATTTTTTACCCACAGGGTATCTGCATAGTCTACTGGGGACTTTTCTGAAAAATCGCTTTCCCGCCACTTGGCGGTCATCTTGACTTTCTGCTTAAAAGGCAAAAGCGCATTTATCTCGGAAACGGTGAGAAATAGAACAATTTCAACCAAATTTTTAACCCACAGGGTATCTGCATAGTCTACTAGCGACTTTTCGCGAAAAAATTGCTTTCCCGCCACTTTTGGCGGCCATCTTGAATTCTGCATAAAATGCAAAAACATGTTTATCTTGGAAACAGTGCGAGATAGAGCGATTTCGACAAAAGTTTTGACCCACAGGGTATCTGCAGAGTGTAGTGGCGACTTTTCATGAAATCACTTTCCTGCCATTTTAAAGTGGCCATCTTGAATTTCTGTGTAAAAGGCAAAAACGCATTTATCTCGAGAACGGTTCAAGATCTAGAATTTCTGTGTAAAAATGAAAAAAATACATATTCATCTACTGGTGACTTTTCCCAAAAATCGTTTTCCCAACACGAGCAAATTTTGAACCCTGTGGGTACTAGAGAAGTTACATGTAGTGCTTCTGAAAAATGTTGAATTTCCCATATTTTGGCCTCCATCTTGAATTTTGGCGGAAATTGAAAATGCTATTTATCTCAAAAACCCTTAGAGACAGAGTGATTTCGAGCAATGTTTGGACCCTTTGGGTACTAGAAACCTTAGATATAGTGCCTGTGAAATAAGTTGAATTTCCAGATTTTTGTCCACCATCTTGAATTTTTGCGTAAATTGAAAATGTTATCTCGAAAACCGTAAGGGATAGAGAAATTTCAAGCTAATTTTTGACCATTTGGCTATTAGAGATCTTTGGTATATAGCCTCTGAAAAGTGTCAAATTTCTCAAAATTCACCCACCATCTTCAATTTATCGGAAATCGAAAATGTTGGTTATCTTAAAAACCTTTAGAGACACAATGATTTTGAGCAAATTTTAAACCAATGCAAAAAGGCATGAAGCTGAAATAATTTACATGTATACTAATAAATATTTAATCATTGTTTAAATATTTTACAAACGAAACAGGGTCTTGTAAGACTACTGTACATTTGTTGCAAAACGTTCATGGGGTGGACATTACACAAGATAATGTGTGTTCTTCTATGCTATCCTGTTTCTTTTCATATGTTGCAGCTACTCTTAACAGGGCGTCCTATTTCTAGTTGACTATTACAGGGATTTCTCTCTTATTTTGCATGTATGTACTAGGCCACAAGTGAGGCCACAAGTACTAGACCCCTTGTGTGAGTGTCAGGTCTGGATCTTTCTTATTTTTTTGTGACTTTTTAAAATAATTTTTAATGCATTAAAAATTCATGAATTCATGCATTAAATCACTTATAACTTGAAACGTATTGCATTTAGAGCATTTTGTTAAATATGTTTTTCACCTATTTTTCTTTCAGCTATAACAGTAAAATTTCAGACTTGTAGCACTTTGCATAAAATGTAATACCTACATAGACTATACAATGCTAACCTGTACAGAATCATTTAATCTCATTTTAGGGTGGCAAAAATTATGAGATTCCCAAGCCTAGGACTTGTTTTCATCGTGGCTTAGCCCTAGGGGCTTTACTCTTCATAAGTGTGCATAGGCTGCACTTCTCTGCTCCAATCAAAACATCCAGACAGTTTTTTAGCACTGTCATTCATTTAGTTCAGGTTTTTGGCTTTCTACAGACCCGGTCTTCGGGACTTGGGCACTGTAAATGGGACTGGCATTTCTAAACATTCATTCTAATATACTACTTCAAAATCCAAGAAAAATTGACTACTTCTTCCAGTCCCAGCTGTAATCCCTCCACCGAGCGGTTGGATTCAGCATTCAGTTCCACATGGTAGTCTATTGTAGTGCAATAAAATTGAAAATTTTGATTACTTTAATGTAGCTTTTATAAGCTACAAGCTTACCATGAGGAACTGAAGAGAGTCCCACCCTGCCTCCCCGCTGTATTACAGCTGAGGGGATCGGTTCAATATTGCAATGAGAAAAGGAGGACGAATTGAGAAGAGTTCCACAAGAGTACAACCTGAGGCTACGGCTGACACTAAACGTCTATTTTTCTTGGACGTTGCTGCGCCCTCCCGAGGTCAGCATTCACTTCCACATGGTAAGCTTGTAGCGTATAAAAGCTACATTTAAGTAATCAAAATTTTCAATTTAATGATATTCAGCAAGAAATATTAAGGAAAAAAAACCCAAAATTCTGTATATTTCTTGAAGTCTTCTAATATCGCTCCCCCAGTCGTAGCCACAGAAACAGAAATTCTAACATGAAACGGATGTGTCCGTGAATTTGATTGGGTAAACAACGAAATACTTCTGGGACGGTATTCACAAAAGGGATTAGTGAAAGATCAGCAAAAACTTAGCTTAAGTTAATCCAAAAATTGGATTAGGATTAAGATTCGTATTCACAGAGAAGATAAACTAATTTTTGTGATCAACTTTTGGATTAAATACAGCTTAATCAGCTGCACTTAATCCAAAAATTTGTGAATACCAATTTAATCCAAAGATTAGCTAAGCCATTTTGTTTTCACCCATGGTGTCTGGATGGGCGGGAAAAAGTTATCCGGGCTGTATCTCAGAAACCGTAAGATGTAGCAAGTTGATACATTGCTTAGGAGGTGTAAGTGTGCAACGTCATGGTCTGACCTTGATTTGACCTTTGACCTTGCTGTAGTGACCTTGAGTTAAGTTGTAAAAATTGATCTAAAGTGATCGAAAAATGATCTAGATCACTATTGATAGGTTATTGGGTGCTGATGGTCATTGGTGCAATACTGGCTGGGGAGTGCAGGTAATCCTCAATACCTGCATAGGTTATTGGGAGGTGATGGTGCAATAAATGCTGCAATGCTGATCAATAGAACAAAAATATTGCTAGCTGATGGTGCAATACTGGGTGGGTAGTTGATGATGCGATAATACTACCTGTTTGAACCTGAAACCATTTACTTGAAGTAGTTTCTACTATTGTCTGTCTTTATTATCTGTATTAATAATCTGTAATAATGTTAAAAAGGTGATTTTGAACTTCTCCATACTTTCACTTCAAATCTTGGTTTTCAAATTTAGAAAGACCTCAATCTAACATGTCCAAATACCCATACATCCGACATTTTATCAATATACTGTCACTTTTCGGATTGAATCTAATCAACTAGTTGGATAACTGCATTAAATTGAGTCGTTCTTTTTTCAAATTTTCTCTATATATTTTCTCTTTGATAACCAAATTTTAAATTTAATAAAACTGTAATAATTCCTATAAGAGGAAATATTCTTCATTTTTTTTGTTAAAAATCAATGTCAGCAAAAATTACATTGGAAAGTTATATATAAATGGTAGCCACATGGTCAGTTGGCAGTTTGAATGAAATTTTTCAGCAATCATCTACCTCCTAAAATGTCCAATCAATCTGAATTAAGTACGGATGTATGTAAGGCTGCCTCCACCCCTACCTATTCTCTCAGATTGTCTGCTAATAATCGCAGTGAAGCAAGTGATGCTACTGACTGTAAAGGGTTGAGGCCAACCTTTGGAGGTTTTTCTCTAACTGCTAAAAGCAAATTAGAAAGAAGTGGGCATATTGTCGGCTTCCCCCTTTCATCTGAAAGACGTGACAGAACAGATGCAAGAGCTGACAGATCATCAGATTCTAGAGTACATAGATTGGAACCGAAATCCAAAGTTCACCCTATAGATGGATTTTTCAGATATGATGACAGAATATCTACATTTGCAACATGGCCAAAGTCTCACCCAATTCCTGCTCAGATATGTGAAAGCTGGCCTCTATTATTCTGGCGAAGGAGATAAGGTTACCTGTCCTTGGTGTAACCTTAACCTAATAGAGTGGGAGAGCTATGACATACCAATGGAAGTGCATTAAAAGCATTCACCTTACTGTACATTTGTTTTAATGTTAAATCCATTTCTCAATTATCATTTGTTGTAAAAAAATTAATAAAAAATGTTGAAGCTTATATAATGTCTTTCATTTCAATATATTTATCAATAGCATTCAAAGATTCACCTATCTGGTCACTAAGTGCATATAACTAGACACTACAATATGTTTAAATTTCTTAATCGCTCTCTTTTCAAATACCTGGATGATTGAGAAATAATTTGGCTACCTGGCATTGATCTAGAATACAATACTCAATATTTGCAATACACGTCTATACATAATTTAATTTTTACAATATGAGTTATTGACAAGTAATTTCAACTGGTAATACTGAATTTGTAAATTTCGTTATTATCTGTAATTGAAATTCAAATCAGGATCTATACCTCAGTACAATAGATAATAGATATGTACACCATAGCCAACAAATCACACTATTTTTTTCACAATTCATAGCTCAGTACAATACAGATATGTACATCATAGCCACCAACAATATGCTAAAACTCCATATGTCTCAATATCTGGGTCAATGAATACAGTTATTGAAACATTTATTGAAATTGATAAGTGGAATAGATTTCATTTTATGAACAAGTAGGAACTTGCCCATAAGGAGGCTACTTGAGAAATATTTCTCAAGATTGCATCATCTGACAAATCTTTTAATTTTATAGGTCATATTTCGACATATCTCCTTGATGAACCTGGGAACAAGCCTGAACATGCATTTCAACTCTAAATTTTTTTGCTTGTATTGCAATTATTAACTGCCTCATCAGCTTTTTATTGCATGTTACAATTCTATTGGTCAAAGCTTTACAATTGCATCTGGCTCTTTGTAATTGGTTAACACCTCACAACCTAAATCTATATAAACTCCCAGATAATCCTGATTGTCATCGAATCTACTTTGAAGACTTTCACATCTATCTGATAGTTGTAACCTCACTCAAGATCAAATCTGCACAATGGCTGAAGCTGCAGTAGTTAAATCCAATAATGGATCTAAGAAAAGGAAGAGTGATGGTCTGGGTGGAAACAAGAGTAAGAAGTCTTTAGCAAGTACATCTAGTGCCAAGATTTCTGAAAGCTTTGAGGACTTGCTTTCAAGTCTTTTGATGAGTAATGTACCTACATCTGAAAACAATGAACCAAAAGCAACTGCACCCAATCGGAATGAAGGTGGTCAAGCTTTTATCAAAAGAACATTTCATCTTGGAGGATCCAAGTACGTAATATATCAAGGCTCCCAAGGTCTTATTGAAAACATTTATTTGAAAGAATGGGAAGATGGTGAGGTGAAAAATCAAGGCATTAAACTCTTGGTACCTAAATTAGTTGTGATTTTACATTATGTTAAGAGTTCATTATGAGTGCTATTCAGAAAATTTCAGACGGTAAAAAAGAGGTGGACTCCAGTTATTACTTAGTTTCTTGCATTTATGTTACCTGTGCATTTCCCTATAGAAATGTATCTATTAGATTTTGGAAAATGGCTAATGGAAAGAAATATCCCACACCACAAGGGATCTCATTTAATGAGTGGAATGAATTCATAAAAGTAGCACAAAGGATGTACACTGAATATTCAGAAATATATACCCGTGAACCCTGTATTCTGGATGAAGATAGATCACGGCATGACATTAATACATGTGAGGAGTGCAAAACAGCTATGGAAACCTCCTGCAGGGGTGAGGTTAAAGTGTAAATGGAAATGTTTTAATTTGAAATTTAGTTGAAACAAGGCCAAAAGGTGTTTTGATCACCTAGCGTGAGCGCAAAGCCATCAGAGACACGAGTAGTGCAGTAGAATTTATGAAAGTGTGGTTACACAAAGAAATTCCAACTAAACCACATCCCACAGCTGGTGTAGAACTCAGATGGTCACCCATCCAAGTACTAATGTAGCCCATTGCCGCTTAACTTCAGTGAACAGACGAATACTCATCACGCTGCGCCAAAGCTGATGAAAGTCCGGATACAAAAAAAAATTGATCTATAGAAGCGCGAGCCTCGAAAGAAAAATTGTTTTTGTACATAGATGTAAGACAATATATAACCTAGAAATCTGTAAATTAGTTATGGTGGCAGTATTTCTTCAATAAAATGAGATGAATGACATACGGCAACATATGGAAGTCAGACAGCAAGGAGAAATGACACATTTTATTCTTTATAAAAGCGAAAGCAATTGAGGAATTCTGTAGTCACTGCTCAAGCTCAGTGTCCTACGTTTTGGTACACACACACCATGTGGGATAAAATTAGTTTATTCTAAGTTAGTATTAATACTATTTTTATTTACATAATCAGACATGGAAGGGCTGTGATAAGTTAACCAAGGCCCTGAATCACTTCAACACATGAAAAAGAGGCTGACCTTGACCCATTGGATACTTCAGGGTCAGCCTGACATTATTATGTAAAACAAGCCTTTAATCACTATAACATATCACAGAAGCCTGTCCTTGACCCATTACATACATAAAGGTCAGCCTAAAATTACTATGTACAAGAAAGCAGAAAATATGATAATTACATTAGCACCCTTTAGTGATGGACTAGGGCTACGATATTCAAGGGGTTAAAAATTTACACATGCTTAAGAGAGGGGTTAGGCCCCAATATGGCAACACGCTGTGAAATAATATGAGGTTATAAAGAGTAATTTAACCAGGGATGTAATTAACTCTAAAGCATTTATAGATGATGATAATGAGCTGTTTAAAGTTTTGGTAACTGCAAAGGGTAAACGTGTGAGAAAGCAGAGGGACCCCACTAGGGTTTTTATGTCGTCACTCTGCGGTGTGGGCGTACGCGTCCGCGTGAACAACTTCTTCTCCAAAACTACAAGGCCTAGAGACATGCTGTTTTTTTTAAAAGATACCTTATCTATCGAGGATGAAAAATTGTTCAAGGCATGCAAATCTGTCTGTTCGTCTGTTTGCTAGAGACATTACAATGGAGGTACCCCCACCAAAAGTGTGAAAATTTCAACACTTTATCACAATTTTCTCAGTGACTATTGCAGGGATTTCTCTCATATCTTGCATATATGTACTAGGCCAGAGATAGATTCTCTTGTGTGAGTATGAGACCTGGATCTGTCTTATTTTTTTTTTAATAAATTTTTTTAATAATTTTTAATGCATTAAAATTCATGAAATCATGCACTAAATCACTTATAACTTGAAAAGTGTTGCATTTAGATCATTTTGTTAAAATATGTTATTCAGCTACTTTTTTCATAGCTACAACATGGTGAGTAACTTGGGTGTCTGTCTCAATAGCTAAGTGAGTAATAGCTACTTTTGGGCTTTTCAGTAACTACCATCATGAGTAAAATCACTTATAACTTGAAAACTATTGCATTTAGAGAATTTCGTATAAATATGTTATTCAGCTACTTTTGGGTCAGCTATAACATAGTCAAATTTCAGACCTGTAGCTCATGGCACAGCTGAGCAATAGCTATTTTCAGGTACTGTATGTTGAGTAAATCAGTTGTGAGTTGAAAAATATTGCATTTGGAGTATTTTGTTAAAATATGTTGTTCACCTACTTTGGGGTCAGCTATAACATAGTGAAATTACAGACCTATAGCTCATGGCATAGCTGAGTAATAGCTACTTTTAGGTTATCACTGTTGAGTAAATCACTGATAACTTGAAAACTATTGCATTTACAGAAATTTGTGTAAATACGTTATTCAGCTACTTTTGGGTCAGCTATAACATAGTGAAATTACAGACCTGTAGCTCATGGCATAGCTGAGTAATAGCTACTTTGAGGTTATCATTGTTGAGTAAATCATTTATAACTTGAAAACTATTGCATTTACAGAAATTTGTGTAAGTATGTTATTCTGCTACTTTTGGGTCAGCTATAATATAGTGAAATTACAGACCTGTAGCTCATGGCACAACTGAGCAATAGCTATTTTCAGGTACTGACTGTTGAGTAAATCAATTGTAACTTGAAAAATATTGCATTTGGAGTATTTTGTTAAAATATGTTGTTCACCTACTTTTGGGTCAGCTATAACATAGTGAAATTACAGACCTATAGCTCATGGCATAGCTGAGCAATAGCTATTTTCAGGTTCTCACTATTGAGTAAATCAGTTGTAACTTGAAAACTATTGCATTTACAGTATTTTGCTTAAATATGTTGGTCACCTACTTTTGGGTCAGCTATAATATAGTAAAAATTCAGACATGTAGCTCATTGCATAGCTGAGTAATAGCTACTTTGCTTATAACTCACTTATTATTGGTCCTAGAGGTTTGGAATGGTAAACAGACATATAGGAAATCATGGGCTGGGAATCTGTTGATGTGGTCCGATTTGACCTTGGACCTCTTCAAGGTCAAACGAGGATAGCCAAACTTAAAAGTGCTTATAACTCGCTTATTATTGGTCTTAGAGGTTTGGGATGGTAAAACAACATATAGGAAATCATGGGCTGGCATTCTTTTGGTGTGGTCAGATTTGACCTTTGACCCCCCCTTCAAGGTCAGTTGAGGATAGCCAAACTTAAAATTGTTATAACTCGCTTGTTA
Source organism: Sabellastarte sp. h YS-2021 (assembly GCA_964017235.1). Lineage (NCBI taxonomy): Eukaryota > Metazoa > Annelida > Polychaeta > Sabellida > Sabellidae > Sabellastarte > Sabellastarte sp. h YS-2021. Next base: position 39,650,614 of record OZ024936.1, read on the forward strand.
TTGGTCCTACAGGTTTGGGATGGTAAACCAACCTACAGGAAATCATGGGCTGGGAATCATTTGGTGTGGTCGGATTTGACCTTGGACCCCTCCTTCAAGGTCAAACAAAGATAGCAAAACTTAAAAGTGCCTATAAATCGCTTATTATTGGTTCTAGAGGTTTGGGATGGTAAACCATCCTATAGGAAATCATGGGCTGGGAATCTTTTGGTGTGGTTGGATTTGACCGTGGACCCGTTCTTCAAGGTCGTACGGCAGTATTTCTTTAAATATGTTTTAACCTACTCTTTACACTTAAACAGTTACCTTGTTACTTTCCTTCATAATACCATTTGCAGGGAACAACTTTTTTGTCCTTTTCTTCTGTCAGGTTCAGATTTTCTTTTGAACATGCTGTTCAATTACCATTTACTGTACTTCTGTACAGCACTTTCCCTGGTAATTATGCTTTCCTCTCATTATTACCTTCACAAATCAAAAACACTCAGTCAGCTGACACAGTGCCCGTTCACGGGCACTCTCCTCTTGTTATAATAATATGAGGCCAAAATTAGTGGTTGAAAGGTAATTCTATTAGGAATATATAGTGTAAAGAAGGGCACTGGAGTATCTAAGTAATTGTGACATAACACCCTACAGAGTCGAGCAATACGACCCACCCTAAAGCTCAAGCCGGAACACCCTTAACCCCAGTGTGACATCCCCCCTTTACTAATTTTGATATTATCAGATGTAGGGAAGAATTTAATTTTGTATTATTATCTGGTTTTTTTTAAAAAAAAAACAAAATAGACTAAGGATAAGAAAATGATTAAACTAGTGCACCGAAATACAAGGTCCTGTAAGATTACCAGTGCATGCCATGATGCCAATGTATAATATAAAGAGAGTGGAGACTACCTCACTAAAATAACTAAAACATATGTACATGTGTTCATACAATATGTACACGGTTTCTGTATAAATAACCCTAAAAACTGAACAAAACAAAATGCGACATCACAGACTGTACACAAGTAGCACTGTAAGTGGCTGAATAAAATAATTAACATAGAGTATAGCAGTTTGATCTCAACAATAACATACAAAATAGTTGGATTTTACTATTTTTTTTAAACTCTCAGTTGGCATAAGGCTCTCCTAAAAGTTATGTATTGTAGCGGGCCTGTGGATTTCCAGCAGTGTTAAAGTTATGTGTGTATGTGGTAGTGTGGTTCGGGTCTCCAAATCCACCAATGGACCACTAACAGTTTGATATTTTAACGCAATAAAATTTAGTAGTCACTTAGAATGGCCATCTGAATTCAGATCACCATGTATGCATAAGTGACTCAACAAAAGGGTATTTCAATTATTAGAGAGTTTATTAGACAATGTCTATCTCTCTAGACCTTCTGTAGGAACTGTTCTGTGTTGGCTTGGGTACCACTATCCCAAATAATAATAAACAACTATATGTTCAAAAATAAAATATATAAACTCAACAACTGGGCAATCAGTATGACGAGGTATGTCAATCCAAATTAGGTATCAGCAGAACTACTGCGTGGCTATTATACTTTTTGTTGTCACACAATGTATGGCAAGATACTTAAATAAAGTATTCTATAAGTATAATTTAATCTCACTGCTATCTCCACTCACCTGGTTATCTGGAGTGGGATGAAGATGCATGCTAACTTCACCTGCAAGTGTTAAACCAAGCTAAGAGAGAGGAGAAAGATCAACTAAACTTATATATATAAATTTATTAACAGTTTAACATTGTATATTGGTATATTGAAATACTAAAGTAATAAATCTAGCAAACCATGTACAATTGTGGAGATTTAAATGTTCTAATTTACAAAATGTAGCAAATCAAATGCTAATTGGGGTCATGTAAGTGTTTACAGTCAGGATATTTAGCAACTCATCTGCTAATTGGGATCATGTAAAATGTGTATAGTCACAATATGTAGCAATTCATGTGCTAGCTGGGATCATGCAGATGTTTTAGTCGCACAATGTAACAAGCATATGCTAATAGGGGTAGTGAAAATGTTTAAAGGAGTGTAAAATCCAGCAAATTGAATTAGATCAGTCTATAAATACTTCAGCTGGACACATGTGCCACAGCAGAATATATAATTATGCTTATTTAGTCAGAAATAAAGATAAAGGTTATTATCTGGTAAAGTTACTCACTAAAGTTAAGTACCAGACTTAATAAAAATCTACAATATTTAGAACAAATGTCAAAATTACCTATAACTCCAGTTCACAGGTGAATCTTCAAAATGAGCAGTTTAAATAAAGGTCAACAAAAATGAAGCATCAACTCAAGGACAAATCAAGTTCAGCCAGGTCAAGGTCAGGCACTACAGTTTCACACTAAAGAATATCTGTCATTTGATTGGTTGACCATTAAAGGTCAGTGCTTCAGAAATATATAGATATTGTTTAAATTCTATCTACTGAAACACTGTATTAACCATTATAGACATTTGTATTCTGGCTTAAATTAGTGTGTTATTACTGTATCAAGGGTTTTTATTGGATTCTGAGTCCTGGAACCAGCTTAATGGGGTAAATTTGGAGATTTCAATGATTTGCGGTTGCGGTTGGAGTGCGGTTGCGGTGATTTTGACTTGTATGTCACTTGCCGCAAGATTTGCGGTTAGTATTGATTAGAGGGTTTACCTCTTGTTTTTGCGTTACGCAAATGCGGCCTCGTCATATGAAAGCCAACTCAAATTAAACAAAATATCACCTAAAAACGTATAAAATATGCAAATTAAATAAATTATAACACTGCAAATATTTTAAAACAATGGTTTGTCACCTACTTTAAAGTCTTTCAGATGTGATATACTTGTACAACAATGGCGGCTAGTTTGACAGTTGAAATACTTCAAAAGTTACAATTCTTTAAAGTATAAGTAAAGTATGTGGATAATGCGTGGTTTGTTAGTGTGAAAGGTTAGTGTGTGATAGATTTTTAGCTATTTATCAGTCTTTTTGTTGGAATCTCATGTGAAAAACCACTTTTTCTCAGCCCAAATGGCTGAATTATCGCTAAGTTAGCCGTGGTCCACGATTCCAAACCAAACTTCTAGCCCATATTTCGTGTTACGTCGGCTCTCGCCGTCACACTCCCCCCATCTAAGATTGACCATATATGGGCAATCAACCACAGTAATACAATATACCTACCAAAAGAATTTATTTAACCTGAAAATAAAAACATATTATACATAATATTTATATAGATAGATTAATAGACATATGTACACTATGCATCTTAAAGTTCATGCACTCCAAAAGAAAGTTATGTGTATTTTAAAGGTATACACTCCAAATACACTGCAATGAAATACAAAAAAAATACATGCAAGATACAATATATACAAATCTAAAGAATCACAAAAAGTCAATGTCCTGGGAAACATTTGCACCTAGAAGGTGCCATAACCTCCATGATGGTGGGTGCTGGACACTCGGTACAGTTGACAAGGATTTCCCTGATGATGGTGACGGTCCCGTCTCTGCTGGTAGTTTTCTTGTAACGGTGGATATGGACTGGGAGTAAATAACCGTGAGGACATCTCTCCTCCCTCTCTGCGGGATCCCCATTGTTCAAAATTTTCCTTTCATATAGTTGAACAGTGTCTCTGGCGACGTTGCGACACATCTCCTCTAGCTTCATTTCACCCAGGGTTTTGGGAACATAGGGGGTCTCCTCGGGCAAGTCTAGGGATAAGGGATTTGAGGGGGAAAAGGTGGTATAGCAGGAAGTAGCAGTAGGATCAGAGGTAGGTGCAGGAGGAGATGGAGAGATCAAGGAAGAAAGAGGGGCAGGGGCAGATGACAGAGGAATCACAGATGACACAGGGGCAAGTCCAGATGCAACAGTGTTAACAACAGTAGATGAAGTAGCACTGGTAGATGACAGAACAGTTGATGGTTGTTGCACTACTGAGGTGTTAGTATCCATAGCTTTCAATAGATTGCTAACAGCAATCTGAGTCTCGCTATGCGTAGACTCATATGGCGGGGTCTGGATAACAGGTGCAGCCTCCGCTTCTGCTGGGGACTTCATTCTTGCGTACTTTGGTGCAGAGACCATCTCATCCAACTCCAGCCTTTCTTCAAAATCTCCACCCACATAGAGACCCAACCGTTTATCAAGTTTCTGAACGAATTCATCATCAGACTCAGACATAGGTTGCTTGCTGAGTGTCTCCGTTCTAGCAAATTGAATCAGAGAATCGGACTGTTTTACATCTGTCACTCTCTCAGGATGCCTGTCCACAATGTGGCGTCATATGAGGTCATCCTTCCTGGCATTTGAGACTGTGCAATAAGGGCACTTGTATTTCCCGTGTGGCTTTCCACATTTCCTAATGTGAGCATAGAAGCTCTTGTTGTTATCAAATCTCTTACTGCAATTCAGACAGGTCTTGATCTTCATTTCTGCAATGCAGATAGCAGATCAAGATTAAGTCTTTTGGATATTTTATCAAATAATTTACATTTTGAAGAAATGGAAAGGCTGTCTTAACTAATAAGGACATTAAATTTCTTCAATCAGGCGTTTTGTAGGTTTTCGGTTACGTTGTGACCGCCTTGCATCTTCACGCCTATCTGAAACAAATGAAATATCTGAACCAGATGATTTGTTAGTGAACTTATCACTACTCTTATCTATGTTAGAACTTTCTAACAAATCACTATCTACAGTATATGTACAACTAGTACTAGATTCATTTGGAGTTTCGGAAACAGAATCATTCTGTATAAGGTCGATACCATCCCCAGGTACCTCTGGCAACTGCCTCACTGGCCCATTGCCGATACTATCAGTTACACATGGTGTCTCCGGCAACTGTCTCACCGACCCGTTGCCACACCGTCCATAGTTATCCAAGGAGACTCGGGATGAATCTATGACACGGTATTCCAGCTGGCCAGGCAGTTGGTCAATCGCTGACTCATCCTCGTAATCTGACTCAGAGTCACTTATGAACCTGCAGAGTTTTGAAGTATGCCCAGTGAGATCAACATTATCCCTGTGAATGCCTATACCAGGGTACAGTGGATGGTTGTCTGAGGCTTCTGACTCTTTTCTATCATTATCGCCATTCAGACTTGACCCACCTTCCCTGCAATCTACTGAATCAGTTTCCCTATGTGATCTCAAATGGACATCACTCCAATCCTCTATACCAGGGCCATGCAGGTTTTCACCCTGGGCTTCTGACATTTCCCCATCATTATCCCCCTCAGGGTTTTGCCAACATTCCCTGATATCTACAGAGTTTCTCACTCTGTCAGTTTTGGAGCCAGTAGCTCCATAAGCGAAATTTCGGACGTCGTTTGTTCTAGATAGTGGTTCCAACCAATTTTCCAACTCAGTTCCTTTGTATGGTTTCAATCTATCAAAGTGGACTACTTCTTTCTTGGATGTTTTACTTCTTTGTACTGCATACAAAGCATCACTTATCTTCTGGACAATCAAATAAGGGCCTTCCCAAAAGGTCTGCAGTTTGGGTGAGAGGGCAACTTTGCGTCTAGGCAAGTAAAGCCACACAAAGTCTCCTCTCTGGTAAGGGTTACCATATACCTTGAGATCATAATATCTCTTTTGCCGACAAGCACTTCTCTGAAGTTGCTGTCTTGCAAACTCATGGGCTGCTTCCAGTTTCTTCTTCAAGGTTTCTACATATTCAGACTCAGTCTCAAACTGTTCATCTGTTACCGGTCTGCCATATAAAATGTCAACTGGCAAATTGACTTCATGCCCTAACATCATCATATTGGGCGTCACATTCGTACTTTCTTGGGGTGAAGCACGGTAAGCCATGCAAAGCACAGCAACATACTCATCCCAGTCTCGCTGGTTTTCTTCAAAGAACAGACTGAGCATCCCTTGTAAGGTATGATTGTATGGTTCTACAAGACCATCTGATTGCGGGTGATATGACGTTGTTCTTGTTTTGGCAATGCCCAAGAGATTACACAGTTCTTGGAACAAATTGCTCTCGAACTGCCTCCCTTGATCTGTGTGCAGTTGTAGAGGTACACCAAATCGTGCGATCAAGCCATGAACCAGTTTATCAGCAACAGTATGTGCTTCCTGGTTTCACATGGGATATGCCTCTGCCCATTTTGTGAAATAGTCAATGACTACAAGTATATATCTATTTCCTTTGTATGTAGCTGGGAGAGGTCCAAGTATGTCCAGTCCAACACGCTCCAGGGGTTCACCAGTCAGATATTGCTTTAGTTTGGTCCGTGGCTTCCGTGGTGAGGGTTTCTTCTTGGGACACTGAGGACAGGTTTCACAAAACTTCCTAACATCAGCACACCAGCCAACCCAGTAGAATCGCGATTTCACCTTTTCAGTAGTCTTCTTCCTACCAAGATGTCCGCTGGTTAAAACACCATGTAATTCCTGCATCAAATGATCTCTGAGGGATAATGGCACTATGAACTGAAGGTGGCTGGTTTTGTCAATGGGATTTAACCATTGTTTGTACAAAACTCCATCTTTCTGTACCAAGATTTCCCAAAGTGACCAATATGTCTTGAAGTCAGCACATTCTTTGGACACTTCTTGCCACAGGGGCTTGGTGGATTCAGTTTCCAACATATTGAGTACTTTACCAATTACAGGATCATCCAACTGATATTGCCTTAACTGTTCATGAGAGAAATGGCTCACCCAACAGCTTTGCTGTTGATCCTGGTGTGATTCTGCCACTCCATTCCCATCAGATGGGGCTTTACAAAGTTCATCTTGCTGTGATCACATTCTTGTTAACACTTGAACAAGGTTCGATCCGCCCATCCCACATTGGCGACAAGGGACTCTAGATAGGCCATCAGCATTTCCATGCTGTCTACCAGGCCTATGTTCAATATCAAAATCAAACATAGATAACGTTTCCAACGTGCAATTTGGCCAGAAGGATCTTTGAACCTAAAGAGCCATTTCAATGCACCATGGTCTGTTCTCAAGAGGAACTTCTTTCCGTACAAGTAATGTTTGTATTGTTTCATGAAGAATACAGCAGCTAAGAGCTCACGTCTTGTCACACAATAATTTCTTTCAGCCTTAAGCAAGGCTTTACTGCCGTAAGCAATAACACATTCTCGACCATCAATGATTTGAGAAGGACGGCTCCAATGGAGTCATTGCTTGCATCAGCATCAAGTATGAACTTGTGATCAAGAGATGGATAGGCTAAGATAGGAGCGGTGATGAGGTGTTCTTTCAGTTCCTTGAATGATTGATCACTTTTGTCTGACCACAAGAACCTTGCATTCTTTTCTGTGAGTTTGTTCAAAGGTCTTGCAATTTCTGCAAAGTGTTCAATGAACTTTCTGTAGTATGAACATAGTCCCATGAAGCTACGTACCTCATGCACATTTTCTGGTTTAGGCCAATCTTTTACAGCAGATATCTTTGCTGGATCAGTTTGAATACCTTCTTTTGACACCTTATGCCCAAGGTATATCACTTCTTTCTGAAACAAGAAACACTTCTTTCCTTTTAGTTTCAGACCAGCTTGTCTAAGCCGTTGAAAGACCATCTCCAATCTTTCAAGACCTTGGTCAAAGTCTTTGCATGGAATAATGATGTCATCCAAGTATACCAACAAAGTTTCAAACTGTAATCCACTCAAGACATTCTCCATCAGTCTTTCAAAGGTGCTTGGGGCATTGCAAAGCCCGAAAGGCATGACCTTGAACTGATATAGTCCATGTCTTGAGATTGCAAATGCAGTTTTCTCCTTATCATCTGGATTCATCTCTACCTGCCAGTAACCACTTGCGAGGTCAAGACAACTAAATAAAGATGCACCAGACAAGAGATCTAAGGATTCTGCTATTGAAGGTAACCTGTAGGAGTCTTTGACAGTGATTTTATTCAGAGGCCTGTAATCAATACAGAAGCGCAGGCTTCCATCCTTCTTTCTCACTAAGACAACATTTGATTGCCAAGGACTGGATGATGGTTCTATGACATCCTTATCAATCATATCTTGCATTGCTTTGTCAACTTCATCCTGTAAATGCATTGGAACACGTCTCAATTTCTGGCGAATAGAGGCTTCAGTGCCTGTATCTATTTTATGCCTTGTGACATTAGTACGACCCAATGTTTCATCTTTGGATGAAATGACATCAGCATATTGTGCAAGCTTTTGCTTCAACAGTTCTTTCTCAGTATCTGTCAGATGAACTGATCCTCTGTCAAAAACATCTTGGAGATGTTCTGGAAATTTTGTTCTTTCACCAGTTTGAGTGCCTGAACACACACTTGGTTCTGTTGTGATGCTACACAAGCTCTGATCTTGTGTTGAACATACTTCCACTGGTTCACCAATAGCAATAGTGGTTCCCTGGTGCAGCTCAATATCAGTTGTATTAGGATTACACATGCGTACAAGAACATTGCCACTACTGATACGTGCAAGGGATCTTGCTACGAGTAGACCAGTCCTTTCAGTGAACAAGTTTGTTCCCTCAATGAGGTTCAGGTTAGACTCATTCCCCTTTCTAATGACTCTACCTGGTATGACTTTCTCATGTAAGGCAGGAATCACCATGTCGTAAGGAACTGATATTCTACAACATTGTGGATTTGACTTATCTTCATTCCACATGGCAACTTCTTTCCCTTGTACTTTCATGACCAGGTGGTGCAAATCTAATTTACACTGCTGTTTTGCCATGAAATCCATACCAAGGATTGCCTGTTGCTTAATATCAGCGATAATGACAGGATGTTCTACCTTCATTGGACCCAAAGTTATTTCCAACAATGTTGTCCTTCCACCTCTAGCTTCTGCCCATCAGCTAGGTAAATATCAAATGGTACATCCACCACCTCAAAATCATCCTTATCTAACTGCGTAACTACAGAAACTGAAACCAGAGTAACAGCTGACCCAGTGTCAACAAGGAAATTTACAGCCTTATCAAAGACCTTTCCAACCACACTGAGACCATCACCATGGTTAAAATTTGAAACAATTACAGTGGGCCTTGAAATTTTGATGACTGAATTTCGACCCTCAGAATCAGTCAAACCTAGTTTGAATTCAACTTTTTGGTACCAGGAGAGAACTTTTTGTCTCCTGTAAGTTTCGGACAATTTGGTCTGATATGACCAGTCTCATGACAGTAGAAACACTGAACAGGTTTCTTTCTGTCTGTTTTACCCAAGAGCTCATTCAAGAGATCCAATAATTTCTTTAACTTTTGATTGACCTCAGTCATGTCAGTATTTTTAATACCTTGAAGGGCATTACAGCCTTTGGCTGGCTGATCATCCATGGCATCCATCACAGAGGTATCGTCTCTGTATTTCTGAAACATGTCTTCTTCCTGGCTTCATTTTGCATGATTGGCTCCATGCCTCATATTTGATGGCTTGTGACACCAAGTCATCAAATCTCTACATTCCCACCAATCAACCTCATCTTCATTTCATCATCCTGCAAAGCCTCTATGAAGTGGTCGCCACACAGAGAATCCAGAAGTTGATGATCAGCAATTGGATATGCCTGCCTTGCCAAAGCTCTTATAGCTTGGGCCAACTGTGGAAGTGACTCCTTTGCCCTGCGAGTCCTGGTTCGCAGCTGTGTTCGGTAAAGACTCTCACTATGGTTTGGGTAAAACCTTCTGTCCATAGCTTCTACTAATTGTCTATAATTCCGTCTCAGAGCTGGTTCTAACGGCTCCACAACCTGGCAGGCCTCTCCTCGCAGACTGACTGCCAGGTATTGAGCTTTTTCATGCTCATTCCAGTCATTCAGTTCTGCAACTGTGTTAAAATGGGCTTTATACTGAGACCAGGGTACTCTGCCATCAAACAAATCAGGCATAACCTTTGGCTTTGCATGACCAGCATTTGGTCTTCTTTGATCATATGGGTCATGTCTTAGCTGACCCACTAACATATTGATGCCATCCAGGGTTTCCTGCATGTTTCTAGCATCTTGAGCAGCTCGAAATGGCTCACCTCTCCTATTTTCATATCTTGGCTGAGGCACATATCTACTGTCAGAGGCATTGCCACTGACGCCAGTATGTTCTTGCCTATTATACCTGTCTGAGCTGTCATCACAGTACTCAGGTTCAAATCCAGCACAAAACCCCACTGGATTATTTTTGGCGCAATTGCCTGTTGGTTTTGAGGTTGAGTCACCGGCAGCTCTCCCATTTGCCTGACCCTCCAGATCATTAGATCTGATAACACTATTGGTCATTTCATTTTCATCAGCCATATTGCTGTTTTTGTTTGCAATTGCACTTGTTCAACTACAAACTTATGTATAGACACAAGGAGGTGAAAAGGTTCAGATCACTGGATCCCTTTTAATAATGGGATCCCACCGCTGCCACCAGTAAAACTGTAGCGGGCCTGTGGATTTCCAGCAGTGTTAAAGTTATGTGTGTATGTGGTAGTGTGGTTCGGGTCTCCAAATCCACCAATGGACCACTAACAGTTTGATATTTTAACGCAATAAAATTTAGTAGTCACTTAGAATGGCCATCTGAATTCAGATCACCATGTATGCATAAGTGACTCAACAAAAGGGTATTTCAATTATTAGAGAGTTTATTAGACAATGTCTATCTCTCTAGACCTTCTGTAGGAACTGTTCTGTGTTGGCTTGGGTACCACTATCCCAAATAATAATAAACAACTATATGTTCAAAAATAAAATATATAAACTCAACAACTGGGCAATCAGTATGACGAGGTATGGCAATCCAAATTAGGTATCAGAACTACTGCGTGGCTATTATACTTTTTGTTGTCACACAATGTATGGCAAGATACTTAAATAAAGTATTCTATAAGTATAATTTAATCTCACTGCTATCTCCACTCAGCTGGTTATCTGGAGTGGGATGAAGATGCATGCTAACTTCACCTGCAAGTGTTAAACCAAGCTAAGAGAGAGGAGAAAGATCAACTAAACTTATATATATAAATTTATTAACAGTTTAACATTGTATATTGGTATATTGAAATACTAAAGTAATAAATCTAGCAAACCATGTACAATTGTGGAGATTTAAATGTTCTAATTTACAAAATGTAGCAAATCAAATGCTAATTGGGGTCATGTAAGTGTTTACAGTCAGGATATTTAGCAACTCATCTGCTAATTGGGATCATGTAAAATGTGTATAGTCACAATATGTAGCAATTCATGTGCTAGCTGGGATCATGCAGATGTTTTAGTCGCACAATGTAACAAGCATATACTAATAGGGGTAGTAAAAATGTTTAAAGGAGTGTAAAATCCAGCAAATTGAATTAGATCAGTCTATAAATACTTCAGCTGGACACATGTGCCACTGCAGAATATATAATTATGCTTATTTAGTCAAAAATAAAGATAAAGGTTATTATCTGGTAAAGTTACTCACTAAAGTTAAGTGCCAGACTTAATAAAAATCTACAATATTTAGAACAAATGTCAAAATTACCTGTAACTCCAGTTCACAGGTGAATCTTCAAAATGAGCAGTTCAAATAAAGGTCAACAAAAATTAAGCATCAACTCAAGGACAAATCAAGTTCAGCCAGGTCAAGGTCAGGCACTACAGTTTCACACTAAAGAATATCTGTCATTTGATTGGTTGACCATTAAAGGTCAGTGCTTCAGAAATATATAGATATTGTTTAAATTCTATCTACTGAAACACTGTATTAACCATTATAGACATTTGTATTCTGGCTTAAATTAGTGTGTTATTACTGTATCAAGGGTTTTTATTGGATTCTGAGTCCTGGAACCAGCTTAATGGGGTAAATTTGGAGATTTCAATGATTTGCGGTTGCGGTTGGAGTGTGGTTGTCCAAATCTAATCCAGCCAATGTGAAACTGTGGTGTTTTTTTCCCTCACACTCTCTGCCTCTCTGTATGTGTGAGTGTGTATATTGGTTTATTTAGTGGGAGAGAAGACAAGGACAGTATAGATTTTGTTCTTGTTGTTGTTCATAACTGAGTGTATGTGATACATTGGCTGTGTGCTTTCCTCCAACGGAAAAAGCATTTCATGATTTTAACTTCTGCATATAATAACTGTATATGTGTCACTTGATCCTGTGCTTAGTTGATGAGTTTTTTCCTAACTAGGGTGGAAGGAACTTATATTTTATAATTCACTTGTCAAACAAACCAACAAATGTCAAACAAACCAATAATTTTTGACATCTTTCCAATATAGATTATAGTCTTCAGGTGGCCAATAAAGATTTTGTTCACAAATCAGCAACCTCTCACAGTTCATAGTTTTACAAAGTCAATTCCTGTAAAATACAGTTTTCAAAGTCATACCATAAATATGAATCATTTCAGCCAGTAGTGAGTTATATATCAAAAGTTTAGTTTTAACCCAAAGTATATTTTCAGTTTATTTATCTGTTTAGGCCTGATAATTCCAAATATATTAAAAACTGCCATTTCATATTACTACGCTATAGCAACAGGGAAAATACTGTCTAAAGTGAGTGGGAAAAAGAAAAGACATGCCTTACTTTTGTGACAGAAAATCAATAGTAAAATGTTAAAAATGAGGCCACTATGAAATGTACACCACTCAGAAAAACAAGCACATTAATTTGTATGATTTATTTTTTTCAAAAAAAGTTTCTCTGATTTTTAAACATGTGAAATATGAGAAAGTTTATAAAAATGAGAATGTGCAAAGCAATGTAATTTTATTTTTCATTTTTACAAACAAATACCTAGCTTAAATAAAAATCTAAATCATTCAAAATTGTTGTGAGACACTTTTCTTTTGAGTGGCGTGCAGAAAACTAAAGTTGGTTTTTCTTTTATATGCTTTTTTGGTCACAAACGGAAGTCATGTCTCAAATTTAAAGTGATCAAAATTAGACCACTTTTAGTTTGTATTTGTCATGAGTATTTACTGTTTATATAAATTGTAATTTAAGTTAAAACAACTAAAGTAATTCATTTCAATATTTTATTTCATTTATAAAACACTTAAGGTAAAAATAAATCTGTATTTATGGACATTTCTTGACTTTAAGACTCCAAAGATCACTACACTGAAATGGTAATTTAAGTGCTTGCTAATCACTTTGGTTAGAGTTGAAAACGATGCGTTACGTTGATAGCCCCTTAAAATAAATTAATGATATATCTATTTTGTTTTTATTTTTTCTTGTTAAAACTCTTGTTCAGAAAAGTACCTTATTATAACAAAAGGGGTAAATGCTTCTCTAACTATGTAAGTTTTATGGTATGTATCATAGTAAACCCAAGGTGGTATATGCCTTTCTCACTATGTAAAGTTTATAAAATTTATTCATAGCACCTACTTTTAACCCAGCTAAACTGCTAAAAATCCCATGTCAAAATTCTTTCTCAATTCTATAGTTCTAATGAGGATTTTATTCTCTCTTAACAGACAAAAATATCCGGACTTTGTCCACTTTGTTTCGGATGAGTTAGAAACAATCAGATGCTGCATCTGTTCAGAATATTTAGAGAAGGAACGAATCACAATAACGAATCACAATAACGAATCCATGCTCCCACTTCACCTGTCCTGAATGTGCCTGAGAATTAGCTGGAGTGTGGAAGAATGATGGCAGGAAGAAGAAGAGATGCCCTATGTGTAGGGTTAATTTATTAGATAATTTTTTACAAACCCTTTGTATGTAATATGTCAAAGTTGGATGCTACATCCATTTTTGTATGGGTGCCCACAGGTACTTATATAAACAGAAATTACGAAAAAGACCTAGTAAACAATCTAACAGAGGGAAACCTTTTTAAGGCATTTGCTGCAGCTTTTATGCTGGATTATTTGCCAAATGATGTTGACATTTCCTTCTCTAATGAATGGGAAGAGTACTACTATGCAAGGGTCTCACCTGTTCCTCTTGTAAAGTGAATTTCGAATTAAGTGTTATGTTCATGAGTACCTGTGGACACTTCTACTGTAGCATATGTGCATCTTATTTATTACAAAAAGAAAGGTCTGAACTTTTGGAGTGCACTGAATGTTTAGCCATCATTGAAACAGGAGATTTACCTGTAATATTCATGTAATATTTCTGAAATACTACATTGTAACCTTTTACATGTAGAAAGATTTAAATAACAATGCCTAATATGTTATTAAATCTCATTTGTGAAACATTGATAACGTAATATTGAAGATAAGATGCTTTATTGTCATTCCATATACCAATCACATGCATACATCCAAGGAAAGAAGTAAACAAAATTTCAAAAATTGAAGTGACCTCAAACTAACAGCCAAATGTACTGCAAATCCGAGATTTTATCAATGCACATTGAAAAAGTTGATGAAAACACGTCAATATGTAGGTTGAGTAAGTTAGATTGGGACGTTCCAATAAGGTGACAAATTTCATCTATTAGGTCTTATGAAAAGTATTATATAACTAAATATGCAAGTCCTTATCACATCTTAAACTAATGTTTGTTAAAATCTATATGTATATAGAGTTATATTAACAAACTCAACCTACATAATGACGGATTTTCATTGACTTTTACAATGTGCATTGATGAAATCTTGGATTTGCAGCTACATTTGGTTGTGTTATTTTGAGGCCATTTCAAGGTTCAAATCAGTGTTACCTCATTTTTATTCATTGAAATAAGTATGTAAGTTACCACATCAACAAATACAGTCATATATTCAACAAAGTGTGTTAAAATATTATAAGATAAAGGTATAGGTATTAAAAAAAATCAGAAAATATCACTTTCTGAGAATATTTTGTCTTTATAACACTCTTTGCATATTAACTTGTAATAATATTTAATAATTACAAGTCTGTACTCATCACTGTTTAAGGGACTCTAGTTATCCGAAAAAATTACATCATAAGGATACATGTTGTTTATTGGTAAGAAAAAAATTGTATTTACAACATTTATCAGACATTTAAGAAGAAAAAAACATGCAGGTACTAAAATCCTCAGTGAAATTACTTTCTACGTTGTATAACTTGTATTTCAATTTGTATTGTCATATGAAATAGTCTGTCAATAACATTTAAAGTAAAATGTAATTACAATATTTCCACTTTGTATATTATTTCAAAGAAATTTCTATGATATAAACATCACTTAACAGCAAGTCCTTTTTTATTTACATCTTTTCCCTGATCTTGTCCTGCTCTCTGCATTTTCCATTTCTCTCAAAATTTTCTAATTTCAATGTTAATGTCTACATCGCTTTGATCTAGATTTTCCTCTGATTTATTATGATCAGAATCACAAAATGTGGCATTGAAGGATGGGAAGTGATCTGATTTTGACTGAAATCTGTTTAGATCACTTTCTGCTCCTTTAGATGCTGAAGATGATGTTGATCTCGAGTCAAGTGGTTTCTGAGTTGATGACCTCACATTAGTCTGACACTGATCTTCCTTGCTATCTTTCTGAGGTGTATTCTTTTCGATCACATGACAGAACTTGTTTTATTTCTTTTTCGGAGCAGGGAAATATATACAAAATCAACAATGATACTTTGTCAAGACAAACATTATATATACGACATATAAACATTGAAAAAAGAGAAAAAAAAAGAACTGACAAATTACATTTGTTTGCACAGTAGATCTATAAGAAGTAGAAACAAAGCTAGTGAAAATAACATTGACATTAAAAATAAATATGTTTGGAGTTTTACACAGTGAGGTGGCTGGCCATCTGATGTGTGTTCAGGCTAGGATCATTACACCATTAACCAAAGGACTGGTGGAAACAGAATAACCAGGAATGAGAAAGTACATGTACTCTATTGTGAATAATCTAACCTTAGATGTCAATAAAGAGGTTTTGCCAGACACTCCATCTCTTTTCAAAAAGTTGATTTGAATTGTTCATATATGATGAAATTTTCTGTTCATTAAACCTTTTTTTAATTTCCCTCTGAAGATGGAAAATATTCAATTGAAAGCCTTTTTTTGCACACCAGTAGATATAGTATCTACTTACTATCAGCATGAAATTTATTGGCCAAAAGTTTTCATTATTGTCGTTGTAACCAAATATTTTAACTCCATTATCAAAATCTAAATTCAGACCTAATCTAGTGAAAACCCAATGCTTGATATTTCTCCATAATTCTGAGGATTTTGTGCATTCTGCGAAAAGATGCAAGATTGTTTCTGGATGTTGACTACATAATCTACAAGTGTTATCATCCGAGATTTTAATTTTGTAAAGGTAATACTGCGTATCTAATATATTATTTAAAATTTTATACTGGAACCAGATGAACTTATTGTCTTTGATAGATTTACAGCAGATTTTATAAATTTGAGTCCATGAGTATTTACTGTGAAGGACTAGCTCTTCCCATTTGGGTATAGGGACCGGGTACTTGGTGTCTCTTTCCAATAATAGGTTACAAAAATCTTTGCATCCCTTTTTGGATTTATAAAGTATCTTTAGGTGAAATGGACAGCAGGGCCTCCAATAATTACTGGGTCCTTCCTCCTTGTAAGTAGTGATAAATGTTTTCACAAGGTATTTTAGTCTGTAATAATCTAAAATATTAAAACTAAATTCAAATTTCCTCTTAAGAACCTCAGGGTTTAGTACATTCCATTGATCATCAATTATATCCCCTACCATTGATATTCCTTTATTTGACCATTTTGGAAAATATAGAGCATCCTTAGATATATTCGTGTTATACCACAGTGGTGAACATACTATGTCTGAATTTGACCTAATTTCTTTATTTTTGCAGAAGTTCTGCCAGTATGATATGTCAATCCAGAATTTGTTTTGCTAAGATCAAATCCTAGTGATAGTTTTTTACTGGATACATTTCTGAGAAAAGGTTAAACCACTGGGTTTTCACATCACAGAATATCCTTCTAATCCATGTAAGTTTCAATGATATTATAAATTTGCTAATGTTTACCATTTTAATTCCACCCTTCAAATAATCAAGGCAAATTACATCCCTTTTGATCTTATCAGGTTTATCACTCCACAGAAACCTATAGCATAAGGAATTTAGTTTGGTAATTACATATTCTGGAGTAGGCAACAATAAAAATAAATGTAAAAATTTAGCTAAAATTAAACTCTTTAGTACCGTTACTTTTCCAAAAGGAGTGAGATGTTTCATCTGCCACATTTTTAATTCTGTCTGAATTTTTTGTAGACTGTTTTCAAAATTTAGTTTTGGCATGCTGGTAAGGTTCACATTAAACTTTATCCCTAACAATATGAACTCCTGTTTACCCCAGTCTAGATCAAGCGTAACATCGAATTTTTCCTTACAGTGCTTTTTCCTACCAATCCATATAAGGTTGTTTTTTTCTTTATTCATCCAAAGGCCAGAAATACTACCATAAATTTCAAGAGTATTAAGTGCAGCTTGTAGAGAACACTGGGAACCATCCAGAATGATTGTTGTGTCATCCGCAAACTGAGTCAGTTTATATTCATGGGTGTGATAAATAAAGCCAGTGATTTCTGGGTTTATTTTAATTAAAAGTGAGAGGATCTCAGCCCCAATCAGAAATAAATATGGTGCTATAGGATCCCCTTGTCTACATCCTCTCCCTATCTTGATCAATTCTGTTAGATATCCACATTGTAATATGTAAGCTTTTATATCATTGTTAAATAACTTTATCCACTTCGAGAGGTTTGCACTAAAACCAAAAAAATCAAGGCTGTTGTACAGAAAGTCCCAAGACAAAGAGTCGAAGGCCTTCTCAAAGTCAATTAACATAAGAAGACCTGGTAATTTTTTCTCTTCAGCCACTTGCATGATGTCATATATAAGTCTGGTGCAATTGCTAATTTGTCTACCAGAAATAAAACCATTTTGTGTTGTAGAAATAATGGTATTCAAAACTTTTTTAAGACGGTTAGCTATAGTACCTGAGGCAAGCTTATAGATAACAGGTAAGAGTGAAATGGGTCGCCAGTTTCCTATCAAATTTCTATCCTGTTTTCCTTTTGGGATACAAGTAATAATACATTGTTTAAGAGAAGTGGAAAGTGTTCCTTTTTTATAACAAATATTGATAGCATTTGCTATAAAATGTTTAAGTCTACACCAAAAAACCTTTAAAAATTCTGTTGTAAAACCATCCATACCAGGGGATTTGTTGTGCTTCATAGTTTTTAATGTCTCCCCAAGTTCCTTAGTAGTTATGAGGTCACCCAATTCAATATTGGGTACTTTAGATACTGATTTGTTTTTTTAAGTTTATGGTCTTTATTCTCATAAAGACATCCATAATAAGACCTCACATAAGAAAGAATCTCAACTTGATCAGTGAAAAAATGACCATACTTATCTTGAATTTTTTTTATTATCTTATCCAAGAAGTTTTTATTTTCGAGGTTAAAAAAATTTGGAAGGTTTTTCACCTATCAACCACTGTGTTCTAGCGTGGACCAACTGACCATTGAGTTTATGCTCTCGAATGCTTTCCAATTCAGCTCTTTTATCAGATAATAAGTGCAAAGTTTGACTCTAATTGTTCTATGTCTTTTATCAGTTCTTTCTCTGTCTTAAATTCCTTTTTCTTTAGAAATGTGGCAAACTTTATGGTTTCCCGTCTCATTCTAAGCAGAAGCATTTCTAGAAAGTAGTCATCGTCAATAGTGAATGAGATGTTTTGGTAGTTCCCCTGCAGAAATTCAAGCTGATAGACTGGTATGGCATATTTTAATATTTCGACATCAATGACACTGTTAATAGTTTTTAAGTAGTCCTTGTTTTTTAACAAATTATTATTAAATTTCCAAACACCCTTCCCTATAGTGAACCTATTTTGAATAATTTCTAAAGATATGATTGAGTGGTCAGATCTATAAGATGTTTTAACATCACATTTATGTATAATGTCCATCATGGAATTCGAGACAAGAAAAAAATCTAATCATGCTTGTTTTATTGGATTAGCTATGCTCCAGGTATATCTACAGGTTTCAGGATGAAAAGTACGATAGACATCTATTAAATCTAACTCTTCTAGCATACTTAGAACTTCAAGCCTTGCCTTTGGATTATTAATATGCAGATAGTTGGAATAATCTATATCTGGATTAATCACTAGGTTAAAGTCTCCACAGATTACATAGTAGTTGGGATTATTTTCATGGACCACCGCTTTAATATTTGTGAAAGATTGAGGTTCATCAGTGTTAGGCCCATATAGAGTTAAGATATTATAGGTCATAGATGTTTTTTTGACAGTGAAGCAAATAAAATTTCCATCTTTATCTTGTTTACAAGATATGACTTCATATTCAAAATTTATTATTAAGCAAGGTAGCCACTCCTCTAGAGTTAGTTCTATTTCCATTAATATAGCATTTATTACCCCAGATTTTATTAACTGATACCTCATCATTTTTGACCCAGTGTGTGTCTTGGACACGTACAATATTAGACTTTGTTTCTTTGAAATAGTTCAGAACATCAATTCTCTTTTGGTAGTTTTGTAAACCTCTGCAGTTTGCGGACAACACAGTAATACTATTCATTATGGTACTCATCGATTTTTGCATAAAGTTTCTCTACAAGGATGAATAGATCAGTAGTAAAAACATGAATTTTAAGTAAATGCCTAAACTATAGA
Source organism: Sabellastarte sp. h YS-2021 (assembly GCA_964017235.1). Classification (NCBI taxonomy): domain Eukaryota; kingdom Metazoa; phylum Annelida; class Polychaeta; order Sabellida; family Sabellidae; genus Sabellastarte; species Sabellastarte sp. h YS-2021. The sequence continues at coordinate 39,670,258 of OZ024936.1, forward strand.
ATCAGGAATACCTCATATGTACAAAGATTTTTTTCAGCTCTCAACTTGCTTGAAAATGGATAGCCACTGATTATATCCTTTGTTATGCACTGCATTCCAACTGTGCTAGTCTTAGAACAAATGCTTTGCCACAGAAGAAAAACTCCCATATTAAACTGTACATTTAACAACAAAGAAGTTAGAAACAAAATACAGTCAAATTATAAAAAGAAAAAAGTAACAGACCACGTTAACTCGAACTAGATACTGAACGACATCTATTTACAGTGTATAGAAAAAGAAATGTGATAGTGTCATATCAACCGAGAACTTTTTTATGCTATAAACCATAAAATAAAGAAAATCCCTTGAACCTCTAACCCTTGTAAACAAAAATTATGTGACAAGACAATCAATCTATTAAATATCGATGGATCGCACTTCTAACAGGTATTTTTCTTATGTTCTTATATTTTCTTACAATTAAATCCACAAATGAGTATTCTTACTCAAAAAACAAGAGAGCAAAAAGCCATAGTGTTTTACATTCAAGTTATAAAGCTGGAGATGGGGGGTGTGGAAATTAAGTAGCAGCTAAAGATATAGCTCATGGTCTGATATTCGAGCTCCACACAAATCTTACACCTTGAGCAAGGATTCACAGCTGATACCTTTATCGCTGTTTGTAATTTGATAATTAATATAATCATATATCTGTGGTATCTTTCTTTAACAAAGATTATTTATACCTCTGACCTTTGTAAATGTAGAAAATATATGACAGCGAAATAAGTGTATTACATATCAATAAATTGTAAACAGCACATCTTGTCTGTGTATATACTACCTGTGTAGATTCTAACAGAAATACAGATGGAGATGCAACCAAATAGTGGTTATACATTATTCTATTACATATCAATCATCTAAACAGCACATATAGTCTGTGCATATATTACCTGTGTAAATTCTAACAGAAATGGAGATGCATGGAAATAGTGGTTATACATTATTATACTTTTTAGAGGTATAACTAATGTTTTAACTATGCTGCCTTTATTTTGACACCAGAGCTCAGAGTCCAATTATATACCAATTTAATACAATAATACATCATATCCACACACAAATGATTCTATTTATTCATATATGTACTCTAATATCAAGTGTTATGCTTTAAGTTGTGTTACTGTTGTCTTTGCTAGGCTACAGTCTATGCGTAAAATACATATGTGAATTAAAGATGGAAATGCAAGCAAATAATGGCCATACGTTATTATACCTTTAGTGGTGTCACTAATGTTTTACCTACGCTGCCTTTATTTTGACACAGGAGTTCAGAGTCTATTTATATACCATTTTAATACAAATAATATATCAAATCCACACACAAATGATTATATTTATTCATATAGGTACTGTAATATCAGGTGTTATACTTTAAATTGTGTTACTGGTGTCTTTACTAGGCTACAGTCAAAAGTTCTGATCTTTATGTCTATTTGAAGTCCAATATTTACTTATTATAATTGTCCAATACCTCTGTTGCCACTTCCCTTATAAGACTGAAGCGCTGTTGTCCCAGGTGTTGACCGCCAAACTTACGTGACTATTAAGATAACTCCATTCATTTCCTTCTCATGCAATAGTTTTGTGAGTACCGCATTACCCTTCCATTCACCGTCATCTGAGTAGCCATGTTTTATGTGACCATCTGCATCATGAAATTTAAATGCGTACATAGTATGCTCACAGTTTACTGTCGCTTTGTTCTGCTCCATTGCTCGGAGTACCTGGATTGCCTCACTATCAGTTCGAATTGGATAGATGTGGCCCTGAAATGAGCTGTCCTTGACTGTCAAAATTTCTGAATGGAATATGTTTTCGTAAGCTATAGGCTCACCCGATGAGGCAGTGTAGTCCAATGGATTTTTCTCAAATGTTTCTGAGTTGACTTTTGAGTTGACCATTAACTTATCTTTTATTAATTTTATGCTTGTATTGGTGTTCTTCACCTTTGCATTTTTTCTCATTTCTATAAGAGCACGGACTTGAGCTGATCTCCTCTCTCGGACTTTAGGTGGCAGATGTTCACTGACAGCATATGGCAATCGTGTGAGATTTTTGGTATTTGACAACACCATTGCCCGGCCTTGATGGGACATAAATCTCACAATTATTAGTCTCAGTTTTTCTTTTTTAATCCCCATGCGATGAGCAGTATCAATACATATTTCTCCCACTGGATTGCTTGGTGAAAACAAAAGGTGCTCAGGGAGTGTTCTTCATAAAATCCATTATAACAGCACGAAAATCCAGCCTTGTTTTCACAGTTTCAGATTTAAGTAAACAGAGAATCTCATCAACTTTCCTTTCTAGTATTGGTATTTTGCTCACATTTGCACTGAAGGAATCCTCTTCGCTCGGTGTTTCCACTAAACTTTCCATGTTTGACACTGAGTCCCCTGATTCATTCATTGTATCCACCGGATGATACTATGGATTTGACTTCGTTACGCCGCCGCCGCAGTGTGTAGAGAGATTTCACCGTTACCGCTCTAACGAAAAAAATGTTATAGCTAGTCTTCTCAAATTTGCAGGATATATTCATAGCCATAAAATCTTGCCTGGGAATATTTTGGGCCTCATTTTGAAAAACAAGATGGCCGCCACAGGCGTTTCTTTGCAGTCATGAAAAGTGCTTATATCTCCCTTATTATTGGTCCTAGAGGTTTGGGATGGTAAACCAACATATTGGAAATCATGGGCTGGGAATCTTTTGGTGTGGTCGGATTTGACCTTGGACCCCTCCTTCAAGGTCAAACAAGAAAAGCCAAACTTAAAAGTGCTTATAACTCGCTTATTATTGGTCCTAGAGGTTTGGGATGGTAAACCAACCTATAGGAAATCATGGGCTGGGAATCTTTTGGTGTGGTCGGATTTGACCTTGGACCCCTCCTTCAAGGTCAAACGAGCACAGCCAAACTTAAAAGTGCTTATAACTCGCTTATTATTGGTCCTAGAGGTTTGGGATGGTAAACCAACCTATAGGAAATCATGGCCTGGGAATCTTTTGGTGTGGTCGGATTTGACCTTGGACCCCTCCTTCAAGGTCAAACGAGGATAGGATATATCTTTGAGATGTTTTCTTGCCACTGAATCAGTAAGAGTAACCAGAGTTTGAGCTCTGGGGACAACGAATAGAGGCTCATTGTAAGAAACCGGATATAACCGAACCATATGGTTGATAGATGCAATGGGACATAGGGGTGTATTCCCTAACAGGGGGGTGGGAATGGTTGCAATATCTTTTCTATTTTGGAGAGTTTTAGACCATTTTATAAGCAGAATAGCCCCCTGTGAGGTAGCTATGTAATCAGCCCTAGCCAACTGTCTTGTATGATCAAAAGTAGGTACAAAATGTGGTAAGATATTTGATAATCTTAAAAAAGAGAAGAAACAAAGTAAATACAAGGATCTGAATACAACCGGAAACTTGAAAGACTCACATGTCTGAATAATTTTTGTGAGAAGTTGTATGTCCACTATTGAATGCCTAGAAGGAGCTAGAGCAGCCTGTATTCTAAGTGATTTAAGATACAAAGATAGGCGTTCATTCTTGAAAGGAGTGGTAAAACATGGTAGGCTCTAATAGCAGCCAAATAATTAGCTATATTTCCATGGGACTGGGAATTTTGAAAAAGATACTCCATGAATGACAAAAGAATAAAGACGTCTACCTGTTGGTGGAACAGCCCAGTGGCCACCCTGAAGGCTTGGAAATCGAGCCACATCCTTTGATATTGTCGCTTCGTGGCAGGCCTGAAGCCATCAAACAGCCTATTAGAAGCCAAGGTGACCAACTGGGCTGCCTGTGGTGAAAATTCTGCAAATATAAAGATCAAGTGAGAGTCATATTTCATAATTTAAAATTGTAAAGTCTAAATGAGTAGGAATCCAAACACAGTGAGGGACTAAGGTGTTTAATCTAGTGTTATCTACTGAGGAGTCAGTCCATCTGGACAAAAGATCAGCTGTAACATTCTTTTGACCAGTTATGTGTTGTACTTTTATTTGAAAATTGCTGATATGAGCCATATATTTTGGGCACACACTGCAAGAGTGTTATCTCTGCATTTACCAGTAGTTAAAACTTCGACTATTTGGTGTATTCTTTTATTGGCCCAATGACTGGCCCAAACCTCTAGGCAAAGGAAGACTATAGACCATGTTCTGAAAAACTGCACCTAACCCTGTTAAAGAAGCATCTAAATGCATTTGTGAGTGACATTGGCTTTGATGGTAGTATGTAACTCCTTGAAACCAGCGAAGATCTGAGAAAAATGACTGGTTTAAGAGAATTTTCTTGACCTCATAGTTGTCCCTGAGTAACTGTAGCATTCTGTTTAGAAAAAATCTGGCGGGCTTTACACATTTGGTTATATACAGTAGTAAACCAAGCAATGACTGTAGTTCATTTTTGCTACAGTAAGTTTTTGAAGCCCAACTACTACATGTATGTATGATTTCTTGTAATTTCTGTTCAGGTATAGATATAGTTTTATTAACTGAATCTACTAATATTCCCAAGCAAACAACAGAAGTAGCAGGAGCAATTAGTTTTTTATAGCTAATGTCCAGTCCAAGTTCTTGCAATAAATTTAACAAAAACTGGTAAGAATCATGGATTTCAGAGGGAAGACCAGTATATATGAGGTCATCTATGTAATTAAATAGCCCCTTGTAACCATGTGACGTCATGATATACCTAATTGCGTCAGAACATATCTGAAAAAACAAAGAACCATGTCAAAACCCTAACGGGGTCGAAACTTTGAGACTCAGTTTATGTTGATGCATCAGTTCTTGTACAAGTTTCCTTCTACTTCATACAATAAATGTCCAATTAGAATACTATACCAGTGGACAGTTTTGTTTTTTTTTGTTTTTTTTTCCCTCAGACCCTTTTATCATTTTTAACTTGCTATGATTTTATATATATATATATGTTTAATATGCTTTTTCAAGGGTTCACTACAAAAAATATCAAATGTTCAACAATAAATATCGCACTTACAAACTTGCACCACACCATAGGTGGGGAGAGAGAGAGAGAGAGAGAGAGGGCATGAAAAAGCATATATAGAGAGAAACTCATTAATGAATAATAGTTAAAAGACAGTTAAAAAAGAATAAATATAAAATAAGCTATATTTTGCTTGATTTTGTTCCTTTCAGATAAAATGGCTAGCAAGTTATGTTAATTTTTGTTTTGCTACAAAACAGAATAAGGGTTTCATCACAGGGATTCCATTGTTTTGTTTATTCTTTTTGTTACATCAATGATTATAATATATTTTATATTACAGAGTTAAGATGGTACTGTATATTATTTCAAGCTTTTTGGAAACATCATCAAAATTACACACCTTATAGATTGTAATGTAGTTTTTCAAATTTAATTTTAGATTCCTTATATATGTCGCAAGGCTAACCTCATCAGATATTGCATCATTTGACCAGCTCCAATATTTGTATATACAGAGGGTCACCACTGAAATTGCCCAGTCAGTGTTGAAGTTCAAAACTCCCAACACTAAGGTTTTGACGTCAAACCTTACATTTAGACATGTACATACACGATTCCATATTTCTAATTTGACAGGACATGTAAACAATAAGTGCTCAATTGTTTCTACAGAGTTACATAACATACAATTTTTGCTTTGGATAACTTGCCATTTGAATAACTTTTTACGACATGCAAGAATGTTACTCAACAGTTTAAAATTGAAGTCACAAATTTTCTTATCTGGTATTTGTTGTACTTTAATTTTATAACAGCTAGAAAAATCAAAATTATTTAAATTAAATAGAATTTTGAAGTAGGTATGTGATTTTGGTGGTACAAACTTTTGTGAGACAATACTATTGTACAGTTCACCAGATGTCTTTGTCGTCTTTGCATGTTTTTTTGTACTAATAGTGTCTACAGAACAGGTTATGTTGTCAGAAAGGAAATCAAATGGGCCAATAATTGCTTCATGCTGAAGCTCTTCCTCTACATACTGCCTAACATGTTCAATATCTGCAAGTGCAGAGCTGTGATTAATATGAGTGGATATAAGTGGACTTTTACGATTAAAATCCAGAGGGAATCCATAGTGTAGAAGGTCTACTATTTGTTGGTCCCAATAGTCCCTGAGATGGTAGACCCATTTATCAATATTTAAATGTGAATTCACAGGTATTCTACAATTAAGATAGTTATGTGTACCACTAGTTTGAACTAATGCATGTGCTTCAAGTATGGTAGGAATGTCTTGCCAATACACAGGAGGACCCTGATACAGCTTAAATGATGTTTCAGGTACGAAACCAAAGTAACCACCAGTTTGTGCTATGCATTTTTGTTTTTCAACACACATTCCTAAGTTATTACAGTCCCCAATAATGTTTTCCACATTTTTGGGGCTGTTTTCTAGGGTAATTCTATTGTCTGGTTCACAGTTTCCGTTTATAAGCAGGTGGCAATTGGCCACATGACTATTTAGATCTATGACATCATCTACTGGCTGCTGATTGTTAACATTTTGACTAACTGAATCTGTATTTACAGTTTCTTGTGAACTGTTACAATGATGATTCTTTAAGCTCTCTAGCTTTCGCTCTGGATATTTTTTATATGTTGCTATAAAGGCCACTTTATTTTCTTTATGAACCTTAGCATGTTTATTTGTAACTTGAAAACTGTGGACCCCTTGATCGTGAAAAATTTCATGATCTGCTGTATCTTGCAATATTTGAAATCTATTCTTTAACTCAATTTGAACCTGAATCTGTGGTGCTTGGGGAATCCCAGTCACACTGCTTCCATGGTCTGAAAGTTTGACTTGACTTACTTGACGATGAACCAGTAACTTATTTTTGTTTTGCTGGCTACCTCTGTCTGACCTAGCAGTTACAGGAACTTGGTTTGGAATGTTCTGTTTCATTCTTAAGTCTCCCCGTACTGGGTCCAATTTTTTACCTAGCAGAAGTGCCTGTGCATACGTTTTGCCCAGTTGAATTGTTTGGAACTTTTTCCAATCTTGAAACCATTTCAAAGCCAAAGTCTTAGAAGCTTGACATTCCAATATAAACTTGGGTGAATTTTTACTATAATACATACTGTTTTTTCTACTCAGGGCATGCCTGAGAACCGGCCTGTTCTGCTGAACCGACATGCCCCGACCTATTCGTTTTTTGAAGGATTTTTCTTGTTTTTGTTCCGACACTCATGCTCTGGGTGAGGATAAGTCTTCCCACCCAAGGCAAAGCAAGCTGCACAGATGTGTTTATATGTTATGTCTTTTGTGTCATGGGTTCTATTGAATGAACAAGTACCCTGATTATAATAGGTACATGGCATGGATTTACCAGTCTTTTGATTTTGCTTTTTAAACGTTTTGGAAGCAGGAGATGGAGCAAGGTGACATTGAGCATTTGCACGCCAAATTCTGTCAATTTTTTCTGTGTCTGTGTAATTTTTGACTTCACCCTGCTCCATTCTGCATAGCAAAACGGCATGGCTGGCCCTTGCCGAATCCCATGAAAAGTCCTGTACATCTTCAAACAAAGAAATAAGATAATCTAGCATGGAATTTTTATTTTGTAAGTCATTTTCTTCCCTCATTATTCGGCAAAAACCAGCCACCCATTGTGGCATAGACAAGTGGTCATACTGAACCAGCTAACACATACTCTTGTGGCCATTTGCTTCTGTTAGGAACAACCACTTTGACCGCCCCACCCCTTAAGGACTTGATTTTTGTACCTGACTTGCTATCTTCAACCAAATTCTTTAGTCGCTGCTCTACTTGTGCCTGAATATATACATCATTTCTGAGATATTGCAAATCTGGAAGAGGTTGAGCAGATACCTGGGTGGGAGGCAGTGTGACTGGGGTATGCGTCCCGACAGCTTTGGTACTTTTATTTTTATTTTGGAAGTGTCGCTACTTTTCTTTGGTTTTTTATTTTCAATAACATGCAAACGCCTGATATCCCCTAACTGGGACAGTATTTGCAAATTAATCGCCTGTTGTGAAACAGTATCAGTGTTTTGATCTCGAAAGGCATTCAAACTACTTGGTACTTGTTTGTCAACACCAGTACTTTCGCTACCTTGAGTATCTTCATTGTCTGACTCAGCATTTGACATATTACTGTTATTTTCACTACCCGAATCGGAATCTAACACCTGACCTGACTGTGAATTACTTTGTTGACACTGCAGAAATCTCGACATAAAATTCTCGTCTGACACTTCAACTGTAAAGGTACTGTAACAGCCTCACTGCCACCAGAACGCAAGTTGTATGCTGTCTTCTCAGACATGTCAAATGACAAATGACATGAGTTGAAGAATGTAAATAAACAATAAAAACTAAAAACCCTAAAAGTCTGTATTAAAAAACTGCATATGGTGATTTTCAGATGTTTCCTCGTGGGTAGTCAGCATGCTAATGGAAGAGGCATGGTCAGTTATTTCAATTGACCACTGGTCAACCAATCACAGGCTGCCACCCTACAGAATTAGGAAACTTCTAAAACATTTGAAATTTTCGTACTGCTGACCCCTCAGTGCTGACCTTGCCGACTTGCCCACATGTCGACTCAAAAAATTTCTTACACAGTGTGGAGTTTTATAACCTGATAATACAAAATAAGTCAGTGATACAAAACAAGTTGTCTATAGAGCAGCTTATTTTGTATTATCGACTTATTTTGTATCACCCTGAAATCTTGTCAAAATTCTGCGCACCGTTTTGTAACATATTAAGTCAACTGTTGGTACGAAATAAGTTGGCCAAGTAATACGAAATAAGGCAATTTTACTACAAAATAAGTCAGTAATACGAAATAAGTAAAAAATTGATACGAAAATAAGTCGTTGATACAAAATAAGTTGTTACATGCCTATTTGGTGGCAAGCACCTGCTGCCTCGAGGTGACGTAGATAGTGATGAAGTATACAACTTCCTTCTTATCATTGGCCACCATATTGGAAAAAAACTCATTTCATTGCTAGGAAAGAACTTTGTGACGGAATAACAAAAATGTAGGTGTGTGAGTGTACATTCTAGCTGTTTACAGCAGAGAGGTGTTCCAGTTCATGACCTACAATTTCATATCCTGATAAGTGTTATTTATAAGGAAAAGGATTTCAAATTGTGAAATAGTAAAATAGTTGAGTTGCAGTTTTAACAAAAACAGGATTCTTTCCAAGAAATGTTTATTATGAGTAAATAATATAAGTCTAAGTTTTAGGATGTTAATTTCTTAGAAAATATATACATGTTGTAGTGGTAAGGTTCCTGATCACTTATCTATATAAGCTGGAGATTTCACAATTGCAGATTAGCATTGCTGGAACAGGAGTTATGTACCCCAGATGAAATTGTATTGTAGTCCAAGGATTTTTAACTGAAGAACCTGATTGGTGTGGTGAAATAGACACTATCCAGCAGATTAACAGGGAGTGAAATCCACAAGAGCAAAGAACTCAAGCACAGCAATATAGAGGGAAACTCATGGAAGATCTCAGTACCAAAGAACTCCAGCATAGTGCTGAGGAAATTCTTACATCAGTTACAGTCAAACACATTGTTCTGGAAGCTACATCAACCAGAGGCAGTCAACTCTTCAGAGCCGTTTGTTACAACTGATACGAGACCAGGTGACTACAAACTCTCAAGTGATCAGGCCATAACTTCTATTTGAACATTTATTCAGCTATATGAACTATAATCTGTGAGTGATCTATAAGAAACTATTTAAATACTCGTAATAATATTTAAAGTTTTAAAGTCATTAATAGTTATACAACTATAAGTTATTGTTGATTTAAATGTATATTCTGTATTGGTTGGTTTAACACTGATTGATTTGTACATATTGTAAATAATTTAGTTGAAAAAAATCTTTCCTTCCTGTTGTGCGATTTTCTCTGGCTAACACACAAGTTGGGGTCTGACCGTGAGAAATTAAATATTTTTTATGGATATACTTGTCGTTGGACACTGAAACTACATCAGTTTCTTTATTAAATAACATATACTCTGTATTTTATTGCATTAATACATCTTACCTAGTGGACAGATGCATTTGTCTGGCGCCCTGCCGGTCTCGCCAAACATTAGAAAAAAACCCATCCTGATCTGGGCTCTGGCCGAGACTGGTGGTGTCCTGTTCATTCACCAGGTGGCTGTGTAGCCTCCCTGCCGGTGTGCTGCGCATGTGCACTCATGCACACTTCCTCTTTTTGTTTGGCGCCATTTTGAATTGTCACAGAATTTTACTGAGAGAACTTATTTTGTATTTTATGTTGGATAAACATTTTGGTGTGCACGTGGATATTCTAGTGTCATGGCATCTCGAGTTTAAAGGACAAAGACGTGGCTCTTATGGCCATATTATGGCAGGGTTTGATGTGGATGATAAGTGCGCACGTTGCAGAGACAAAAAGATTGGGGAGGACAATGTGTTCAAGGTAAGGTCTGTAGTATTTGTGATGGTTTTTTGGAAGCTCAGAAAGAAACTCTCTCAACACCTTCCTTCAAAATTTGCAAGGACCGTAAAGCTGTACTTCTTGTCTCACCTTAGGAAGTTATGGTTATAGGGAGTGTGGATGATGGATAACCCACCAGCCGACCAGTTTGCAGCTGAACCTTCTGTCCAGACGTCTACTAGCTCTGCCCCACATTGTCAGCTGGGTTCTTTTGTTATCTCTGAGGAGTTTAGTGCCATGAGTGAGAAGCACAATGAACAGGTTTGAAGCTTTACTATCTCGTGGTAATGTCTTTAGCATACCTAAAACTTCTGTGTCCTCTTCTGCGCATCCAGTTATTTCAGACATTCCTTTCATTAACCCATCTGCCCAACCCACTGGTCCGGTGAGGCTTCTGGCAGATGAGGTAGTACCACTTAAGGGGTCTGAACCAAAGCCAAAGAAGAAATCTCACAAGGCTAACAAAGGAGATAAAGACAAGCCTGACAAAAAGTCTTCTAAGCTCAAAACCGACTCTAAGGTTACAGAAGCTACCGGTACATCCTTCCCTGGCACTCAAGATATGCTTTGGTGCCTCCCGAGGAAGAGCCACCAAAGACTGTTTCTGCCTCTTCTTCAGATCATGTTGCCAGTGGATCACAATTTACCGGTCAACTCTACAAATCTTCTCTCTAGCAGCCACTGCCTGTGGACCAGGAATCTACCGGTCATGAAAGGTCCCCACTGGCAGATGCTCTCTTAGACCTACTGGATGAACAATTCTCAGAGACTGAACTGTGTAGTAAGTGAGATCTTGATGAAGCTGAAATTTCTGACAGTACTGATAAACAAGATGCAACTGAGGACATGAATTACCGGGAGACCGTCTGGTCAGTCCGCTCTTTTATGGGATGGGACCACATACCGGTATATGAAAACGACTTCACAGAGCCGGATAAGAGCAATAACCCATGGAAGGGGAAAGGTCCTAAATGCCCATCTAGGATATCAGTGGCCATGCCCCCTGATGATTGGTGCTGCCAAAAATGAGAATGTTTGAACACCACAGTGGCGGAAGGTGTTAATATATCCTATCCAATGGACTATTGCTTTACCGGTAGATGTGTCCGGTCCCGCCAAACACCAGAAAAAGATGTCCTGTATATACTACCGGCAGGACCAGTCACGGAGTGTGCATTCGCTAGGTGGCGCATCGTACTTCCTTCCTGTCTAGATATTGTGATGTCATAGCATCTTTTTTGTTTGGCACGTGGAGTGTGCAGACGTGTTTTCTACAGTGAGATGTTTTTGAAGTTTTACAACAAACTTTATCATTTTATGAATTTTTAATTATATCCACTTAATTCTACTAGAATACTGATCATCATGTCTTCCCCCGGACAAATGACAGGCACTTGCAGCCATGTTATGGCTCTGTTTGATAGCCACAAGAAATGCGCGAGATGCAGAGAGAAGGGGATGGGTGATGACCCTGTGTGTGAAGAAGATGGATTGTCAGATTTGCAAAACGCCTGTGCAAATTCAACAACTTTCCACCCCTACCTACAAGTCCAGGAAAGAACGAGATCAGAAGAAGACTGTATCTGATTCCCCTGCTAGTGCTACCCCTACTCTCGTGGACCCATCAGAGGTCACTCTTTTGTGACGGGTACATAAGGAATCTGCTTCTGTTGAATCTACTCTGGCTAGCAAGAAGAAGAGATCTGACAAATCTCCCAAGCCTAGCAGTAAGAAGAAATCCAGCAGCAAACCCAGGTCTGATGAACTCAAGGACCTAGACGAGAAGTGGTCTGAACGTTTTGCTAGACTAGAAGCAATGCTGCTCTCCAAGTCATTTGCTGTGCCTGTGAAGAAACCCTCTTTAGTGGTTACCAGTGATCAGCCCTTGTTTGATCCTGGAACCTGAACCAGTGTTAATTCATCTGGTGTGACTGTTGAGGGTACAAGTTCCAGTCTTGCTCAGACCACCGGTGAAGTTGCTGTTGTGAGTGTAGCTGCCAGCAAGAGTGCTACCCGCCCTGTTAAGGGTCCTGGTACTGGAGTGTTAGCCGGGACGGTTCCCCAGACAGACTTCACCAGAGATGAAATAGCTGATCAGGAACTCTCGGAGGAGGCTAGTGTGGCAGATGTGTTGGTCTGACCAATACCATCTTGTGTGGGGCTGCTTGGTTGTTGTTTAATTACAACAAGGTTCGACAAGACCACTAATTAGTCAAACTGACCCCAAAGTGGCCCTCCGGGTCGAGCCCCCAGTCAACATCAGTTGACACAAAATTTCCCATGTCAGATCATTTCTGCAACATGCCCAGGTCCAGTGGTCATCCTAAATTAATAGGGAGGCTGTGCCTCATATTCATAAGGTAGGGTATTCAGAGACAACAATCAACAGAAATACCATAGTTTAACTATAATTACATTTATTCACCAAAATTACCCCTTCCAAACCATATGGTCATTACAGTTGAATAAGATTCAGCCATAGAACAGAATAAATTCTTAAAATATTGTAAATACACAAATTACATTAAACTGAATTGGTACACAATTTCATGTAAGAGTTCAAAATAATGCTTAATAAATGCTTATTAAATTTACAAGAAACTGTTGTACAAAAGTGTAACCCCGAAAGATTCCCAATTGGCACTTAATTGGTCCACTAGTGAGACTAAGTGAAAGGCAGAATCCACAATGTAATCATCTCAAAAGCCGTGGTAACATCAACAAATCCCTATAATATAAACTTAACTAAACTAAATAAGCTTAGGTTAAACTTCTCATTCTCACTTGAATGACTGACTAAACTGATAAAACTAGCCTCAGAGACAGACTAAACATAGACATAGACTAAACATTAAGCTTTAAACTTAAATTGACAAATAAACTCTAAACAAAGTGACATTTAACACACTTGTCATACCTTCTGTACTAAATTAACATATAAAACCAGCTTTAATTAAATAATTACCTTGAACAGCTATCTTCAGCATGAATTTGGCCTGATAAACTATAAAATTACTAATTTAAGGAACCATGATTGACTTACATGATCTCAGGACAACTGCATGTTGACAGAGTTCCCAGTGAAGGTGACTATATGTCTTCCCCGTGGCTTTATGTTAAGTCAACCGTAGTAACCTTATATGTAAAGGAAAATGCTTTACCTTAATAAACTGGAGAATTAACTTAATGTTTAACCAAAAGGTCCACTTGACTCAAAGGCTAGCCTGCATGGTTAAGACTCCAAGCCAAGCAGATTAATTTTGCCTATATTTGTATACAATATATAGAGCCTAGATGACAGTATATACTGTATGTACTGCCTACATGAAATTGTAATACAAAATCATTATATATTTATGAGCTGCCACCACAAACACCCCATAATAAACCCTTATCATAGTAACCTACATTTTAGACAATGCCTACTCCTGTATGATAGTACACATTTTATATACTGTTCAACCTAAACTTATAATACAGTTAATAAAGTCATATTGTGTATGAGCTGCCAGCACAGACACCCCATAATTTAGACCTATCTCACTATTTGAACCTATAACACACAATGTGTACAGCCTGAATGAAAGTACACATTGTACATGCTGTTTATTCTAAGTTTTCAAAACAATTAACAATATCATTGTTTATATGAGCTGCCTGCATAGACACCTCATAGTTTAGCCCTATCACCTTATTTGAGCCTATACTTCATGTACAAAGTATACAGCCTGAATGAAAGTACACATTGTACACTGAGATTATACTAATCAGACCTTTAACTTGTAAAAGATTATACTATTTTAAACTTAAAACAAAAACATTATCAACTACACACAAAACTATATTTACACACATTAACATTGGTAAGCTTACACATTATCTACATATTTACAAGAAACCTTAAGTAAAATAGATATAAATTAAGTAATCATGCTTACCCCTTTTTAGCAGTCAATCCTGCTCCAGTAGTGAACACTTCCCAAATTGAATTTATGTTGAACAAAACAGCCTGGATCCTAGAGCAAAACTCAAAAAACTCCCTTTTGTCAGTCCAAAGAAAAACTCCCCTTTTGTCAGTCCCCAAAACTCCCCTTTTTCCAAAGGAACTTCCCCTTTTATATGCAAAATCTGACCACCCAAAGTGGAAATAGATTCCCCAGGCAAAAGGATTACATTACAAATACTTATATCACTTCAAAAATAAAAACTAGTTACTTCTGGACCTGTGTTCTGACACTGATGGACATCAGGTGTCATTCCTGTCAATTTTTAACCATGCATGCAGCTGTGTGCATAAATACATAAAACATTTAAGTTAAAACAATATCACAACTGATTATATGTAGTGGCACTGACATTGTTCAAAAGACAACACAAAGAGTTTATTTTAGTTATGGTCAACCAGTAAATTTGTAAAATAAATATAATATCTAATAAAATGAACAAATTAGCCATCATGTTTAGCAAGATTTAAAGCTTGTTGGGTTTTTTAATTTAAGTAAGTTCAATTTAGGTGTATATGGGAAACTCTTATAGTTTCTGCCAGGTGTGCACTTAATTGAGGGTGTAATGGGAGATGATGAGAATGTACCCAAACAATATCATCAGCTCTATGTCTTTGTGAAAGGTATAGCCAGTGGACATTTTGTAGTCTTGTTCAAGACCTTTGATTAAAAAAAAAACTAATGAAATAATTTAATAATAATAACAAAGGAATTTTCCATGCCGCCACATCACTCCCTCCTTTTTAAAATAAGAAATTACTGGCTATAAGATCAGTTTCATAAAGCATAAAATAACCAACATTTGTAAATTGACCCAAATAATCATTCTCATTAAGTCACTTAATTAATGTAAACACATATAGACACATAAGTCTCCATTTACAAACAACTTTAATAATACTCCAGCAATAAGCATAAGCTAGTAGAATATACCACTCAATATGTGATAAACATCAAGATTCAACAGAATGACATTTAAATCACCATCCACCATAACTTCATTGTAATACATCTCTCAGAAATATTTAAGAGAACATGAAATATAACCATTGACAATAATCATAATTTTTAGCAAATGAAATGTAGATAAAAGAATCTTCAACCAATTAAAATTATTAAATTATACCATCCACAGGGACTCAAGACAAGTTTTAATGCATTTTTTAAAGTCTAATGTTCAGTGTCATTGTACTAGATGTAATAAACAACAGAACCCTGAGTAGATGGATCTCCAGGAACTTTCTGGTCTGGGACATCAGGTGTACTAACAGGCTTCTACATCCTTGTCTTGCCATGAGAAGTTGTGAATGCCATAGGTCACAGAGAGGCTTTGGAATGCTTTGAGACATCAGAAAAGGATGGCATGGTTTGATACATCAGAAATAGGACAGCTTGCTTTGAGACATCCACAGAGAATGGCAAACAGGCTGCAATTAGGCTGCAAACACCAGGGGTTGTCAAGGCACACATGCTTTAGGACATGGCTTCTGACAGCAGATCTTCATTATTGAACAAGAGTTTTCTGAATGTTGTGCCCCACCATTGATGTGTCAAATTTGCCTACTTTTGAATTTTGTTTTTTTGTAACATTTCTGCTGTCTTTTCAAGCAGATTCTCAAAATTTTTACTGAGTTCAACAGTTTTGATCTGAAATTTCAAATTTATCGCCAAAACTGGGAGTACAAATTTTGATTGGTTCCCTGTTATATGAATAGACATATGTGAACCCAGTATCTCTTCATTCAAGCAGCTAAAGTTACAAAGTCCACAGGTCAAAAGTTGGGAGTAGCCCTGTGGAACCTCAAACTTGCAGGACATGTCAGACATGTATTTTAGTTTCAAATGTTGGACCATGTAACTTTTGTTAAAATGTGTTTCAAAATGATTACACAAGGGGCATTTATAGCCCCATGACTGGAACTCATGTATTCTTCTGTGGCGAGACAATTCTGTCACTAATTTGCCACACTTAGGGCACAATTTCAAACTCTTTTCCAGATCAGCTGGTTTGTTTTGAGTCTTGGCAACATTCATATTCTAGAAAAAGAAAAAAAACCATGTCATTTAGAATCTACACAACAGATGAAATTTATTCTGTATCTGGGATTCTGTGGCCATACCAGTCAGGGGATTTCCTAGTTCTCTGGGGTTTTCTTCTAAAATTTGTTCAGCCTCAGAAGGCAGTACCATTTTGGGGACTGGTTGCCTTAAAGTATGGGCCCAAGAAGTGTATTTCTTTCCTTGTGTGAGCTGGTTTTAACCTATCATGATTGGCTATAAAAGGGTGGGAGTTAATGTTTTCCTGCAGCCTATAAATCCTTTCTGATATATTTGTTACAACTACAAATGGACCCCTCCATTTATAAAACCTTTTCTTCCCAGAATTTCCTTTGACAGGGTTGTAGTAGTATACCAGAGAGCCTACCTTGTAGGGAGTTTCTTCCAGCTGGTTGTTATAATTCTTTTCTTGTCTGATAGATGCTTTTTGGTTCTACCCTTGTGCCAAATCATGGGCCTGCTTGAGTTTTGTTTTAAGTTTTTGGACATACTCTGAAACATTTTTGTAAGAACCCCTGTCTGTGTTTCCAGTTGGACTTACAAGATCTATTGGTAGAGTTGCTTCCCAGCCATAAACTATGAAATAAGTAGTTTGCCCAGTTGATTCTTGTATACTCAAGTTGTATGCCAAGGTGCAAAGCCTAATAACCTCATCCCAATCAAATGGATTTTCATAAATGGTACAATTTAGGATGTTACAGAGGGTCTGGTTTAGCCTTTCCACAAAACCATCAGTTTGTCATCTCATCGTTTTCTCAATACATTATAGCATACATGTCTCAGAGAAAAGTGTCCCATCAAAATTTGACCATTGATCATATTGGATCTCAAACAGACAACCAAAATATCCCACCCAGCAGTTATGTGTCCTGGTCATCATAACTGAGTTTATCATAACATATTAAAAATTTAAGAAAGATCCCCAAGTTTCCAAAATAAACCATAGAAAATGCCACAAACTCTAATAACATAACCGTAAATTCAAAAACAATCCATAAATTTAAAAATAATTCTTAAAAGTTACAACCTATATCAGAAAGAATTGCATGAATCCCAGCAATAAAATTTAGATACAGTGAATTCATGCAGCAAAAGATTGCAAAGTAAGTCACAAAAATTCACCTCAGAAAGAACTCCCAAGAATTCTAACACAAGTTTACCATATTAACTCAACCCATTTGAATGTATTTTTAAAGCTCACCAAACATAATAAAGAAGTTCATAATTTCTATTAATTCCACAAATTCTATAGAGATTACCCTGTTAGGATACAACCCGAACAATAACCTTGTAGAATTTATTCTACATCAAAAGTCAGTGAAACTAAGCTCATAGATCATTCATATGAAAAATACCCTTCAATAATAAAAATAGCATTTTAGATCTCATTGGCATGCACTAACATTTTTTTCTTACCTGAATCAGCAGCCATTCATTCCCTGAATGAGTATATATACCTACTGACTGAATTGAACCATCAGCTGATCCCCAGATTTCAGCCATGCTAAAAGCTTGAAGTCACCTGAAAACTTAGTACAACACATTTATTACTGTTTTTTTTCCACAATATGACATTCACATGAAGACTTCAGTACAACAATTCATTATTGTGTTTGTCACTTTAAGAAAAACATTTGCTCATGTCCCTACCATCTGGTTGAAATAATTAGCCATTCTGGATACCTTAATGCAAGTTAGAACCACTTAGTGGGGTGTAGGACCTCAACAGATGTCTTGGTCCACACCCCTTATCGAACCAAAGTTGAGCACCGTTTACAGAGTCATTAGTAACATTCGAGCTTCCTTCCAATTGCTACATTAAGATACTCTTTGTCATATACTAAACTAAGTGAGATGAAATGATAATCAGCATGAAATGATTAAGTCAAGTAAATTAAATCACAAAAGCAAATGAACCAAAGGTCACACCTTCTACTAAATGCTCCAATCCAAGATAATCAAAATAAAGCCCAGAGAACAGAATCAAGATTCGAAGTGACACCGGTAATTCTCTATCAAATAATGAAACTATTCCTTAAAGAGTGTGAGTGCTGTTTGAAATATAAGTTTATATCATCCCTCATACTGCTGAGCTCAAGGTACAATAATACAGGATGACGTACCGTTCGACTAGGCACACACACTAAGATCAAGCCTTTTAACAGCTTATAATAAAATTTTGACAGATCAACACAATGGGTTCATACCTACATCAGTGCTCCAATAATAAGCAAACCATTCAATATAAAAATAGCAAAGAACAATACTGACAAATTCTTGAATAAACAAGACCAATAAATTCAAGAACAACAACATACATGTACCGATTGGTTAAGATAAACTTAACTCACAACAACCCCAAAAGTTTCAAAAACAAAACCATCTAAAGTTTAGCCTTGCCCAGGCCTTAAGCTCATGAGACATCTCGCCCTAATCACCATCAACCCTAAACACAACATATTCCAAGAGGACCTTACCCCTTACAAAATACATGACATCTTACCTTTATCATCAATAACTTAAACAACATATTCTAAGAGAACCCTTAACTCTTACAAAATATATGTGACATCTTACCTTAATCATAAGTCATCATAAACACAACATATTTCAAGAGAACCTTACTCTTGCAAAATGCATGACATCTTAGCTTAAACACAATGTATTCTAAGAGAACCCTACTCTTACAAAATACATGACATCTTAATCATCAACAACCTTAAACAACATATTCTAAGAGAACCCTATCCTAACAAAATATATGACACCTTATCTTTAATCACAAGTTGCCATAATGCAACATATCCTAAGAGAACCCTACTCTTACAAAATACATGGCATCCCGAACGAACCCCCACAAAATGTGGCAGATGTGTTGGTCTGACCAATACCATCTTGTGGGGGGCTGCTTGGTTGTTGTTTAATTACAACAAGGTTCAACAAGACCACTAATTAGTCAAACTGACCCCAAAGTGGCCCTCCGGCTCGAGCCCCCAGTCAACATCAGTTGACACAAAATTTCCCATGTCAGATCATTTCTGCAACATGCCCAGGTCCAGTGGTCATCCTAAATTAATAGGGAGGCTGTGCCTCATATTCATAAGGTAGGGTATTCAGAGACAACAATCAACAGAAATACCATAGTTTAACTATAATTACATTTATTCACCAAAATTACCCCTTCCAAACCATACGGTCATTACAGTTGAATAAGATTCAGCCATAGAACAGAACAAATTCTTAAAATATTGTAAATACACAAATTACATTAAACTGAATTGGTACACAATTTCATGTAAGAGTTCAAAATAATGCTTATTAAATGCTTATTAAATTTACAAGAAACTGTTGTACAAAAGTGTAACCCCGAAAGATTCCCAATTGGCACTTAATTGGTCCACTAGTGAGACTAAGTGAAAGGCAGAATCCACAATGTAATCATCTCAAAAGCCGTGGTAACATCAACAAATCCCTACAATAATATACTTTACTACTTTACTAAACTAAATAAGGTTAAACTTCTCATTCTCACTTGAATGACTGACTAAACTGATAAAACTAGCCTCAGAGACAGACTAAACATTAAGCTTTAAACTTAAATTGACAAATAAACTCTAAACAAAGTGACATTTAACGCACTTGTCATACCTTCTGTACTAAATTAACATATAAAACCAGCTTTAATTATATAATTACCTTGAACAGCTATCTTCAGCATGAATTTGGCCTGATAAACTATAAAATTACTGCATGTTGTCAGAGTTCCCAGTGAAGGTGACTATATGTCTTTCCCATGGCTTTATGTTAAGTCAACCCTAGTAACCTTATATGTAAAGGAAAATAGGAACTTCCCCTTTTATATGCAAAATCTGACCACCCAAAGTGGAAATAGATTCCCCAGGCAAAAGGATTACATTACAAATGCTTATATCACTTCAAAAATAAAAACTAGTTACTTCTAGATCTGTGTTCTGACACTGATGGACATCAGGTGTCATTCCTGTCAATTTTTTAACCATGCATGCAGCTGTGTGCATAAATACATAAAACATTTAAGTTAAAACAATATCACAACTTATTATATGTAGTGGCACTGACATTGTTCAAAAGACAACACAAAGAGTTTATTTTAGTTATGGTCAACCAGTAAATTTGTAAAATAAATATAATATCTAATAAAATGAACAAATTAACCATCATGTTTAGCAAGATTTAAAGCTTGTTGGGTTTTTTAATTTAAGTAAGTTCAATTTAGGTGTACATGGGAAACTCTTATAGTTTCTGCCAGGTGTGCACTTAATTGAGGGTGTAATGGGAGATGATGAGAATGTACCCAAACAATATCATCAGCTCTATGTCTTTGTGAAAGGTATAGCCAGTGGACATTTTGTAGTCTTGTTCAAGACCTTTGATTAAAAAAAATAATGAAATAATTTAATAATAATAACAAGGCATTTTCCATACCGCCACACTAGTTATAGAGAGACCATCAGAGGCGTGAGATTATTTATGGGCTGGCATCAGATCCCTGAATTCGACAGTGTTTCATCTGCAGATGACAACCCTTTTGCCGGTTCCTGAGTCCAGCCAACCGGGAAGGTCTCTGTCAAATTACCAGTAGACGACTGGTTTTCTAGAAAGATGGAGAAGTTAAACCTCACCATTACTGAAGGCTACCCTTCCAGAAATGCAGAAACTGCTGGACTCCTCAGGGTCCAGTTTGTCAAGCCACCCAGGTCGTCTAGATGGTACGACATGCATGATGACACGAAAGACTCTTGATAGATCCACTGTGTGTTCCTGGTCTCCAGAACTGGCAAAGTTGAAAAGTGCTTTCAGCAGGGTGGCCAGACATAGTTTACCTGCTGCGTCACCCTCCCGGGCCCTTAGCCCGATCGAGCCCTTAGCCACAGCTTTTTTTGGGGTCATAGAATGTACATTACATATATGATATAATAGACAGTACAATAAAGTTATAACATGTACCTATATTACCAGTAATTATCATATATAATATTAATTTACTCATTATACTTACAAACTAGTAATAACATTAACTTATTTACTACATTCTTCATTACAGATAGAGATACTCTCTTCATATCTGTATATATATTGATTTTATAATATTGTGCATTTCTTGATCAACTCCTTTATTTTTATTTTTATAACGCTGATTGTGATAATATACTTGCAATTTGGACTTTACTAAAATCAGATATTCTGTAAAAACTATTTCTCTTGCATCAGTTCTTGCCTTATTGATATACCATTTCCCAAGCAGTATAAGTAAATTTTGAATACCAATTTTTGCTGTAAATTTTGAATGGTTTAATCCCAGGCCAAACAGGATTTCACAAACTGTATAATTACCATTGTCAGTTATATTTAATATTTCACTTTCACTTCAGCCCTTAGCCACAGCTTCCAGTGTGAAAAGTTGAACAGCCTCCTTCCTAGGACAGAAACCATTTCAGCACACCTAGAGTGGTGGCAGAATCCCACAAACGTGATAAAAGGTTCAGACTTTCATCCCAAAGACCACAGTATCCAACCCTTTACAGACGCCTCAAACGAAGGCTGGGGTGCTCACTTAGAGCAAGCCTCTACAAAGGGTCTATGGTCAGACAGGGAAAAAAGGCTACACAAAAATGTTCTAGAGTTGAAGGCGGTTTCTCTGGCCCTTCGAAGTTTCAAGGACCAGTGTCAAAACCAAACAGTGTTCGTTGCAATGGACAACTCAACAGTGGTGGCCTACATAAACAAACAAGGAGGAACTCACTCAGCAGAGATGTGTGCTCTCCTGTGGAAGATCATGGCCTGGTACCATCATTACCAGATAACCTTGAAAGCCAGACACATCCCAGGGTGTTTGAATGTGATTGCTGACCATCTGTCCAGGTCGAACCAAGTGCAGTCAACAGAATGGTCACTGCATCCACAGGTGTTCAAACAGATCTGTCAAAAGTGGTTCACCCCTCATGTAGATCTATTTCCCACTCGTCTGAATCACAAACTTCCACTGTATGTGTCTCCAGTCCCAGACCCTCACTGCCTATGCTTACCCTCCAACGGCTCTCCTTCACAGGGTGATAAAAAATCAGGCAATGCCATTGCCTGATCATTGTAATAGCCCCAGACTAGCCAGGGATGCCCTGGTTTTGGGACCTAGTGCAGCTCTCAACAGAGATCCCACTTCAGCTTCCAGTGTCAACAACTCTTCTCAAACAGTCCCACAATTATGTGTTTCACAGCAATCCACATCTGAACCTCCACGCCTGGAGTTTAGGAGTGGACAGCTCCAAGAACAAGGCTTCTCTGTGGAGGTGGCAGAGAGAATTGCTGCCCCTCAGAGGTCATCAAAAAGGACCATCTACAAGTCAAAGTGGGCCCTATTTGAGAAATGGTGCAGAGAAAATTCGGTGGATTTCTCCACTCCCTCTGTGAAACAAGTCTCAGTCTTTTTCATGTACCTGTATCAAGATCTAAACAGGCACACCTCGACCATTGATGGTTAAAGGACGGCCATTGTTGACACCTTGGGCCCAGCTGGTCACCATATTTCACAAAACTCAGACCATCACAGGTTACTCTCCAGTTTTCACAGGGATCGTCCTAAAAGTTCTAGGGATCTTCCAAAATGGGACCTTTCTGTTTTGCTTAATGAGCTCACAAAAGCACCCTTTGAGCCTATGAAAGACACAGACCTCAAACATCTCACTCTCAAAACTGCTTTCTTGCTAGCTTTGGCCTCCGGCAAGCGCCGCAGCGAAATTCATGCCTGGGTTGCAAACAAAGTATCTAACCTAGGCAATGGAAAAGGTTGCCTTGTTCCCTTCTTCTGATTTCATAGCCAAAAACCAATTAGCAAGAGAAGGTTCTCAAAGTGTGTCTCCGGTGACTATTCCTGCTTTGACTACCATTGTAGATAGACAATTCAAAGAAGACAGGACTTTATGTCCGGTACGGGCCCTGAAGTATTATTTAGATCAAACCAAAAACCTGAGAGGGTCTCGTTCCCTGCTTTTCAACTCCTTCAAGAAAGGACACACCTCAGACATCAGGCCTGCTACGATCTCTTCTTGGTTGAAACAAACCATTCTACTTTGTTATAAACAAGCAGACCAACAAGCCTTGGACCTGGTCCAAGAAAAAGCGCGTGACATTAGGGCCTTTGCGGCCTCTGAGGCCTTTTACAGTGGGGTATCGGTGGACCAAATCATGCAAGCCTTTCACTGGAAAGCTCACAACACATTTACAAATTTTAACCTAAAAGACCTTATTTGGTCATACAACGACAACAATATGTATCTGGGTCCAGTAGTGGCGGCACAACAAGTCCTAGACCCTTCTCCTCAGACCAGTCATCCTCTGAAAGAAAAGAAGGGGGCACATCCGCTGCAACCAAGTCTTCAGGAGTCTAAATCCCATTGTCTAGGTATAGGTTTACCTCATCAGGATGTTTGGGTAAGGTCTTTTTATATTTTTATATTGTATTATGTATTAAGGACTTATTAAGGTTATCATTAATCTCATTCTAGGGTGGCAAAAATTATGAGAATTTCAAGCCTAGGGCTTGTTTTTCTATTGTGGTAGCCCGAGGGGCTTCACTCTAAGTGAGCAGGGGCTGCACTTCTCTCTTACTATCAAAACATTCAGACAGTTTTTAGCACTGTCAGTCTTTCATTCACGTTTTTGGCTTTTTACAGCCCCGGTCTTCGGGATTGGGGCACTGTAAACGGGACTCAGACTGGTATTTTCTAACACTCATTCTAATATATTACTTCAAAATCTAAGAAAAATTAGACATAACTTCCAATCTCAGCTGTAATCCCTCCACTGAGCGGTTGGATTCAGTATTCAGTTCCACATGTATTTAATGTAGCTTTATAAGCTACAAGCTTACCATGTGGAGCTGAAGAGAGTCCCACCCTGCCTCCCCGCTGTATTACAGCTGAGGGGTATGGGTCAAATTTGCAATGAGAAAGTAGGAAGAGATCTCCGAGTGTACCGCAAGAGGACAACCCGAGGGTACGGCTAAATGTCTATTTTTTCTTAGATGTTGGCCGGGGCCTACGGCCTCCCGAGACCAGCATTCAGTTCCACATGGTAAGCGTGTAGCTTATAAAATTTACATTTAAGTAATCATTTAGTAATTTAAGTAATCACTTAAGTAATCAAGTTAATACTTCAGTTTATCAACAAGTGTCCATGTAAAACTGTAGATAAATACAGTTCAAATATGAATTTTTAATAATTAACAAGTGTCCATGTAAAACTGCAGTAAAAAATATAGTCCTTGAGGTAGCACATACACTTTAGTGTTGCATTGCAGTATTTAATTGAGACAGTCACTGTATCACAGTATTTAAATACAAACAATTACTTACTTTCTTTACATAAAGTGTATATTCGGTCCATTTGCCAAGGTCATGAAATAGTCCCTGAGAAAATTCCTCTGTGCCTTGGCTGCCTCTAGTGGGTTTCGGCCCTCATGTGGAATGTCATTGCCCTCCAGCACTATTAGGGGCTGGTCATCTGCCTCAAAGTCGTCCTGTTGACCTGTGGGGCATCGCATCCTCAGCAGGTTGTGGAGTACTAGGCAGGCTATGACCACCCTGGCCACCATGGGAGGCTCCTGCTGCATCGGCCTGAAAGCGGGATGTTAGTATGCCGAATGCGTTATCCACCACCCTTCTGCCCCGGTTGAGCCTGTAGTTAAACACCCTCTGGTTCAAGTCCATACCACGTCTTGAGTAGGACTTCATAAGCCAAAGCTTGAGGGGGAAAGCATCGTCCCCGAGGATAAATAGTTCACCTTTGCTCCATCATCAACAAGGGATTCACTCTCTGGGAAGCCGATGGTGCCATCCTCTATTTTGTGCCACAGATCTGAGTGCTTGAATATCTGAGCATCAGACCTTGACCCGGCCGCCCCCAAGTCCACCCACAGGAACTTGAAATCTCGATCCACCAAGGCCAGGAGTAGAATGGAATGGAAACCCGTGTAGTTGTGGTAGAGACTGCCACCCCATCGTGGACATCTGATGGGAATATGCTTTCCATCCAGGGCACCCAGGGTATGTGGGATGTTCCACCTCCGACGGAAAATGGACTCGACCTCCAACCAGTCTTCAGGGCTTGTGGGGCATCTCATCACCTCATCTCTATAGGCCCTGATAACGTCGCAGACCTCAGGGACAAACTTTTTTCAGCATTTCCCACAAAACCCCACGATCCGCAAGGGATCCTTGGCACTTTCCATATATGGAACCGTGGCCTATATCCATAGGGGATCCGTGAAAGTGTAACTGGCCTCTAAACCTGAACCTACATGCCTGGCTCCTAGAGCCACAGCAATCAAGGAGCAGGGCTTCTCTGAGGCTGTGGCAGCACGAATTGAGGCTCCTCAGAGGATCAACCAGATCCGTCTATGAGGCAAAGTGGACCATTTTTACAAAGTGGTGCCTCAGTAATTAGATAGACTTCAGGGCACCACCTCTGAAAGCCATAGCTGACTTCCTTCTGTACTTGTTCCAGGACAGGAAGTTGCAACTGGGCACCATTGATGGCTACAGATCAGCCATTGCTGACAAATTGGGCAACTCCCCCATTAATGTCAGCAAAGATGAGAATCTCACCCGTCTCCTGGATATTTTCCATAGAGACAGACCCAAGGGCAGGAGGGGCATCCCCTCCTGGAACCTCTCCCTGGTGCTACACCAGCTGACAAAGGCTCCCTTTGAACACTTCAAAGAGGCCTCACTTAAACACTTGACCTTCAAGACTGTTTTCCTGTTGGCCCTGGATTCTGGTAAACACAAGAGTAGGATCCATGCTTGGTTACATAGGAACATCAGACACCAGTCAGACTGGTCTAAAGTGTCCTTGTATCCCTCACCCAGCTTTCTATCCAAGAACCAGCTGGCTAAGGAGCGCCCAGATAGTGTGGCCCCAGTGGCCAGCCCTGGCCCCCACTCTGGATAAGTCACTCAAGGGTGACAGGTCCTTATGTCCAGTCAGAGCTCTGCGCTATTACTTGGACAGGACCTCAGATCCTAGGCAGAACAAGGAGTTAGTCTTTGTCTCCTTCGAGAAAAGTTTTGATAAGGACATCTCACCTGCCACCATCTCATGGATCAAGCAAACTGTGAAGCCCTGACATTGCATCAGGTTAAAGCCTATAATGTCCGGGCCTTAATAAACCCTTAATAGTTCTTAAACATGCAACCTTTCAATAGATGCATTAAGTAACGAGAAAACTGAAATATGTTGGTTAAGTTGTTGATAAACCATTAATCTTTCCCAAATGTAACCTTTCAGTAGATATACCATGTAATGAGTAAACTAAAATATGTTGGTTAAGTTGTTAATAAATCGTAAGTATTTCTCAAACATGTGACCTTTCAGTTGATATACCATGTAATGAGTAAACTGCAAAAAGGTTTAAGATGTTAATAAACCTTAATATGTCTCAAGAATTTGACCTTTTAGTATACATACCATGTAATAAGTAATCTGAAATATGTTGGTTAAGATGTTAATAAACCTTAATGTTTCTAAAAAAATGTGACTTTCAGTCGATTTACTACGTAATGAGTAAACTGAAATATGTTTGCTTAAGCAGTCAATAAACCTTTAATATTTCTCAAACATGTGGCCTTTCAGTTGAGATACTACGTAATGAGTAAACTGAACGTTGTAGCTGATAAACCATGTAATAAGAAAATTGTAATAAGTTTGGTTAAGTTGTTATCAAACCATTAAAATTTCTCAAACACGTGACCTTTCAGTAAAAAGTTTGTCCATAATGTGCAGGAAGTTGACACTTGGTAGTGTCACTAGATATTATATACTTGGTAGGGTCATTGGTAAGCAGTTGTAGGTGTGCAATGTCATGGTGTAACCTCGATTAGACCTTTGACCTTGCTGTAGTGACCTTAACCTATAATGTCTTGTCCAGGCTATATCTCGGCAACCGTAAGGTGTAGGAAGTTGATACTTGGAAGGGACATTGTTTGGGAGTTTTAGGTGTGCAATGTTATGGTGTAACCTCGATTTCACCTTTGATCTTGCTGTAGTTACCTTGACCTTTACAAATTTGTCCGGGCAATATCTTATTGCAGTATTTTTCATGATACAAGGCTATGTTTCAGAAACAATGAATCTTAAGTCACGTTTATACCATTAAACTCTTTATCTATGCATTTATGTGCTTATGATCAGGAAAGTATGATAGCTTCAATATTTTGCCCATGTGTACTAACCAGTTATGCTGAACAGATGGTTTCGATATTAGGATATGATTATAAAACTTTGTTTGAGCAGTAGATTATCTTTTTCAAATTCGAGAAATGTGACATGGTGTCCTATTGGTTTATGTATGTAAGCATATACTCATGTAATGAGTAAATTTATGTATGGATTTCACGATGATGCGATAATGATCAGGAAAGTATGATAGCTTCAATATTTAGCCCATGGTTTCAATTTTAGAATATGGTTATAAACTTAGTTTGGGCGGTAGCATTATCATTTTTCAAATTTGAGATATGTGACTTGGTGTCCTATTGTTTTAACTTTGATCATATGGTAAATTGATTTCTGTGATTTGAAATATAGTTATGCTGTACTGTAGAATAATGACCATAGCTTTTTCAAATTTTGAATGTTATCTTAAAATTTCAAAAGTTTAAATATCTATTATACACAATATTTCATGGGACACAATTCTATTTTATTATGCTTTTCAAGTTTTCTTTTTTACTTTATGTTGTATCACTATTTCTGTTTCTGTTTGTACATACATGTTATTGTTTAATGCTCTCAAAACCCAATTTGTTTCATGTACACGTTTACCTAAAAATCTTTGCCCGGAAACTTTTCAATTAAAAAAATACAAGTATGTATATTTTGAGACTGTTGCTGATGGAGAGAGCAGAAGCTTTACATAGTGAATAGTGGTATCAAAGTGTTATCAGTGAACTGTCAGATATTAAGAAACAAAAAGAAAAGAAACGATGTTTTAAACTATTGAGGTAGTCTACAAGCTGGACTAATATGTTTACAGGATACACATTGGATAGATTCAGATATCCGAGTAATCAAACAAGTATGGAATGGAGATCTTTATATAAAAGGAGAAAAATCTAATTCAAGAGGAGTCGCGATTTTAATAAATGGTAGCTTTGAATACAAAGTGCTCTCATCTTTTAGCGATGATATAGGGAATTTAATTGGGGTTAATTTGGCATTGGGCGAATTTATTATGAAACTGATAAATATATATGGACCAAATGTGGACTCTAATTTGGCATTGGATCCATCAATGGACACAAATAACTACAAATTTGTAAACAATCCTAAATCTCATGCAACACTTTTAAAAACAAGAGAGAGTTGTAACCTAACAGATATTTACAGATACTTCCACCCACAAACTAAAACATACACATGGCGTAGGAAAAAACATTTCAACAGGCTAGACTTGATTATATCATAACATCAGACAACTTTGTTGACTTTTTTGGAAAATGTAGTATAAAGCCTGGCTATCGTACTGACCATTCGATTGTTCAGCTCAATATTCAATTATGCAAATTTACCAGAGGAAAAGGGCTTCGGAAGTTTAATTGTGCCCTGTTGAAAGACCAATAATACACTGAAATGGTAAACTCACTAATAAATGAAATAAAAGCCGAAAATTGTGCACTTGTATATAACCTCAATAACCTTTCTAAACTAAGCGATGAGGACCTTACTCTGAGAGTATCCCATAGTCAATTCCTTGAAATACTGTTACTTCAAATTAGAGGTGAAATAGTTAAATATGGAAATCGTGTGAAAAGAAATAGAAGCAAAAAAGAATTGCAAATTATGTCTGATATAGAAAACTTAGAACAGGTTGAAAATGTATCTAACATGAATTTACTAGAGGTCAAACAGACGGAGTTGCAAGAGTTAAGAGAGGAAAAAATGAAAGGTTCCCTTGTTAGAGCTAGAGTTCAATGGCTAGCAGAAGGAGAAAAACCTACTAAATATTTTTGTTCACTTGAGCGGCAAAATTATCTAGAAATAACTATAAAATGTGTTATAAAGCCAAATGGCAAGATTTACACAGAACAAAAAGAAATACTCTCCGAAGTGAAAGATTTTTATAAAAAATTGTTCAAAAATAATGATGATTCTCTAACTGAACCAGACTTCAATAACAGTAAACTCAAGAGGAATGTAAGAAAATTATCCGCAAGTGAGTCATATGAAATTGAAAGAACTTTAACAATAAATAAAATAGGAGAATCTTAAAAAAATGAAAAGTGGAAAATGTCCTGGTATTTGATGGTTTCCCTTCCGAATTTTTTAAAGTTTTCTGGCATAAATTGAAATATTTTGTACTAAAGTCCCTTAATGAGGCATACGAAAAGGGGGAAATGTCAACAACTTTAAAACAATGTGTTATTAATTGTCTGCTCAAAGGAAATAAACCAAGGCATTATTTAAATAACTGGAGGCCAATATCACTTTTGCCAGTGATTTGTAAAATTGGATCTAGTGCAATTGCGAATAGTTTAAAGAAAGTTTTAGATAAACCAATTTCGAAAAATCAATCTGGATTTGTATCTGGTTGCTATATTGGAGGCAGTACTAGACTTATATATGATTTAATGTATGTTACACACAACAAAATATCCCTGGACTTCTCATGCTGGTTGACTTTGCAAAAGCCTTTGATTCGGTTTCCTGGAAATTTATGTACTCAGTTCTTAAATTTTTGGGCTTTGGTTCCAGTATTATATGGTGGATACAAACTTTTAACACTAATATCAAAGCAACAGTCTTACAAAGTGGCTTTCTATCTGAATTTATAAACATTGAAAAGGGATGCCGACAGGGAGACCCAATTGCAGCCTACTTGTTTATAATTTGTGCTGAAATTTTATTGCTCATGATAAACAATAATGACTCAGTAACGGGTATAAAAATAGGTAATACAACTCATAAAATCACTCAGTTCGCTATTATATTGAATGGCACTTCTGTATCTCTCTTAGCAGCACTAAACACTTTAGAAGTTTATGGATCATATTCAGGACTTAAAGTCAACACTGACAAAACAAACTCATTTGGATAGGAAAGAAAAGATATTCTCAGGATAAAATTGAATGTGGAAAAGAATTAGATTGGGGAACTTCAGAATTTGATGTATTGGGAATTACCCTTTCGGTGTAAAATACCAAGCATTAACTATTATAAAGCTGAAAAAAATGAACTAAAGAAGTGGGAAATAAGATATTTAACAAATTATAGTTTTAAAAGCTCAAGTAATACCAAACTAAATAATTCTTTCATTTTCCTGCCAAATCCAAATCCCTCCTTTACCCGTGCACTGAATGATATTTGCTACAAATTTATATGGGATCAAAAACCAGATAAAATTAATATAAAACAACTCTGCACTAGCAATCTAGAGTTAACGTCAGCTCCTTGGGTACAATTAGCAAAGCACATTGTTGGTGACATCAATAAAATAGTTTTATTTGGCTCTGGTTGGGCATTCCATATTGGAAAACAAATTGATAATCATTTCTGGAAAGATGTTCCTTCTGCCTGGGCCTGTGTATTACAGAACATTCACCAAAAGTGTAATATTTATAAAAAATTGTTTGTACCATTATGGTACAACCCAGAAATAACACAGGCAACTCTGTATATACCTGAACTATATAAACGTATCTTATATCCTATAGACCTCACAATAAATGGTGAGATAATGACTAGGGAGAATATCGCCTTGCATTATAATGTCTCGATAGACTTTTTGACTTACCATAGATTGTATCTATGCTTGAAAAAACATATTGGATTGACAATTCTGAACCCTAACTCTTGAAAACGACCGATATTCCCAACTCAAGGTCAACTTTTGCATAAGTCTAGAAAAGGAACTAAGGATTATAATATAATCTTGCCAACTAACATCCAAGGAACCAATTTTAAACAAAAATGGGAAACTGATTTAAGTTTAATTCTGGACACATTAACCTGGAAAAATATTTATAGAATATGTTTCTACAGCTTAAAGGACAATTTTCTGATTTGGTTCCAATATAAGATAATATATAGGTTAATCTGGACAAATCTACAGCTCTTCAAGATGAAGCAATCAGAAACATCTATATGTCGCTTATGCCATGAAAGTGAAGAAACCATTACACAGCTGTTTGTTTTCTGCCCTAAAAGTAGTGAATTTGGGGGAAGCATTAATCTTGGATATTCCGAAAAACAAATTTTTTTTTGATTCTCCATCACACATAATATTTGGGGCGGGGGGGGGGGGGGGGGGGGGGCTGTTCGTCTGGATAATTTGGTAAATAGTATTAAGTATCACTGGTAAATATTATATCATTAAATGTGCAAGAGCAAAAAGATCTTTAAACTTCTTTGAATATGAAAAGTATCTGAAAAATGTATACAGTGAACAATTACTGTTAGCCAAAACGAAAATGTTTATTGAAAAATTTTCTGAAAAAAGGTCAGTGTTAACAAGGTTACTTTATAAGTAAGACTCTAAAAACAATTGTTGTGTTAATGAGTGTAATACAATTCTATAAGAATTTAGCTATTAAGGGCAAATGTAATGTCTAAGTAATTACTGTTGTTTATGTATATGTAATATGTATATGTATGATAATCATTGTAACTAGTCTCGATGGAGGGTTTGCTACTCTCGCCCTCCCGAGGCTTCTCTTTTTTAGGTGGGTTGCATGTAACCAACCCGCCTATTAGATTGATGTGTCCGAGGTCCGTCTGTCCATCCACATTTTCGTTTCCGGACTCTAACTTGAAAACGGTTTGTCCAATTGAATTCAAACTTGACAGGGAGATAGATCACCATCATAGCTAGGTTCCTTTCGAAATTGGTGTAATTCCATCTGTTTATTTGTCCATTTTTTTGTCCGTTTGTCTGTCCGTCCACATTTTTGTTTCAGGACTCTAACTCGAAAACGCTTTGTCCAATCGAATACAAAATTGACAGGGAGATACATCACCATCATAGCTAAGTTGCTTTCAAAATTGGTGTAATTCCGTCTTTTCGTTTGTCTGTTTATAGCATAGATACAATTATGTAACCTAGATTACAAGTTTTACACATTCACCTTAACTGGGTGACCTAACATTTCTTTCCTTGTTTCTAAATTTAATTTCAGCAGTCACTAACCTTATTGCTGCCTGCACAACCCGCCTTTTGGGGCATCTTTGACCCTCTTGTTTTTTTAATGAGTCAAAAGGGTAAATAAAATATATGAGAGCAACAAAAAAATGCCTTTGCTGCTTCTAAGGCCTTCCAGTAGCGGGTCTCCTTAGAGAAAATTTTGTCAGCCTTCCACTGGAAATCACATAACACCTTCACACAGTTCTCTTTGAAGGATGTGGCTTCGGCTGATTCAGAGCTTTTCCATTTAGGTCAGCAGGTCCACCACCGATATGTACATATTGTACATACTTCGTATATAGTACATAAGTATAATGAAAAAAATATATATATATATAAACAAAAACACTGTGACTTGCTTCCTTTGGGAAATTTATTTCTTATGGGACTGAACTCAGCCCTCTCTTCCTATTCTCAGAGCAGGTCTGAGAAAAAAGGAGGGGCAACGTCTGTAGACTTTCGGGTAACTGGTCAGTGGTAGCCAACCATGACCTTACAGGGTTCTCTGACCCTAGGTCAAACCGGGCCTTCTCAGTTTTGTTCACTTGAGTCCCTAGTACCTTACCCACCTACCAAGCGGTAGTTATTCAGCAATTGTCCATTGGATAGGATGTATTAACGCAACAAAATTGCAAATTTAATAAGTAAATTAAATTATTTAGTTTTTAACCTATCCAACGGACAGGCAAGGCCCACCTATCCGGCCTCGCTAACAGCTTACTAGGGGTCTTAATAGGACTAGACAACGAAAAAGATGCTATGATATCACAATGTCTAGACACGAATGAAGTACGATGTGCCACCTAGCAAATGCACACTCCACTGGTCCTGCCAGTAGTATATACAGGATGTCTTTTTCTGGCATTTGGTGGGACTGGTCGCGCCAACCAGTAAAGCAATTGTCCATTGGATAGGGTTTTAACTTATAAAAATTTAATTTACTTATTAAATTTGCAAGTTTGTTAAGATCCCAAAGTCTCAAGCTAGATGGTACCTCATGCACACTTTGAGACAGGATGGCCCCCACAGGCCGGGTAAATCAGTTTTTAGCTGGAAGAATTCAGAGGCAAAAGTAAACTCCCAATTTCCACATATTACAAAGGCTGCCACTTACCCTCCCACCGGCCTGGTGTCCAGACCAATACCCCCAAAATATCTTCGCAGGTGGGAGTGCTAGAGAAGGGAGCTATAATGTAAATCATGCTGTGGGTGTTCAATAGATGTACCAATAGATGTTGCAAGACAAGATGTTTCAGAACATTTCCTTCCTGCAGTCACGTTTTAGCAAGGAGAAAGCAGCTAAAGATATTTCTGAAGCTCTCAAGGATCTCCGAGATTACTTAGCTTTCCACCAAATCGGGTGGGTACTGCTTTGCAACACCTTGCCGACAGTCTCTTTGTTCATTTGATGAAACTTATTGCACTTCACAGAGACTCCTACTTAGATCACGTCAAGCCAGGTGCCAAGCCAGATAGCGGAACTTACTCCGGAATGCCCCTCTGTTTGGCTACGGGCTTTTTCCGGATGGCGTTATCTGCATAGCTGAACAAAGATATAAGTTTGAGGCTTCTAGTGCTGCTCCAGGACCCAGACCGGGTGCCTCTCAGCGCACTGGATGGAGAGCTCAGCACAGGTATCAGCCATATGAAAGACGTGACCATAAAGGAAACAACCAGAAAGACCAATACCAACAAGTCTTATAAATGACAATTATGGTTGCAATCCAACCCATCCTCAGAACACAGTGTTTCAGTTGGATC
This sequence comes from Sabellastarte sp. h YS-2021, assembly GCA_964017235.1. Classification (NCBI taxonomy): domain Eukaryota; kingdom Metazoa; phylum Annelida; class Polychaeta; order Sabellida; family Sabellidae; genus Sabellastarte; species Sabellastarte sp. h YS-2021. The sequence continues at coordinate 39,704,825 of OZ024936.1, forward strand.
AAGACTCTCAAATTGTAAAGTTAGTCAAACCAGTTTACCGGTCTCAACCGGTTTGGTTAAAAGACAAGGCTCAGTTAAGATCAAAGACTGTAAATTGCCAAATTCTAAACAATGTCAGATCTCAAGCATTAATCAAACAGTTTGTAAAACAAAAGACAGTAACTCAACCTCACAGTATGGATGTAAATTGTCTTGTTGTCGATCCTGTTCTTTCTGTAGAATTCACAGGGCCACCGCAAAAGAAAGGTGTAAGACCCGCTCGGCATATCAGAGGAATAAAGCTGGTCAAAGATGTTTCTTGTGTAGATCCATGTCTTTTGCCCCAAGTGTGCCTAATGTTGTAGACAATCTCAGTGTAGGAAGCCGGTTAAAAAAGTTTTGGCAAACATGGAAAAATATGGGTGCAAATCCAAGGGTAGTCTCCATTCTGAAAGAGGGCTACACCCTACCTTTCAAAATGAGACCCCCCCTCACCAGGTCTCCGGTAATCCGGAGCAGCTATGCAAACCCTGTGAAAAACCATTCTTTCAAGGAGGCATTGCTAGCTCTGATAGACAAGTTGGTATTGGAAAAAGTGGTTGTCCGGTATTCCCTAGCCTTTTACAACCTGTTATTTCTAGTACCAAAGCCCAACAACAAATGGAGACCGATCTTAGATCTCAGTCAGCTCATCCTGTATCTCAATCCCGGTACATTCAAAATGAAAATACCGGAAACAATCAGATTATCTCTGCAAATGGGGAAATGGGTAACATCTCTGGACCTCAGCGACGTGTATTTCCACATACAACAAAGATCAAGGAAATATCTCGGGTTTTACTTGAACAAACTTATCAGTTCACTGCCCCTCCTTTCGGTTTGGCCACAACCCCGCTAGAGTTTACAAAGGTGATCAAGGAAGTGAAAGTCATGGCACAAATAAGGGGTATCAGAATCCACCAGTACGTAGACGACTGGTTACTCAGAACCCCATGCCATGAAACTTGCTAACGACATACCCGGATCCTCTTTGCCCTGTGCCGCGAATTAGGGTGGGTAGTAAACATGAAAAAGTCAAAACTGACACCTCAGCAGACTTAAATGTCGTCGGTTACTGGTTCGACCTTTTGACCGGTCGGGTTTTACCGACTCAAGAGAAATGGTTGGCACTCCAGCAAAAGCTACACTTTATCAAGAACAGGGAAAGTTGCACCGTCAGACAGTCCATGTCCCTGATAGGTTTACTTACAGCCAGAGAAAAACAGGTCTGGTCAGGTCGACTTCACATGAGACCCATACAGTGGCATCTAAAGTGACACTGGCATGTCCCAGAGATTATGATTTCGATACCAACATCTCTCCACCCACATCTAGATTGGTGGTTTGACCAGAAGAATGTACTCCGGGGTCAACCTTTACATCCTGTAAAACACACTCTACAAGTGTTTACAGACGCCAAGAAACAAAGGCTGGGGAGCACACTTAAGGGACTCCACTGCAAGAGGCATGTGGTCAGACACAAAAAGTCGCCTTCACATCAATTTTCTGAAGTTAAAGGCAGTCTTCCTGGCTCTCAAGAGCTTCAAGCATCTTTGCAGGGACCAGATTGTGTTGGTAGCAATGGACAACACAACTGTGGTATCCTACATCAACAAGGAGGGCGGTATGAGATCAGGGGCCGGTTTCACGAAGCCTCCTTAAGATAAAGGTCACCTTAAATTCTAGGATTTTCTTGATTTTCTCCCTCCTTTAAAAAATCTCAGTTTCACAAAGCCTCCTTCCTTAAAGGAGACCTTGAAAACTCCCTTGAATTTCAAGGAAGCTAAGGACCTACCTTAGATTTAAAGGGCCCCTCCCTTACTTTGGGTAAAAAATTGTCATGTGACCTACTGTATTAATTTGCAAAATATAATCACAACCAATCTGCATTTTACAAAATTTATTAAAATATAATAATATAGATTTACTGACTTTACGGATCTTTAACAGTGTTACAATAAGGACACTGCCTCCATAAGGTAATTTAGGTACAAAATAAGTGCACAAGTACATATGTACTTACAGTGAAAGAAAAACATTGGTGTGGTTATAGGTTTTGGAAACAACTCCCAAAAGAAATAAAAATGCAAATAATGTATCTGAAAATTAAAATTTACCTAATATACCAAGATTAAAATAGTTAAAATGTTAAAATGCAACAAGACACAGACAAGTAATCCAGACAGTGGTCCCTATCCCAATGGGTGTTCAATCTCTTGTGCTCCAGATGGGCCCGACCACAAGTGGACCTCTTTGCAACCCGGTTCAATCAAAACTCCCGAAGTTTGTGTCATTGGTGCCAGATCAAACAGCCTGGGTAGTGGACGCTCTGAGCCTCTCATGGGAAAACCTAGATGCCTACGCGTTTCCACCAATCTCCCTACTCAGCCAGGTAGTTTCCAAGTTGATGGACCAGGGCTATCAGAGAATGATACTGATTGCACCGGGTTGGCCCAACATGCCTTGGTTTTGGGACCTGGTCAGTCTGCCAGTTCAGATTCCATTCATTCTGCCACTGCAAAAGGATCTGGTGACACATCCCTTCAACGGACTACTTCACCGAAACCTCTAGAACCTGAACCTACATGCTTGGCTCCTAGAGCCTCTGTCATTCAAAGACATGGGTTCTCTGATGAAATGGCAGCGAGAAGTGAGACTCCTCAGAGACTCTCAACCAGAGTCGTCTACAAGTCAAAGTGGGCCGTTTTTGTCAAATGGTGTAAATCCATCGAGGTGGACTTCCGGTCACCCTCTGTAAACCAGATTGCTGATTTTCTTTTGCACCTTTTTAAAGATAGAAAACTACAGCCCAGTACCATTGAAGGGTATAGGACTGCCATTGCTGATATGGTGGGCAATGACAGGCTGAATATCAGTAAGGATGTGAACTTGACCTTGGCAGGCGGGGAGTACCCACTTGGAACCTCTCACTGGTACTTCACCAGCTGACAAAGGCTCCTTTTGAACCTATGCGGAAGGCCTCTCTTCAAGACGGTCTTTCTTTTTGCCTTGGGCTCAGGCAAGAGACATAGTGAGATTGATGCCTGGCTTTACAAAATATCAGACATCAGGAAAATTGGAGTAAGGTCTCTCTCTATCCTTCACCCATTTTCCTGTCCAAGAATCAGATGGCTCGTGAGGGTCCTTCCTGTGTGGCTCCAGTAGTCATACCAGCGTTGGCCCCATTTTTGGATAAGTCTCTTAAGGAGGACAAGTCTGTCTGTCTGGTAAGAGCCTTGTTACTAGACAGGACCAAGGACCTCCGTACAGGTAAAGATCTGGCTTTTGTGTCCTTTTGGAAGAGTTTCCATAAGGATATTATTAATGCTACAATCTCTTTCTGGATAAAGCAAACTGTGCTGTTATTCTACCAACTTTCGGATGAAGAAGCACAAACATTACATCAAGTGAGAGCCCATGATGTTAGGCCTTTGCAGCCTCCAAGGCTTTCCAGGGAGGGGTCTCTTTGGACCAGATTCTCTCAGCTTGCCATTGGAAGGCCCATAATACTTTTCCACAATTCTATCTGAAAGACGTGGCTTGGGCAGATTCCGAGATCTACCACTTAGGCCCTATGGTAGCTGCTCAACAGGTCTACGAGTAATGTCATATTGTAGCAAAAGCACAGAAATGTATATAGTGTACATTTGTATATAGTGGTAAAAACCCTTTTCTTCAGTTCCTGTTCTTCTTTCTCTGCTAGGTGGGTCGGAACTCTAAGCTCCCTCTCATTTCTCTCTGTACACTCGGGCCAAGTCTGTACAAAGAAAGAAAAGAAGGGGGGCAAGGGTGTTATTCCCTCAAGGCTGGTCTATTCAACCATTGCGGGGAGCACCCTTTATTACTATTCAGAGTTCTGGGAAGTTCCCCTTATTTAGCTACCCCCCATCCAATGGGTAGTTATTCTGCATCTGTCCACTAGGTAAGATGTATTAACGCAATAAAATGGAAAATTTAATAGTAAATAACATTTTTATAAGTTAATACCTTATCTAGTGGACAGGGGGACTCCCACCCTACCTTCCCCGCGATTCTAAGCAAAAAAGGAGACTTTCTAAGGTAGACAACAAAAAGAGGAAATGCGCATGCATGCATGCACAGTACACCGGCAGGGAGGCTACACAGCCACCTGGCGAATGAACAGGACACTACCGGCCCTGGCCAGAGCCCAGCTAAGGATGTTTTTTCTAACGTTTGGCGAGACTGGCAGGGCGCCAGACAAATGCATCTGTCCACTAGGTAAGGTATTAACTTATAAAAATTTAATTTACTATTAAATTTTCCAATTTCTGAGAAACACAGAAAAAATAAGTATTTTAACATATTTGACAGTCTAAACTCAATCCCGGGTTTACATTGTAAAGAATGTGGATGGCCTGGATGCGATGTATGTAGCATATATACAGGACCTACGCCTGTAGAAATTAAAATATTTTGAGGTTTTACCCCTATGTGCTACATTCTTGACCATTTAAAAGAATGGTGAAAGGAAAAGTGGGGTTGCCAAATAATGACAAAGATATGGGGTCCAACCCTGGTATTGCAAACAATAAAAGTCGTGAAAGACTGGAGAAAATTGGCGTGAAGCTGAGAACATTGGCGTGCTATCCCTGCAGTCAGGGATATTGAGAACTTGTCTAAATGTTTCAATGTTCTCATTTTATTGGGAGGGTAAGTCAGGCATATCTACTTCACTATATCTAATAGAGTCAGGGCTAAGTCGCTCATATTTTTAGTAGTACTACTTGTTTTATAAGCACCTGAATACAAAATGTATTCAAATTGGTCAAAGAAAGGAATTAATTTTATGAATGATATGATAAATGATAAAGGCAATGTATGACCCTTCCTAATTAAAAAAAAATATGGTTTAAATATCAATTTTCCGCACTATTATACTGTGCAAAGTTTAGTTTAAAATTCATTGTTAAAACAAAGGGAGATTTGGAATTAAGTGGATATTTTAAAGTTTAAAGTGACAGTAATTTTCAGATATTGAAGTTTTTTGTGTGGCAAGGAACTCCGAAGTTCATACTTTGTGGTAGACAAAGTTTTCTGTCCCAAAATATGCCTTTTTAAAACTGATGGATGGCATTTTGGGACAGAAAACTCGGTCTACCACAAAGTATGAACTTCGCACACCTCAAGGTTTCTGAGATACAGCCTGGACAAGATTTCCAGCTATATACTTAGCTGTCCAGTAGAACGTCATGGGTGAAAACAATTCCTACACAACCTTGAAGCTGTGAGGTAAAAAGAAGTATGTTGATCAAACTTTGTTTGTTTTTGTAAATTAGGCTTTGCCGATCGGCAATCCGACATTAGTTGTTTGTTGTTCTCAAAATAGTTATAGAATGCAGTTCATGATCATATTAGTCTGCTAAAATTATAGGAATAGGGCTCTAGAAAGAACATCTGTAGGCATTTTTTGTTGGTAATCTTTTTGTTAATGCACGACATCCATGCCTAAGTTTAAGGTTCAATGTATATAGAATAATGTTAGGTATGATGTCACTTGATAGAGATCATTTTAAGGTCTTTACAGGGTCCAAGGTCAACTTTGTGCAAAAAAATTGAAATACGCATAGTTATACATTTTGTCAGGTGCTAAAGAGCTGTAAAACGGTGTTTCTCTCAACTCAATTGTGTTTCTAACAAACTAAATAAATGGTATTACGCCATTTTATTACACTGTAATAATTTTTTCTTCCAGAAGTATGTTTGTGCATTCAAGAAATAAGGTAAACCATGGGCAAGAACCCATTTCTTGTTCCTCTTGCATATAGTAACATCTGCACTGTATACCTGACTGTGCTCAAATAATTTAAATATCATTTGTTGATAGGAAACCACATTTTGCTTGTCTATTATTACATCACAGTGCATGCGGAGATATTTATGGCATAATCATCTGTGATAACACATAGCACTGATTTATAGTGGTATGCTACCTATCTTGTAAGTGCCTGCAGACAATTATCACTACAGGTATAAATAAATTCCAAGCGTTTGGAAGGTCATTAGGGCAGGCTTTTGCTGTCATCATGGCTGATCAACCATTCTACAATAAAGGAAAGGGGCTGCAATGGGCAAGCCAAAATGATTACAAGAATGTAGCTTTCTGAACTTTGCATGTTTCAATTTTGTACATGCCATTGGCCAGCACATCGAATATTCTGGATTAAAAAGTGTATGAGGAGTTCCTAGCAGGAAACTTTGTGACTAAGCATATCAACAACCAGTTCAATGAGGTACCAGCTGACCACACTGCTGAATGGGTGAACAAAATAAGCAAAACTGCTGGGGGGGTTTGTAGGGAACTCGAGGCCCGATCAAGCAAGAGATCATTTCTGTATCACGTCTGCAAGATCTACTGTCACAGAACAGAAACAGAACAACATTAGCAACCAGTCAACAAGAGTAGATGTTGTTTTTGATCAATACTTGGGGAAGAAATCAATCAAGGCTACCACAAGGTCCAAACTGACAGAAAGACAACCTCCTATACGTAAGGTAATCGACAGTCCCAATATCCCACTGCCACAAGTGTGGGAACAGTTTATGGGACTAGATAATAACTAGGTGACTTAGCCGAGTTTCTCTTATATTAAATTATGTAGAGAACTGAATCACTACCTGACAACTTTCATTTGGTAGTTGGTGCTGGCTTCCCAGACCCCAACAATACCCAAGGAAACAGTTTTGATGCTGAAGGTTTGTGCTTTGATCCATGAAGAGGCAGACACACAAATCGTGATATATGCAAAACATGCTATAAATTTACAGTTTGGTATGGTTATCATGATATGTTGGGACATCTATTACTCCTCATCTGTCATGTTGGTTCACTGGATGTTGAAACATGGATGGAAACCAAAAAAATTGAAATGCTTCCCTGTACACTTTGTAGCTATGATAGTAAGAGCTGATGTAGAGATGGGAATTCTAAGGGCGTATAACTGTATGTAGACTGTACTGGTGTTCCAACGGAGCTTATTATCTGGACATTGGCTTTACATAAAAGCTGTGAAGGCTCTGGACCTTTTACTACCTACAAGGGATGCATTACAGCTGCACTTAGCCCGTTGTAACGAACAGATATGGATATCTACTGATGATCCAACATTCACTGCACAGGATCCCCTAAGGTCTGGTGGATAAACACAAGTGATTGAATGTCAGTATATTTATATTACGAAAATTGCTTTCTGTGATGATTGTTTATCAAAACTGAACTGGAGTTTAAACTACAATGACTTTGCTCTGCATGAAAGTAAAGCACCATGTCAATTACACTTTATGTATGAAATGTTTTACCGACATTTAACAATTGTTGTTTTGTTGTGAAACATTGTTGTTACAAGTGAATAAGTGGTTTTATATGTTTTTACTATACTATTAAACTGCCACCTGAAACAAAATTTGGAAATGTTTCTTTTCTATTGAACTTTAAAATTGAATTTTAGATAAAAATTATGCTAAAGCGGAATGAATTTTTTTTTTCTGATACAGTGTGGGCTTAATCAGTTTACTTCAACAGTGTAACAGCCGTGCTATCAATTGAATAGAATTTTGGCCAAGATTTATGCCAAAACCACAATTAAAATTGCAATTTTCATTGCATTCATTTGCAAGTGCACTCATTTGACCTTTGACCTTCCCATGACCTTGAAATGGCCTAGACATTGTGACATCATACCTAGATCCATTTGAAATATCTTGAAGAACATTAAAACATAAAAGTTGAGCATTAACAGAAAATGCCCACAGAAATCACAATTTGCTTGAAACTTAGGCAGTCTATATCAGAAAACCCATTTTAACGCATATTGTTTACTGTTAAGGTCAGGGAGCAAGTGCAGTAGCAATTACTGGTTACTAGTTGCAACAGGAAAAAACAAGAAGTTTTGCTTAAATTTATTTAATAATTAGAATGGTCTTATACAATAATGCAATAATGAAATCAATCTGTTTGTCCACTGTGTCCAGTGATTTATTCTGTGATTAGTCTGCACCACTATGTTGGTTGCTCCAAAATGTGAACAATATGCATGATACTGCATATTTACTCCCTTGTACATCCGTACATTATATCCAATTCACTTCAGTAAGGGTTCACCAAAAAATGTTTATCAAGCTGTCTCTATCCATTTGAAGTTGAAACAGAGATAAAATGTGGCAGTTCGTAGGATCCTGTGGCATTACAGCTTGAAGACACAATTAACTTTCCTTATAGAAAGTGAGCTCTATAATAAAGCTGCTGTCAGGCTTACAGCACTTCTGTGCAGCTGTGGAAATGCCCAGAAGGTTATAGAACTAATATGATGGTAAATACTATTACAAGAACTACTGAGAAGGTTCTAGAAGCCTCATTTTCCCAGGTTGAGTAAAAAGTCCAACAATACAAAATGTATTATATTTAATATCTTTATTTGGTAACACACCTGCACAATAATTTCTCAGATTAAATCATGCATTGAGACATGTAACATTTATGGTTTAAAAGTAGACAATTATTGCATATTTGTTATGAATGTTTAGTGCAAAGCAATCTGTAGCCTGGAGGATAGAAACCCATTTATCACTTATTGAAACAAGATAGAGATTTGGATATCATAGGAGCTTTAACACCAGATGGATATTCATTTACACATATTCTGCGCTCTTATGGAGCTGCTGTTGGTGTTGGAGTACTATTCAAGAAATCTCTTGAACTAGTAAAGACCTCCTCCAGCTTTTAGGACTTTTGAACAGTTAGAATGCACAATATCCTTAGACAATAGTTGTCTTCATCTAGTTGTAGTTTATCGTCCTCCACTAAGTAGAGTGAATGTGTTTACTGTCAAGGATATTTTTTACAGGAGGAGTTTACAGATGCTGCTCATTGTTGGTCATTCAGAAATAGTCAACTATTTCTTACTGGATGATCGTAACCTTCACCTTGAGTACTTGGCTTGCCATGACTCTGCTACATTTGGAAATATTATTGACGACTGCAGGCTCTTTGTTCTTGTAAACCATCTCATTTTGCTGGCCATTGTCTTTATGTTATCATCACAAGGAAAGATGACAACCTTATCCAGTCTATGGCAACCAATAATCTTGGGATTTCCGATCATTTTACTATCAACTTCAACATTTTGGACCATAAACCTCAACCATTGAAGTTAAGATCAGTTAATAGGACTAAATTGGCTGAAGACCTCAAGTGAATCAAATTGATTCATCACTGCCTGTTACTGATCAATATGACAATTTTGAGTCCTTAATCTCGAGTGCAGTTGAAGATCATGCACCATGGACCAAAAGGTCGGTGACAGTTTGACCAAACAGAGAACAGTATAACAGTAATATCCGGAAAGTAAAAGTACTCAGAAGATGCCTTGAGTGTAAATGGAAAAAGTCTGGCTTGCCATCTGATCTTGTGCTGTTTACAAAACAGAACAAATATGTTAATCATGTCTGAAGCAAAGTGTGAGTTCATTAGCAAGAAAATACTTGATTCTAAAGAGGTTAAAAAGAAATTGTTTAACACTTGCAAGCATCTTCTAAACTATAAGACCCTGCTCTTTCTTTTAAATCCGCCACCAGTCTGCCTAAGGATTTCAATGATTTTTTATTGATAAAATAGTCAAAATTTGAGGCACATTAAATGATCAAGTCAAAATAACCTTGATGACTGAGATTTCTGAAATATGCCCAGCTAATGCAACTCAACTAATTTTAAGCCAACCACTATTGAGGGGGGTTAGAAAGATAATATGTGGATCTGCATCTGCTACATGTTTACTGGATCCAATTCCTACCTCTCTTCTGAGGGAATGCTGCAACACTGTTGAACCTGTAATAACTCAGATAGTAAACAGTTCTCTCCATGATGGAACAGTCCCAACAAAGCTGAAAAAAGCACTGGTATCTCCCCTTTTGAAGAAACTGTTGTTTCTAATCTATCCTTTGTCTCCAAAATCATTGAAAGTGAGCACTTTTGATCATCTGAACTCAAATATATTAACCGAATGTATGTAATCAGCATACAAATTCTTCCACTCCATACAAACTATCTTGTTGCATGTACAAAATGACCTCCTCAGCCATCGGGGCAAAATGGCTGCTCTCATTCTTTTAGATTTGTCTGCAGTGTTCAACACCATTGACTATGGACTACTCTTAAATCGAATCGAAAAGCGATTCTGGATCTGTGGCAGTGCCTTAGCCTGGTTTAAATCCTATCTTTCTGATAGAGCACAATCTGTACAAATCTGTACAAATTGAAAACTGTATATCTGACTCCATTGCTTTGAATTTTGGGGTGTCACAAGGTTTAGCTCTTGGACCAATTCTCTTTAGTTTATATACTTCACCCATGGAGACATAGTAAGACAACACAAGCTTGACTACCATTTCTATGTAGAACTGTACCTAACTGTATGTCTCCTTTCCAATCAATAACATCAATGACCAACTGTCAAGGGTTACTGCATGTACTAGTGACATAAAAAGTGGATGCTTTACAATTTGCTAAAACTGAATGATAATAAAACTGGAGTTCTAATGATTGGTTCTCCACAAAACTAATGTTACCATTGGTGATTCAAAGATCAGTAGTGAGCCACATGTCAGAAATCTTTGGTGCTATATTTGATTCTTCACTTTCCATGGATTAATTTGTTTCACATCTCCATGTTGCTCCATCTTAGATATATATCCCACATTAGAAAATACTTGACTATAGATGCATGCAAATCAGTTATTCATGCTCTTGTTACTTCCAGACTTTACTATGCAAATAGTTTATTGGTTTGGATAAATCAAACATATAAACAAACTTCAGAGAATCAAAAATTATGCCGCCAAGATTATATGCAAAGCAACATACAGAGATCATGCTACTCCCTGTCTAATTTCACTTCACTGGTTGTCTGTGAATGCTCCAATTCAGTTTAAAGTTCAAGTACACAAAACTGCCTTCATGGTACTGCTCCTAAATATGTATCTGATCTTGTCAAACACTATATCCCAACTCGTTCTCTCAGATCTGAAAATCAGTTAAAATTGGTGGAAACCAGATCCAAAAGTAAATATGGCGACTGCTCTTTCACCATTGCAACCCCAGTTCTGTGGAAACATCTCCCTTTCAAGATAACAAATGCAGAAAGTGTCATCGAGTTTAAGAAACTTTTATTTTTTAACTTATGTATATTGTGTTATTTACAAATGCCTGTTCTTTTATCTTTATAATGTTTTTGTTCTGTAATCTAGTTTATTTTAGTCTACTGTAAAGCACTCTGAGCTATACGTCAGAAAGAGTACTCTATAAATACCTTAATGATACCACAAAGAATGCAAGAACACGTCCCCTTTCAAAAACTGTTGTAAAAATAACATCTCACGGCGAATATACAGTACATTTTTTTATTTTATTATCCAGTATTTTAGGTTTATTTTATTATTTACCTGACGTTAATTTGATTTTTTTCTACTATAACTCTTATTGTGATTTTACAATATTTGGGGTATTATCACCCACCTAGCCGGGAATTACTGGTAACTGTTTTCAATCTGATCATGCCCATTGTCTATTCTTGCTAATTGTGTGTAATTTTTATTTGGTTCATTACTCTCATAGATGTTTTTTTATTGCATTGTAGCTTCTTTTGTCAGTTTCTCTTGTATTTCAGTATTAAATCCTCTTTGGTTTGCGGTGGGTTTTGAGTTCATAAGGTTTGCTTTAGTGTGGGTTGCTAGGGTGCCTGTGAGTCACCCACGGGACGAAGTTTCAAAGGTTAGTCCTTAAGGCCATAAAGGTTTGACCACCCACAGGTGATTTTGATCCTAGGGCATTGTCATTTAGCCAACCCATCCAAGGTGATTGCCATGCGCATTTTACTCTTTTGCACCATGTTGATGGCTGCCATTCATCTCAGGAGTGTCTCACAAAATTTCACTGAAAGTGGATTCCTCATTCCATCCATGCTGAGGATTGCTAAAAATCACTCTTATAGCTCCTCCTGCAATGTTTTTCCCCCTACAGTAAAACAGAGTGGGGTTATGCTATTGATTCTTATGTGTGGTGATGTTGCCATGAATCCTGGACCGGTTATGCCTGGCTCAGTAAATGCAAGGTCAATCCGGAATAAGGGCCCTCTCCTCTCTGATACAATAGCATCTCATGCCTTTGATTTTTCTCTGTCTCACAGAAACACATATTCGTATCACTGATTCGGATAGTTTCCTTCGTTCCCTCACCCCTGATGGGTTCTCATTGATACATAGTCCTTGTTCATCAGGTATTGGTAGTGGTGTTGTTTTCTTCATTCTTGAATCATACAAATATCGCAAGGTGGATACCCCAAATTATAGTTCCTTTGGAAATATTGTCATATCAATCTCAGTTTCGTGCCGAACTTTGCTCCTAGCTTCTATCTATCATCCTCCTGGGCCATGTTCTTCCATTTTTTTAGATGAATTCATGTCCTTTGTCTGTTTTCTGTCTTCTGTTGATTGCAATTACTTCATCTGTGGTGATTTCAATATGCACGTTTATGTACCTTGTACTGATAGTTACAAATTGGAATCCCTTTTAGAATCATGTAATCTAACACAGTCAGTTAACAATACCACTCACTTGCACAGTCATATCCTTGATCTCATTCTTTCCCCCAGTGATCAAGATATGTGGGTACATGTTGACATCTGTGAATTCATATCTGATCATGCAGTCATCAAATGTGCTATTGACTTTCCTTCCACTCTTGCTAACTGTCAAACAAGAATTTCCTATAGGAGGTACCATCGTATAAATATGTCCGACTTTCGGTCTAACCTCAAAGAAATGCCTTTTGTGAAATGTCCAGCGAATTCTGTCTCACAGGTCTATGATCAGTATGTACATGACTTGAGTCGTATCCTTGACAGGCATGCTCCTCTTGTGTCCAGTTTGAAGATGAAACAGCATGCAGACTGGCTGTCAGAGAGCTATCGCCTTGCAAAATCACTCAGACGTCAATTTGAATGTGCTTGGCGAAAAGATAAAAGTCAATACAACAGGAGTTGTCTTTGGCATCAAATCGTCTGGTGTAATCGTCTCGCTAACAGGGACAAGACTGTCTATTACAGGAAACTTATCTCCGACAACAGCCATGATTCTAAGAAACTATGGGAGGAGTTACACAAAGTCCTACATAGATCCCATGGCACTACTTTGCCCACTTGTGAATCCTCAAAGTCATTGTCTGATCGTTTTGCTACATTTCTCTTAAATAAAATCATGAAAATTTGTGAGAGTTTCTCCTCATCTGAGTCCTGTAACATGGTACATCCCCCCATTGACCCTCTGAAATTAACAGTCTATACTCAAGTCACTCAAAATGAAATCGGTAAAATAATCAGCAAATCACCCACCAAATCATGCCTGTTGGACCCATTGCCTACATTCCTTATTAAGGAACGCATTGACATCCTTGTACCATCTATAACCAAATTGGTTAACTAAAGAAGGCCTCTCTTCCTGTTGATGATTTGAAAAACTACCGCCCAGTATCTGGACTTAGCTTTATTTCTAAACTGGTGGAACGTGTAGTTGCTAAACAGCTGGTTAATCATATTCATCTACATGGCTTGGATAACTCATACCAGTCAGCATATAAGTCAGGTCACTCAATGGAGGCAGCTCAAAAATGACATTCATTTGTCACTATCTCGGGGTGAAGCTACTGCCTTGGTACTTCTGGATCTTTCGCCTCCCTTTGATACTATTGATCATTTGACTCTCCTCAGCTGTCTTCTAGATTGGTTTGGTGTTGATGACTCTGCTCTCAAATGGTTCTCTTCTTATTTGACAGAACACTTTCAATCTGTTAAGATTGGTTCTACTTTGTCTAATTTACAAAAACTGTTGTTCGCTGTGCCTCAGGGTTCTGTTCTGGGTCCTCTGCTATTCTCTCTTTACACATCTCCCCTTAGTACACTGATTGGTACACACAAAGGCGTAAACTTTCATTTCTATGCCAACGATTCACAACTAAATGTCCATCTGTCACACATAAATGCCTCAGCTACTTTTGATAAGTTGAACAGATGCCTTCAAGATGTTAAGGAATGGATGTCACCTAGCAAACTTAATCCTGATAAACTAAGTTCATACTTTTTGGCTCCAAAAAACAGAGAGAAAGGTTAAAAGTATGTTTTCCAATCGACATCTTGAGTAACCCCCTTCACCCCACCGAGTCAGTCAGGAACCTGGGTGTGAGGTTTGACTCTGATTTTTCTTTCTCTAAACACGTCCAGAATGTTTGTAAAAGCTGCTTTATTCAACTGAGGGATTTTAGAAATATTAGGCAGTTCTTGACTCATGATGCATCTGTGTCGGTTGCCAATGCTTTTGTTAGCAGTCGGTTGGACTACCGTTGGAATTGTTACAAATTCGAGTAAATATAGTTGGATAACTCTGGTACTCAGGAAACTCCATTGGCTCCCTATTCAGTTTCGCTCAGAGTTCAAACTGGCTACCCTGGTGTACAAGTTTATTCATACTGGTTTTCCTAAATATTTTGCTCCACATCTATCTACTACTGCACTACTTACAATACTAGACATAGTCAGAGTGTTGCCAATTTCCTTAATGTACCAAAATTTCAGCCTACAATTTACAAGTCCACTAAGCAGTTTGGCTTCAGTTTTACCTTTGATGCTCCCACTGTTTGGAATTCACTTCCTGAAGACATTTGTGCATCACCCACTATTGCCTCCTTTAGAAAGAAGCTCAAAACCTATCTCTACGCAAAGGCATATCCTCCTTAGCTCATTTTCTCTTATGGGTTCTCCGTGGTGCTGACCTTTTTCTGTCCCTGGACTTTGAATTTGCATATTGCTATTGTCTTGTTATGCCTTAGAGTCCACTACTGAGTGGAGATTAAATGCTATAAAAGTCGAATTAGAATGATGATAATAATTATCTGAATGGAGATGATTACACTCCCATTTATTTTTAGCAAAGTTTTATAATTGTTGTACCTATTTCCAGTCTATTACAAAAATCTTACGTCTGTTTGTCAATGATACTCCTTAGGTCAGGGTTTAATGAGTGGTATTGTGTAATTAGTTCTGGTCTGTACTCAACTAGTTTTTATCTCACAGCCTTTTAGGGCTGTTGGGGTAATGTTTTCACCCATGGTGTTCAGATGGGTGGGTGGATGGGCGGCAGAAAAAAGTTTGTCTGGGAAGTATCTCAGAAACCGTAAGGTGTAGGAAATTGATACTTGGTAGGGACATTGGTAAGGTGGTGTAGGTGTGTAACTCATGGTGTGACCTTGATTTGACCCTTGACCTTGTAGTGACCTTGAGTTTGAAAATCTTGTCTGGGCTATATCTCAAAAACCATAAGGTGTCGGAAGGTGATACTTGGTAGAGACATTGATTAGGGGTTGTAGGTGTGTAATGTCAAGATGTGACCTTGATTTGACCTTTGACCTTGCTGTAGTGACCTTGATCTATAAAATCTTATCCGGGTTATATCAAGGAAACCATAAGGTCAGATGACGAAAGTACTACAGGAGCTACACACTTAGAGGAATTACTTCAAAACCTTTAATTTAGACATTAGACTAAATACATTTGAAAGCAAAAGACCTTTTATGGTTCTATATGTATTTATTTTTAGCATAAATATATTGACCATACATTTATTGTAACCGTAAAAAAACTGTTTTTTATATTCATGAAGAAACAATCAATAATTTGTATAGTTATAAATTTGTATAACATCCATGTATCACAGAGTTTTAATTTCAAAAATAAGAATGTTTTACTCTTATATACTAACTATTCCTCTAAATTACTTTGTACTAGTTTATTTCCACCACATAATTAAATAAGGGAAATACACCAATACAATTGTTGACCAATAAAGCCCCAAATATAAGCATCACATTGTAACATTCCCCACACATAACAAGCAGCAATGTATATACACATAAAACGCAACATATACAGGCAACAAAATGTATACATGCATTCAATGCAACATATACAGGCAACAAAATGTATACATGTAGACAATGTTATATTTCTCACCGCCAATGAGATTACTGGATTCTGAATTTTGGTATACAAATGGTATACAAAGCAGCAACCAACTGCTTTTGGGATACATTTGGTACCTCAAGGGGGCTAGGATTGTTTACTTAACATCAGGCCTCTGATGTGACCTTTTCACTTGGTCGAAAGGTATAAACACAGAATATTCATTACCTCAGGCATTTTTGAGTTTTAGTGATTTTCTTATGCAGGTGTTTCACTTTAGCCGACCCTGCATCTGACCCTATGACTCTAGGGTCGGTTGCAAAAGTTGTAGAGTCGCCGGAAAAAATGAGCAAAAATGCTGAGTCAGTTATGAAATCCCCGACAGGATAGCATAGTTACAGACAGGTTGTAACGGCCATCATGACAAGATGTAGGGTTGTGGATGTTTTTTACACGTCCAGTCGTAGAAGTATCATGACAAGCCCTAAGCCCCTAACAGACAAGCCAGATCACAAACAGACAAGCCGTAAAGACAAACAGACAAGCCGTGACCATGGTCCCGACCCTTCCCGACAGGACTGATTGTTTTTGTGGGTCAGTATCTAAAAAATCGGGATCCAGAATCCGGATCCATATCACACTATATAAACCCCCCTCCCCTGTGATGTGCCATTCATTTCACACTTCAAAGATGACAGAAACACATCAAGAGCAACTGATAGATCACTTGAGGGTCTTTTTTATTGAGTTAAATTTTTTATTGTACATGATATTTTCAAGACACAGAAGACAGCAGAACCCAGCACCTGCCCAACCAGCATCACCATCACCCCCACCACCCACAAGGAGAAGGAAGTAACAGAATCCATGGGTCATGGCCTGGATACTGCAGAGGGAAGAGAAAGGTTGCTACAGAACACTCTTGGATGAGCTAATCACTACTGATATACCAGGCTACAGAAACTTTACCAGGATGCAACCAGCATTTTTTATTTGATTGAAGAAAGAATTACCCCCCATCTCAGAAAAAAATTGCAAATTTGTCCCCCAGGTCTGCAAATTCATTTTGAAAGAATTTCAACATGAGTACTTGACGTGTCCCACTGATCCTGAAGACTGGAAGAAAATTGAAGAAAGATTTAGAAACAGATGGAATGTCCCCCATGCAGTCGGTGCACTCGATGGAAAACACATTGCTATGAAGAAGCCCAAGAAGTCAGTCAGTGAATATTTCAACTACAAGGGCTACTTCTCCCTGGTACTTTTGGCTTTAGTAGATGCAGATTACAGGTTTCTGTGGGTCAACGTGGGTGCCAGTGGGTCATCATCTGATGCTCAGATATTCAACCGCAGCAAACTGAAAAGAAGAATTGAGAATGGAACCTTGGGACTACCACCACCTGAACCACTTGGACCCTGGGGGCCAGAACTACACTACTTCCTGCTGGGGGATGATGCCTTTGCCCTGATGCCTTGGCTAATGAAGCTTTACAGTAGACGACAACTGACCAGGGAGGAGAGAATAGCCAACTACAGGATATCCAGGGGGAGGAGGATAGTCAAGAACTCATTTGGTATACTTGTCAAGAGATTCAGGGCGCTGTTGACTACCATGGAGCAGAGGCCAAAAGTAGTCAGAGACATTGTGTTAACATGTGTGGTACTACATAACATGCTGAGAAGCTATCAAACTCAGTTTACCAAATTAAATATCATCTCATACAGATTTAAACCCAGGACCTTAATTTACAAAGCTCACATCCCCCACCAAAATGATTGGGTTTATTTAAAAAAAATAATAACCTGCCAAATAGTAAAACAAAAATGATCCCTTTTAAAAATGAATTCTTGCCCCCAACTATCACAAACAGAAATAATTTTGCTGAGAAATTTTGTGAGAATCTAGAGAAAAAAATTAAATCTGAAATGTGCAAAAGATAATGTTTTAATGTTTTGTTAAGTCTCGCCATTTGTTTGTCTGTCAGTCCCTCCACACATTGAAATCAACTGACTTGTATGGAGGTGGCGTTTCATTTCAATTTTGGTTTGGGGTGGGAGGGACTTGGATTGGTGTCTGGATCTTAGTGATTTGGCGGGTGGACTTTTCTCATTTTAGTGGGTTGGGAGTGGCCTGATTCTGAATTCTTAGGGGCCAAATTTTATTTAACTTTTTTTTTGGTTTTTTTAAAAATTTTTAATACTTTTTTTAATATTTTAAATTTTTTTGTTAAGATTTTTTTTTATTAATTTTATTTATTTATTTTTTATTTTGTTTTGTGGTGGAACTTTGTTAATACTTGTTCAACATTCACTCATTCATTCACACAATTTTTTTGTGCACTGTGGGGAAGTGTAAGTGTTTTTTTTTCTGGTGGCCCTTAGAAGGGCTGGGTTTTGGTGTGACTTGCGCGGGCTAATCTGTTGATTTGGGCTGACTGCTGGCTGGACTGGCTGAGAGGTCTTGACTGTTCTTGATGAGTGGAAGATGGCACTGGTGACAGTGCTGGTTGAAGTTGAGAGGGTGAAAATGGCTGTGGTGTGGATCTGCTGATACTGTAGCACACTTGGAATAGCTCCAAGGAGACTGGATAATCCTGAAGTGTTGTGTTGACTCTCCTCCTGTTGCGAAGCTGCAACTGAAGGGGGGATTGAAAATCATCTGTCTGGATGTCCCAGGCTGTTCGTCATCCACAACTACGTAAGAAGTAGCAGGCTGTGTTGACACTGATGAAGAAGGCCTTGATGGTTGCTGTACTTTGGCAATCACTGTAGCAGGCTGTTTTGTGGCTATCTGTGTAGGCTGCACAACTGGAAGAAAGACTGCTTGAGTTTCCGGTATGGTGAGTATGTATTTACGTCCTGCTGTGGCCTGTGTTGCTCCTGGAAGTTGAAATGTGGTGACCTCCCGACTTGTGGTGACCTGTCTCTTGTGTTCATTGGCCTTGTACTGTATTTCACTGAGAAGCTTCACTGTCTCATTCCTGAAGGTTAAAAAGTCTCTCTCACCCAGAAATGTGGAAATCATCGACCTCAACTGCTGGAACTGATCTAAAACTGGATCTGCAGCAGTGGTGGTAGTCGTGACTGGAGGTTGTCGTCTCTTAGGACTGGTGCTCGAAGGCTGATGAGTAACATCTGATGCAATGCTGATTTCCATCTCAGATTCTGTGTCTCTGGGTGTATCCAGAACTTAAGCTGAGGCTGCAGCTGCAGAAGGCTTCTGGGGTGGCTTGAATGCAGAAGACTTGGAAACTCCTTTCCTTCTGATGTGACCTCGTAGAAAACTGAAACTGTCCTTCAGCCAGGTCTGTCATTCTGTACTCTTCTCAGCTGCTTGTCCTGACTTTGTCTGAGTGAGCTTGCCATATCTGGTACGTTGAGTCTCGAACCACTTCTTCACAGTCTTGATAGGCAGGCTTCTGGTAGCCGCTCCCAAAGTCTTTCTTTCTTCTGCTTGTCTTTGAAACTGTCGTTGGTCTTGTCATAAAGTTCCTCGTGCTGTTTAACGAACTCCATGATGGCTTCTTCGTCTGAATCACACAGGAAAATGGACTTCATCTGGCCCTTCTTCTGTCTGGATTGAGTTGATTCTACATCAGTATACGTTTCTGTTCGCGCTCTCTACTCTTCCCGTTCCTGACTCTCTGTCCCTCTCCTCCTGCTCTCTCCTCTCTCTCTCATCCCTCTCCTCTCTCTCCCTCCTCCTTCTCTCTATATCCTCAGCTGTATCCCCTAACTCAAACTGTGGTTGAGTGTCAGTTGGTACTTCAATCTTTCTCCTTCTGCCCCTTGGCATGATGATCAATCAATCAATTGTACAGCTTGTTTAAAAAAACAAAACTTAAATTAAAAGTGAAACCTCATAGAACAGATTTCACTCCCAGCCAGTCCAGCCTATCTGAAACTTAACATAATGTAAAAAAAAAGAAATCCTAAAGAAAAGCTGCACACCTTGTTGTCTCTTTACAAGTCAAAGCCCAAATATACGCAGATTGTCTACCGACTCACCTTTTTATACTGTGACGATCGCGGATGTTTGCCGCTAATTTACTTCTGTAGGGTCCCGTTTATTTTATTTTATTTGTTTTGGTTGATTGTCCACTAATTAGCGGTATTTCCGTCTAAACTTCCCGTTTTTAATTAGCTTTTCCTGTCAATTCTCGGTTGAAATTGCCGACTTTTCTGATCTATTTTGTACTATTTTGTGGTATAATTAGGTGTGAAATGCAGAAGATTTCCAGTAATTCCCGTTTTGGTTTTAGTGGGCCCACATGTTTTTCCTCCAGGATGTAAAACAAAGTGAGGTAATCCAGGCTTTATCTTAAAAATAGATTTAGCGCCAAATAGATAAGCATGTGGATGCCGCATGCACCTCCCCTATCCAATCTCCTCCCTCAGATTATGGGGTGACCTTTGCCTGAGGCATCCTGTCCAATCACAACCCTAGATAAGGAAGCTGCACATGTGCTGCTGGCTTGGATTTGGCTTGGGATTAGTCTCTTTTGTTCTGGACACCATAGGAATAAGACCTGTTTTTTTTTGTGTGTGGATTGTGGTTATTTTTGTGGGAAAATTCATATTTTAAAGGTATGGTTTGATCTAATTTATTTTACTAACATATTTGATGGGGTAGGGGGGGACTACCAAGTTTGATGTAGATTTATTACTCCTAATTTTGACCTAAATAGTCTTGAGCTTTATTTTGAATTTGTAAGTGGGGATTTGGGCTATATATTTATAGGTGGCCACTATAATTTGTATGTCCCAATCCAGCAATCTTTCCTAACAATATTTTCATTCACATTGTACATTTTGGGGAGGCTCCTACAGGGGTGAGCTGGAACAGTAAGGAATTTTGCCCCTTCAGAATGTTTTAAGCAGAGTTCCCACTCCTCTGCACAGGTCCATAACAACCAAGGGGTAGGTGTAGCTTGTTTAAGCAGATGTCATCGTAATGGGGGTCGGTAGTTAGCTACCAGTATGGGCACCCATAGATGAGTGCAACTGCCCAAATGTTATTCATTCATGGGTTCATTAGTCATCAGGTTTGGTGGGGTTTTATTTATTTGTCCATTATCACATAATAATTATCCATAATCACACAATCCTTTCCTCTTTGGGTAGAGGTGGAGCTCTCCTGGATCGGGTCTGGTTTTCAGTCACTTTCTGGGAGACCCCCCTCCCAAAAATGTGCAGTCTCATGGTCCAGAACAGAGAGCAGGGCCCTATTGGTATAGTATGGGGAGAAATATTGGGTAAATGGGTCACAGTTATTTTGGGATTCAATTGGGAAATTTTGGAGATAACTCCTGTAAATTTTGCTGTGTATTGTTTAAATTTAAAAGTACCTTTGAGGCAGACATATGCCTGTTATTGCACATTCCCCCCAACCCAAGGATAGGAAATTGGGATTTAAAATTTTTATTCTTTGACATTATAGCAAGCACAATTAGTACAAGATTGTTTAAAACACGCATGTATAATGGTAAATGAACTAAATCATAATATAAACAATAGTAAAATGAGTGGGAATTCAAACTTCAGCTACATATGTCATTACTGATTACTTTAATTTGTTTAATACTTAGAACAATGATACTAGTAACAAGAAAGTTAAACTATAATGATATTTCAAACTGCACACTCAAAGTTAATAAATGTGACTGTTTAAAGCCATAATTACGATAATTAACCATAAAGATTTGATTCCACTCAATGATTCAAACTTCAGCATAATTTCCCACTATGGAAGTGATTGACTACTTTATAAACCTTTGGCCTCTGGGCCAGGGGAGCTCGAACATGAAGTGAAAGCAATCTGAGGTAAGAAGTCAAAAGGTCAAACCCTCAGATTGAAAAAGCAGGTAAAACTCAAGAGAAACCTGAATGAAAGGGGGAGATCCTGAACATGTCCCCCAGTTTTGAAGGTTAATAGACTGAGACGTTGTTCGAGCTCACCTGACCTTGATATGGTGTAACCGTCAAGAGAGCACGAATTTTTAGTTAAATTATAAGAAATAAGCGGTGAAATGGAAATAATGTGACTCCCACAGAATAGATACAAACTGTGAAATGGTTATAGATAAGAATAAAATTAACATGAGTTAGTGGGATGTGATTTTCAGAAAGACTAACCTACCACATCCAAAAAGAAGTCACAGAGGCCATGTAATAATGAAATACAATTTAAGGATGACAGAGGAATTAGAGAAACGGCCTTTAGAGGATGGTGAAATGGAACTGCAAATGTTCCAAGTGGTTCCTGGTACTGGCAGATTCCTCCTATGCGAACAAAATTTGGGTTCGCTCCTGTTGTCCATTATGGGCATTCCACGCCAAAGGAATGCAAATCCAAAAGGTCAGGTTCCTGGTGTTATGGATATCCATGGAATCCTAGGCTACCATCGTATTGTTTAAATTTAAAAGTACCTTTGTGGCAGACATATGCCTGTTATTGCAGAATTTTAAAGATAAAGTAATTTCTCTCATGTTGAAGAGAGTAATTTAAACTTTTTATTTTAGTTCTAAGTGAGAAATTTCTGGCATATAAATATTTGAATAATTAAAAGCAGTGATAAGTAATGGATTTCTGTTAAATTAATATCTGAATATTTAACAGCTAAAACCCCTTTTTGTTTTTAAAAAAAAGTAATGCATCTTTCTATAATGTTTGGCTAAGTATGTTTCTGCTGTGTGTATTTCGATTAGGTTCTGTGGATCTTTCCTTTTTATTTTAACTGCTCCACAACTGGCTGTCAAAACTGTTTTTTTTTCTCCCTCTTTTTATCCCGGTATAACTCTAGCCTTTCCAGTGGCTCCTTGGTCTTTCAATAAATTATATTAAATAAATTAATTCTAAATTCCAGTATTATTTCTGTCCAAATTATTATTGTTATTAACTAATTATTGTGTAATATGACTAGTCTTGCACTGGGCTTTACATTTAAATATCTTATCTTTATGTTGAAGTCAATACTTCTGTTATCCATTCAAAATATTTTTTATTGTCCACTTCATGTGTTTACCCTGGTATCCTATGAACTTAAATTATTAGCCTTCCCTCTTTTTCTTTGGCTCTGTGCAATTATTTCTACATTATATTTTGCACCCTCAATAATTAATTTATGCTTTGATTTTATGCCTGATGCCTTTGTGTTTTTTATGGTGTTGCATAAGCTTGCTGTTGGGTGCACTGATTGATTGATCCATGTTAAATGTCATGTTGCTCAATGTCATGTTATTCAAATGTCATGTGTGTTATCACTTTAAGTTGGGTTTACAGGTATTGGATTGCCATGTTTTTTTGTAATTCGTTTAACTATTAAAATTTAGTACCCCTTTTTTACGAAATGTTAATTGTAAATACTCCTTTAAATTTTGGTGTTTTGATATAACAGCCTTGCTTAAGTCTCTTATAAATTTAATTATTCAGGTCCCGGATCTTAACTAAATTTAGTCTTCCTTAAGTTTTTTTTTATTATTGGGTTTCTGGTTTGTAACTAAATTGAGCCTTTCTTTAGTCTCTAACTATTTAATTTTTCAAATAATCTTTAACTCCATACTTGTGTAATTTCAGTGTTTACTTTAATAAAATTTAATACATCTACGCTTTCTCAAAATTACATAACTTGTTGATTATAGTCTTTCCCTTGTCAATATTCTGTTTATACACACATTTTTTACCTTGTTATTACTTTTGTTGTCAATATATATATCATGAATTTCAATACTTGTGTTTTTACTTTATTAAGACTTGTATTAGGGTCTGTACTTTGACTTCACTTTCTGAAACTTGGTCTAGTTGATCTTGTCCCAGGAGACCTTTGCAGAGCTTTAGCAGGAACTTGACTAATAATTTACCTGGATTGAACTTCGCACCTTCATGGTTATATGGCGACTGATTGATGACAAATGGCTATGTCATGTCAGTGAATGCTAACATCAACAGCACAGTTGTCATATTGGGATCAGTTATAAGCACCTGATTGAGAGTATCAGGCTTCATGACACTGTAGTCCATCTTCACCTGATTAATACACCTTTGAATTTTGGTCTTCTTAGTTAAATGAATCTTAGTACTTTGAAGTTGGAATGAGTAACATCTTGAGATTCTTGGTCCCTAGAGCACGCAGATTACAATAAGTCATCTTATTCTCGCTCTCCTACTCTACAGTTTAGGTCACAATACCAAGAGTTCAAAACAATTCTATAGGTTGGTCAACCTTAAAATGACCTGGTGGCAGCATAAGTGAATTCTATAGATTGGTTAACCTCAATAATGACCTGGTGGCAGCATAAGTAAATTGGGATTTTGGTTGGATTCTACGAAATTGAGTTAAGTCAGTTGGTAAAACAAGGCAATTTTGGCAGTTACCAGGGTTTTTCAGGGTTCAGGGAAAAACCAGGACACGTCCACTCTCCTGCTCAGGATTAAGTTGGTTGGATTTGGGTTCTTGGTGAACAATCTGAGGGGTCACAGGTTCAAATCTGCACAGTCGTTGGGTGAGCAGGGAGGCGGCCTTCGCAGTATATAAGCGGGGTCGCACCTTTGGGTCGCTTGAGAGCGGGCATCTCCGGTCTGTAGAGTGCCGGGGTGCCGTCAGCCTCTTTGCCGGACAGGGGCTGTACCCTCTGGTTGTGGGACGTGTCACCCCAGTGGTTCCAGGGCGGGTGGTGGTAAAACTCACCAGTCCATAATGCACCCATAAAGAATGGATCCCTGTCCACAAGGCACTCATTCAAGGGGAATCTCTATTTTCATGGGGTCCCTGTCCATAAGGCACCTGTGCAGGGCGGATCTATGGATCCATGGGAATACGGTGATGGGACCGGGGGCTCGACCCTCTTTAGGGGGTTTACACGGGGGTGGGGGCCCATCCCGCCACATTATTTTATGGCGGCAGTGGTGGGATGACTTAACAGTGGTTGTCATGGCTGTAAGTGCTCTGGGAATGTTTAATTGTAGTATTTATTTTTTTTTGTAGATGGTGAATAATGACCAGCTGTTTTAAACCTTTTTTTTTGTAGGTGGAGAATTAATAAGTTTTTCTTGTTTCAGGTGCCGGTTCATGGCCGGTTTTTATTCTGTTGATAAAGTTCATGGTCATGTTTACTGTGAGGTAGAACTGTAAGTGTGAAACAATGCTTTTCAGTAGTCGATCCAAGGGATGTTTCACCAGCTGTGGCCAGTTTTTATGAACATGTCTGTTCAGTGTATTTCAGCAAATGAAGTGAGCGGGATTCACTATGTGCTGTGGGTTGAGGCCAGATCTGGATGTCATGGTGACTAGAGGTTATAAAGTAATAGGTTTGTGGGTTAGACTGGGTATGGTATGTGTTCTAAGTATTTGCAGTTGCCATCACTTTTTATATGAATAGTTCATTGAGTGGTATTCTGTTGCTGTTGAGATAAAACTGATTGTTAAGTACACAGAGATTTGAATTAAGGAAAATTTGTTAATTGTTGTGGATTTTGTGATTAAAATTGGATTTCCTATTTGTAATCTTCTTGAAGATTTAATGGCCAGTCTGTGTTAAGATTAACTTTGGTGTACTTTGTAATGCATCTCTGTTAAGTAGAATTAAAGTTCAACTGTGAAAACCTGTAATTAAAGTTCTAATAGGGAAACATCACCATCAACAAGAAGACCAGCACCCCCGGATGATGGAGGAGAGAAGACCTGTGCTGTTGATCCTTGGACAGTTTTTAAGAGAAAAAAAATGTAAACATTTGTTACCTAACACCTTTGTTGTGGTTGCTGTTACAGACTGTCCTGGTGGTAATGGGTGCAGTAGTAGGGAGCCATCCTCCAGGAATCTGTGTAAAAACCAGCCAAGATATGGGCAGAGGCACCTGGAAGTCCTGTGTAGAATATCATGAGATACCACCCAGAAGAAAAAAAACAACCATTCTCCAAGGCCAAGTGGTGTGTGATTGGAGACCTTACAGTGGTGGGTGGACTCCGCTAAACACAGGCAGTGATAATCCAGTTTTGTGCGTGGTGTGTGGGCCCCAAAGGACACTTGTGGCTGGAAGTCAAGTACAGACCCCGAGGTGGTGACTGAGGCTGTCCCTGGATCCCCAGGCTGTCTGTCATGGAAGAGGGATGGTGCTGCAGAGCTATGAACTGTGCCATTCCCACATGGACTATGTACTAAGAGAACTTCGTGGGAGGTCTGGACAGTAACCAAGCAAAAGTATACTTTATCCCCCTGTCACCTTCCCCCAAGGACTTTAAAGAATGATGAGTAAAGTTCCCAAGAAGTATGCCATGAGAAGAAGCTCCTATCATGTCCCATGAAGAACATTTAAACTCAGTACCCTGTTTCGTGTATCACCCCCAGAAGGATGAAGTCTGTTCTGCAGCTCCCTGATGGCAAGAAGGACAGTTGGTGGTGGTGTTAAAATTTTTTTGTGTGTGTTTGGGCTATGTTGCATATTGATTTGTGGTGTTCAATATGTTATATTTGGTTAGGGTACTACTTGCTGTATGTTTTTTTTGTCCAAATTGGGTTCAAGTGCCTGTTAGCTGTACACTTTTTAATGGGGTAAAAGTTTAGGGAAGGGCAAAATGGGTTGTTGGCAAGCAAGTAGGTGACAATTTCTTTGTTAAGTTGTTGTTAATGGAGTTTATTATTCAGGTCAAGGTGACTTGAAGGGTTGACTTGGTTGACTGTTTTTATGTTAATTGCCTGGTGATGGTGATTGCAAGGTTCAGTTTTGGTTGATTAAAAGTATTTTTTTAAAGGACTTTGTGGTTAAGTATGATACAACTGATGTTGGGTTGGTATTGATCTAGGATGATCTGTGGTTGGTGGGATGGCCGGGCAAACATGGTCACCTTTCCCATTTTACTTACCCGTTCAAGTTTCACCTAGCTAGGTCATCGAGGATGCCTGCTCCTAGGAGGGGGTATTATGACGATCGCGGATCGTTGCCGCTAATTTACTTCTGTAGGGGTCCCGTTTATTTTATTTTATTTGTTTTAGTTGATTGTCCACTAATTAGCGGTATTTCCGTCTAAACTTCCCGTTTTTAATTAGCTTTTCCTGTCAATTCTCGGCTGAAATTGCCGATTTTTCTCGTCTATTTTGTACTATTTTGTGGTATAATTAGGTGTGAAATGCAGAAGATTTCCAGTAATTCCCGTTTTGGTTTTAGTGGGCCCACATGTGTTTCCTCCAGGATGTAAAACAAAGTGAGGTAATCCAGGCTTTATCTTAAAAATAGATTTAGCGCCAAATAGATAAGCATGTGGATGCAGCATGCATCTCCCCTATCCAATCTCCTCTCTCAGATTATGGGGTGACCTTTGCCTGAGGCATCCTGTCCAATCACAACCCTAGATAAGGAAGCTGCACATGTGCTGCTGGCTTGAATTTGGCTTGGGATCACTCTCTTTTGTTCTGGACACCATAGGGATAAGACCTGTATTTTTGTGTGTGTCGATTATTGTGGTTATTTTTGTGGGAAAATTCATATTTTAAAGGTATGGTTTGATCTAATTTATTTTACTAACATATTTGATGGGGTAGGGGGGGACTTAGGGAAAATATCTACCAAATTTGATGTAGATTTATTACTCCTAATTTTGACCTAAATAGTCTTGAGCTTTATTTTGAATTTGTAAGTGGGGATTTGGGCTATATATTTATAGGTGGCCACTATAATTTGTATGTCCCAATCCAGCAATCTTTCCTAACAATATTTTCATTCACATTGTACATTTTGGGGAGGCTCCTACAGGGGTGAGCTGGAACAGTAAGGAATTTTGCCCCTTCAGAATGTTTTAAGCAGAGTTCCCACTCCTCTGCACAGGTCCATAACAACCAAGGGGTAGGTGTAGCTTGTTTAAGCAGATGTCATCGTAATGGGGGTCGGTAGTTAGCTACCAGTATGGGCACCCATAGATGAGTGCAACTGCCCAAATGTTATTCATTCATGGGTTCATTAGTCATCAGGTTTGGTGGGGTTTTATTTATTTGTCCATTATCACATAATAATTATCCATAATCACACAATCCTTTCCTCTTTGGGTAGAGGTGGAGCTCTCCTGGATCGGGTCTGGTTTTCAGTCACTTTCTGGGAGACCCCCCTCCCAAAAATGTGCAGTCTCATGGTCCAGAACAGAGAGCAGGGCCCTATTGGTATAGTATGGGGAGAAATATTGGGTAAATGGGTCACAGTTATTTTGGGATTCAATTGGGAAATTTTGGAGATAACTCCTGTAAATTTTGCTGTGTATTGTTTAAATTTAAAAGTACCTTTGAGGCAGACATATGCCTGTTATTGCACATTCCCCCCAACCCAAGGATAGGAAATTGGGATTTAAAATTTTTATTCTTTGACATTATAGCAAGCACAATTAGTACAAGATTGTTTAAAACACGCATGTATAATGGTAAATGAACTAAATCATAATATAAACAATAGTAAAATGAGTGGGAATTCAAACTTCAGCTACATATGTCATTACTGATTACTTTAATTTGTTTAATACTTAGAACAATGATACTAGTAACAAGAAAGTTAAACTATAATGATATTTCAAACTGCACACTCAAAGTTAATAAATGTGACTGTTTAAAGCCATAATTACGATAATTAACCATAAAGATTTGATTCCACTCAATGATTCAAACTTCAGCATAATTTCCCACTATGGAAGTGATTGACTACTTTATAAACCTTTGGCCTCTGGGCCAGGGGAGCTCGAACATGAAGTGAAAGCAATCTGAGGTAAGAAGTCAAAAGGTCAAACCCTCAGATTGAAAAAGCAGGTAAAACTCAAGAGAAACCTGAATGAAAGGGGGAGATCCTGAACATGTCCCCCAGTTTTGAAGGTTAATAGACTGAGACGTTGTTCGAGCTCACCTGACCTTGATATGGTGTAACCGTCAAGAGAGCACGAATTTTTAGTTAAATTATAAGAAATAAGCGGTGAAATGGAAATAATGTGACTCCCACAGAATAGATACAAACTGTGAAATGGTTATAGATAAGAATAAAATTAACATGAGTTAGTGGGATGTGATTTTCAGAAAGACTAACCTACCACATCCAAAAAGAAGTCACAGAGGCCATGTAATAATGAAATACAATTTAAGGATGACAGAGGAATTAGAGAAACGGCCTTTAGAGGATGGTGAAATGGAACTGCAAATGTTCCAAGTGGTTCCTGGTACTGGCAGATTCCTCCTATGCGAACAAAATTTGGGTTCGCTCCTGTTGTCCATTATGGGCATTCCACGCCAAAGGAATGCAAATCCAAAAGGTCAGGTTCCTGGTGTTATGGATATCCATGGAATCCTAGGCTACCATCGTATTGTTTAAATTTAAAAGTACCTTTGTGGCAGACATATGCCTGTTATTGCAGAATTTTAAAGATAAAGTAATTTCTCTCATGTTGAAGAGAGTAATTTAAACTTTTTATTTTAGTTCTAAGTGAGAAATTTCTGGCATATAAATATTTGAATAATTAAAAGCAGTGATAAGTAATGGATTTCTGTTAAATTAATATCTGAATATTTAACAGCTAAAACCCCTTTTTGTTTTTAAAAAAAAGTAATGCATCTTTCTATAATGTTTGGCTAAGTATGTTTCTGCTGTGTGTATTTCGATTAGGTTCTGTGGATCTTTCCTTTTTATTTTAACTGCTCCACAACTGGCTGTCAAAACTGTTTTTTTTTCTCCCTCTTTTTATCCCGGTATAACTCTAGCCTTTCCAGTGGCTCCTTGGTCTTTCAATAAATTATATTAAATAAATTAATTCTAAATTCCAGTATTATTTCTGTCCAAATTATTATTGTTATTAACTAATTATTGTGTAATATGACTAGTCTTGCACTGGGCTTTACATTTAAATATCTTATCTTTATGTTGAAGTCAATACTTCTGTTATCCATTCAAAATATTTTTTATTGTCCACTTCATGTGTTTACCCTGGTATCCTATGAACTTAAATTATTAGCCTTCCCTCTTTTTCTTTGGCTCTGTGCAATTATTTCTACATTATATTTTGCACCCTCAATAATTAATTTATGCTTTGATTTTATGCCTGATGCCTTTGTGTTTTTTATGGTGTTGCATAAGCTTGCTGTTGGGTGCACTGATTGATTGATCCATGTTAAATGTCATGTTGCTCAATGTCATGTTATTCAAATGTCATGTGTGTTATCACTTTAAGTTGGGTTTACAGGTATTGGATTGCCATGTTTTTTTGTAATTCGTTTAACTATTAAAATTTAGTACCCCTTTTTTACGAAATGTTAATTGTAAATACTCCTTTAAATTTTGGTGTTTTGATATAACAGCCTTGCTTAAGTCTCTTATAAATTTAATTATTCAGGTCCCGGATCTTAACTAAATTTAGTCTTCCTTAAGTTTTTTTTTATTATTGGGTTTCTGGTTTGTAACTAAATTGAGCCTTTCTTTAGTCTCTAACTATTTAATTTTTCAAATAATCTTTAACTCCATACTTGTGTAATTTCAGTGTTTACTTTAATAAAATTTAATACATCTACGCTTTCTCAAAATTACATAACTTGTTGATTATAGTCTTTCCCTTGTCAATATTCTGTTTATACACACATTTTTTACCTTGTTATTACTTTTGTTGTCAATATATATATCATGAATTTCAATACTTGTGTTTTTACTTTATTAAGACTTGTATTAGGGTCTGTACTTTGACTTCACTTTCTGAAACTTGGTCTAGTTGATCTTGTCCCAGGAGACCTTTGCAGAGCTTTAGCAGGAACTTGACTAATAATTTACCTGGATTGAACTTCGCACCTTCATGGTTATATGGCGACTGATTGATGACAAATGGCTATGTCATGTCAGTGAATGCTAACATCAACAGCACAGTTGTCATATTGGGATCAGTTATAAGCACCTGATTGAGAGTATCAGGCTTCATGACACTGTAGTCCATCTTCACCTGATTAATACACCTTTGAATTTTGGTCTTCTTAGTTAAATGAATCTTAGTACTTTGAAGTTGGAATGAGTAACATCTTGAGATTCTTGGTCCCTAGAGCACGCAGATTACAATAAGTCATCTTATTCTCGCTCTCCTACTCTACAGTTTAGGTCACAATACCAAGAGTTCAAAACAATTCTATAGGTTGGTCAACCTTAAAATGACCTGGTGGCAGCATAAGTGAATTCTATAGATTGGTTAACCTCAATAATGACCTGGTGGCAGCATAAGTAAATTGGGATTTTGGTTGGATTCTACGAAATTGAGTTAAGTCAGTTGGTAAAACAAGGCAATTTTGGCAGTTACCAGGGTTTTTCAGGGTTCAGGGAAAAACCAGGACACGTCCACTCTCCTGCTCAGGATTAAGTTGGTTGGATTTGGGTTCTTGGTGAACAATCTGAGGGGTCACAGGTTCAAATCTGCACAGTCGTTGGGTGAGCAGGGAGGCGGCCTTCGCAGTATATAAGCGGGGTCGCACCTTTGGGTCGCTTGAGAGCGGGCATCTCCGGTCTGTAGAGTGCCGGGGTGCCGTCAGCCTCTTTGCCGGACAGGGGCTGTACCCTCTGGTTGTGGGACGTGTCACCCCAGTGGTTCCAGGGCGGGTGGTGGTAAAACTCACCAGTCCATAATGCACCCATAAAGAATGGATCCCTGTCCACAAGGCACTCATTCAAGGGGAATCTCTATTTTCATGGGGTCCCTGTCCATAAGGCACCTGTGCAGGGCGGATCTATGGATCCATGGGAATACGGTGATGGGACCGGGGGCTCGACCCTCTTTAGGGGGTTTACACGGGGGTGGGGGCCCATCCCGCCACATTATTTTATGGCGGCAGTGGTGGGATGACTTAACAGTGGTTGTCATGGCTGTAAGTGCTCTGGGAATGTTTAATTGTAGTATTTATTTTTTTTTGTAGATGGTGAATAATGACCAGCTGTTTTAAACCTTTTTTTTTGTAGGTGGAGAATTAATAAGTTTTTCTTGTTTCAGGTGCCGGTTCATGGCCGGTTTTTATTCTGTTGATAAAGTTCATGGTCATGTTTACTGTGAGGTAGAACTGTAAGTGTGAAACAATGCTTTTCAGTAGTCGATCCAAGGGATGTTTCACCAGCTGTGGCCAGTTTTTATGAACATGTCTGTTCAGTGTATTTCAGCAAATGAAGTGAGCGGGATTCACTATGTGCTGTGGGTTGAGGCCAGATCTGGATGTCATGGTGACTAGAGGTTATAAAGTAATAGGTTTGTGGGTTAGACTGGGTATGGTATGTGTTCTAAGTATTTGCAGTTGCCATCACTTTTTATATGAATAGTTCATTGAGTGGTATTCTGTTGCTGTTGAGATAAAACTGATTGTTAAGTACACAGAGATTTGAATTAAGGAAAATTTGTTAATTGTTGTGGATTTTGTGATTAAAATTGGATTTCCTATTTGTAATCTTCTTGAAGATTTAATGGCCAGTCTGTGTTAAGATTAACTTTGGTGTACTTTGTAATGCATCTCTGTTAAGTAGAATTAAAGTTCAACTGTGAAAACCTGTAATTAAAGTTCTAATAGGGAAACATCACCATCAACAAGAAGACCAGCACCCCCGGATGATGGAGGAGAGAAGACCTGTGCTGTTGATCCTTGGACAGTTTTTAAGAGAAAAAAAATGTAAACATTTGTTACCTAACACCTTTGTTGTGGTTGCTGTTACAGACTGTCCTGGTGGTAATGGGTGCAGTAGTAGGGAGCCATCCTCCAGGAATCTGTGTAAAAACCAGCCAAGATATGGGCAGAGGCACCTGGAAGTCCTGTGTAGAATATCATGAGATACCACCCAGAAGAAAAAAAACAACCATTCTCCAAGGCCAAGTGGTGTGTGATTGGAGACCTTACAGTGGTGGGTGGACTCCGCTAAACACAGGCAGTGATAATCCAGTTTTGTGCGTGGTGTGTGGGCCCCAAAGGACACTTGTGGCTGGAAGTCAAGTACAGACCCCGAGGTGGTGACTGAGGCTGTCCCTGGATCCCCAGGCTGTCTGTCATGGAAGAGGGATGGTGCTGCAGAGCTATGAACTGTGCCATTCCCACATGGACTATGTACTAAGAGAACTTCGTGGGAGGTCTGGACAGTAACCAAGCAAAAGTATACTTTATCCCCCTGTCACCTTCCCCCAAGGACTTTAAAGAATGATGAGTAAAGTTCCCAAGAAGTATGCCATGAGAAGAAGCTCCTATCATGTCCCATGAAGAACATTTAAACTCAGTACCCTGTTTCGTGTATCACCCCCAGAAGGATGAAGTCTGTTCTGCAGCTCCCTGATGGCAAGAAGGACAGTTGGTGGTGGTGTTAAAATTTTTTTGTGTGTGTTTGGGCTATGTTGCATATTGATTTGTGGTGTTCAATATGTTATATTTGGTTAGGGTACTACTTGCTGTATGTTTTTTTTGTCCAAATTGGGTTCAAGTGCCTGTTAGCTGTACACTTTTTAATGGGGTAAAAGTTTAGGGAAGGGCAAAATGGGTTGTTGGCAAGCAAGTAGGTGACAATTTCTTTGTTAAGTTGTTGTTAATGGAGTTTATTATTCAGGTCAAGGTGACTTGAAGGGTTGACTTGGTTGACTGTTTTTATGTTAATTGCCTGGTGATGGTGATTGCAAGGTTCAGTTTTGGTTGATTAAAAGTATTTTTTTAAAGGACTTTGTGGTTAAGTATGATACAACTGATGTTGGGTTGGTATTGATCTAGGATGATCTGTGGTTGGTGGGATGGCCGGGCAAACATGGTCACCTTTCCCATTTTACTTACCCGTTCAAGTTTCACCTAGCTAGGTCATCGAGGATGCCTGCTCCTAGGAAGGGGTATTATGACGATCGCGGATCGTTGCCGCTAATTTACTTCTGTAGGGGTCCCGTTTATTTTATTTTATTTGTTTTAGTTGATTGTCCACTAATTAGCGGTATTTCCGTCTAAACTTCCCGTTTTTAATTAGCTTTTCCTGTCAATTCTCGGCTGAAATTGCCGATTTTTCTCGTCTATTTTGTACTATTTTGTGGTATAATTAGGTGTGAAATGCAGAAGATTTCCAGTAATTCCCGTTTTGGTTTTAGTGGGCCCACATGTGTTTCCTCCAGGATGTAAAACAAAGTGAGGTAATCCAGGCTTTATCTTAAAAATAGATTTAGCGCCAAATAGATAAGCATGTGGATGCAGCATGCATCTCCCCTATCCAATCTCCTCTCTCAGATTATGGGGTGACCTTTGCCTGAGGCATCCTGTCCAATCACAACCCTAGATAAGGAAGCTGCACATGTGCTGCTGGCTTGAATTTGGCTTGGGATCACTCTCTTTTGTTCTGGACACCATAGGGATAAGACCTGTATTTTTGTGTGTGTCGATTATTGTGGTTATTTTTGTGGGAAAATTCATATTTTAAAGGTATGGTT
Source organism: Sabellastarte sp. h YS-2021 (assembly GCA_964017235.1). Classification (NCBI taxonomy): domain Eukaryota; kingdom Metazoa; phylum Annelida; class Polychaeta; order Sabellida; family Sabellidae; genus Sabellastarte; species Sabellastarte sp. h YS-2021. The sequence goes on from OZ024936.1 coordinate 39,739,276, forward strand.
TGATCTAATTTATTTTACTAACATATTTGATGGGGTAGGGGGGGACTTAGGGAAAATATCTACCAAATTTGATGTAGATTTATTACTCCTAATTTTGACCTAAATAGTCTTGAGCTTTATTTTGAATTTGTAAGTGGGGATTTGGGCTATATATTTATAGGTGGCCACTATAATTTGTATGTCCCAATCCAGCAATCTTTCCTAACAATATTTTCATTCACATTGTACATTTTGGGGAGGCTCCTACAGGGGTGAGCTGGAACAGTAAGGAATTTTGCCCCTTCAGAATGTTTTAAGCAGAGTTCCCACTCCTCTGCACAGGTCCATAACAACCAAGGGGTAGGTGTAGCTTGTTTAAGCAGATGTCATCGTAATGGGGGTCGGTAGTTAGCTACCAGTATGGGCACCCATAGATGAGTGCAACTGCCCAAATGTTATTCATTCATGGGTTCATTAGTCATCAGGTTTGGTGGGGTTTTATTTATTTGTCCATTATCACATAATAATTATCCATAATCACACAATCCTTTCCTCTTTGGGTAGAGGTGGAGCTCTCCTGGATCGGGTCTGGTTTTCAGTCACTTTCTGGGAGACCCCCCTCCCAAAAATGTGCAGTCTCATGGTCCAGAACAGAGAGCAGGGCCCTATTGGTATAGTATGGGGAGAAATATTGGGTAAATGGGTCACAGTTATTTTGGGATTCAATTGGGAAATTTTGGAGATAACTCCTGTAAATTTTGCTGTGTATTGTTTAAATTTAAAAGTACCTTTGAGGCAGACATATGCCTGTTATTGCAAAATTTTAAAGATAAAGTAATTTCTCTTTTGTTGAAGAGAGTAATTTAAATGTTTTATTTTAGTTCTAAGTGAGAAATTTCTGGCATATAAATATTTGAATAATTAAAAGCAGTGATAAGTAATGAATTTCTGTTAAATTAATATCTGAATATTTAACAGCTAAAACCCCTTTTTGTTCTAAAAAAAAGTAATGCATCTTTCTATAATGTTTGGCTAAGTATGTTTCTGCTGTGTGTATTTTGATTAGGTTCTGTGGATCTCCCCTTTTTATTTTAACTGTTCCACAACTGGCTGTCAAAACTGCTTTTTTTTCTCCCTTTTTTTATCCTGGTATAACTTTAGCCTTTCCAGTGGCTCCTTGGTCTTTCAATAAATTATATTAAATAAATTAATTCTGAATTCCAGTATTATTTTTCTGTCCAAATTATTATTGTTATTAACTAATTCTTGTGTAATATGACTAGTTTTGCACTGGGCTTTACATTTAAATATCTTATCTTTATGTTGAAGTCAATGCTTCTGTTATCCATTCAAAATATTTTTTATTGTCCATTTCATGTGTTTACCCTGGTATCCCATGAACTTAAATTATTAGCCTTCCCTCTTTTTTTTGGCTCTGTGCAATTATTTCTACATTATATTTTGCACCCTCAATAATTAATTTATGCTTTGATTTTATGCCTGATGCCTTTGTGTTTTTTATGGTGTTGCATAAGCTTGCTGTTGGGTGCACTGATTGATTGATCCATGTTAAATGTCATGTTGCTCAATGTCATGTTATTCAAATGTCATGTGTGTTGTCACTTTAAGTTGGGTTTACAGGTATTGGAGTGCCATGTTTTTTTGTAATTCGTTTAACCTTTAAAATTTAGTACCCCTTTTTTACGAAATGTTAATTGTAAATACTCCTTTAAATTTTGGTCTTTTGATATAATAGCCTTGCTTAAGTCTCTTATAAATTTAATTATTCAGGTCCCGGATCTTAACTAAATTTAGTCTTCTTTAAGTTTTTTTGTTTTTTTTTATTATTGGGTTTCTGGTTTGTAACTAAATTGAGCCTTTCTTTAGTCTCTAACTATTTAATTTCTCAAATAATCTTTAACTCCATACTTGTGTAATTTTAGTGTTTACTTTAATAAAATTTAATACATCTACGCTTTCTCAAAATTACATAACTTGTTGATTATAGTCTTTCCCTTGTCAATATTCTGTTTATACACACATTTTTGACCTTGTTACTATTTTTGTTGTCAATATATATATCATGAATTTCAATACTTGTGTTTTTACTTTATTTTAAGAAGACTTGTATTAGGGTCTGAACTTTGACTTCACTTTCTGAAACTTGGTCTAGTTGATCTTGTCCCAGGAGACCTTTGCAGAGCTTTAGCAGGAACTTGACTAATAACTTACCTGGATTGAACCTCGCACCCTCATGGTTATATGGCGACTGATTGATGACAAATGGCTATGTCATGTCAGTGAATGCTAACATCAACAGCACAGTTGTCATATTGGGATCAGTTATAAGCACCTGATTGAGAGTATCAGGCTTCATGACACTGTAGTCCATCTTCACCTGATTAATACACCTTTGAATTTTGGTCTTCTTAGTTAAATGAATCTTAGTACTTTGAAGTTGGAATGAGTAACATCTTGAGATTTTTGGTCCCTAGAGCACTCAGATCACAATAAGTCATCTTATTCACGTTCTACTCTACAGTTTAGGTCACAATACCAAGAGTTCAAAACAATTCTATAGGTTGGTCAACCTTAAAATGACCTGGTGGCAGCATAAGTAAATTCTATAGATTGGTCAACCTCAATAATGACCTGGTGGCAGCATAAGTAAATTGGGATTTTGGTTGGATTCTACGAAATTGAGTTAAGTCAGTTGGTAAAACAAGGCAATTTTGGCAGTTACCAGGGTTTTTCAGGGTTCAGGGAAAAACCAGGACACGTCCACTCTCCTGCTCAGGATTAAGTTGGTTGGATTTGGGTTCTTGGTGAACAATCTGAGGGGTCACAGGTTCAAATCTGCACAGTCGTTGGGTGAGCAGGGAGGCGGCCTTCGCAGTTTATAAGCGGGGTCGCACCTTTGGGTCACTTGAGAGCGGGCGCCTCCGGTCTGTAGAGTGCCGGGGTGCCAATAGGCTCTTTGCCGGACAGGGGCTGTACCCTCTGGTTGTGGGACGTGTCACCCCAGTGGTTCCAGGGCGGGTGGTAGGTGGTAAAACTCCCCCCTCTATGTAGGTTTGTGGTGGCAAGGGTGGGTCCCGGTCCATAATGCACCCATAAAGAACGGATCCCTGTCCACAAGGCACTCATTCAAGGGGAATCTCTATTTTCATGGGGTCCCTGTCCATAAGGCACCCATTCAGGGCGGATCTATGGATCCATGGGAATACGGTGATGGGACCGGGGGCTCGAACCTCTTTAAGGGATTTACACGGGGGTGGGGGCCCGTCCCGCCACAAGACCCACAGGATTTGAAGTCGACAGACCGTAAGAAGCAAAAATATTGCCAGCCTGTCTGTTTCGGTTCCCGCCTTGTCTGTTAGTGTTACAGGCCTGTCGGTTGTTGTTTACGGCTTGTCTGTTTCAGTTTAAGGCATGTCGGTTACAAATTTTCGGTAAAAGTTATGGACTGGCCTGTTAACTTTACAGGCCTATCGGGAACTGTTACAGACAGGCCGACTGTACTGCAACACTTCCCGCACGGTTTGTTTGTCCTCAAGTACAGTCGCGAAGTTCATATTTGGGACAAGCCTTATACTTGTTACAGACAAGCCTGTTTGATTAACTGACAAACCTGGAAGTGCAACCGACAGGCCGTTAAATTAACTGACAGGCCTGTTGCCAGGTGGCTGAAATTAGGGTCGGATATAAGCGTCGGTAACGGTCATAGAAATATCAAACATGTTTGATATTTCACCGACTCTTGCCGACAGGCCAGGAACTTACAACCGACCCTAACCGACCATGTAAACATTGGTCCCAACTCTCCAAAAATGCATAGTTACCAGCCGGCCAGCTCCAGTGGAACACCTGCATCAGTTACTCAACATAAAAGGTAAAGGTCAACTTCACAAATTGCTGGCAGACCTTTATTATAGTTTATATAGAAACACTTCTAATTCAAGAATTTACAGCTTCTGGTAACATTTCTTCTAGAAAAACATGCATAAGTACACAGTAAAGCCGTTTAGACCGAAATGTGGAATGGCCCGGATTCTGTTTAGTAAGACTTCAAATCACACTTCCGCATATTTGTTGTGTTATGGCGGCTTAGATACCTTTTTGTTTCGTGTGTCTTCATCACTAATAACAATGTTTATTTATCTCAGTAAGAAGGTAAACTAATAGTATTTAGAAATATTTGGGGACAAGTGAAGTTAGAGGCGCCGCTCGGCAAACCGACGGAAGATTCCCCCCCACGACCCATGTTTTAGTGGCGTTTCGACTGAATGCGCCTCGTTCTTCACTTGATCCAATATTTGTATTTTTTTAGTGTAAGCCAATGCATGATAACCAACAGCAAACACCGCAAGGAAGCCGGCAGAACTACAGTACTGATAGTGGCATTGTACCAGTGGTGTCGAGAGGTTTCGCTGCCTTGGTCGTTTCGCTGTTAATTTGGAGGATTCGCGGTAAAAAAAGGAGACATTGAATATCTCAGATATTTTTTATTTATTTACTTTTTAATTTGGGCCCTATACTGCTTAGCGCCATATAATGGCACACGCCTCAAATTGGCATAAAACGGAAGTTAAAATATTTAATAACAATGGTTCTTTATCGCCCACATTCGTGGATTTCCGCTTAACAAATAAGGAAGTGGAAGTGATGACAGAAATAATTTAAATATCTTCGGCAATTTCCATATGCAAATTATATAGTGGTGGTGGACCAGTTCACGCCCGGGTACCAATTCACGCCCACCCTCAATTTTCTTGAAGAGTAATAATTTTTCATAGAGAAGATGTTTACCACATCATAGATAATCATCAAATTGATCTTATACATTTGTTATTTATTGTTTAACTGTAATTGTTTGGGATAAATTTAGGGGTGGGCGTGAATTGGTACCCGGGCGTGAACTGGTCCACCACCACTATATGCCAATTTGAGGCGCTGATTTCATGTAGAAATTATATTATCGCCCCTTAAAAACGATTCTAAAAGGTTTATAACTTGCGCTTGTGTCAATTCATATTTTAATAAAAAGAAATCCACGAAACTACACTTAAAACAAGCAAAAATAAGATTTTTGTGTCCAAGTTGTGCCAAGTTACGGCAGGAGGCAGTATATCTAATATTTAAAAAAGTAATTGACAAACACAAAACCCTAACTTCTTTGAAGTCAGTTATAAGGATTAAGCCCTGATATTGCATCAAATAATTGTTACCACACAAGAGAGCCTAATCCAAGATAGTCAAAAGAATTGCAATCAGTATAACCATGTGGACTTCATTAGATATACTAGTTGCTCACAAAATAGAATACCCTTTCTCAATGTAATTTAAATTCCCACATACAGACCATTAGATCCACAATAAAAAACTGGAAACAATGATATCTCAATGATCAAAATCCATCCATAAATAAAGATTTGGTGTCACTTTAAAGTTAAAGGCACCAATGAAAGTTTACCGCGAATCCTTCAATGAGTTTTACCGCGAAACCTCCATACCGCAAAACCTCTTGTAATTGTACCAGTAAACACCCATGCTGAAGCTAATGTATGGAATTTAAATTATATTACCAGCTTTATATGTTATTCTTCTACCACCAGATTGTCAAATGATATACACCACAGTCAATAATTGAGGTGCATGTTGTTAGATTTGTTTCAAAGCTTTATATTTTAATAATTTAACTCTATTATCAGCCGTTTTTACCGCACACCGGAAGTACCAATGAACGCCCATTTTTCAGATAAATAGAAGCATTTGTCCTTGACCTCCAACAAAGAAATCTGAGGTGGACGTTCACTATAGGCAGGTGTTTACTGGTAGAAAGCCACTACTGCTTCCCGCCGTAACTTGGCACACCTTGTGGTAATTGTTTAACATTGTGGGTATCTATTATTAAAATATGCATTGACACAAGCACAAACTATAAATGTACTTTAACAACAAAAGATCAAAGCAATAAACCTTTTAGAAGACTTTAAGGGGCGATAATGTATAGCCAATTAATTTATATACATCGTCACTTATATGGAATGTGGAAATGCATGAATGTGGGCGATAAAAAGCAAGCTTTATTGAATATTTAAACTTCAGTTTTGTGCCAAGTTAAGGTTTGTGCCATTTTATGGCGCCAAGCAGTAAACACCGCAAGGACCCCTTTGACACCGCAAGGTCCTAATTTACCTGTTACAGAATTACTTTAACCTAGTATGACTATGACTCTTTGGTTTTGCTTACATTTATCTGGTAGGCTTATTATTGTACCGGGCTGGGATTCACAAAAGGTCTTAAATCTTAGACAAAATTGTAGCTAAGACCAGTCTCAAGTTTAAGACTTTTGTCTAGCTGAGATTTTATCTTAACTTGGAATTCACAGAAAGGGCTCTGCAAAATCTTAGCTGAGACAAAATTTATGCAAACAGTCTAAACTATTTTGTATTCAAACTGACAGATTTTAGCAAAACAAAAATATTTTTCACCGATAAATACACCAAACATCCTCTTCAAAATTGTAAAACAGATTTGTTACTTTTTTTTAATTATGTAAAAATAATAATCTTTGTGTTTTATTGGGAGTCAGGCATTTTTATGACAACACTTTTGCCATAAGGAGGTAAAATGTGGAAATTTGTAGGAAATTTAATGATGTTAATTTCTATTACAATGCACAGAAATTACTTTTAATAGGAAGTATTCATCCCCATAGTATATTTTTTGTTGTCATAGCAAAGGTAAAATGTAAATACATGCAATGGAATATTTCAAAAATGACTCCTGTCTGCCCTGCAGTGTAGTCCTTCCCTTAAGTAACCAACTACGCTCCACTCCGTATGGAGCCTAGTTGGGTACTTCAGGTGAGGACTACCCTGCAGTGGTCTAAAGTTAAGACAAAACATAAGACAAAATTTTGTCTTTGACCTTTTATCAATCCCATTTTGACTAAGCACCAAGCATTTAACAGTATATAAATGTTACGCACCTCTTTTATGTTGCCTTCTCTGTAACAAAAAGTAAATATAATTTTGATTATATATTCGGTAGTTCAACACCAGCAAGGAGAGACAGCTACAAAACAACTTATAAAATCTGATACTAAAAAGAATAAACTACTAAAATCAATATATCCTGTTCACTGATACATAAATATCACACTATATAGCCTGCCAACATATTTTCCCTTTGATAAGATAGATACCCAGCCTCGTTGTGGTGCCAAAGGGGTCCTTGCGGTGTCCTTTCGGTGTTTGTGTCCTTGCGGTGTTTAGTCCGATCCAAAGGAAGCTACTACTCCCCGTTGTAGCTTGGTACACCTTGGACACAAAATCCTTATTTGGTGTTTGATACCTGTTTAATATCATAGATTTCTATTGATAAAAATATGAATTGCTACAAACGCAAACTATAAATGTATTTTAATTATTTAGCACCAGGTCCAATGGATTCGATGTTCCGGTGGCCCACCGGCGGTGGGTTCAATGGTTCTTACTAGAAGTCGGAAAACTACAGTGTTCTATCACAAACCTCACTGTATTATTTTATAAAAATAAGAAATACTGTGTAGTACACCTCCACTTTATTAAAGAGAATGAAAACTCTCAGAAACTTGATCTGTTTAAATACAAGAAAAAATATTATTGATCCTGGGGCAAATTAGTTTATATGAAAAAGATGAAGACGTGTGTACCATCCTTGAATTTCAATCGTTGAAATGAAATTTCATGCTTTAAATGGTCATATCTTAAAAAATATAGAAGCTACAAATATGGTGTTTCTATATTGAAGGTATTTTATTGCACATTATTGCATATTTGATAAGACATGTGACAATCGATATGTACACCATAGTTTAGTAATCAGTTGTAAAACCAAACTCGTGTTTCAAACTTTTCATTCTCTCTGGTTTCTTGATAAAGTTTAAGGCAATAAATTAAACAAGAACTTTTCCATTGTCTTTCCAATGACAAATATTGCGTGTATGTGTAGCCGGACCCTCTGTAGTGGCTCGGGTTGAGCTGTCCAGACTCTCAGGGAGTGATGCATCAATACAAATAAATTTGATTGTGCTTGTCTAAAACCTTTATTCTAATCCTACCAGCTATAATGACATCCAACACTCACATCAATGCACAGCAACTTCACACATCACTGCGTGAGAACACTTCAAACTCAATACGTCGCCAATACATCAAAACAAAACCCCTCAAATTCAATTACTTTAAATTACCAGGTGAACCTTAATACCATTGGAGCTGATAATGACAGATCACAAATTACATGTTATACTAATTAGTAGTAATTACAACTTGGAAGATAAATTATTACCAAACCAATAGCACAAATTAGTGTAATTAATTTACAACAAATAATTTACAGAAATAAAGTAAATTACAACTACAACTAAACTACAACTGCACAGTACAACTACAAACCGCAGCTGTGAAATGACTGGTTAAATCATTAATGGTGATTAATTTGTATAGTATAAATCAACATTACTGCATCATTGTTACTGAACACATTTAACTGCCTAGAAATCTAAAGAGAATATTTACTTCAGTATCAGTCACAACATAATCACAGATAATAAATAATATGTGACATGAATTCTGTTTAAATCACATGGAGATATTATAGAAACTAAATACTGCAGAATCAACAATTAAAAAGTCAATCACTCAATCACAATCAATGAAATCAACCAACAAACCTGAAAAGTGTCCCAAACAAGCAATCACACCAAGCCCATCATGAAATTATGTAAATCATAATGAAATCATTTTTCAACATGACTGCTGCATTCTACACAACTAAAACTTTCTTAACTTCAAGGACTCGAGCCTACAAACATGACCAATTCAGTTAAAATTCAAACCCTTTCTCCATGACACTCTCACGCCATGACTATTTATATTCTACAAACTAGTTGTCAATAAACTAGCTGCAAAAGTAAAATATTGCAGTCGACAAATTAGTTATCGATCTCCCGAAAACGTCAATACTCACTGCGACATATTTCCCTGCTTTGGGAAATGTCATCCTAACATTCAGCTCCTTTCCCTGTTCAAAGGAAAATCTACCATTTTGGCAATAACACTTACCTGAAACTTGACCCTAATAAGAAATAATCTTTCCTCAACAAAACCAAAGCATTTCCACAGTTGTCAGTGTGAGCAATAAAACAAAGAATAACAATTTGCCATACAACCATCAGTGACATCTATTTCCATCAGGATAACTTGAAGGCTGAGCAAAATTATAAACAAAATTTGGGTCAAGATGTTTCTAAGTTCTAACTCTATTTGATCTTCTTGGGGCTGGAGTTTGAGTAAAATTACTTCCACCATTTCTGAATGTGTGTCCAGATTCTCAACAACATCTGCAGAAACCTCTGCAGGCTCCTGACTAAATTCTGTGCCAGAATTCCTACTTTCTGTACCGCACTTAGAGATATTTTCTGACTGTATCAACATTCTCCGTCTCACCAATGCTACTAATGGACCATTCAGGCCCAGCTGAAATAAAAACATTACTCAGTGACAGAATACCATCTTTGAAGTCACTCATGTCTAATGAAGCAACATTAGACGATGTAGGAGTGGCAACTGGCACATTTTTCAGAATGCGCCTTGGAGCAGGAATCGGCACCTGTAAGGTACCATCGGATGCATTGGATACTGATGAATTCATACCTGATCTCCCAGACCCTGTATGTGAAACATCAATCAGTTCTGAATGAATATCTTTCTCCTTAATTCTATCCATGTAATTAACAGTTAAGTTTATTCACTGTATCCAGCAATCTGTCCTGTGATCCATCCGATGTCCGTTAACGCACAAATATCTGTATCCTGTGATCCTTGCAATATCTAACAACACAAAATGTCTGTATACAGATATTCAGTTATTTAGCACAACTATGCTGTCCGCTCCAAGATGTGGGCAATGTCCAAAATACAGCAAATCCACTCTGGTAGAACCATGCACTATATCCGGATGCAAACAATATCCAAAGTACAGCAAATCCACTCTCTGGTAAATTCACACTCTGTATCCAATTCATTCCAACAAGAGGTCAGTCACAAAGTGTGAAGAACACAAGAAGTTTATATTCACTTGATAGTAGTTCAAAGACACAGCTTTCCTTATAGCCAGTGAATACTATGTTTATCTGTGGCCAGATGTACAGCACTTCTATACATCTGCGGAATTGTATTTTTGTATTTTGTATTTATACTCAGCGCAATATCTCCGTGTACTAAAGACTCATCTGACCCATCTGACTGTACAAGTACAGTCCAACTCTCAAATTACTGAAATTCCCCTAACTGAAAAACAGAGGCTCAAGGATGACCATTTATCAATGTCCTTGATGTTCTTTAACCTGCCACTGGGGATAGGACCCAATGACAGAGGACCGCCATTTTAAGTGGTCATTCGAGCCACTATGTAGCTGCCGGTACCTGGGATTGAACCCACATCTTCTGTGTTCCTAGGCAAGTGTGTTGCCCACTAGGCCACAGTGGCAGATAAAATGGAAAATGAAATGTCCAGAAGGTTATAGAACATGAAAATAAACACTGTCACCAGAGTCAGTGAGGAAGCTCTAGAAACTATTTTATGGGGGCTTTCCCAAAGTCTATAAATAGATCAGTATAGTAGAACTAATGATTTTATAGAAGCCTAGAGGGATTTTCCCCAGTCTAAAATAGATCAGTCCAACAGAGTGTAACATACATGAGTGTTACCTACACAAGTTCTGTTGAATACAAAAACCGACAACTCAGTTGCCATATAAGGCAACAAACAAACATAATACTTTCCACAAATTAAATCATGTCTTGGCTCATTGCCTATATATGTAACAGCTTAGCCTAATAATAACCGATATAAGCACAACTATCCTGTAAACAAGAATAATACAAATATAAAAACATGTATAGGAATTTAAGATAGCACGACAATTAACAAACCCTGGCGTTTTGTCCACTTCTCTTAAAATTAGCTCCAGGGTGTTATCTTTGTTGCCAAGTTTGTACAGAGTTTTGTTCTCTGAGGTTTTTGGTCTGTTTACCATTTAATACAGGTACCACATGACAATGCCACCGAAATCTTGTATTGGCAGCAATTATTGTCATCATTCTCTGGTAATCAAAATTTTTGTTGTATAGTACATTAAAATACTTGACTGTTTAACATTTAGATTGCAATTCCTAATAACACAAAACTGCGCTGTGTGTCCTGGAACAAGAACCATGGCTATATTGCATGTGGTGGAGAAGATGGGCTTCTCAAAGTCCTCAAGCTGGAAACTCAAGTTGGTATGTACATTACACTTGTTTTCCATCTAAACACTATACATGTGAAATTTAACACAAAGTTGGTTGATAAGATACAGTATGAAGAGTAGCTATTTGATTACATAAAGTATAGGACTACAGGGTGAGAATTACCAAATGAATATGGCTGATGTCTTTCTCAACTTTTCAGTGCAAGGCGTACATTGTTCAGTGCAGAGGCATATGTGCGGAAGCCTAGATGATGAGATGCTCTTTTATGGCTATTTTATGTTTTATAGGAAAGGATGCCAAGGTGAAGGGTCTGGCTGCCCCAAGCAACCTCTCAATGAACCAGACTTTGGAGGGTCACAGTGGTAAAGTCACATTCAACAATATTTTTATTAGGCTTTGTGTATTGGCCAGGTGGTTTTGGAGGGTGCAGGTTTGTGGGTGTTCTACAGACAAAACCACTGCACCATTTTCATAGCAGTTTCAGGATAAACTCCCTATTTCACAGCAACTAGTGGCATGATATCACCGTTTGTCTTTTTTCTGCTGATAAGGTCATTACCTGTGTCCTGTGGCTTGGGATTCCAACCACTGAGACAAGCTATTTTTATATTAGCTGATGATGTTGACATATAGTTTTGGTCTTGTCTTATTCATGTCAGTGTACGGGTCATTAGTTTCTCTTTTGAACCTACAATGCCAAGAATGATGCAGATTTTTTCTAGAATATTAAGAACCAGGTTTAATATTAAACTTACAATATCGATAGGACAAGCAGGACAAAAACTGAAAACTATTAAGATATAGTCAGTCACCGAAAATAAGAACATGGAATGTGTGAAGAATTTGAGCTCCCCCACCCCCCCCGCCCCCTAGGAGCACATTCTTATTTTCGGTGATTGACTGTATACCAGCTGAGAGTGATGTCATTTCATATATACTAGTCAATAAAACAGATTTACTTCAACAAAAACAGCAGAACAGAAGGAGTATAGTCTCTTTTCAAAATTACCAATTCAAAATCAAAGATTACCATAAAGCAACAGTCAGATTACAAAAGTATTCTTGCCCATTTTGTGAAATGGGCAATTGATCCAGTCAGTATTCTGTTACCCATTTTGTGAAAATGGACTTGCCCATTTCATGAAATTGGCAATTCCTTGTATGGAATATTAAGCTTCAAAATGGTACCTTTTACTTCATATATCTTCATATATATGCCTATATAAGACTGTGAGGCCATATACCTCTTTTATTATTGTAACCAATGGAGGCATCCGGTGGATACTTTGGTTTAGCATTTGCTACGCCGCCGCCGCACGAAGAGAGATTTTCGGCGTTAACGCTCTCAGAGGAAAACTACACTAGCTAGGTTCACCAAATTTGCAGGATATCTTCATTGGGGGGTAAGCTTCTCTGGGAGTGAAATTAGCCTCATTTTGAAAAACAAGATGGCATTTCTTTAAAAAATTATCTACATTTTTCTACTGGCTGTTTCTCATAGGTAGAAGGTTGAATCTGTTCATAGGTGACATGTATAACAGATATACATGTCCTCTACAACCTCGCAGACATTTGACCTTGAAGCTCTTAATTCAGTGTCATCCACAAAGCGCCAAAGTAACCCACATAGCAGACTTTAAAAGTGCCTATATCTCCCTTATTATTGGTCCTAGAGGTTTGCAATGTGAAACCTACCTACAGGAAATCATGGACTGGGAATCTTCTGGTGTTGTCAGATTTGACCTTGGGCCCCTTCTACAAGGTCAAACAAGGACAGCCAAACTTAAAGTGTTCATAACTCGCTTAAAGTTAGGTCATCCTATGGATGGAATATATAATACGTATATATGTCCTCTGTAAGCATGCAGAAATTTGACCTTGAAGCTCTTCATTGAAGGTCATTCACAGACCACCAAAGTACCTCACCGAGGCCATTTTTGGCCTTTTTGGAGATATTTTCACACTTAATGCACTGAAAACATGAAAACATAATACTCTGTGTGTCACGCTTCAACCATGTCCTGTCCGGGGATACACTGCGTTGAGACGCAATATCTAGTTTTTATAATTTTTACTCAACATGTGTTGCTACAAAAATTGATTATCATAGTGTTGGCCTTGTGATAACACAAATACATACTTCACTTAGACATTAAAAGATTACTTCATTGTTTTTGAAACAAAAACTTTGTTAGTGTAACTTCTATGTAGATATATATGATATTATACTGAGAGTTTTTTGTGTCAAAATTGCCTTTATCTGCTGTTACAAACAACAGCAGCCTTGCCTTATTTGGGTAACTTCCAATAGTCTGCTGAAACCTTTGAAATTTCTTGAGTCCACAGAAACAAAATAAACACCAGTGTATGACATTGGGTGTGTGAGGAAACCTGACTTATTATCTCCCACCGGCCCACCATGCAGGAGAATATAAAATGGCTCTTGTGTGTGAGTGTACAAAAGTATTTTTTAGTCGAATCTTTGGTTCCAGTTATGTACTGGGTTACAGCCGCGATTTTAAATCTCCTGTTTAAGCCTTTAAATATTAAAATTCTGCACAATATTTGTACACCTACATGTACTTGTACCTTAAGGTGTATAGTATACACTCTGTCATTTAGTTTTTTTGTTTGATGTTTTTATTAGGGTGTATTTTATTAAAGCAAATTCTTGTCTAGCACTGCATCTGCCTTTGTGTAAGGTCCCATATGTCCTAGAAACTATTGTCTTCTCTATTGTCATTTGTATGGTCAGATAAGTTTTAACTGTTCTGTCTGCTGGTTTCCAGACATTAAGCAACATTAAGTTCATGGGCATGGATTTTGACAAAATGACAGTGTACAGGATATTTAAGTAATATTAAAATTATGAAGCTAATAGGAGCCATTCAATACTATAGTTAAGCATTGTAATATATCGAAGATACTTCAAGCTTCAGGTTTGGTACTGTAGGTGCTGTACAAGTTGTGACATGGAATGAAAAGCATCAGAAGCTCACGACCAGTGACCAGCATGGACTGATCATTGTATGGATGCTCTACAAAGGTGATAAATCAGTTCTGATAAACCAAAGTGTTAAAAAATAAACTGTATTATTATTAGCTGAGTGTGCATTACTAGGTGATTATCAGCATAAAATTAAGTCTTTGAAAACACAGTATTTTTCTGTCAGTCAGTCAGCAGTCCAATAATGGGGATTATTGACTGGGTTCTGATGTCATCAAGTATTTGTTTACAAATATTGTACTCTCACTTTAAATGTTCAAATTATGATATTTTTGTTATTACTTCACAGATTTTGATCAAACAGAAACAAGAAAAACCAGTGTAAAAATATCTTTCCAGTGATATATAGACTGTTAGTTGGGTAAATAATTTGTAAAATATTTGTGAAACAATGAATTTGTTTATTGGAAAAGAACATATTTGAGAACATATTTGAAGCTTTTGTAACTATTTCAAAATTAAATGTCAAGATGACATGTTTTATTACCCTCTACTTAGATGATTTCATGATATTATATATTTTGGGATAGATTATTTTTAATAAAATTATAACTCAGAAAATAGTGAATACATTCTCCCGGCTGGAGGTGGACATCAATTTTTTTTTTCCCTGGTATCTGCTCTCTTTCATCCGCTGTCTGCCATCTGCCGTCACACTTTGTTTCCAGTGATTTTAAAGAAAAGTGTTTTAGCTGTCTTTACCAAATTTGGTATGCAGGATTATGGGGTCAGTACCTTGCTTGGCATTGCTTTTGGTGATTGTGTTGCTAGCATCTATGCTGGGGGGCTCATAGGGATTGCTTTGGCCTTTGGCATCGTTGTTGCCTGTCGTTGGTTGGGGGCAGTAGGTGTGCAACATCATGGTGTGACCTTGATTTGACCTTTGACCTTGCCATAGTGAACTTGACCTATAAAACCTGGTCCGGGCTATATCTTGGAAACCGTAAGGTGTAGGAAGTTGATACTTGGTAGGGACATTGGTTAGGGGGTGTAGGTGTGCTACGTCATAGTGTGACCTTGATTTGACCTTTGACCTTGCTGTAGTGACCTTGACCTATAAAATCTTGTCCAGGCTATATCTCAGAGACTGTAAGGTGTAGGAAGTTTATACTTGGTAGGGACATTGGTTGAGGGTTTTAGGTGTGCCATGTCATGGTGTGACACTGATTGACCTTTGACCTTGTTGTATTGACCTTTAAAATCTTGTTGCACCGTTGCATCTGTCTGTTGATGCAGATTAAGCACTGTTAAAGTCATATTAGAATTCATTATATCCCCAGACGAAAGTCGGGGATATATTGGATTCAGGTCCGTCGCGCCGCCGCCGTAGAAATTTCCTTGTGGACGCGATAACTCAAAAACAAATTAATATTTTATTTTCAAACTTGGTACACATGTTAAGGGTGCCCAAAGGAAGATCCCTATTTTAAGGTGACCTTAAACTCCCAGTAAAAAAGAACTTATGGCCACCTTAAGGTCAGAAATTGGACTTTTGGCCACTTAGAGCCCTGTAGGTCACAAACTATGATGCTCAGCTGGCTGAAATTTTACCTGACAACACATTAATATGTTCTTAGTACATGTGACGAAAATCACGACTTTAAGTTGAGGAGAAAATTGTGTTTGAGGCCCATAAATACCCCCACTTGGGGATTTTTTGCTATACTTTTCACATATTTTGCCCTATAATTTGGAAGTGGTAATTCTGATGAGTCTCAAACTGCGCTAGGTATAACTTTGATATGTAATCCTTGTCTGTAGAAAATTTTAGGGCTGTAGGTTTACCCAAAGGGGTCGACTTAAGGTCTCAAAAGTGCCCACAGAGACCCAATTTATGCACTTTTTGCCACTTTCAAGCACTGTAGCTTTCAAACTATGTCTCTCATCTAAGTTAAATATCATCTGGGAATATATCTATGTGTTTTCTTATATGTGCCCCAACATTTAGGCCTTTAATAGACAGTTAACCTGTGTATCAGGACCATAAACACCCACCCGAGTGACCCTTATAAGACATTTTTCACATCTTTTTCCCTGTAACTTGGAAATGGTAAGTCTGAGAAGTTTCAAACTGTATTAGATATATATTCTGTGTGTAATCTTAGTATGTAACAGATTTTAAGTCTGAAGCTTTAATTTTGAAGGTCAAATTGAGGTCTCTAAAAGGCTCCCAAAGACCCAATATTTGGACTTTTTGCTACTTTTAAGCCCTGTGACTGTCAAACTATGTGACTGATAGAGCTCAAATCCTATCTGGGAAGATATTAGTATGTTATTTATATATGTGCCAAAAATTAAGGCTTTAAGAAGACATTTAACCTGTGTATGAGGACCATAAATCCCCACCCGAGTGACCATTTTTAGACATTTTTCACATATTTTGCCCTGTAACTTGGAAATGGTAAGTCTAAGAAGTTTCAAACTGTATTAGATGCATATTCTATGTGTAATCTTAGTATGTGACAAATTTTAAGTCTGAGGCTTTAATTTGAAGGCCACATTTAGGTCTCTAGAAGGCCCCATAAAGACCCAGTATTTGGACTTTTTGCCAATTTTAAGGCCTGTGACTGTTAAACTATGTGACTGATAGAGCTGAAATCTCATCTGGGAATACATTATTATGTTCTTTTTACATGTGCCAAAAATCAAGGCTTCAAGTAGACATTTAACCTGTGTATGAGGACCTTAAACACCCACCTGAGTGACCCTTTTAAGACATTTTTCACATATTTTGCTCTGTAACTTGGAAATGGTAAGTCTGAGAAGTTTCAAACTTTATTAGATACATATTCTATGTGTAATCTTAGTATGTAACAAATTTTAAGTCTGAAGCTTTAATTTGAAAGCCACATCGAGATCTCTAAAAGGCCCACAGAGACCCAATATTTGGACTTTTTAACCACCTTTAAGCCCTGTGACTGTTAAACTATGTGATTGATGGAGCTGAAATCCCATCTGGGAATGCATTATTATGTCCTTTTTACATATGCCGAAAATCAAGGTTTTTAGTAGACATTTAACCTGTGTATGAGGGCCATAGACACTCGCCCAAGTGCCTTTTTGGACATTTTTTCCGTATTTTGCCCTGTTATTTGGAAATGCTTAGTGTGACAAGTCTTAAACTGTATTATATATAATTTTTGTTTGTTATGTATGTCCCCCAAAAAGTTTCAGATCTGTTGTTTAATTGCTAAGGTCTCTTTAACAATTGTAAAATGCCCACAGAAACCCAATTTATGGACATTATGCCACTTTAAAGCCCAGTAACTGTCAAACTATGTGGGTTATAGAGCTGAAATCTTTGAATTTTTAAAAGGAAATGCCTGTCTATTTAAATTTTGAATATTAATAATGTTATGGCTATCTTAGTCTTTTAAGAACTTATTTTTGTGTGTTATACCTCTGCTTGCTGAGTTTTTAACTTTTTAAAATGAAACTGGTTAAACATATTCAAGTAGACAAAATGGACACTTTAAGTGAGCTTTAAGTCCCAATATTAATGAAATTATATCCTTATGTAGTAAAAGTAGGGGATTTTTAACCCTCAACTAGCCCAGTTTTATTCAACTTGCCTCAGTTAATTTTGACACAGCTCCTACAGTTATGAACTCATTTCAGTTGATAATCACATACTTAAAATTCTCAATTCTTTTTGTATTTGAGTACCCCTTTTATATAGATTGTTTGTTTACCATTTATGCATCCCCCACCCGGATTCCCCCCACCCACCTCTGGGACCTCCAGCTATATTGAGTGACACTAAATAAACAAAGGTATTTAATGATATCAGATGAGAAACAAAGAACTCAATGGGGTTGCAGATCTTGTGTAATAGTGAGAGGTGTGGAGAAGGGGAGAGGGGTGGGGGTGGGAGGTGGTGGGCTTCATTACATATAACACAAAGGGGAGTCAGAACTGAGATTGTGTCACATATGTAGGTTGCATATATATGGACCACATATATAGGTATAGAGGAAATGAATAACTGAAAACAATTTGCAAATTCTAAAAATAATATAATAAAATAATAATATAAATAATTTTTTTTTAAATAATATTTTATTTGTGAACAAATATAGAAACAGATATGCGCTTTTGGGATTATGAATTTTAGAATGGACATTGAATCATCAATCATTTAAATACTTTGAAGGAAGATTGAAAAGTATGATGAGTTGAGTTAAAAATATTATTTTATTTGTCAACAAATATAGAAACAGATATGCTCTTTTGGGATTATTATTTTAGAATGGACATTCAATCATCAATCATTTAAATACTTTGAAAATAGGTTTAGAGTTATCATTGCAGGAAGATTGAAAATATAATTTGAGTTATGTATTCGGCGTCTGGGGATACACCATCTTCCTTGGAAGATATAAACAGAGTAGATTGATGTGCTGAAGTTCATATAATAATGGGTAATTATGTTTTAAAAAATTCCCGATCAAAACCTGTGGCGTGAGTGATGACCTGTCTGGGGATATGTTGGCGCCGAGTTGTCCCAATCTAGTTAAGAATTTCCTTTTGCAAGTTCCCATTGTAACGGATGGAATTTCATCAAGTGAGCCACAGGCTTTTCTCCAGCACCACACATAAGCATTCATTGAATGTATTGCCACTTCTGTATGCATGGGCAATATTCAAAACATCCAAATCATAATTCGGCCATTTTTGGTTTACTGATAAGTGCTGTCATTTTATAATTGAATTGTTTTGTTTTAATACTTCATCTTTACATACATTTCTTTTCCTTAGATATTATTTTCTCTACTTAAGCATTATTTGGACCTTAATATAACTGACACTGCTCTGAAAGTATCTTGAACTTTGTACTCTTATACTACTTCTATATCTCATGGTGTTGAAAAATATTTCCCCAGGCTGTGGGGTACGGGCATCTCTGATGCTATTTTCTGTTTCTTTATTGTAGACATAAAAAGACCTTGCAGAAGACCTGTAGGGTAAGATGACCTTACACTCCATCATATTGACAATGATCTTTCTTGTTTTACTGTCCCACAAAATTTACAGCCTCCATCTATCTTATTGTTAAACTGACCTCAATTAAACTTTACACACTTTTTAGGGACGACAAAAAGGATATTCTTATTCTGTGGTCACCTTAAAGTCAAAATATTAATGAAGTTATGTCCACCTAGCAGTGAAATAAGGGAGTTTTTAGCCTCCAGCTACCTGATTCTTAACTTACCTCAGCTAAACTTTGACAAAAGGGACATTCTTATTCTATGGTGACCTTAAAGTCCCAATATGAATGAAGTTATGGCATGTTACAGGATAATAAGGAAGTTTTCAGCCTCCAGCTGTCTTATTCTTCAACTGACCTCAGTTAAACTTTGCACACTTATTAAGGATGACGAAAGGAACATTTTTATTTTCTGGCCACCTTGAAGTTCCAATACAAGTGATATAATGGCCATCTTACATTAAAAATGTGGATTTTCAGCCTCAGTCTGACTTACTGTTCATATGGGTGTTCTACTGGGGCAACCTGTCAGTAACTAAGAATTTTTCGAAGTTCGGGAGCAATGTTTACATAGTCAGTTAGGGGCGGTTGTAGTTTCCATGTTTGATATTTCTCCGGCTCTTGGTTCTGACCTTGGCTCAGCCCACCTGGAAACCTGCTTGTCTCAGTCATTTCCTGTCTTGTCTTAGTCACTTCTGTCTTGTCCTTTTCACTTTCTGGCTTGTCCTATCATGAAACTGGTTTGTCTTTGTCACTTAAGTCTTCTCCTGCTCATTTGCAGTCCAATTTCAGTATGATGTGAATTAAATATATGACAATTAAATACTTTAAGAATGGCAACAACAGTGAAAATAATCAGAATACTGGGGTTAAAAGGTAGACCAGGTCAACAAGTATGCTGTAAATATTAAGAAACCTTTTTTCTTTTCTTTTTTTTTTGTATCCACCAGATAGCATCAGGTTTCATCTTTTCATCATTTCTTTGTCAGTGATAAAGCAGTGTGTAGATATTTTCTGTTACCCCCTCTAGAGCAATTAGTATTATAGGCAGAGGTCTCGTTACCCCCTCTAGAGCAAAAAGTATTATGGGCAAAGGTCTCAAATTTTTAGGACACGTTTATCATTACAAATGCTTGCCTGGGAATATTTTTGACCTCTTTTAGAAAAACAAGATGGCTGCCACAGGCATTTCTTTGACTGTCATCAGAGTTTTACACATTCTGAGGCTTTTTCTCATCAATAGAAAGTTGAATCTCTTTATGATTGACATTTTATACAGATAAATGCTTCCTTTATAGCCTACAGACTTCAAAAGTATTCAGTTTGGAGGTTTGTTGTAAAATATGTTATCTTTAGGGTACTAAGGGCTACTCCTCTAGGACCTCTGAAAAATTTGACTTTTCTGAATTCCTGCCGCCATCTTGAATTTTCACAAAAATGGAAAATGTTATTTATGTCGAAAACTGTAAGAGATAGAGCGATTTCAGGCAAATTTTGAACCCCAATGGTACTAACTACTCTAAGAACTACCGGTTCTGCTGATACATTGCTCAGGGTGGCTTTTCTGATGTTTAGCGGAACTGGTTGGTGCCAGACTATAGTTAATGTCTGTTAGGTAAGATATTAACTCATAAAAATTTAAGTTATAATTTTTACCCCACAGCCCTTAAGGGGGTATTGTTTTCACCCATGGTGTCCGGATGGTCGGGCGGGCGGGCGGCGGAAAGAAGTTTGTCTGGGCTGTATCTCAGAAACCATAAGGTGTTGGAAGTTGATACGTGGTAGGGACATTGGTTAGGAGGTGTAGGTGTGCAATGTCATGGTCTGACCTTGATTTGACCTTTAACCTTCCGTAGTGACCTTGAGTTTAAAAATCTTGCCTGGGCTATATCTCAGAAACCGTAAGGTGTAGGAAGTTGATACTTGGTAGGGACATTAGTTACAGGGTGTAGGTGTGCGACGTCATGGTGTAACCTTGATTTGACCTTTGACCTTGCCGTAGTGACCTTGACCTATAAAATCTTGTTCGGGCTATATCTCGGAAATTGTAATGTGTAGGAAGTTGATACTTGGTAGGGACATTGGTTAGGGGGTGTAGGTGTGCAACGTCATGGTGTGACCTTGATTTGACCTTTGACGTTGCTGTAGTGACCTTTACCTATAAAATCTTGTCCTGGTGATATCTCAAAACCGTAAGGTGCAGAAAGTTGATACTTGACAGGGACATTGGTGGGGGATAGTAAGGGTGTGCAACGTCATGGTGTGACCTTTGACCTTGCCGTAGTGACCTTGACCTTTAAAAGCTTGTCCAGCCTATATCTTGGAAACAGTAAGGTGTAGCAAGTTGATAATTGGTAGGGACATTGGTTAGAAGGTGTAGGCGTGCATCATCATGGTGTGACCTTGATTTGACCTTTGACCTTGCCATAGTGACCTTTACCTATAAAATCTTGTCTGGGCTATTTCTTGGATTCCATAAGGTGTAGAAGGTTGACACATGGTAGGGACATTGGTTGGATTGGTTGCTCTGCCAAAGTATGTTCAGCTGGCATATTTGAGACAACTTTCTCTTATGACAAGGATATATGGAATGCTGCAACTGATTATTATATGCACTTTTACATAATTATGCTATTTCCATTGACAGCTATTCTCCAATTAATAAATTTTACAGCTTCATATTTTTTAGTTTACTGATTAATGCTGTCATCTTGCTATTGAATTGTCTTGTTTTAGTACTTTATCTTTACATACATTTTCTTTCTCTTAGATGTTATTTTCTCTGCTTAAACATTATTTGGACCTTTATCTAAGTGACACTGCGCTGAAAGTATTCCAGTCTTTGTACTGTTTCACTACTTCTATATGTCATGGTGTTGAAAACTATTTCCCCAGGCTGTGGGGTATGGGCATCACTGATGCTATTTTCTATTTTGTGAAAAAGTTTGATCTTAGGCTATTTAAAAGTATGCATTCAGTGATGTGATGGTGGTTCTATGCAGGATCTTGGTATGAAGAAATGATCAACAACAGAAACAAGTCAGTGGTGCGGGGTATGGCCTGGAACTCGGATGGACAGAAGATCTGCATTGTGTATGAAGATGGTGAGCATTTTACAGCTCTTAAAAGTCTGATAAGCATTACATCTTCCTTTGCACCATTTTTTTCTTTTGTTTCCTCTATATTTCATGTATAATAAGATCTTTGTGGGTGAAATTAAATTCATTATTGCATAGTACATCTGCCGCTGTGGCCTAGTGGGTAACACATTTGCCTAGGAACACAGAGGACATCGTTTCAATCCCAGGTACAGGCAGATACATAGTGGCTTGGATGACCACTTAAATGGCGGTCCTTTGTCATTGGGTCCTATCCCCAGTGTCAAGTTAAAGAACCTCAAGATGTTGATAAATGGTCATCCTTGAGCCTCTGTCTTTCAGTTAGGGGAATGTCGGTAATTAAGCGTCCCTGAAAGGGCGCTTATTTGGTTTCACCTCAGTTTCCTTGCCGCCGCCGCATTATGGTCTCCCTTGAATATCTCCCTTATTATTGCAAGCTTTTTAACCATATTTGGCAGTTATATACCTTAGGCGTGGGAAATTTTTCCACATGCTTAAATTTGACCTTTGATCTTTATCAAGGTCACATGATTAAAAAATAGTTTTTTCGGGTACACCCGCCCGTCATCGCAGTTCAGGAAAATCTACTGACCGCAGAGGCTTGTAACTTCATACACATGTTTATACTATCAAAACCCCCCCTATTATCTTCTTAAGTATTGCATTTAGAGCCATAAAATGTATTGGGAGGTAGTAGGAAACCATATGTGGAGAGTCTAGAAAGCAAGTCAAATTTCCCCCCCGACCCCCCTGTAGGGTCATAAAAATAACTGGGTCATAAAATAGCCAATTTCATCTTTTCTCCTTATATCTCCTTTATTCTTGCTTCTAGAGCTTGAAAATGTATTAAGAGGTATTGGAAAACCATATGTGAAGAGTCTAGGTAGCTGGTCAGATTTACCCCCGGATCCCCTCTTATGGGTCAAACTGGGGTTATAAAATAGCCGATTATGTGTTTTTGCCTTTTATCTCCTTTATTCTTGCTTTTAGAGCTTTAGAATGTATTAAGAGGTATTGGGAAACCATATGTGAAGAGTCTAGATAGCTGGTCCGCTTTACCCCCGGACCCCCCCTTATGGGTCAAACTGGGGTCATAAAATAGCCGATTTTGTGTTTTTGCCTCTTATCTCCTTTATTCTTGCTTTTAGAGTTTTAGAATGTATTAAGAGGTATTGGGAAACCTTATGTGAAGAGTCTAGATAGCTGGTCAGATTTACCCCTGGATCCCCCCTTATGGGTCAAACTGGGGTCATAAAATAGCCGATTTTGTGTTTTTGCCTTTTATTTCTTTTATTCTTTTAGAGTTTTAGAATGTATTGAGAGGTATTGGGAAACCTTATGTTAAGAATCTAGATAGCTGGTCAGATTTACCAGATAGATGTGTTCAAAGCATTGTGTCATAAACTTCTTGCCTTTCTAAAGGCTCACATTTTACTATGCCTTTTTCTAAAATGTAAGTAGATATATGGCATTTATAAAGCACTGTTACTCTTTAATTAAGTAGTTTTATGGTGTAGCTTTCGACCTATTATAAGTATTGATGCTTTATGCATTCTTAGCCAGAGCATTTATTCAATTAACTTTTTCACAATTTATGACCATAGAAAACAAAATAAAGCTTAAATTTTTCTTTCATGTTAATGCATGAACTTCCACACTGTCTGCTTAACTTTCACTTCTTCTCTCAGCACTGCATGTTTTTATTTTCAAAAACCTTTTTCTACTGTATATTATATTGCAGTGAACCTTTTTGGGACGCTTAGTTTTTGTTAGCAAAAACATTTTTCTAGTTTGGGAGTTGGACTCTACTCCTACAGTCCAATGGGTCACATAGCACTTTGAGTCCTGTAGTATATGGAGATATTGCGCTGAGTAAAATACAAATACAGCAATACAAGTACTTCATTTTTCCAGTGATCCATTTGTGTGGTGTTAACATGATGGATTTGGTCACTGGTGGCCAGTGATTGTAAGACCTCATGACATTTGTGTTTCAGGTGCAGTGATTGTGGGGTCAGTGGATGGCAATCGTATTTGGGGAAAGGAACTGAAGGGCCTCACCCTTAGTAATGTGCAGGTAAATTTGTCAGATTTGAGAACCTGTTATTCAAGTCTGTACTTTCACTAAGAGAAGAAAATTGTGAAGAATAGAACTTTTGCTTTTTTATGACCTTTGTCAATACTTTGCCTAACAGAAAATCAACATCTGCCATTACGATAACAGTAAAGTAAGTAAGAAATATTTGTTCGCATTGCAAGTTTCATGGTTTGACATAGAGTTGGGATTTTTTAAAAAAAAACGGAAAAAACTGGAAAGAACCGAAAAAAAATGGAAGAAAGTGGAAAAAAATGTAAAGACTAATTTTTGCAACCCACCAAAACAATTGTACAACCAATAAGTATGGGCATATATGAGTAAATTATAAAAGTTTAATTGATATGCAACATAGTTATGATTGGAATGTTGAAACTTTAAATATGCTACAAATATTTACATAAATTTTGAAGCTGCAGAGATTGGGCAAAAGCTACCTGCTAATGAGCACCTAGGTAAACTTTTAAATCATGTATACTGTTACAATTTTCACATTAAAGGTCAATTGTCACATATTATCTCATATTTCCTCTGGTCCCACATCAGTTATTTTCAACTTGACACTTAAGTGGCTTCCTTTCATTCTTTTCTTATCCATATATTTTATCTACTTTGCCTTAATTTGAAGTGGATTACCTTGTTTTATTGAAAGGCAGCACTGTTGAGTCTTACCTGTGGCAAGTCAATTGTAACAGAGAATGATCTAGCCAGTGGCTCCTGCTCCTAAAAGTTTGTTCAGTTAATAAGAGAAAAGATTAACTACTTTTGATACAACTTATATTCACATGAAAATGTGACACTTAAACCAAAGGTATAACATGCTTCAGAATACAGTTTTGAACTATGTGGCCATTGTTATTATGTCCACCCCCCTGGGGGGTGGATATATTATTTTTGCTTTTTCTGCCGTCCGGCGTCCGGCGTCCGATGTCCGGCGTCACGCATGGTTTCCGCTCATTTAAAGGAAAAGTATTAGAGCTATTGTTACCAAATTTGGTATGCAGGCTTATTGGGTCAGTAGCTTGCTTGGGATTGCTTTTGGCTGTTGTACCTCTTTTGCTTACTGAGTAATACTTAAGTACAGCTATTTTCAGTACCCATTGGTTTCCGTGCATTTAAGCCAAAATAATTAAAGATATTTTACTATAATTTTGAATACAAGATTGTTATGTCCATAGCTCGCGTGGTATTGCATTTGGGACTGATAGCTTTGTCAGTACATGAGTAATAGCCATTTAGGTACTTCATTGTGTATTTTCAGTACTACTTTTGAGTAATTTGCTAATATCTCAGAAACCGTAAGAGATAGAGCGATTTGGACAGAATTTTTGACTCACAGGGTAGTAGAAAAGTATTCTGTACAAAATTAAAAAATTTCAATTTTCGCCACTTTTGGCGGCCATCTTGAATTTTTGCGAAAAACCAAAAAATCTGAATATCTCAGAAACCGTAAGAGATAGAGCGATTTGGACAGAATTTTTGACCCATAGGGTAGTAGGAAAGTATTCTATACAAAATTGAAAAATTTCAATTTTCGCCACTTTTGGCGGCCATCTTGAATTTTTGCGGAAAAACAAAAAAATGTGAATATCTCGGAAACCGTAAGAGATAGAGCCATTTTGACAGAAATTTTGACTCGCATGGTAGTGGTAGAGTATTCTATGTGCAATTGAAAAATTTCAATTTTCGCCACTTTTGGCGGCCATCTTGAATTTTTGCGGAAAAACAAAATATGTTAATATCTCGGAAACCGTAAGAGATAGAGCGATTTCGACAGAATTTTTGACCCATAGGGTTGTAGCAGAGTATTCTATGTGAAATTGAAAAATTTCAATTTTTGCCACTTTTGGCGGCCATCTTGAATTTTTGCGAAAAACAAAAAATATTAATATCTCAGAAACCGTAAGAGATAGAGCGGTTTCGACAGAATTTTTGACCCATAGGGTAGTAGCAGAGTATTCTATACAAAATTGAAAAATTTCAATTTTCGCCACTTTTGGCGGCCATCTTGAATTTTTGCGAAAAACGAAAAAATCTTAATATCTCAGAAACCGTAAGAGATAGAGCGGTTTCGACACAATTTTTGACTCACAGGGTAGTAGAAGAGTATTCTGTACAAAATTGAAAATTTTCAATTTTCGCCACTTTTGGCGGCCATCTTGAATTTTTGCGAAAAACAAAAAAATCTTAATATCTCACAAACCGTAAGAGATAGAGTGATTTCGACAGAATTTTTGACTCACAGGGTAGTAGAAAAGTATTCTGTACAAAATTAAAAAATTTCAATTTTCGCCACTTTTGGCGGCCATCTTGAATTTTTGCGAAAAACGAAAAAATCTGAATATCTCAGAAACCGTAAGAGATAGAGCGATTTGGACAGAATTTTTGACCCGTAGAGTAGTAGGAAAGTATTCTATACAAAATTGAAAAATTTCAATTTTCTCCACTTTTGGTGGCCATCTTGAATTTTTGCGGAAAAACAAAAAAATGTTAATATCTCGGAAACCGTAAGAGATAGAGCCATTTTGACAGAAATTTTGACTCGCATGGTAGTGGTAGCGTATTCTATGTGCAATTGAAAAAATTCAATTTTCGCCACTTTTGGCGGCCATCTTGAATTTTTGCGAAAAACAAAAAATATTAATATCTCAGAAACCGTAAGAGATAGAGCGATTTGGACAGAATTTTTGACCCATAGGGTAGTAGCAAAGTATTCTATACAAAATTGAAAAATTTTAATTTTCGCCACTTTCGGCGGCCATCTTGAATTTTTGCGAAAAACGAAAAAATCTTAATATCTCAGAAACCGTAAGAGATATAGCGATTTGGACAGAATTTTTGACCCGTAGGGTAGTAGGAAAGTATTCTATACAAAATTGAAAAATTTCAATTTTCGCCACTTTTGGCGGCCATCTTGAATTTTTGCAGAAAAACAAAAAATGTTAATATCTCGGAAACCGTAAGAGATAGAGCCATTTCCACAGAAATTTTGACTCGCATGGTAGTGGTAGAGTATTCTATGTGCAATTGAAAAATTTCAATTTTCGCCACTTTTGCGGCCATCTTGAATATTTGCAGAAAAACAAAAAATGTTAATATCTCGGAAACCGTAAGAGATACAGCGATTTCGACAGAATTTTTGACCCACAGGGTATGGAGAGAGTATTCTATGTGAAATTGAAAAATTTCAATTTTCGCCACTTTTGGTGGCCATCTTGGATTTTTGCGGAAAACTGAAAATGTTAATATCTCAGAAACCGCAAGAGATAGAGTGATTTTAACAGAATTTTTGACCCATAGGGTGATAGCAAAGTATCCTATACAAAATTGAAAAATTTCAATTTTTTCGCCACTTTTGGCGGCCATCTTGGATTTTTGCGGAAAACCCAAAAATGTTAATATCTCGGAAACCGTAAGAGATTTCGACTGCATTTTTAACCCATATGGTAGTAGAGGAGTATTCTATGTGAATTTGAAACATTTCAATTTTCGCCACTTTTGGCAGTCATCTTGTTTCGTAGAAATTTTCAACCCACAGGGTATCTAATCAATGTACTATTGGCAATTTTCAAAATATTTTACTCTCCCCAAAAATGGCGGCCATTTTGAATTTTTCAGTTTTTGCCTAAAATGAAAAAACGCAAGTTTGCTTCTGTCTCCTTAACCGTGTGAGATAGAGCGATTTCAATGAACCCACAGGGTATCTGACCAGTGTACCCTTGGCAGTTTTCAAAAAATATTCCTCTTCCCACATATGGCAGCCATTTTGAATTTCTGCCAAAAATTGAAAAACGGAAATTCGCTTCTATCTCCTTAACCATGCAAGATAGAGCGATTTCGTCAAAATTTTCTACCCAACCAATGCAAAAAGGCATGAAGCTGAAATAATTTACATGTATACTAATAAATATTTAAGCATCATTGATATATTTTACAGATGAAACAGGGCCTTGTAAGATTACTGTACAATTTTTGTAAAAGGTTGATAGGGTGGACATTACACATGATAATGTGTGTTCTTCTATGCTATCCTGTTTCTATTCATATGTCGCAGCTACAAGCAACAGGGCGTCCTATTTCTAGTTTTAATTTTATTTCTACCTAATTTTTTACTTCTCATAAATAATGTCATGAATAGTACTTTTATCCAAGATGCAATTTGGTATATTTTATTAGTTAAATTTGATTGAATTCTAATGTAAAAGTTGCTTGTCTACTTTACAAAGTTTTGGATCATTATTCAATTAACTTGAGTTTCTTACATTTTTTTCCCACCTTATTTTTAACCTTTTTTCAGCAATAAGTGATGTTAACTACATGTATCTCAAGTGTATATGGGTCTATTGGAACCTTTTATAGTTTAAAACAAAGTTAAATACTTACGTTCTCAATTCTGTCCTTTTGAAAAAGATTTAGACCATTTTTCTCTTGAGTTGTGCACTTAAACTCAAGAGGTTACATCAGGTTTTCGTTGACCGTTGTATGCAATTTGGGGTTGTTTCAAGTGGTTATTATGCCCACCCCACTGGGTTTTTTCCAGCGTCCGCCGTCCGTCACGCTTGGTTTCCGGTCTTTTCAAGGAAAAGTATTTATCCTATGTTTACCAAATTTGGTATGGGTGTTTATTGGGTTAATAGCTTGCATGGGATTGCTTTTGGTGAAGATAGCTCTATAGCTAACTGAGTAATAGCTACTTAGTTACTTTTGTGTACGTCTTTTGTTTCCGGGCATTTTAAAGAAAAATATTTGACATATCTTTACCAAATTTGGTATGAGCAATAGTTAGGTCAATAGCTTGCTTCGGATTGCTTTTAGTGATAATAGCTATATAACTGAGTAATAGCTACTTAGCTACTTTGAGTAGCTTTTTTATTTTAAGTATTTTAAAGGAAAACAATGTTTTCTAGCTTCACAAAAATTTATATGAAGGATAATTGTGTCAATAGTTTGGCCAGGATAGCTTTTGGTCGATGATAGCTTGTAGCTATAGCTGAGTAATAGCTACTTAGCTACTTTTGTGTACTTCTTTTGTTTCCGGGCATTTTAAGGAAAAATATTTAACATATCTATACCAAATTTGGTATGAGCAATAGTTAGGTCAATAGCTTGCTTGGGATTGCTTTTAGTGATAATAGCTATATAACTGACTGAGTAATAGCTACTTAGCTACTTTGAGTAGCTTTCTTATTTTAAGCATTTTGAAGGAAAAGTATTTCACCTATGTTCACAAAATTTGGGATGGAGGATTATTATAGAACGATTTTGTCAAAATTTTCGACCCACAGGGTAACTAAGCAATGTACTCTTGGCAATCTTCAAACAATTTTCCTCACCCCAAAAATGGCTGCCATTTTGAATTTTTGCCAAAAATGGGAAAACACAAATTTGCTTCTATCTCCTTAACCATGTGAGATAGAACCACTTCGTCGAAAGTTTCCACCCACAGGGTATCTCAGCAATCTACTCTTGCCAATTTTGTCCAAGTTTTAGAGCAAAACTCATGCTTCCCTTTGGGTGGACATTACGCATGCCAATGCGTCCTATTTCTAGTTGCTTGCCGTTTTCAGATACGTTTTGAATAATTTTACTCAATAACCTTTCTATTTCGTTGTCATTCTTCCGCCATTTAAAAAAAACCAACAAATTTCTGTTATAGATATGCATACTAACGTGCCCTTATGACCTTATTTTAATAAATCATGTGTTAAATATTATGTGAAAAAAGATTTTTTATTGGATGAGTGATGAGGTTCTCCACTGTGTAGGTTATGGACCTTTCCATGGCAGATTTGTTTGACAGCTCACTGGCCAAGGAAGTCTTATGTTAATGGCTTTATTCACGGTTTCCAATGAAGACAGACTAAATTTCAGACTTCTTTCTTTGATTTTTAACCCCGGATGCGCACCCTGAGAATTGCACGCTATGGCAATCGAAAATATTTACAGGGGATATCACAAAAATGACTGTATCTCTGAAACTAGTCAATGAATTTTCTTCAAATAAAAAGCAGCAGGCAGTGTATTAAATTACCTTTAAAATGGTATCAATAATATATTTGCAGATTACATAAAATCACAAAAAATTACTTTCAACAAAATCGGAGTAAGATTGCCATCAGGTCTTTCTCTTCTTGAAATATTTTAAAAACTATTTTAACTACACATATGTATTATATATCAATGGAGGAGACAATGGAAAAGTTCTTCTGCTCATTTGTGTTGCAATAAAATCCAAATTCAAACAAGTGAACAAGAAGTATTTAAAAGTTGAGTTAGACTTTATACAAAATACTCAGCATTTTGTAAACATATATTGTTTGGCTTTGTAAGTCAATTGTGAGGCCAAATGACTGGGAATTCTACCGCAGAACACAAGCTGTCCTCATCTTGGAATTCGCAGACTGCATATGTGCAAGATATATCCTTGTCACACTCATCACACCAGGTCAAACTCGCTGGAGACTTATTGTCTAAACATAATTTCTACATCACAAATTTTCACTTCAAATCTGGAAACTTCCATACAGGTGTCATAAGGAAAGCATATATTATTAAACCAAAAGATCAACAGATATAATATTTGTCATTTATTGATATCCAACAAGAAATATTAAAGAAAATATAAAATTCTGCATCATGTTTTTACCCCACAGCCTTTAAGGGCTGTCGGGGTATTGTTTTCACCCATGGTGTCCTGATGGGCAGGCAGGCAGGTGGGTGGCTGGAAAAAGTTTGTCCGGGCTGTATCTCAGAAACCGTAAGGTATAGGAAGTTGATACTTGGTAGGGACATTGGTTAGTGGGTGTAGGTGTGCAACGTCATGGTGTGACCTTGATTTGACTTTTGACCTTGCTGTAATGACCTTGAGTTTGAAAATCTTGTCCGGGCTATACCTCGGAAACCATAAGGTGTAGGAAGTTGATACTTGGTAGGGACATTGGTTAGGGGGTGAAAGTGTACAACGTCATAATGTGACCTTTATTTGACCTTTGACCTTGCTGTAGTGACCTTGACCTATAAAATCTTGTCCGGGCTATATCTCGGAAACCGTAAGGTGTAGGAAGTTGATACGTGGTAGGGACATTGGTTAGGGGTTGTAGTTGTGCATCGTCATGGCGTGACCTTGATTTGACTTTTGACCTTGCTGTAATGACCTTGAGTTTGAAAATCTTGTCCGGGCTATACCTCGGAAACCATAAGGTGTAGGAAGTTGATACTTGGTAGGGACATTGGTTAGGGGGTGAAAGTGTACAACGTCATAATGTGACCTTTATTTGACCTTTGACCTTGCTGTAGTGACCTTGACCTATAAAATCTTGTCCGGGCTATATCTCGGAAACCGTAAGGTGTAGGAAGTTGATACGTGGTAGGGACATTGGTTAGGGGGTGTAGTTGTGCATCGTCATGGCGTGACCTTGATTTGACCTTTGACCTTGCCATAGTGACCTTGGCCTATAAAATCTTGTCTTGGCAATTTCTTGGATTCCATAAGGTGTAGAAGGTTGACACTTGGTAGGGACATTGGTTAGGGGGTGTAGGTGTGCGTCATGGTGTCACCTTTAACTTTGGTTCTGTCAAAGTGTGTTAACCTGCCATATTTGAGACATCTTTTTCTTATGACAAAGAT
This sequence comes from Sabellastarte sp. h YS-2021, assembly GCA_964017235.1. Classification (NCBI taxonomy): domain Eukaryota; kingdom Metazoa; phylum Annelida; class Polychaeta; order Sabellida; family Sabellidae; genus Sabellastarte; species Sabellastarte sp. h YS-2021. Next base: position 39,771,393 of record OZ024936.1, read on the forward strand.
ATATGGATTGCTGCAATTGATTATTATATGCACTTTTACATAATTATGCTATTGTCATTGACATCTATTCTGCAATTAATAAATTTTACAGCTCCATAATTTTTAGTTTACTGATAAATGCTGTCATTTTGCTATTGAGTGGTCTTGCTTTAATACTTTATCTTTACATACATTTTCTTTCTGTTAGATGTTATTTTCTCTAAACATTATTTGAAGTTTTAGATAACTGACACTGCTCTGAAAATATCCAGTGACATTTCAACCAATCAGAGAGGTCACATGACCAAAAATGTCTTTTTTTGAAGGGGAAGCTTGTCCGGATGATAACTTGAAAGGGATTTTATCAATTCACCCGAAACTTGGCAAATACATTCATTCTATTAAAATCTGGAAATCATTAGATTTTGGCATTGATTGGTTAAGAAATGGCCGAGTAATTAATGATTAATTAATCATTATGAATTTTCCAAATAAGGAAAACACAAAAATACTTATAACTCGAAAACCGTGCTAGATAGAGCGATTTCGACAAAATTTTTGACCCACAGGGTATCTCTGCAGAGTACCTATCCCAATTTTGAAAAAATTTTTGTCTCGCCAAAAATGGTGGCCATTTTGAATTTTCGAATTTTTCGCAAAAATTGCAAAACATAAAAATGCTTATATCTCGAAAACCGTGCTAGATAGAGCGTTTTCGACGAAATTTTTGACCCGCAGGGTATCTCTGCAGAGTAGCCATGCCAATTTTCAAAAAAATTTTGACTCGCCAAAAATGGCGGCCATTTTGAATTTTCAAATTTTACGCAAAAATTGCAAAACACAAAAATGCTAATATCTCGAAAACTGTGCTAGATGGCGAATTATCTCTTAAAAGTATTGCAGATAGCCAATTTTTCTCAAATAACTCATTCACCTACTTTTGGAAGAGCTTTCACATGGTGAAGTTTCAGACCCATAGCTAATTACTCACCTACTCAAAATGAGTAAATGCGAATTATCTCTAGAAGTATTGCAGATAGCCAATTTCTCTCAAATAACTCATTCATCTACTTTTGGGAGAGCTTTCACATGGTGAAGTTTCAGACCCGTAGATATTTACTCACCTACTCAAAATGAGTAAATGCAAATTATCTCATAAAAGTATTGCAGATAGCCAATTTTTATCAAATAAATGATTCACCTACTTTTGCAAGAGCTTTCACATGGTGAAGTTTCAGACCCATAGCTAATTACTCACCTACTCAAAATGAGTAAATGCGAATTATCTCTAAAAGTATTGCAGATAGCCAATTTTTCTCAAATAACTCATTCACCTACTTTTGGGAGAGCTTTCACTTGGTGAAGTTTCAGACCTGTAGCTAATTACTCACCTACTCAAAATGAGTAAATGCTAATTATCTCTAAAACTATTGCGGATACCCAATTTTTATCAAATAACTCATTCATCTTAATATAAGGGGTGTCGAGATGACGTAGGTAATGACGTGGTACATGACTTCCTTCTCATCGGCCATCATATTGCTTGAAACAGACAAATATACAGACATGATTTTCATCTTTTATGAGTAGATATATGTGTTGTTGAATACTTCAATTTTATCAGTTTGGTTATATGACCTCATGATGGGCCATGGTGGCACAGTGGTAGCTCGTCTCCCACCTCAAACCCCGAACCCTATGTGGGAAAGATAGTAGTTTCTTACTGATGGTCAGCAGTTTTCAGTATAGAACCTTGAGCAACTGTTTGTACTGGTTTCCTCTGCCCATAAAACTGCCGTGGTGTTAAAAGCGACGTTAAAACCCAAATAAACTAAACTATATGACCTCATGGAATAATATAATGGTGAACTTCAAAGAAAAGATGAGTATTTTTAACATATTTTACAACTTAAAATCGATCCCGCCTCCACATTGTAAACATTGCCAAAGGGTAGGTTGCGACCTTGCTCATGCCAAACTTGTAAAGAGTGGTCGACCAGTACTCCATATATGTAGCTTATATACAGGAATGATGCCTGTCGAAATAAAATATTTTAAGGGTTTAACCTCTAGAACCTCTTTGACTACTCTGAATTTCAGCCGACATCTTGAATTTTGGCAGAAATGGAATATGTCATTTATCTCAAACTGTAAGAGATAGAACAATTTCAGGCAAATTGGACTACAGCTTTAATGTCTATGAATACTTTAGAGTTTCCTCAATTAATTCTTAATCTTAAAAAATTGCTGTTTATCTTCAAAACCATGTTAGTTTTCCTTTTACAGTGGATACATCTTGCATCTGACCACAGATGCCTCTTGGTCTAGTTTGGAAATGATAAGTCTTTCTAGCCTCAAACTTTACTAGATATAACTTTAACATTGATCTTGACCTCTGTAGATTTTATTTGAAGGTCACCTTAAAGTCACTTAATAATATGCCCAAAAGGACTCTATCTACTTTTTTGCCACTTTACGTCACTCTAAAACTTCTAAGGCTCGTTGAGCTCAAATTTCAATTGAGAACATATTTTTCTCAGAATCTTTTATTTTATTTGGCTCTTTAAAATCTCATAACTTTCAAACCAACAGGATTTGAGCCTTGTTTCGTAAACAAGGTGGTCATCTACTTTTTCGTGTCAATTATGTTATCCTGGATGACTAACAAAACTTTTTTTTCTTATTTGTGCTCATGATCTATTTAAAATATATCTACCCAGCTTGGGATGTATATTTACCACATTAATAATCAAACACCAGTCAATTTTTAGACCATTGCATTCCATTTTTCCCAGTGTATTTGTCACAGTAGAGATCCTAATTTAGGGTAATTTGAAACTCCACTAGGGGAGATCCCAATTGTAGTTTATCCCTGAAATCTGGGAGGGAGGTAGTACTGTGGGGGTGCTTGTGTCTGTATACATTATCATTGCTGATAAAATAATGCAGAATATTTCATAATAATTTTGTGGAACAGAAAGTTGGTTAACACAAAATTTCTAATTATTGCTTGTTTCTTGAAGAAGTGGCCTGTCTAGTGATAGGTTGGCGTGGACTGGGTGCAATCGTGTTGTATTGTCCATAATTTGAAAAGAAATAGTTGAAAGTATTAAAAATTTTTTAACTCTTTAATATCTGTGTTTGTATGCAGTGGTCTCCAAGTGGAAAATTGTTGCTGTTCGGCATGCAGAATGGAGATATCCAGATTTATGATAGTAGTGGCAATTTGATGGTAAGTACCATGTCATAAAAATATGTCCCATAGAAGCCAAATATTAAATATGAAGAACAAAATTTCCTTTAAGATTGAGGTTTGGTTCAAAACTGCCTTATACGGAAGTTGCCATGGGAGTATTACACTGGAAATTTAGACAAAAGCCATAATTACTATCGTGGTTGCATGTAGGATTTAAATGGTGCCAGGCATCAAATATAACTGTGTACCACTTTAATGTCAGCTGACTTCTCAGTCAGCTGACATTGTGGCATCAGTCTGCAGTGTATGCGTAAGCGTATGTGAACATGTCCGCATGAACAACTTCTCCTCCAAAAGTACATGGCCAAGAGACATACTGTTTCATGTAAGAGATACCTTATCTATTGAGGATGAAAAAATAGTTCAAGGCATGCAGATCTATTCATTCGTCTGAAAATTTCAACACTTTATCACAATTTTTTTCATTGACTATTGCAGGGATTTCCCTCTTATCTTGCATATATGTACTAGGCCACACGTATTACATTTAGAGCATTTTATTAAAGTATGTTATTGAGCTACTTTTTGCATAGCTACAACATAGTAATTTGGGAGCCTATCCCAATAGCTAAGTGAATAATAGCTATTTTTTTACTTTTCAGTACCTTCCATAATGAGTAAAATCATTTTTAACTTGAAAACTATTTCATTTAAGAATTTTGTATATATGTTGTATTCAGCCACTTTTGGGTAAAATATGTTATTCGTCTTCTTTTAGGTCAGCTATAACCTAGTAGAATTGCAGACCTGTAGCTTAGTGTTGGTATTGAATAATAATAAGCATATCGATATCAAACCATATTTTTGCCTTCTGTATCGATCGATATTGAAATATCGGGGCATGAGATGCTTTCCTTTGGGACACCTTCCAAACTCTTTCACGAGGTTTAGTATTTCCCGAAACGTAAACAAATATGGCATTTCCGCTTTAGTGGTAAGTGAAAGTTTACAAAAATAATATGAAAACCAATGTATTCTTCAAATATTTTCCTTTATTTGAATGAAAAACCCCATATTTGTACCTGTTAAGTAGTATATTTCGATATTGATATGGCACTCTACATTATTGATATCGGCAAATTTAACGTGAATCGATAAATATTTCAATATCGATAAACAATACCAGCACTACTTTAGCTCATGGCATAGCTGAGCAATAGCTACTTTAAGATTCTCACTGTTGAGAAAATCAGTTGTAGTTGAAAGCTATTGCATTTACAGTATTTTGTTTAAATTTGTTATTCACTTACTTATGGGTCAGCTATAACATAGTGAAATTATAGACTTGTAGCTCATTGCTTTGCTGAGCAAAAGCTACTTTCAGATTTTCATTGTTGCGGTTGTAAGTTGAAAACTATTGCGCTTAGAAAAGTTTATTTGAATCTGCTGATCTGCTTTTGGGTTGGTTATAATATAGTACAATTGCAGACATGAATGCTCATTGCATAGATGAGCAATATCTACTTTCAGGTTCTCACTGATGAGTAAATCAGTTGTAACTTGAAAACTATTGCATTTACAGTACTTTGTTTAATATGTTTTCAACCTACTTTTGGGTCAGCTATAACATAGTTAAATTGCAGACTTGTAGCTCATTGCCAAGCTGAGTAATAGCTACTTTCAGGTTTTCACTGTTGAGTAAATCAGTTGTAACTCGAAAACTATTGCATTTACAATATTTTGTTTAAATATATTTTTCGCCTACTTTTTCTACTGTAACAGTTAACTTTGTACTTTACTTCAGAATACCATTTACAGGGCACAACTTTTGTGTCCTTTTCTGCTTTCACTTGTACTCTGAAACTCAAAACACACAGTCAGTTGATACAGAGCCCATTCACGGGCACTGATTGCTCGTTTTTAAATAATGTTAATATCTTCATATTCAATCTATAAATTTATAAATGGTACTTGTTAGCCATTAGTTTTTAAGATTGGATAATGTTTCAAAGACAGTTGTTGGTATTTTCAGTCAAAGCTGCAGGTATACTGTCTGACTCAGGTGACAGGGTCTGTGGGAATTGTGGGTCTGGAGTGGTATAATGGCACAAATGGCTATGTTGAGCCCAACTGCCCCTGCCTCAGTGTCTGCTTTGATAATGGGCGTTGCCAGATCATGAGGAATGAGGTGGATGAAAGTAAGTCTGCAGTTGGTTTGTCTTCAGGCTCTGAGTTTGCACATATTATTATTGACTGTATCTTTCAAAGAACAAATCACGTGAGTCTGATGATAACAAATGACAGTTTAGGTGAAAGTTGTTAATTTCACCATTGACCTGAATCACTTTTAAGCCACAGCTTAGCCTAAGTGTCCATAGTTTATTGGTAATGTTAATGTTCTTTTTTGAACCTTTTTGTGCAATATACAAAAGTTGACAAATAGAAAATGCAAACAACTCAAGAGGTTAGTCTGGATTCTGGTGGAGTGTAATTTGCAAATTGTGGTAGTTTCAAGTGGGCATTACTTGCCTTTTTCAGATGCGTTTTGAATAATTTTACTCAATAACTTCTTGGTATCTTTGTCAATCTTCTGCCAAATAAAAAAGCAATTTTTGAATGAATTTCTATTGTAGAAATAAAGTCTGAGGGTTAGTACTTTAAGTTCCGTCCTTTTATAGAGGTCATAAAGTACGAACCTGAGGACTTTATTTCTGTTATAAAGAGCAGTTTCATTTATTAATCCATAAATATTGTTATAAATGATTTTTACACACCTATTTGTCACACTTTATTTTGTCTGTGTTGTTTGAATTCTCTATTATTGATGATCATCCATATATTGCTTCATATAAATGGATGCAAAAATATGCGCACTGCATTGTTTTGTGTAATCTGCACAGGTCTTAAAATAAATATTATTGGAAAAAGACTTTTTATTGTGTTAATACATCTTACCTAATGGACAGTTGCTAAATTGGTCGGTGCAACCGGCCCCGCCAAGCATCAGAAAAAGATGTCTTGTGTTATCCACCGGCAGGACCGGTTTAGTACTGTGCATTCGCCAGGTGGCGTGTCATTCTTTCTTCCTGTCTAGACAGCATGACATCATAGCATCTTTTTCGTTTGGCACGTTTACTGTGTGGACATGTTTTACAGAAGCTCTCAAAGTTGAAGAACGTTTTGTAGTTCTGGATTTGAACTTTTTTTTTCATTTCTACTATATATATTGACAATTATTACACAACATGGCATCACCAGGACAGAAGAGAGGGGCTTGCCTTTGATGCTCATTCCCAGTGCCCATGCTCTCGTGAAAAGGGCAAAGGAAATGACCCTTGCATGATGCAGAAAGATTGTCTACATTGTGATGTTCTGGCCAGTGACCAGCCACACCCTCCTACAACTTAAAGAAAAAAAAGCGTTATAGCAGTTGAGAAATCTGACAAGTCTGACAAGAAAGACACTGAAGAGGATACCATCCTAAGAGATCTGGCCGTGGTTTCGGTTTTAGGTGTTTTTAATCAGAAGCAGAAGCTGAAAACTCCAGACAAGGGTGTGGCAAAAGAGAAGGTGAATGCTAAGAAGCACTATACATCAACAAAGTCTTCTAGCATTGAAGTCACTGAACCAGAAGTGGTCAGAACGTTTTTCAATTCTCAAGGCGATGCTGGTGGCGAAGTCTTTAGAGAAATCTCAGCAGGAACCGATGTTCCAGACTGTCAAGTTGACAACTGCCAAAACCCCACCAGCGGGTGCAGCGGAGACCTCTTAGCTGTTCCTGCCACTGACCAGTATGTTGGCTGCAGAGACTGTTCTGCAATACACCAACTCTGAGATGGACACCAAATCTGATGCCGACCCGACTGACTGACCTTGCAGGCTCACACTGTTTGTCCAGCAGAGGAAGGGGAGATGTCTGACAGGGAACAGGATCTGGGAAAAGTTGGACAAACTCAACATCACTCTATTGGAAGGCTATCCTTCTAGGAGTTCTGAGGTCGGAGTGTTGCAGCATGACCAATTTGTCAAGACTGCAAGATCCCAGATTAAGTGGTACAGTCTGCGTACTGACAAAGACAAGAGGTCCATTCCTATATCATTCTGCTATAATGAGACTGCAAGATTGAAAAGTAGTTATAGCCGAAACAACAGATATTCTGGGCTCGCCTCTACACCCCCAGCATCTAGAGCCATATCCCAAGAAACCTTAAAGAAGTGGCATGTGAGTCCAGTTACATCTGTAATCAGGCCGGTAAACAGGTGTTTAAATAGTAGTGGTCCTACGATTCGACGGAAAATCGATTCGACGTCTTTTTACAATTTTCGATGTAAAAAAATCAATTCTCATGTTAAGAATCGATTGTGTATCGAAAATGAGATACAAAGGTTACCTTATTTTCCTTATTTTGACAGATATTTAACATTTTATTTTTGTAATAATTCTTTACATAATTTAGGAACTTCCTGTTGGTTACAACTAAAACTAGAGAATTCTGAATGTTTTTAGATCTTTTAACATAATATTCTAAGTTCAACCTAGATTAAATTTTAACTTCCACTGGTTCATACACAACATACATACTCCCTGTAAATAGGGACTAACGACTTTGGCCATCCATTAAGTGGAGAGAACAGACCGTCAGGTAATATAGACCACACTGTATTTACTGTAACACTTCACCAATTTGCCATGAATGTTTTTGACAAATATTGTTAAATTATAGAAATCAAAAATTTACTACTTCATCATGCATTGAATTGTGCCTCATTTAACAGACTATAATTATATATATTGATTAGATCATGTAGACCTGTTGAAAAAAAGGATATTCATGGAATATTTTTTGGGGGGTGAGAGAAATTTTTTAGAATAATTGGCAATTACTTTACAGCCAAATGCTTTCATGTTCACACATGGGGAAGAAAAAGAAAGAGTACAGGGGACTTTGAAGTAGCCTTGTAACAGGCAATTTATATGTATAGTATAGACACAACTGTTTGATTGCTCAATAACTATTTTTCATCATGTTCTCATATATTTATTTAGCTTAGCTAGCTGAGGAGAATCCCAGGAGAAAGGCCTCTGATACAGTGTGCATTATGGCGAAAATATTTCACATTTGCATTATGATTCAGACAGCCTGGAAAGCCAGGCTAACTTTGAAGCTAACATAATTTATAAAGCTTTCTTGTAACTTAGATATTTGCAGTCTGAGGTAAAGTAACGCCACAAATTATAAGAAGTAAAGTGTGGCCATGTATTATAAAAACTGGGGTACACAGGGATGTTGAACTAAACTGGTTGAAATAATGATTATTTTTCAGTTGATTGGTTGCTAATATGCTGGTTAACATTTTTATACCATAAATGATCTTATGAGCTGAAAAGACTACTATATTATTGCTCATAAACATACTTGCTGAGTCTTTCAATTTACTGGTTTCCTACATACTCCACCCCCACTGAAACCCACTATAACCGAATCTACTATTTTATTGCGTTAATACATCCTATCCAATGGACAATTGCTTTACCGGTCGGCGCGACCGGTCCCGCCAAACGCCAGAAAAAGACGTCCTGTATATAATACTGGCAGGACCGGTCAGTAGTGTGCATTCGCTAGGTGGCGCATCATACTTGCTTCCTGTCCAGACAGAGTGACGTCAGTTCATCTTTTTCGTTTGGCGCGTAGTGTGCAGACGCGTTTTGAAGTTATCTCTAAGTTTTGAAGGAAACGCGGCTTATTCTACGAATTTAAATATATTTATTGTGTTCATACATATCAGTGCCTCTCCAGGACTAAGACGAGGCATTATCCAGCACTTTATAACCAGTTTTGAAGAATTTCTGTGTACTTGTCGTCGAGACGAAGTCGTGGGTGAGAGCTCGTGTGTCGTCCCTGCAGCATTCCTTCTTCTACACAGAAGGTTGTATCTCCATGACTTAACCTCCATTTGTTTCTTCGTTGTCGAGAAACACTGAGTGTATGTCGACGAGAAGAATTTAGAAGGAAAGAAGAATGCATCGTCTGACGTCATCACTTCCAGCTTATGTTTGTCACGTGACACGGACCTGGTCACGTGATACGCATTCAACAATGGAGGTCACGTGATACGCATTTACAATGGAGGAATCGTGTTTTCAACAGAAGTTTTAGAAAAAAAGACGAGTAATTATTACTGTACACACACTTTTTAACTGTCAAGAAGAAATCCAGCAACTCGTCTGTTGGCCTGAAGAATTAGATGACAAGTGGTCATTGAACTCTGCAATTTTTGCCGGTGCCGGTCATGTGACTTCACAGATCTCAACACCACTACCGGCAAGCAAATCCCCAGGCGTGACTGGTTCAGCTGACAAGAAGTGATGAGTTTTACCGGTACCAGTTCTGGTCAGACTACCGGTGGGGAGCACTAGTGATGGGTTTTACCGGTTCCAGTCTGTACAGACTACCGGTGGGTGCTGTTCCTGTGAAGGAACCCCTTCAGTTGGTTGCCAGTGATCAGTCCTGCTTGATCCTGGAACCTCCACCAGAGGCCTTTCCACTGGTGGGACTGTTGGGGGTACTGGTTCCAGTCATGTTCCTGTGAAGCTGTCAACAACCCCCTTCAGTGGTTACCAGTGATCACCCTGTTTTGATACTGGAACCTCCACCAGAGGCCTTTCCACTGGTGTGACTGTTGGGGGTACCGGTTCCGGTCTGTACAGACTACCGGTGGGTGCTGGTCCTGTGAAGAAATCCCCTTCAGTGGCTGCCAGTGATCAGTCCTGCTTGATCCTGGAACCTCCACCAGAGGCCTTTCCACTGGTGTGACTGTTGGGGGTACCGGTTCCGGTCTGTACAGACTACCGGTGGGTGCTGGTCCTGTGAAGAAATCCCCTTCAGTGGCTGCCAGTGATCAGTCCTGCTTGATCCTGGAACCTCCACCAGAGGCCTTTCCACTGGTGTGACTGTTGGGGGTACCGGTTCCGGTCTGTACAGACTACCGGTGGGTGCTGTTCCTGTGAAGAAACCCCTTCAGTGGCTGCCAGTGATCAGTCCTGCTTGATCCTGGAACCTCCACCAGAGACCTTTCCACTGGTGGGACTGTTGGGGGGTACTGGTTCCAGTCATGTTCCTGTGAAGCTGTCAAGGACCCCCTCCTCAGTGGTTTCCAGTGATCAGCCCTGTTTGATACTGGAACCTCCACCAGAGGCCTTTCCACTGGTGTGACTGTGGGGGTACCGGTTCCAGTCTTGTTCAGACCACCGGTGCGGCTGCTCAGAGGGTTCACCTACCAGAAGTCGCAGTGACCATTGACCCTTATCTCCCCAGTGCAGAATTTTGGACCGGTACCAGTCCTGTTCAGGCTACCGGTAGGGTCACTAGCCAGCCAGTGATGAGGGATACCGGCACCAGTTCTGCTCAGACTGCTGGTTGTGGTCACAGAAATCCAGCAAGGGCTACCGGTTAAATAGGATTACCGGTTACACAGAGTTGCTGGTGACACACAGCAGGGCTACTGGTTCAGAGAATTACCGGCTCCCGAGTGTTGCCGGTTCCGGAGTGTACCGGTGCCGCAGGGTTGCCGGTGCCTGAGTGCTGCCGGTCCAGGAGTGCTGCTGGTTACAGAGGAATCTGCTGTTCCCATTCTTACTGGCAAGAAACCAGCTTCAAATCTAGTGCTGACAGCAGGTTCACCGGTTACAGAGAATTACCGGTTCCGGAGTGCTGCTGGTTCCCGAGTGTGGTGCTGGTTACAGAGAAACTACTGTTCCCGTGCTTACTGACAAGAAACCAGCTTCAAATCCAGTGCTGACAACAGGTTCACCGGTTACAGAGGTTTACCGGCTATAGAAATTTGCTGGTGACAAGTTAGTTGGACGGGAAGAAATTCCCTTAACCGACTGGTTACAGAACCTACCCACCAGGTGCCGGCTTGCAAACCTTCAGGGACAGTTGCTTCAAAAGAATCTGAGAGATAATGGTGAAGTAACCAGACTGAACCTCGAACACCAGTCTACTGGACTGGGAGATCTACCAAGGGATTAACTAAGACTACAGAAATGTGATGTCCCAATTCTTTGGTTACAGGGCCTTCTCCCAGAAACTTTGGTTACAGAGAGATGGCACCTACCGGTTTGGCCGGTTACAGAGACTGTTGGTTGCAGAAGCTGCTGAATCCTCCACTGGGCAGGAAGAAGGCAGTTTTCATATGAACCTACCCATACAAAGAAATGGTTCAATTCACCCAGTTCGGCCAACTCCAATGAGTTTATGCAGAACTGGGGAACCACCAGGAACCGGTTACAGTGCATTGCTTCACTTATAACTGGTGCTGGGAGAAGTGGGAAGTTCTGGGTTTGAGTCCAAAAGTAGTCCCCACACTGAGGGAGGGCTACACCCTCCCCTTCCGGTTCAGACCCAACTTGACAAGGTCACCAACTGTAATAAGCAACTACCACAACCCAGCCAAGCAGTCCTTCCTTTTAGAAGCACTGTATCAGCTGGTGAACAAGAATACAGTACAACCGGTAGAAATCAAACTCACAGGGCAACCGGCTATTTTTGGTACCCGAGCCCAACAACCGGTCGAGACCTGTCCTGGTCCTGAGCACCTTGAACACCTTTTTGAACACAGGGACGTTCAAGATGGAAACCCCAGAGACCATAAGAACCTCCCTCCAAGCAGGGGAGTGGGTCACATCCATAGATTTCAAAGAAGCATACTTCCACATACCAATTCACAGTCAGTCCAGGAAGTACATGCGCTTTTACCTCCAGGGTCGGTCCTACCAGTTCAAGCCCTTCCCTTTGGCCTGTCCACAGCTCCCATGGAGTTCACAGTGGTGGCCAAAGAGGTCAAACTCGTGGCTTTTCAGAAGGGTATAAGGATCCACCAGTACCTAGACGACTGGCTGGTGAGAGCCTCTACCCACCACACCTGTCTCCAGCATACTCAAACCCTAGTCACACTTTGTCAGGAATTAGGGTGGCTGGTGAACAAGGAAAAGTTAGAGCTGGTTCCCAAACAGGTCTTCAACTTCGTAGGTTACCAGTTCGACCTGAAAGAGGGCAAGGTCAGACCAACAGAAGAACGTTGGCAGGCCTTGACACACAAGATCAGATCAATATTGTCGGATCCGCTTTGCCCGGTCCGACAATTCATGTCCCTCATAGGTCTACTCACAGCAACAGAAAAGCAAGTCCACTTAGGGCGACTAACATGAGACCCATACAGTGGCACTTGAAAAACAACTGGAGGGTACCAGAGTCACTGGAAAAGGTGATCTCGGTCCCCAAATCCCTCCACCCCCATCTAAGGTGGTGGCTGGAGGAAAGCAATGTGCTTCTAGGTCAACCATTACACCCTCTAAAACATGCTCTGCAAATCTTTACAGACGCATCAAAAGAAGGGTGGGGCACCCACTTAGAGGAGCACACTGCAAGGGGACAGTGGTCCCTACCCGAGAACAAGTTACACATAAACCACTTGGAGCTGAAAGCAGTATTTCTAGCTCTAAAAGAGTTTCAAACCCTAGTCTTCAACAAGACAGTGTTGGTAGCTACAGACAACACAACAGTGGTTGCCTATATCGACAAAGAAAGGGGGATGAAATCGGGCTCTCTGTGTGCCCTACTGTGGAGAATTCTGTCCTGGTGCACCAGGCAGCAAGTAACCCTCAGGGCACGTCACATCCCCGGCCGGCTGAACGTGATAGCAGACAAGCTATCCAGGCTTGGCCAGACCATTCAAACAGAGTGGTCACTTCATCCAGAAGTGTTCCAAGCTGTATGTTCAAGGTGGCATCAGCCACAAGTGGACCTGTCTGCCACCAGGTTCAACAACAAACTACCACAGTTTGTATCACCGGTACCAGACCCCCAGGCTTGGGCAGTGGATGCACTCAGCCTGTCCTGAGAGTACCTGGACCCATACGCCTTCCCACCGGCAGCCATCTTGGGCAAAGTGGTGGAGAAGCTCCAGGACTACCCCTGCAACAGAATAATTCTGATTGCTCCAGGGTGGCCCAACATGCCCTGGTTTTGGGACCTGGTAGCAATGTCAAGCCAGATCCCACTGTGTCTGCCCAGCATACCCAACCTAGTGTCTCAGCCATTCAACCAGGTCCTTCACAGGAACCTGTCGAATCTGAACCTACATGCCTGGCTCCTCGAGCCTCAGCAATCAAGGAGCAAGGCTTCTCTGAGGCAGTGGCAGCACGAATTGAGGCTCCTCAAAGAAGGTCAACCAGATCTGTCTATGAGGCAAAGTGGTGCCTCAGTAATCAGGTGGACTTCAGGGCACCACCTCTGAAAGCCATTGCTGACTTCCTCCTGCACTTATTTCAGGAGAAGAAGTTACAACCAAGCACTATTGATGGCTACAGATCCGCCATTGCTGACAAACTGGGCAATTCCACCATTAATGTCAGCAAAGATGAGAATCTCTCTCGTCTCCTGGATAGTTTCCATAGAGACAGACCTAAGGGCAGGAGGGGCATCCCCTCCTGGAACCTTTCACTGGTTTTACATCAGCTCACAAAGGCTCCCTTTGATTCCCTGAAAGAGGCCTCCTTGAAACATCTAACTTTCAAGACTGTTTTCTTGCTGGCTTTGGGTTCAGGTAAACGCAGGAGTGAGATCCATGCTTGGTTACATAAGAACATCAGACACCAGTCGGACTGGTCTAAGGTGTTTTTGTACCCCTCACCCAGTTCCCTATCCAAGAACCAGCTGGCTAAGGAAGGTCCAGATAGCGTGGCACCAGTGGTCATCCCAGCCCTGGCACCACCTCTGGATAGGTCACTCAAGGGTGACAGGTCCCTATGTCCAGTTAGAGCCCTGCGCTACTACTTGGACAGGACTGCAGACCTCAGGCAGAATAAAGAGTTAGTCTTTGTCTCCTTCAAGAAGGGTTTTGATAAAGACATCTCACCTGCCACCATCTCCTCATGGATCAAACAGATTGTGGTTCTGTGCTATGAGCTCTCTGACCAGGAGGCCCTCGCCTTACATCAGGTTAAAGCCCATGATGTTAGGGCCTTTGCTGCCTCTAAGGCTTTCCAATCAGGGATTTCCTTAGATCAGATCTTGTCAGCCTGCCACTGGAAATCTCACAACACCTTCACCTAATTCTATTTGAAGGATGTTGCCTGGGCTGACTCGGAGCTTTTCCACCTGGGACCTGTAGTGGCTGCCCAGCAGGTGCACCACCAGGCCCAGAAATGAGGGGATGTTGTATATATGTAAATATGTACATATTGTAAAAAAAAAAAAAAAAAAAAAAAAACTGTGACTTGCTTCCCTTGGGAAGTTTATTTCTTCTGGGACTGAACTCAGCCCCTCTCTCTCTATCTTTCCCTTCTCAACCAACTCTGGAAGGAAAGAAAAGGGGGGGGGCAACGTCGGTAGACTCCCGGTTAACCGGTGAGTTAGTGGCCGACCTTGACCTGTCAGGGTTCTCTGACCCTAGGTCAAATGGGCCTGTACAATTTTGTTTTGTTATGAGTTCACAGAAGTCCCTAGCTGCTTACCCGCCTACCAAGCGGTAGTTATTCAGCAATTGTCCATTGGATAGGATGTATTAACGCAATAAAATTGCAAATTTAATAAGTAAATTAAATTTTTATAAGTTAATACCCTATCCAATGGACAGGCAAGGCCCTCCCAACCGACCCCGCTACCAGCTTACTAGGGTTCTAAACCGTTTTAGACAACGAAAAAGATGAACTGACGTCACTCTGTCTGGACAGGAAGCAAGTATGATGCGCCACCTAGCGAATGCACACTACTGACCGGTCCTGCCAGTATTATATACAGGACGTCTTTTTCTGGCGTTTGGCGGGACCGGTCGCGCCGACCGGTAAAGCAATTGTCCATTGGATAGGGTATTAACTTATAAAAATTTAATTTACTTATTAAATTTGCAATTTTGTGGTTTATGGCAAAAATTAAAGAATTTTCCTTTTTTTTTACAAACAAGCAGAAAAATGATTATAATCGATCGCTAAGAATTACCAATTAATCGATTCTGATTTTTCAGACCGATTCCTAACACTATTAAATAGAGTGAAAAAAAGATGCAGATCCAGTTGAAAGTTATACAGAATGAGCAAAGAAAGGGCAGGTCAGCCGGTAGAATGCACACAGCCACTGATGAACTTCAGTACTTACTGAATTTGAAATAAGCTATTAGTCAGGCTATGGCCAAGATGATGAAACACCTATCTGACAATGGCCAACATCACCCTGGCTAGGACAGATGCTTATTTAGCTCACATTAAATCCAGCATTAACTAAATATCTTTTTCCTTCAAAAGGAAATTAAAAAAATTTATGTGGAACAAGAAACATTAAGCCTGAAAAATTCTCAGTAAGACCAATTAAAAAAAAGTGGAACTTTTGGAAACATATATTTGATGGAATTGACATGTAAAAACATTTGGATAAGATTATAACCAAATCATAGAGCCAAAACTCCATAAATCCTTTTGATATTAATGAACTATATAATCACTCTTTGATAATAAATCACACAAAATGTCTATGTTAATATGTAAGTTATTTTATATTTTGTTAAAACAAAGTTAAAAGAATTGTTTTCAATTATCATAAGTCATACTGCGTATATGACATTATTGTAAGACTCCGATGGGAGGTTGTCTACTCTCGCCCCCCGGATGTCATATGCGCAGTGGGAAAAAAGAGTGAATAAAAACAAGCATAAAAAAAAAAAAAAAAATCCAGCATTAAACCTGACAAGCTTTCTGCTCTCAGACAAGCACCTCTTGCACATGGTCACCCTCTTTCCTGACAGTTCACTAAAGAAGGTGGAAGAGGACATGGCTCAGTATGAGAATAAGGGACACTCTGGATCTTCCAGCCACAAGAAGAGTTGCTACCACCCTTATGAAAGGTCAGAGAAATCTTCTCATGAGAACAGCAAGTCTGGAAAAAACTATTGATTCCTGTGGCCTCAAACCTGATCAGCCAAGGGTCAGTTGTATAAATGACAATTACTTTATTACTCAAGTGTGTGCATGGTGACTGACTGGGAGCTTTAAAACCTTGGTAGGCATAAATGTATACTCACTTGTCACAGATCATGTACCTTTTGTTGTCAGGCATCCACAAAAGAAAAGTTTAAGTCTCGTCATTGTAAATCCAGTATGGCCATTATGATGTTTCCTGTGTAGATCAATTGAGTTTTGACCAAAATGTCACAAATGTCCCAGTTGCTGCTCCAGATCTACCTGTGGGGGCCAGATTGCACCAACTTTGTGAAACATTGGAGGCCCTGGAGCTTGTCATAAGAATCCTCAGAGAAGGCCACACTCTCCCCTTCTGGATCCGCTCAAACTTGACAAGGTCACTGACCATCATAAGTGTCTATGTAAATCCTCTCAGGGACAACTAACTGACAGAGGCATTACATGCTCTTATGCACAAAAATGCAGTAGAACTGGTCAGAACTCAGAAATTTCTAGGCTTCTTCAATCTACTATTCTGGTACCAAAGCCCAACAATCGAAGAGACCTGTCCTGGATCTCAGTACTCTGAACAAATTTCTAAGCACAGAGAAATTCAAAATGAAAACAACTAAGTTGAGTGACCTTTAGTTTGAAAATCTTGTTCGGGCTATATCTCAGAAACCGTAAGGTGTAGGAAGTTGATACTTGGTAGGGACATTGGTTAGGGGGTGTAGGTGTGCAATGTCATAGTATGACCTTGATTTGACCTTTGGACTAACCGTAGTGACCTTGAGTTTTAAAATCTTGTCCGGGCTATATCTCTGCAACCGTAAGGTGTAGGAAGTTGATACTTGGTAGGGACATTGGTTAGGGGGTGTAGGTGTGCAACATCATGGTGTGACCTTGATTGACCTTTGACCTTGGTGTTGTGACCTTGACCTCTAAAATTTTTATGGGCTATATCTTGGAAACCGTAAGGTATGGGAAGTTGATGCTTGGTAGGAACATTGGTTAGGGGGTGTAGGTGTGCAATATCATGGTGTGACCTTAGTTTGATCTTTAACCTTGCCGTAGTGACCTTGACCTATAAAATCTTTCCTGGGCTATATCTTGGAAACCGTGCAATGTCATAGTATGACCTTGATTTGACCTTTGGACTAACCGTAGTGACCTTGAGTTTTAAAATCTTGTCCGGGCTATATCTCTGCAACCGTAAGGTGTAGGAAGTTGATACTTGGTAGGGACATTGGTTAGGGGGTGTAGGTGTGCAACGTCATGGTGTGACCTTGATTGACCTTTGACCTTGGTGTTGTGACATAAAATTTTTATCGGCTATATCTTGGAAACCATAAGGTATAGGAAGTTGATGCTTGGTAGGAACATTGGTTAGGGGGTGTAGGTGTGCAATATCATGGTGTGACCTTAGTTTGATCTTTAACCTTGCTGTAGTGACCTTAACCTATAAAATCTTTCCTGGGCTATATCTTGGAAACCGTAAGGTGTAGGAAGTTGTTACTTGGCAGGGACATTGGTTTGGGGTTGTAGGTGTGCAATGTCATGGTACGACCATGATGTGACCTTGACGAGTGACCTTGACCTGTAAAATCTTGTCCGGGCTATATCTCGGAATCCCTAAGGTGTAGGAAGTTGATGCTTGGTAGAGACATTGGTTAGGGGGTGTAGGTGTGCAATGTCATGGTGTGACCTTGATTTGACCTTTAACCTTGCCGTAGTGAGCTATAAAATCTTGTTCGGGCTATATCTCGGTAACCATAAGGTGTAAGGTGTTACTTGGTAGGGACATTGGTTAAAGGGTGTAGATGTGCAATGTCATGGTGTGACCTTGAGTTGACCTTTGACCTTGCTGTAGTGACCCTGACCTATAAAATCTTGTCTGGGCTATATCTCGGAAACTGTAAGGTGTAGGAAGTTGATACTTGGTAGCGACATTGGTTGGGGGTTGTAGGTGTGCAAAGTCATGATGTGACCTTGATTTGATCTTTGATTTGATCATAGGCTGGCAAAAACCATCAGGCGACAGCTGGAAACGAATCTGGCGTAAAGATAAATCTGCCTATAATCGAGCTAGACTTCGAAGACAGATTGCCCGGTGCAATTCACTGGTCAACAAAGATAAGGCAAATTACTTCAGAAACCTGGTCAGAGAAAATGCTAACGACTCCAAGAAGCTATGGCAGGTCTTGCGTTCTGCACTGCACTCTAGTCCTGAAGCAGTACTCCCTTCTCATGAATCTAAGAAAGGTCTTGCTGACCGGTTTGTCACTTTCTTCAGTGACAAAATAGCTAAAATCAGAAACTCATTTTCCTCTAGTGACTCATTCACTCTGCCTCCTCCACCTGATGTACCCAATTTCAGCTGCTTTAAACAAGTTTCTCAAGAGGAAATTAGAAAAATTATCATGAAGTCACCCACTAAATCTTGTTTGTTAGACCCATGGCCTACATTTCTTCTTAAGGAATGTATTGATATTTTACTGCCCTCTATCACCAGGCTTGTTAACTGCTCATTGTCAGAAGGTGTTGTACCTGATGAGTTCAAGAAGGCTATTGTAACCCCATTGATTAAAAAGTCATCACTACCACCCAATGACTTAAAAAACTACAGACCTGTTTCTGGGTTGGGCTTCATATCCAAACTTGTTGAACGTGTTGTTGCTTCTCAATTGAATGACCATGTCAGTTTGAACGGACTAGAGAATGTCAGGCAATCTGCCTATAAACTGGGTCACTCAACTGAATCTGCATTGCTTTCAATTAAGAATGATGTTCATTTGGCTTTTGCTAAAGGTGAGGCTACTGCTGTCGTTCTCTTGGATCAATCAGCAGCGTTTGATACTATTGATCATGATACGCTACTTAATTCTCTTAGCTCCTGGTTTGGTGTGAGCGGGGTTGTCCTCGATTGGTTTAAGTCTTATCTCTCAGACCGTGTTCAGTGCATTAAGATTGGGTCAATTTTTTCTGATGCCAAAAAGTTGTTGTATGGTGTGCCTCAAGGGTCTGTCCTGGGGCCAATCCTTTTTTCACTCTATACTACTCCACTGAGTAAAGTCATACGGAATCATCCTGGTATTAGTTTCCAGTTCTACGCTGATGACACACAATTGTATGTACATCTCACACATAAAAATGTTGCCTCGGCCCTTGATAAGCTGTCACACTGCATTGAAGACATAAAGAGATGGCTCTCTACAAATAAGCTCAAGCTAAATCCTGATAAGACCGAATTCATTGTGTTTGGCTCAAAGTCTCAGCGCGAAAAACTTAATCAGTCCTTCCCAGTCAACATACTTGGTAATCTTATATCACCAATAGATGCAGTTAGGAACCTTGGTGTCTGGTTTGATTCAGATTTCTCATTCTCTTGCCATGTTATGAAGGTCTGCAAGGCATGTTTTGCTCATGTCCGGGATCTTAAGCGACTCCGAGGACATCTGACACATGAAGCGGCTCTTATGGCTGCCAATGCTCTGGTCGGAAGTCAACTTGATTACTGTAAATCTCTGTTCAGAATAGCCTTGCCAGAATTGTTGCCAACACCACCAAGTACTCACACATCACTCCAGTTAGAAAAGCACTACATTGGTTGCCGATTAAGTACCGTTCTATCTTTAAAACTGCCATGCTGGTATATAAGTTCCTACACAGTGGTAACCCCAAATACTTTGAACCCTTCCTGATTCCCAGACATAGTGCATACAACACACGTCGAAGTAAATCTGATGGCATATTTCTTGAGGTTCCCCACTTTGCTTCAGTTTTCAAGTCTTGAAAACATTTTGGACTCAGTTTTGCGTATGACGCACCTATGATTTGGAATGACCTTCCTGATGAGGTCCGCTCTGCAAACTCACTTGCCTCTTTCAGGTCAAAGTTGAAGTCATACCTCTTTGGAAAAGCATACCCACCCTAAATTTCCAATCTCCTGCTTTCTCCGCAGTGCTGACCCCGCAATGTCTCTGGTTTTTGAATATTGAACAATGTTCTTGTGTGATGCGCCTTAGAATCTGTCTTTTGACAGAGATTAAGCGCTATAAAAGTGCTATTAGAATTAGAATTAGAATAGTGACCATGAGTTTTAAATCTTGTCTTGGTTATTTCTTTGATTCCATAAGGTGTAGAAGGTTGATAGGGGCATTGGTTAGGGGGTGTATGTGTGCATCATGGTGTGACCTTTAACTTTGGCTCTGCCAAACTATGT
Source organism: Sabellastarte sp. h YS-2021 (assembly GCA_964017235.1). Classification (NCBI taxonomy): domain Eukaryota; kingdom Metazoa; phylum Annelida; class Polychaeta; order Sabellida; family Sabellidae; genus Sabellastarte; species Sabellastarte sp. h YS-2021. The sequence goes on from OZ024936.1 coordinate 39,791,745, forward strand.
TCACCTGCCATATTTGAGACATCTTTCTCTTTTTACAAAGGTATATGGATTGCTGCAGCTGATTATGATATGCTCTGAAAGTATCCCGATCTGTGTACTGTTTCACAACTTCTGTATCTCATGGTGTTGAAAACTATTTCCCCAGGATGTGGGGTACGGGCATCTCTGATGCTATTTTCTTCTTTCAGTTCTACCCTGAACTCAAAACACACAGTCAGCTGACACAGAGCCCATTCAAAGGCTCCGATTGCTTGTTTATTTTTCCATAGAGTATACTGAAAATAACTTGAGAAATTTCATTCCAATTTTGCATGTATATGTAACTGGTCATGTAAGTGCCATACTTGTAGGATGAAATTCAGATTTGGCATATGGATGTTGCCAGTCATTGATATGTGCCCTATTTAAAGATGACCTTAAACTCCCACTAATAACACGTTTATATTGAATTTAACTTTTGCAGTTTGTGGGCAATAGCTTAAAAATGGCTTCACAGATTCAAATCAAATTTGGTATGTGGGTGTAACTGGTCTTCAAGGTGTGGCCTTTTTAAGGTGACCTTAGACTCGTAGTGTAACATAATTATATTGAATTTTAATTTTTTAATTTCTGGAGAGTATTTCAAAACTGTATGACAGATTTAAATTAAATTTGGTATGTTGTGTGTCTAGTCCTGAAGGTGTGCCCTATTTCAGCATGACCTTAAACTCCTATGTGTAAAAGAATTTTACTGACCTCAAGTTTTTCTAAGTATCCACAAAGTATACCAAAAATGGCAAGACATATTTGATCTATATTTTGCAGGTACAACTGATGTTACAGAAATGATCTACAACTACATTGAAATGACCTTAAACTCCCAGTAATGGCATAATTAAGCGTCCCTTGCGGGACGCTTGTTTGTGTATGGGAGACCTTCAGGCTCCGCCGGCTCCGCATTTTGTTTTCCTTACAACTCTGTGACCGTTAGGCGGATTCTTTTCAAATTTGGCAGGTTTAGGCAGTAGCCTTGGGGAATTTTTTTGAATATGCTGCAGTGACATTTCAACCAATCAGAGAGGTCACATGACCAAAAATGTCTTTTTTCGATGGGAAAGCTTGTCCGGATGATAACTTGAAAGAAATTTTATCAATTCACCTGAAACATGGCAAATACATTCATTCTATTAAAATCTGGAAATCATTAGATTTTGGCATTGATTGGTTAAGAAATGGCCGAGTAATTAATGATTAATTAATCATTATTAATTTTCCAAATAAGGAAAATGCTTATATCTCGAAAACCGTGCTAGATAGAGCGATTTTGACGAAATTTTTGACCCAAAGGGTATCTCTGCAGAGTAGTTATCCCAATTTTCAAAAAATTTTTGTCTCGCCAAAAATGGCGGCCATTTTGAATTTTCGAATTTTTCGCAAAATTGCAAAACATAAAAATGCTTATATCTCGAAAACCGTGCTACATAGAACGATTTCGACGAAATTTTTGATCTTCAGGATATCTCTGCAGAGCAGCTATCCCAAAGAGCTTTCACTCGGTGAAGTTTCAGACCCGTAGCTAATTATTCACCTACTCAAAATGAGTAAATGCTAATTATCTCTAAAACTATTGCGGATACCCAATTTTTATCAAATAACTCATTCATGTACTTTTAGGAGAGCTTTCACCTGGTGAAGTTTCAGACCCGTAGATAATTACTCACCTACTCAAAATGAGTAAATGCGAATTATCTCTTAAAAGTATTGCAGATAGCCAATTTTTCTCAGATAACTCATTCATCTACCTTTGGAAGAGCTTTCACATGGTGAAGTTTCAGACCCATAGCTAATTACTCACCTACTCAAAATGAGTAAATGCGAATTATCTCTAGAAGTATTGCAGATAGCCAATTTCTCTCAAATAACTCATTCATCTACTTTTGGGAGAGCTTTCACATGGTGAAGTTTCAGACCCGTAGATATTTACTCACCTACTCAAAATGAGTAAATGCAAATTATCTCATAAAAGTATTGCAGATAGCCAATTTTTCTCAAATAAATCATTCACCTACTTTTGGGAGAGCTTTCACTTGGTGAAATTTCAGACCCATAGCTAATTACTCACCTACTCAAAATGAGTAAATGCGAATTATCTCTAAAAGTATTGCAGATAGCCAATTTTTCTCAAATAACTCATTCACCTACTTTTGGGAGAGCTTTCACTTGGTGAGGTTTCAGACCCATAGCTAATTGTTCACCTACTCAAAATGAGTAAATGCGAATTATCTCTAAAGGTATTGCGGATACCCAATCTTTATCAAATAACTCATTCATCTACTTTTGGAAGAGCTTTCACACACGAAAATGAAAAATTGTGAATATCTCGGAAAAGCTATTTCTTCTCCTTTAATGCTCGACGAGAGATACACACCGCGGCAGTGGTCTTGTCAAAAATTTTTGTCTCCCCAAAAATGGTGGCCATTTTGAATTTTCAAAGTTTTTGCAAAACACAAAAATGCTTATATCTCGAAAACCGTGCTAGATGGAGCGAACTCAACAAAATTTTTGACCTGCTGGTTATCTCTGCAGAGTAGCCATGCCAATTTTCAAAATATTTTTGTCTCACCAAATATAGCGGACATTTTGAATTTTCGAATTTTTTGCAAAACACAAAAATGCTTATATCTTGAAAACCGTGCTAGATAGAGCAGACTGCGCTGACTTTGGTTGCCACAACAGTATAAGGCTAGAAACGAAGCATTTTCTCAATACTTTAGCACTCACCTTTATATCCTTTTCGGGACGCTTTGTTTTTGCTATGCAAAAACATTATCTTTTTTTTTTGCGAGCGATCCTCTAGTTATAATTACTTTTCTTGTAAAATTATGAATAATATCTTAAATTATGTGCAATAGATTTTAAGCATATTTAAATTTTGGATATAGCTAACCTTGAACAGAGTCTGCATCGTTAACATGAATTTAAACTCCTAACATTTGCATTGAGTTGCATTCAGTTTAAGGTTAGGACAAACTTTTATATTTTTAAATATTAAAGTGGTAGTTTGGAGTTTTTATTTAAATTAAGATTATACCTATATCTGGAACAAAACAAGATCTTTATTGTAATGTTACCATAAAGACCTAATAGTTAAAGTAATGAGTTTAAGGTTACAACTTATTCTGACTTTGGTTGCCACAACAGTATAAGGCTAGAAACGAAGCATTTTCTTGATACTTTAGCACTCACCTTTATATCCTTTTCGGGACGCTTTGTTTTTGCTATGCAAAAACATTATCTTTTTTTTTGCGAGCGATCCTCTAGTTATAATTACTTTTCTTGTAAAATTATGAATAATATCTTAAATTATGTGCAATAGATTTTAAGCATATTTAAATTTTGGATATAACTAACCTTGAACAGAGTCTGCATCGTTAACATGAATTTAAACTCCTAACATTTGCATTGAGTTGCATTCAGCTTAAGGTTAGGACAAACTTTTATATTTTTAAATATTAAAGTGGTAGTTTGGAGTTTTTATTTAAATTAAGATTATACCTATATCTGGAACAAAACAAGATCTTTATTGTAATGTTACCATAAAGACCTAATAGTTAAAGTAATGAGTTTAAGGTTACAACTTATTTTAATAACAATATCCATCCTGCTAGGCATGGGTTTTATTTTGCCTTTCCATCTGAATCAACCTTCATTACTGCTCATTTACAGGTACAGTTTTTTACGTGTCTCAGCTAAATTTGGTGTGAAGGTTTAATGGTATAATGGTTTGTATGTGATTGCATTTTTGGCAATATCTGGCAACACTTTTCCTTTTTCTTGTTTGTGAGTTTTAGCATATGTTGTGAGTGGATTAATTTTTTTGCAAGGGGAACTAGAAGAGTAGTGCTTAAGCCTTTTGGCAACTTTTTAGTAACAATTGTTGCTACAGCAACACTTTTTCTGTATTGTTTTTGAACTTGTGATTTTGTGGGTACCTTACATTCAAAACCTGTGCACAGATATTAACCAAGTTGTCAGGATAATGTTTGTTGCAAAGGGAATTGCCATGGCAACACTTTCTTTCTGTTTCATGGAGTTATAAATATTTATATGGGTTCATTGCATTATACCACTCCACATACTAGAGCTGATTAGCTTTTCGGCAATACCTGCCAACATGTATTGCCATGGCAACACTTTTTCTGTTTCATGGACTTAGGAATACTTTTATGGGTTCTTTGCATTCCATAACGCTGCATGGACTGGAGCTGATTAGCTTTTCGGCAATACCTGGCAGCACTTTTTATTGCGTTAATACATCCTATCCAATGGACAATCCGGTCGGCGCAGACCGGCCCACCAAACAACAGAAAAAGTTGCCTTATATGTGTCCATTATGAATACACAAGCTCTATGACAATCATTCAGTTTGTGCTTGCTGTAGAGACAAGAAGAAAGGTTCTGATCCCTGTGTTAAAGAAAAAGTTTGTCCTCATTGTGATATACTCACAGAAGAACAGAAGATTAAACTGGCCACGCCAGCTTATCAGAAGAAGAAGGAGAAACAAGAATTGAAAAATCTTATAGAAGAGTCGAGTAGCACCCTAGTAGACCCGTCCCTTGTCTCTGTTATAGGGGTAGCGAAAGACAGTGGGGTTAAAAGCTCAGAAGAGGCGAGTACCACCCCTGCGGGTGCGAAAGCTAAGAAGATGGATAAGAGCTTGGAAGTGGTGAGTAGCACCCCTGAGGTTGCGAAAGCCAAGAAGTCACAGAAAACCCCAGACAGTAAAGTGGCCAAGGAAAGAGCAGCAAGAAACGGCACTCTTCACCAGTTAGATCTTCAACAGTGACCACTGATAGTAAGCTGGAAGCCATGGATCTTAAGTGGTCGGAGAGATTCAGTAGATTAGAAGCCATGCTTCATTCAGTCAGCCTGAACCGTCCTTCCAGCCGGTTAAGATCACTCCAGTGAAGCCCCCACCAGCTGGTGCCGTGGATAATACAGAACCCTTTTTTGCACCGACCAGATCTACCGACCATCCGACTTCATCTCAGCAACAGTCTTCAGACTGACCTCAGTTGGTAGACCGACCGGCCTTGTACCGACCAGTCTTCTGCCGACTCAGTGATTAAACCCTCGGCCTCCACGTCTGGTGTAGAACCGACCTACCGAGCTTCAGATTCGGATATGGACACTGACTCTGTTACTGATACCGAATCTCTGCCGCGTGTTATGGGCAATACTGAGGAGGGTGAACTCTCTGATATCTAACAGGGCGTATCTCTCACTGATGCAGAACAGGCATTGTCTGAAGAACAAAATTATAAAAAAACCATGTGCGCAATAAGGTCTTACATGGGCTGGTCGCATATATACCAGATGTGTATTCAGCCTTAAAAGAATTTCAGGACCTCTGTTCAGACAAGATAGTTCTTGTAGCAACCGACAACACCACCGTGGTGTCACACATAAACAAGGAAGGAGGCATGAGGGCGGGCCCACTTTGTGCCCTGTTATGGAGAATTTTGACCTGGTGTACCAGAAAACAAGTGACTCTCAAAGCCCGACACATTCCAGGCCGGCTGAATGTGGTAGCAGACAAGCTATCCAGGCTAGGCCAGACCATCCAAACGGAGTGGTCTCTCCTTCCAGAGGTCTTCCAGACAATATGCAGCAGGTGGCACCGGCCCCAGATAGACCTATTTGCCACGAGGTTCAACAACAAGTTGCCTCTGTTTGTGTCACCGGTACCAGATCCCCTGGTCTCAGCAGTGGATGCACTCAGCCAGCCATGGGAGAATCTGGATGCATATGCCTTCCCACCAGCAGCCATCTTGGGCAAAGTAGTAGAGAAGTTGCAGGGCTCCCCATGCAAGAGAATCATTCTGATTGCTCCGGGGTGGCCCAACATGCCTTGGTTCCGGGACCTAGTGGCCATGTCCAGCCAAATCCCACTGAGCTTGCCCATTCTGCCCAACCTGTTGACACAGCCCTTCAAAAATCTAAATCTCCATGCATGGCTCCTAGATCCTCAGCAATCAAGGAGCAGGGCTTCTCTGAGGTAGTGGCAGCAAGAATTGAGGCTCCTCAAAGAGGATCAACCAGATCAGTCTATGAGGCAAAGTTAACCATTTTTACAAAGTGGTGCCTCAGCAATCAGGTGGACTTCAGGGCACCCCCTATAAAGTCAGTTGCTGACTTCCTTATGTACCTTTTTGAGGACAGGAAGTTGCAACCCAGTGCCATTGATGGTTACAGGTCAGCCATTGCTGATAAGTTGGGAAACTCACCCATTAATATCAGCAAAGAAAAAATCATACTCGTCTCCTGGATAGTTTCCACAGAGGCAGACCCAAAGGCCGGATGGGAATTCCTTCCTTGAATCTTTCCCTGGTTTTACACCAGTTGACAAAGGCTCCATTTGAACCAATTAAAGAGGCCTCTTTGAAGGATTTGACCTTCAAGACAGTTTTCCTCTTGGCCCTTGGGTCGGGCAAACGTAGAAGTGAGATACATGCTTGGTCAAAGGTGACCCTGAACCCATCACCCAGCTTTCTTTCCAAGAATCAGCTGGCCAAGGTGGGTCCAGACAGTGTGGCCCCAGTGGTTATACCAGCCCTGGCCCCAACTCTGGATAGATCCCTCAAGTCTGACAGGTCCCTCTGTCCAGTCAGAGCGTTGCGCTACTATTTGGACAGGACCTCGGACCTCAGGCAGAATAAGGAGTTGGTTTTTGTCTCCTTTAAGAAAGGTTTCGACAAAGACATCTCACCTGCCACCATCTCCTTTAGGATCAAACAAACTGTGATCCTATGTTATGAGCTTTCTGACAGGGAGGCCCACACCTTGCATTAGGTTAAAGTCCATGATGTCAGGGCCTTTGCTGCTTCTAGGACCTTCTAGTCGGGAATCTCCTTAGATCAAATCCTATCAGCCTGCCACTGGAAGTCACATAACACCTTCACGCAATTTTATTTGAAGGATGTGGCTTGGGCTGATTCAGAGCTCTATCACCTGGGACCTGTAGTGGTTGCTCAGCAGATCCACCAGTAGTCCAGAACATAGAGGAGATTTGTACATATGTAAATAGTTGTGCATATAGGGGAGGCACAATGGTGGGGTGTTAAACCACTGTCCAGTTACTACTGACACAACCTATTCATGAGTAATCCTATAGACAAATAAAAACAAACACCCCACTTCATTGAAACCTGTTAGCAAAGACAATAACTTAAAAGAACATAAACTGATGTTGACTGTGTAACATGTTTATAATACACAGAGCATTTAAAAACACACTGTTTAGAAAAAGTAAAGTTTTCCACTGTTTATGTACCTTAAAGTTTGTTTTTTGCATACAGATTGTATTTAAATACTGGCATAGAAAACTTTCTGAAAACTTCAGTGCATAAAATTTGAAAAAAAAAAAAAATGTATATACTATATAGATTATATGTAAACTTAGGTTCAATATTAAAGTATTTTAAAGAATAGTTATATTTATTATAATGATAAATTAAGATATTATGGATATCGCATCTAGGTATAATGAGCTGCTATATCATGAATTTAAAGTACATTGGGATTTTTTGGAAAGAAGGGTGGTTGCTCTTCACAGGTTCAGAGCTCCTGTGGGACATAAAAAGGGTGGTTGCTGGTTGCAGGTAGCAGGTGGTTGCTCTTCGTAGGTTCAAATTAATGTAAAATGCCTTGGTGGTTCTCCATGGTGGTTGCTCCTTGCAGGTGGTTGCTTGAGCAGGTTGGACCAGGTTGTATACATATTTATTGTATTGTATATATTGTATGTATATTTAAGTAAAAAAAAACAAAAAAAACTGACGTGCTTCCTTCGGGAGGTTTATTTCTGCTATGGGACTGAACTCATCCCCGGGTAACTGGCTGCTGATAACCGATCATGGCCTAAAGGGTCTTCTGACATCAAGGTCATACACAGGCCTAAAGAGAATGTTGTTAGTTTTTATTTATGAGTTCAACTTAGTCCCTAGTAACTTACCGGCTGACCAAGCGGTAGTTATTCAGCAATTGTCCATTGGATAGGATGTATTAACGCAATAAAAATTTAATTTACTTATTAAATTTGCAATCTTTTTCTGTTTCTTGGACTTAAAAATCCTTTTTGGGGTTGTTTGCATTCCAGACCCCTACATGGATTGTAGCTGATAAGCTTTTCAACGATACTTGGCAACAAGTGTTTCCCTAGCAACACTTTTTTCTGTTTCTTGGACTTGTAAATATTTTTATGGGTTCTGCTTATTATAACTTCTGCTCCGATCGCCTAAGATCACATCAAACTATCTTACAACATTTCATCTCCCCACTAATATATTAAAGGCATACAGTCCCTACAAAACTTTTGGGCTATTATTTTAGAATGTACAGTAAACCATTTAAATACTTTGAAAAGGATCAATGTTATCATTATGAGAAGATTGACCCCCAAAAATTGAAAGATTTATAATAATTGTGAATCCCACAAAAAGGGTGCTACAAAATATACCCAATGAGTGGCGTGAGAGATGGCCTGTCTAGGGATTTGTTGCTGTGGAGTCTATTTGGTGTGGAATCTAGTTGGAATATGTATTTCTGTGTATCATCTTAAATTTATGTAACACCATAGAAGAACACAATTCTTTAATTTTTATTGTTGGCTCTTTTGAAGACCCAGTGCTGATAGACACAGGGATGAGCATTGCGCGGGTGCAGTGGAACCATACAGGCTCAGTGATGGCAGTGGCGGGCACTCAGAGGGCTGCTGGCCAGGACAAGGATGTGAATGTAGTGCAGTTCTACACACCGTTTGGAGAGGTATGTACCTATATTCTCACTCAGAGTCACAAGAAACACTACAGCTGCACTTCAATAGCAGAACTTCACCTTGTTACACAAAGTAAACTGTTATGAAGAAAGTCATTGTGACTGTGTGCTTTTGTTTTAGCATCTCAGAACACTGAAGGTCCCAGGCAAACAGATACACTCTTGTTCATGGGAAGGAACTGGACTTCGGATTTCCCTTGCAGTGGATTCATTCATATATTTTGCTAACATCAGACCAGATTACAAGGTAAATTTCAAGACTGTATGGATTTTGAGTAGTGTACGTTACATATTGTGACAGAGAAGTCATATTAGAAGTTAAATACTGTCTCCATGTTCTAGGCAGGAAATGTAAAGGTATGTTTGATCATTCTGGGGATGTTTCACTATTGTTATCTTTTTTAAATGTATGTCTCAAAATGTACAATTTTTACCCCACAGCCCTTAAGATCTGTCGGGGTATTGTTTTCACCCATAGTGTCTGGATGGGCAGATGGATAGCGAGAAAAAGTTTGTCTGGGCTGTATCTCAGAAACTGTAAGGTGTAGGAAGTTGATACTTAGTAGTGACATTGTTTGGGGGGTGTAGGTGTACAATGCCATGGTGTGACCTTGATTTGACCTTTGACCTTGCCGTAGTGACCTTGAGTTTGAAAATCTTGTCTGGGCTATATCTCGGAAACTGTAAGGTGCGGGAAGATGATACTTGGTAGGGACATTTGTAGGGGGACTAGGTGTGCAACATCATGGTGTGACCTGCTTTGAACTTTGACCTTGCCATAGTGACCTTGACCTATAATATCTTGTCTAGGCTATATCTTGGAAACTGTAAGGTGTAGGAAGTTGATACTTTGTAGGGACATTGGTTAGGGGTGTAGGTTGTAGGTGTGCAGCGTCATGGTGTGACCTTGATTTGACCTTTGACCTTGCTGTAGTGACCTTGCCCTATAAAATCTTTTTCAGGCTATATCTCGGAAACCATAAGGTGTAGGAAGTTGATATTTGGTAGGGACATTGGTCGGGGGCTATAGGTGTGCAACGTCAGGCTGTGACCTGGATTTGACCTTTAATGTTGCATATCTGATGCTATTTTATCTCTCTTATATCTCTCATATCGTTTTACTTGAATCTTGATTGTTGCACCTTTGGGTGTCTTTTGATATAGATTAAGCACTGTTAAAGTCATATTAGAATTCATTAAGGGTTTTACTTTTGCAACTTCCCATTGTAACAGATGGTATTGCATCAAGTGAGTCACAGGTTTTGCCCCAACTCCACATATAAGCATATATTGTCACATTTGTATGTATGGGTAACATTCAAAACATTCAAACCATAATTCAACCATACATAATTGTGATATTTTCATTGATATTCTCCAGTTAAAAAATTTTACAGCTTACTGTTTGTTGTTAAGTTTACTGAATTATCTTGTTTTAATACTTAATCTTTACATGCAGTGCTCTGAAAGTATCCCAATCTGTGTACTGTTTCACTACTTTTATATCTCATGGTGTTGAAAAATATTTCCCCAGGCTGTGGGGTACGGGCATCTCTGATGCTATTGTCACTACTTCTATATCTCATGGTGTTGAAAAATATTTCTCCAGGCATAATTGGTGTTTTCAAATGTTTGGGAATAATTTTGGCTAATTTTCAGTATTATAAATGGTCAGACCTTACTTCCTATTTGAGAAACTTCTAAATAATGTGCCAATATGGATTATTGTATCATCAGATGAAAGCTTGGGTACCTTCAGTACCATGATCTTTGACATTTAATGTCAGGTACAATAACTGAAACATATTTACGGCAACTTATTGTTTCTATGATTTGGTTTGATGTAGGCCCTTTAGGTCATAACTCTGAGAGTGTGTAGCCTAATTTACCTTGTCTGTATCCTTTTAAAACTGATTGTCCATTAAAAATTGATTTTTTTTTAACAAACTTGGTTTTTGTTTCAGTGGGGATACTTCTCTAACACTGTTGTATATGCATTCACCAAACCAGACCGTCTGGAGCACTGTATCGTGTTTTGGGACACAAGGACAAATGAGGTAATGAGTTTCTTTGCCTGGTTATCATAACATGAACAGTATGTGTTGTATACTGAACATATGTTATCCACATTGAACTCTGATTGAAGTAAGTAAGTAAGGTTAAAATTTAAAGTGCTAGAACACCTTGGCTTGGTGTTATGCAGCACCATTAAAATTGATAAATACATTGACTAAACAATATATACTACATGAACAAATATACAAATAAAACATCTGACTAGATACACATAGACATTAAGCAAAACAATATATTATAATAAAACACATGACAAGAAAAGGACTAGAGAAAGGATAAATACAGACTAGCAATACTTTAACTAAACAATAAGAATAACATGATCAAATATACAAAAAAACTCATGACTAGATATACAGATTAAAATTGACCTAAATATACAACAAAGGGTACAGGAATACTAAAACAGGTACAAAACCATAAATAGAATATAAATCTCAAAAAAAGTAAAATAAAACAAAACATCAATAAAATCAAGTCAAGGTAAGAATTGAACTGTGATATCCACATCTCCATTTAGTCGCCTCTTACGACACGCAGGAGGACACGTTGGGCCTATTCTACTTCCCCGGACCCACAGGGGGATGAACTCTGATTGAACAGAGAACAGAATAAATGGCAGTTTCTTTGGAATGTTTGACAAAGCAGCTGAATATTGCTTCCACAAGAGATTGCACATGTTAATATCAGCCAGTCTAGATACTTATGAATATTTGAACAAAGGGCCTACTGTTATTGTAGTTACTGCAAACTAATTTTGTTGTAGAAAGGTTATAATTTTAATTGTTACTGACACAATTTTTGAGGGTTTTGTGTTGGCTGGTGGACCTGATGGTAAAAATTGGGGTAGTTTCGAGTAGTGTTAATTATTTTTTTAACAAATAATCTTTCTTTGTCTTTGCAATTCTTCTATAATTTAAAACAGGCTATTTAAATGAATTTATTTGGTTGACACCCACACCAATATTTACTTTAAAAACTTAAAAGAAACCATGGAAATTCTGCTAATAAGATCCAATTGGACCAGCATTCAAGAAAAAACCTCCCAAATTTCAGAAATCATGGGTTACATTATGGAAAAGAAGTGAATGGAAAATATATTTTTTTTTTTGTTCAACATGATCTTTTTATTGCGTTAATACATCCTATCCAATGGACGATATGCTAAACCGGTCGGCGCAGACCGGCCCGCCAAACGCCAGAAAAAGACGTCCTGTGTTTCCACCGGCTGGCCGGTCCTAGTACTGTGCACTCGCAAGGTGGCGCATCATACTTCCTTCCTGTCTAGACAGCGTGACGTCATAGCATCTTTTTCGTTTGGCGCGTGTACTGTGCAGACGTGTTTTCAACAATCTACAGATAATTTAAGGAAAAGTGTGGATTATGACGGATTTTCTACCTTATTTACAAATAATTTATTGTAGAAGTGTTACCTACATATCGAGCATGGATATATACATCAAGAAATCTGCTGGAAACGCTCCCTAGCTGACTCAATTTAGTGTTGATGATAGGGCAGTAAGACGAGAATATGAATTATGAAGGCAGCCATTTTGCTAGTTTCCTCCCATTCAACCATTGTGTTGTTAGGGGCAGAGCGACAATATTAAAGGAAATAATGGATATACTACTTATAGGTATTTTTATCCATGTCTTTTGTTTGAATGTACCTTCGGTAACCATAGAAACGTCTTTTCTAAAAAGTACTACAAATAGGAATCACGGACAACTTCAGTCTACGCAGTTTTGAACGCTGTAAAAAAGGAATCCCCCTGAAGGTGCATTCTTCAGAGCGCACTGGTACCGACTTCTCTGCTGTAAGGCATCAGTCACACCAGCCAGCTCGAGTATTTAGTGTTTTTTCATCAGAAGCATGAAATGAATTCTTAAGATTTCTTCAGAGCACACTGGTACCGACTTCTCTGCTGTAAAGCATCAGTCACACCAGCCTAGCTCGAGTATTTGGTGTTTTTCCTCAGAACTTCATATCTACGACATAGAAGGAATTTCATCGTCAGTCACTCTCAGTCCCACCCTTGTGGAGCTGGCACGTGTGTCGGTAATAAGGGCAGTGGATGGCCAGGACACTGGTTTGAGTGCACAGCCCGCTGAGGAGAACGACTTCAGACCGGCACCGACCAGGACTTCATCTTTAGAGCGTCAGCCGACCGACCAGCTCAAAAGAACGCGACCTCTGACGTCATATTCTACACAAAGCTGGTTACGTGATTCACCGACCAGTTTTACGAAGCTGATCACGTGATTCACCGAACAAGAAGGTCTGAAGTGCATTCTTTCTGCTCACGTCTACTGTCTTTCCTTCAGTAACTAGTTACAGAGTGTGCCGACCGGGTACCGGCTACACAGCCTTGTACAGTTGCTTCACCAACTGATTACAGTGTACCGACCGGCTACACAGCCCTGTACAGTTGCTTTAACAACTGGTTACAGTGTACCAACAGGGTACCGGCTACACAGCCTTGTACACTTACTTTAACAACTGGTTACAGAGTGTACCGACCGGCTAAACAGACTTGTACAGTCTTTTCAACAACTGGTTAGTGTACCCACTGGGTACCGGCTACACAGCTTGCATTGAACAGCTTGCTTTATATTAGCCGGTTACAGAACCTTCCTGCCTCTAGCTGGCCACTCCTCATCAGCAGCCTATTCACCGGCCTAAGACTGATGACGGGCCTAATAGTGTGTAGTTCCTGACAGGAAGTTTTTTCCTACACAGAAACTGCTTCAACCGGTTACAGAGCTCATCAACCGGTTACCGGCTATACAGTTTTCACTGAGCAGTTTTACTTCACACCAGGTAGTTACAGAGACTACCGACCTGCTATCAGGTGCAATTACTGTCTTGCTCCTTTTCAATACTGGTTACAGAGAACCGCAACCGACCAGTAGGCCCACCTGGGGATCACCTAGTTAGTAGACCAGTGACTAATTTCAGTGGCCAGCCTACCAGTTTACTGGTTACAGAGTATCACAGGCTAGAGATTTACTATAGCCCAAAATTGCTGGTTACAGAGTAAACAAACGGCTAAAAATTGCTGGTTACTGAGAAAACAAATGGTTTTTTTGAACAGCAAGAGAAAAGGTGGTCCACACTCAACAAGCTTTGATCGTGTCCGGTCAGGGGTCAGCCATCATACAAATGACAATAAATGTGAAGAGTTGTGTCAGCCCCACCAGACTGGACCATCGCAATAACAGATGGCTTTTTAACTGGCTTTCATTGTCACCAGGCCGGACTAGTGTCCAGAGGGACAGAAAATGTTTGTCAGACTACCAAATATCCCAAATGTGGCACACAGTCTGCCTGTAGGGTCCAGACTAAATCTGTTTTGGGAACTTGGGAAGCCTTGGGGGCTTGACCCTAGGTAGTACAAATGTTGAAGGAGGGCTACACTCTCCCTTTCTAGTCAAGACCAAACTTGACAGGGTCACCAAAAATCCAGCAGCTTATGGACAAGATGCAGTCGAGCCAGTTCAAAATCTCTGGGCTTCTTCAGCTGACCTTTCTTGGTTCCCAAAACCACACAGCCGTTGGAGACCTATTCTAGATCTGAACAAACCAAACTTTTCGGAGACCATCAGGACTTCCCTCCAACAAGTGGAGTGGGTTACCTCAATAGATTTCAAGGACGCCTACTTCCATATAGGAACAATCCAGGAAATACCTGAGATTTCACATACAAGGCTCTTCCATTCGGTTTGCCCACAGCACCCATGGAGTTCACTGTGATACCAAAGGAGGTGAAACTGATGGCTATACATAAGGGTTTAAGAATCCACCAGTACCTAGGGTGGTTGGGGAGAGCCAGATCCCACCAGGCTTGTCTCCAACATACACAGGAATTAGTAAAAGTGTGTCAGCAATTGGGTTGGCTGGTGAACTAAGCCCAAACAAGACTTCGATTTGTAGGCTACCAGTTCGACCTCAGGTCTGGTCGGGTCCGACTGACTCCGTACCAGTGGCAGAACCTTCAAGAGAAAATACTGAAACTGCTATCCCTACCGGCTTGCCCGGTCCGGGAATTCATGCCCTTGATAGGTTTGCTATCAGCTACAGAAAAGCAAGTTCATCTAGGCCGACTTCATATAAGACCCAGTCAGTGGCATCACTGGAAGGTACCAGAATCACTAGAAAAGGTGATCCCAATCACCAGGTCCCTGCATCCCCATTTACAATGGTGGCTGAAGGAAGACAATGTCCTTACAGGCCAACCATTACACCCAATATAACATGCTCTGCAAATATTTACAGACGCATCAAAAGAAGGGTGGGGCGGTCACTTAAACGAGCACACTACAAGAGGAACCTGGTCCCTTCTGGGAAGCAAGCTGCATATAAACTATCCAGAACTAAAAGCAGTCTTTCTGGCCTTAAAAGAGTTCCAAGACCTTTGCTCAAACAAGATAGTACTTGTAGCAACCGACAACACCACAGTAGTGTCATACATAAACAAGGAAGGAGGCATTAGGTCGGGCCCACTTTGTACCCTACTATGGAGAATCTTGACCTGGTGTACCAGGAAACAAGTGACTCTAAAGCCCGACACATTCCAGGCCGGCTGAACGTGGTAGCAGACAAGCTACCCAGGCTAGGCCAGACCATCCAGAGAGTGGTTTCTCCTTCCAGAGGTCTTCCACTCCATATGCAGCAGGTGGCACCAGCCCAAAATAGACTTATTTGCCACGAGGTTCAACAACAAGTTGCCTCTGTTTGTGTCACCGGTACCGGATCCCCTTGCCACAGCAGTGGATGCGCTCAGTCGGCCATGGTAGGATCTGAAAGCATACACCTTCCCACCATCAGTCATATTGGGCAAAGTGGTGAAGTTGCAAGACTCCCCATGCAAGAGAATCATTCTGATTGCTCCGGGGTGGCCCAACATGCCTTGGTTTTGGGATCTAGTGGCCATATCCAGCCAAATCCCACTGAGCCTGCCCAATCTGCCCAACCTGTTGACAGCCATTCAATCAGATCCCTCACAGAAATCTGACAAATCTTAATCTCCATGCAGGGCTCCTAGAGCCTCAGCAATCGAGGAGCAGGACTTGTCTGAGGCAGTGGCAGCAAGAATTGAGGCTCCTCAAAGGGGATCAATCAGATCAGTCTATGAGGCAAGTGGGCCATTTTTACAAAGTGATGTATCATTCATCAGGTGGACTTCGGGGCACCCCCTGTAAAGTCAGTTGCTGGCTTTCTTATGTACCTATTTCAGGACAGGAAGTTGCAGCCCAGCACCATTTATGGTTACAGGTCAGCCTTTGCTGATAGACTGGGAAATTCGCCCATCAATGTCAGTAAGGATGAAAATCTCACTCGTCTCCTGGATAGTTTCCACTGAGACAGACCCAAAGGCCAGAGGGGAATCCCCTCCTGGAACCTCTTCCTGGTTTTTGCACCAGCTGACAAGGTTCATTTTGAACCAATTAAAGAGGCCTCCTTGAAGCATTTGACCTTCAAGACAGTTTTCCTCTTGGCCCTGGGGTCGGGCAAGCGTAGAAGTGAGATACATGCTTGGCAAAACAGAAATATTAGACACCAATCCGACTGGTCAAAGGTGTCCCTGTACCCATCACCCAGCTTTCTCTCCAAGAATCAGCTGGCCAAAGAGGGTCCAGACAGTGTGGCCCCAGGGGTTATAGCAGCCCTGGCCCCAACTCTGGATAGATCCCTCAAGTCTGACAGGTCCCTCTGTCCAGTCAGAGCATTGCGCTACTATTTGGACAGGGCCTCAGGCAGAATAAGGAGGTGGTTTTTGTCTCCTTTAAGAAAGGTTTCGACAAAGACATCTCACCTGCCACTATCTCCTCTTGGATCAAGCAAACTGTGATCCTATGTTATGAGCTCTCTGACCAGGAGGCCCACACTTTACATCAGGTTAAAGCCCATGGTGTCAGGGCCTTTGCTGCTTCTAAGGTCTTCCAGTCGGGAGTCCCCTTAGATCAATCTTGTCAGTCTGCCACTGAAGTCACATAATACCTTCACACAGTTCTATCTGAAGGGTGTGGTGTGGGCTGATTCAGAGCCTTTTCAATTGGGCTTGGTAGTGGCTGCTCAGCAGATCCACAAGTAGCCCTTAGATTGAGGAGATTTGTATATTTATGTACATAGTGTAAATAGTTCTACATGTACATAATAATAAAAAAAAAAAAAAAAAATTAAGTGTGACATGCTTCCTTCGGGAGGTTAATTTGCATTCTGGGACTGAACTCATCCCTCTCTTCCCCTACCTCAGAGCAGGTCTGCAAAAAAGGGGGGGGGGCATGTCGGTATAGCCCTGGGTAATCGGCTTCTGGCAACCGACCATGGCCTTACAGGGTTTCCTGGCCTTAAGGTCAACCCAGGCCTGGGCCTATAGGTCTCCTGATGAAGTCAGCCTAGACTGTAGGCTAAAATTTTCTATCATTTGTGAGTTCACATAAGTCCCTAGTAACTTACCCGCCGACCAAGCGGTAGTTATTCAGCATATTGTCCATTGGATAGGATGTATTAACGCAATAAAATTGCAAATTTAATAAGTAAATTAAATTTTTATAAGTTAATACCCTATCCAATGGATACACAAGACCCTCCCACGACCCCGCTATCAGCTTACTAGGGGTCTAATAGGTTTAGACAACGAAAAAGATGCTATGACGTCACGCTGTCTAGACAGGAAGGATGTATGATGCGCCACCTTGCGAGTGCACAGTACTAGGACCGGCCAGCCGGTGGAAACACAGGACGTCCTTTTCTGGCGTTTGGCGGGCCGGTCTGCGCCGACCAGTTTAGCATATTGTCCATTGGATAGGGTATTAACTTATAAAAATTTAATTTACTTATTAAATTTGCAAAATTAGAGTTTTGTACTTTTTATGTCAACTAACTTGTCAGTCAGCTGACATTATGGCATCACTCTGCTGCATGGGTATACACGTCAGCATCCATATGAACAACTTCTCCTCCAAAACTTCAAGGCCCAGAAACATGCTATTTAAAAAAAAAAAAAACCTTATCTATTGAGGATGAACAATTGTTCAAGGCATGCAGATTTGTTCGTTCGTCTGTTCCCCAAAGCCATTACAAGTGAGGTACCCCCATCCAAAGTGTGAAAATTTCAAAACTTATCACAATTTTCTCTTTGACTATTGCAGGGATTTCTGTCTTATCTTGCATATATGTACTAGGCCACCAATAGATCCCCTGGTCTAAGTATCACGCTTGAATCTTTCTTACTTGAAATAATTGTTAATGCATTAAAATTCATAAAATCATTCACTAAATCACATGTAACTTGAAAAGTATTACATTTAGAGCATTTTGTTAAATATGTTTTTCACGTGTTGCCCATTGCATTACTAAGTAATTCCTGTACAAACTGTACATACTGCAAAAAGCAGTGAATATTTTTGCGGATCTGTACAGACAAACCCCCGAACACACTCTCCTACACTGCATTTAAGAATTGCCTCTAGTTGTGGGGGTGGGAAGGGGTGAGAGAGTGTGTTTGTGGGGGTATATGTGTGTGTCACTTAATTCAAACAAAGAGGTGAACATGTGTGTTACATGTATATGTCTTCTGTCTTGCTTATGTGTTGGGTAACTAATATAAGAAAATTAAAATAAATGGGATAGTTCACTTTCACTGAGCTTTATCAAACGTAGCTGTTCTTGCTGTTCTTTCAAATGTATACTGTTTTTTTTTGCTTTTTTCCCATTTCAGTTAGACATCTAAATTTAATAAATTTTAGTTCAAGTAGGAATCCTCTAAACATTGCTGAAGACTTAGAAGTATGTATAACTGAAATAAATTTTGGATACCCTGGGTAGTAAGGACTATTTTCTCTAGAAAAAAAATTCTGACAGTAGTCTTAAATTTTTATGGAATTGGATGAGCTATGACATAGTAAAATTGCATACCTGTAGCTAATTGTATAGCCGAGCAATAGTTACTTTCAGGTTTTCACTGTTGTGTTAATCAGCTCTAACTTGGAAATTATTGCATTTAGAAACTTTTGTTTAAATATGTCATTCACTTACTTTGGGTCAGCTATAACACAGTAAAATTGTGGACCTGTAGCTCATGGCATAGGTGAGCAATAGCTACTTTAAGGTTCTTAATGTTTAGTAAATCAGTTGAAACTTGAAATTTTTTTCCAGGCAGTATCTCGGAAACTGTAAGGTGTAGGAAGTTGATACTTGGCGGGGATATTGGTTGGGGGTGTAGGTGTGATTTCATGGTGTGACCTTGATTTGAACTTTGACCTTTGCCAGAGTGACCTCGACCTTTAAATATTGTCTAGGCTATATCTAAAGTAAGGTGCAGGAAGATGATACTTGGTAGGGACATTGGTTGGGGGCTGTAGGTGTGCAATGTCATGGTGTGACCTTGATTTGACCTTTGACATTACGGTAGTGACCTTGACATGTAAAATCTTATTTGTGCCATATCTCTGAAACCATAAGATGTAGGAAGTTGATACTTGTTAGGGATATTGGTTGGGGGTTGTGTGTGTGCAATGTCATGATGTGACCTTGATTTGACCTTTGACCTTGCCGTAGTGACCTGGACCTGTAAAATCTATCCAGGCTATATCTCGGAAACCGTATGGTGTAGGATGTTGATATTTGGTAGGGACATTGGTTAGAGGTTGTAGGTGTGCAACGTCATGGTGTGACCTTGATTCGACCTTTGACCTTGTTGTAGTGACCATAAGTTTTAAATCTGTTCCAGGCTGATTCTTGGATTCCTTAAGGTGTAGAAGGTTGAAACTTCATAGGACATTGGTTAGGGGGTGTAGGTGTGCATCATGGTGTGACCTTTAAGTTTGGCTCTGCCAAAGTTTGTTGACCTGCCATATTTAAGACATGTGACAAAGATATGTGGATTGCTGCCACGGATTATTATATGTACTTTTAAATAATTGTGCTATTTCCACTGACAGCTATTGTCCAATTAATAAATTTTACAGCTTCTAAAGTTTTAGTTTACTGATTAATGCTGTCATCTGGCTATTGAATTGTGATGGTCTTGTTTTGATACTTTATCTTTACATATACTTAAACATTATTTGGACCTTTATATAACTGACACTGCGCTGAATGTATCCTGATCTTTGTATTGTTTCACTACTTCTATTTCCCCAGGTTGGGGGTACAGGCATCTCCGATGCTATTTTTCACTTTTTCTGTCATATGCTATATTTGTTTCTTTTTAATATCTTCGTTACTTTACTACAAAACTTCTGCTGAGTCAGATGTAAAGTAACACAACCAAAAATAATTCAGGGGCATATGTCATTGGAAAAGGAATGTAGATAACAGTGGTTTTTCATATCTCATTACATTAAAGTCCATAAAACAAATTATTCAAAGTGGAGTG
Source organism: Sabellastarte sp. h YS-2021 (assembly GCA_964017235.1). Classification (NCBI taxonomy): domain Eukaryota; kingdom Metazoa; phylum Annelida; class Polychaeta; order Sabellida; family Sabellidae; genus Sabellastarte; species Sabellastarte sp. h YS-2021. The sequence goes on from OZ024936.1 coordinate 39,812,016, forward strand.
TCTTTTTTCCAAGTATTTCTGTTTATTTGTAGTTCTCAGAAATTCAACCGTATAAAATATTGTAGGGTTTCATGTTTTAATATGCACCTTGGATTCACATGTGCTGTACATTTGCAAAATTTTATAAATCTATTACCTTACTGTTAAATCTTCATTTTTATTGGGTTAATACATCTTACCCCATGAACAATTGCTATACTGGTCGATTGCTATACTGGTCTTCAAAGCTTGAAGAAAATTGAAGATATTGGTGAGTTTTTAACTTTAAAGTATTTAAAACTTATTTTTTTATGTCAGCTGACTTGTCAGTCAGCTGACATTATGGCATCACTCTGCGGCGTCCGCGTCTGTGTACGCGTCCGCGTCCGCGTGACAAACTTCTTCCAAAACTACAAGACCCAGAGACATGCTGTTTTTTTTAAAAGATACCTTAACTATCGAGGATGATAAATCGTAAAATTCATGCAGATCTGTCTGTTCGTCTGTTTGCCAGAGCCATTACAAGTGAGGTACCCCCACCCAAAGTGTGAAAATTTCAACACTTGATCACAATTTTCTCATTCACTATTGCGGGGATTTTTCTCATATCTTGCATAGATGTAATAGGCCACTAGTAGAGTACCTTGTGTGAATATAAGACCTGGATCTGTCTTAATTTTTTTTAAATTAATTTTTAAAATAATTTTTAATGCAATAAAATTCATGAAATCATGCGCTAAATCAATTATAACTTGAAAAGTATTGCATTTAGAGCATTTTATTAAAATATGTTATTCAGCTACTTTTTCCATAGCTACAACATGGTGAGTAACTTGGGTGTCTATCTCAATAGCTAAGTGAGTAATAGCTACTTTTGGACTTTTCAGTAACTTCCATCATGAGTAAAATCACTTGTAACTTGAAAACTATTGCATTTAGAGAATTTTGTGTAAGTATGTTATTCAGCTACTTTTGGGTCAGCTATAACATAGTAAAATTTCAGACCTGTAGCTCATGGCATAGCTGAGTAATAGCTACTTTTAGGTTATCACTGTAGCGTAAATCACTTATAACTTGAAAAGTATTGTATTTAGAGTATTTAGTTTCATATGTTATTCACCTACTTTTGGGTCAGCTATAACATAGTAAAATTTCAGACCTGTAGCTCATGGCATAGCTGAGTAATAGCTACTTTCAGGTTATCACTGTTGAGTAAATCACTTATAACTTGAAAACTATTGCATTTACAGTAATTTGTTTGTATATGTTATTCAGCTACTTTTGGGTCAGCTATAACATAGTAAATTTCAGACCTGTAGTTCATGGCATAGCTGAGTAATAGCTACTTTCAGGTTATCACTGTTGAGTAAATCACTTATAACTTGAAAACTATTGCATTTACAGTAATTTGTTTGTATATGTTATTCAGCTACTTTTGGGTCAGCTATAACATAGTAAAATTTCAGACCTGTAGCTCATGGCATAGCTGAGTAATAGCTACTTTCAGGTTATCACTGTTGAGTAAATCACTTATAACTTGAAAACTATTGCATTCACAGTAATTTGTTTGTATATGTTATTCAGCTACTTTTGGGCCAGCTATAACATAGTAAAATTTCAGACCTGTAGCTCATGGCATAGCTGAGTAATAGCTACTTTTAGGTTATCACTGTTGAGTAAATCACTTATAATTTGAAAAGTATTGTATTTAGAGAATTTAGTTTCATATGTTATTCACCTATTTTGGGGTCAGCTATACCATGGTAAAATTCCAGACCAATGGCTCATTGCGTAGCTGAGTAATAGCTACTTTGAGGTTCTTACTCAACACTAAATCATTTATAACTTGAAAAGTATTGCATTTAGAGCATTTTATTTAAATATGTTATTCAGCTACTTTTTCCATAGCTACAACATGGTGAGTAACTTGGGTGTCTATCTCAATAGCTAAGCGAGTAATAGCTACTTTTGGACTTTTCAGTAACTTCCATCATGAGTAAAATCACTTGTAACTTGAAAACTATTGCATTTAGAGAATTTTGTGTAAATATGTTATTCAGCTACTTTTGGGTCAGCTATAACATAGTAAAATTTCAGACCTGTAGCTCATGGCATAGCTGAGTAATAGCTACTTTTAGGTTATCACTGTTGAGTAAATCACTTATAACTTGAAAAGTATTGCATTTAGAGTATTTACTTTTATTGCGTTAATACAACTTACCTAGTGGACAGATGCATTTGTCCGGCGCCCTGCCGGTCACGCCAAACGTTAGAAAAAAACGTCCTGAGCTGGGCTCTGGCCGGGACCGGTAGTGTCCTGTTCACTCGCCAGGTGGCTGTACAGCCTACCTGCCGGTATACTGCGCATGCGTGCGCATGCGCTCTTCCTCTTTTTGTTTGGCGCGTGAGGATTTGAAACGCTTGAAGTTTTAAGAGAAACTATTTTAATTTTTTATGTGTTATACAAGTGAATACTTGGTAAATTTGTAGTGAGTTATTGTGTTCATATATCATGGCATCCCCTGGAGATAAAAAAGGACAGAGGCGAGGCGTTTGCAGTCATATTATGGCCTCCTTTGATTTGCACAAACGCTGTGCCAGATGCCGTGAGAAATGGCTTGGAGATGATGACTGTGTTGCTAAGAAATCTTGTTTTATTTGTGATGGTCTCACAGATTTACAAAAGGATATGCTTGCTACCCCTACTTATAAGAATCGCAAGGAAAAGAAGGATGGTGTTTTAGTATCTCCGGAGCAAGTGACTGTTATTGCTTCTGTTGAAGACAAAGAACCCGTTTTTCAGCCGTCTCCTTCGGCAGCTCAGTCTGCTGCGCATGCGCATCAAGAGGATGCAAGCACTAGTGCGTCTTTTGTTACCTCTGATCAACTCCAACAGATTTCGGATCAATGGGCTGAACAATTTGCCCGGTTTGAGGCATTACTCTCCAGGGGCAATGTGTTTTCTACCCCAAAATCGTCTGTACAGCATGTGCCTTCCCATGCTCCAATTTCAGACACTCCTTTTATTCCCCCTTCTGCCCGGCTCACCGGTCCGGTGGAGTTCCCGGCAGAAGGTGAGGTTGATAAACAACAGGTTGATACCACTGTTCAAAGAGATGTAAAGGAACAGAAGAAGTCACGCAAGTCCCGTAAAGACACTAAAGATGATAAACGTTCAAAGAAAAGACAAGTGTCTCCTTCCCCGGATGTTGGGGCTCTTCATTCTAAATCAGTACCGGTTCCTGTTAAACCACCGGTCCAGGCTCAAGTCACCTCCGGTCCGGAGGTTGTGCCTAAACAAAAATCTAAACCTGCTCCACTGTCTACTGTGGCTTCTGATCCGGAACAGTCAGAACTCTTTCTTCCCGGTACAACCGGTCCAGTTTCTGCTCAACCCGGTCCGTCCGGTCAAGTTCCACCCGTAGTTCAAACTTCATCTCTCTTTGGGGATTCCACTGTTACTGAAGCTTACCGGGCTCCACCGGAGCCGGATTTCCTGGACATTGACCCCCCTCAGTCTGAGGCCAGCTATTCCGAAGATCAAGTGTCTGATGAAGGTGAAATCTCCTCTGATACTCTGGACAGGCCTGAACAGACTGAAGATATGAACTACAGAGAGACAGTTAGATCCATCCGGTCTTTTATGGGATGGAATCATATCCCTACGTTTGAAAGTGACCTCAGTGAGCCTGACAAGAGTAATAATCCCTGGAAAGGGAAACTACCTAAAAGACCTGCCCGCATCTCTGTAGCCATGCCGCCGGATGACTGGCTCTGCCAGAAGTTGGAAAAGTTGAACACAGTGGTGGCGGAAGGGTACCCTTCCAGGTCTCAAGATTCGGCTGGCTTAAAGAAGGATCAATTTGTGAAAGTGCCGAAATCGCAAAGTAGATGGTACCAGATGCATATGATCAGACCGGAGGGCCCGCATAGGCCGGGAAAGACACTATTTAGTTGGCATAACTCAGAAGCCAAGGTAAATTCTCAGTTCCCCCGCATTGTGAAGGCATCTGCTTACCCTTCCACAGGCCCCCCGTCGCGTCCTATTTCTCAGGAATACTTGCGCCGGTGGGAAAGGTGCCCAGGGAAAATTCATACATAGTAAATCATGCAGCAGGCTTTAACCGTTGCACCAGTGAATTACAGGAACGCATGACCGGCCATGTCAATATGCTTCATGCCAGAATCAACAAGGGAAAGGCCCCCAAAGAGGTTTCTGCTGCCCTTTCCGACTTAAAAGATCTGACTGCTTTTCATCAAAATGTTTCTGTGGCCATGGGCACTGCGCTCCAGCACCTGGCGGACAGCCTCTTCGTGCAAATGTCCAACTTGATTTTACTATGTCGGGACTCTTATCTTGATCATGTCAAGAACGGGATCAAACCTGATACTTACAACCAGCTGCGTAATGCTCCGTTATTCGTACTTGGATTATTCCCTGACGCCGTTATACGTACAGCAGAGCAGGATATTGCCAGTCATCACTCCTCCGGTTCTGTTCCCAGACCCGGTCCGGGTGCTGCCCAACAGACCGGCTGGAGATCTTCACAGAGGTACCGTCCCTATGATAACAGAGACAGTAGGAATACCGGTACCGGAGATCAGGATCGTCAGGCTTGGAGGCAATTTAGCCGGAATAGAGGCCGGGGTCGTGGCAGAGGACGTGGTTCCAACCCCCGTTTCTCTAAATCGAGAGGATACAAGCAATATAAATGACAATTACCTATTGTGTCCAACTCCCTCAACATCAGCAATTGCAAAGTTGGACAAAATGACCTTAGAAAAGACTGTAAACTCAGTAGTAATAGACAGTCCATGTTCAAAGACTTTTCATCAGACACCAAGTTTACCTTCTCAAAATGTGTCCTATCTTGCTGTAGATCATGCTCATTCTGTTTGTTTCCAAGGGCAACCGCAAAAGAAAGGTTTAAGTCCCTGTATACCAAAGAGAAAAACAAAAGATGTGAAAGGTGTTTTTTGTGCAAGTCAATGTCTTTTTGCCCCACATGTTCCAAATGTCCCCAATGTTGTCCCAAGTTTGGCTGTAGGGGGCAGACTGCAAAAGTTTTGGCAAGTTTGGCTCAGTCTGGGGGCGAATCCAAGGGTGGTCTCGATTTTACAAGAGGGATACACGCTACCCTTCAAAATCAGACCACCTCTGACCCGATCCCCGGTGATCAAGAGTGGTTATGCTCACCCCGACAAAAGCAAAGCCTTGTATCAGGCGGTAACAGACCTCATAAACAAGTTGGTAGTCGAAAAGGTCATCATCAGATCCTCCCTGGCCTTTTACAACCGCCTCTTTCTGGTGCCAAAACCGAATCAGAGATGGAGACCTATCTTGGACCTCAGCCATCTCAATCTCTTTTTGAAACCAGGCACCTTCAAAATGGAAACTCCGGAAACAATAAGGTTGTCTCTCCAAAAGGGGGAGTGGGTAACGTCACTGGATTTCAGCGACGCTTACTTTCATATCCCTATCAGTCAAAGATCACGAAAGTACCTCAGGTTTTTTCTAGGAAGAAAAGCTTATCAATTCACGGCCCTTCCTTTCGGGCTCGCCACAGCTCCTCTGGAATTCACCAAGGTAGTCAAGGAGGTGAAACTGATGGCTCAAGCACGGGGTATCCGGATCCACCAGTACCTCGACGACTGATTAGTCAGAGCCCCGGACCAGGAAACCTGCCAATTACATACCCAGACCCTCTTGGCCCTGTGCCACGAACTAGGGTGGGTGGTAAACATGGAGAAATCGGAGCTTACACCTCAACAGGTTTTCAATTTCGTAGGTTACCGGTTCGACCTGCTGTCCGGTCGGGTGTTGCCCACTCAGGACCGATGGATCGCTCTTCAGCAGAAACTACTGTTTATCAAAGGCAGGGACTGTTGTTCAGTCCGGCAGTTCATGTCCCTCATCGGGCTACTTACTGCCACGGAAAAGCAAGTGTGGGCCGGCCGGCTTCACATGAGACCGGTGCAGTGGCATCTAAAAAGACACTGGCATGTGCCGGAGAGCCTGGAAAAGATTATTCCGGTTCCCCTTTCTCTTCACCCACACCTGGAATGGTGGCTGGACGAGACCAATGTGCTAAAAGGGCAACCCTTGCACCCTCTTCAGCACGCCCTACAGATTTTTACAGACGCCTCAAACGAAGGCTGGGGCGCACACTTAGGGGGATCCATAGCAAGAGGCGTTTGGTCAGAAACCGAAAGTCGCCTCCACATCAACTTCTTGGAACTCAAGGCAGTTCTTCTGGCTCTCAGGAGTTTCGAGAAGCAGTGCAGGGGACAGATTGTCCTCATAGCAACCGACAACACGACTGTAATGTCTTACATCAACAAAGAGGGCGGTATGAAATCAGGGTCTCTCTGTGCCCTACTTTGGCGGCTTCTAGCCTGGTATCATCCCAGGAAGATAATTCTGCGGGCCAGACACATTCCGGGTCGCTTGAATGTCATAGCAGACAAGCTGTCCCGGCACAACCAGGTGATCCAGACCGAGTGGTGCCTGTCTCAACAGGTGTTCAATCGCTTGTGCTCCAACTGGGGCCAGCCGCAGATAGATCTTTTTGCCACCCGATTCAACCACAAGCTTCCCAAGTTTGTCTCTCCAGTTCCGGATTCGACAGCTTGGGCGGTGGATGCTCTCAGTCTACCATGGAGCAACCTGGACGTGTACGCCTTTCCTCCAGTCTCCCTTCTCAGTCAGGTCACATCCAAACTGGTCAATCAGGGTTTTCACAGAATGATCTTAATCGCTCCGGGTTGGCCCAACATGCCTTGGTTTTGGGATCTGATCAGTCTATCAAGTCAAATTCCCTTCAGTCTTCCCTTGGAGAGGAACCTGTTAACTCAACCGTTCAACGGCCTTCTCCACAGGAACTTGAATCATCTGAATCTGCATGCTTGGCTCCTAGAGCCTCGTCCATCAGGCGACAAGGGTTTTCTGAGGAGGTGGCAGCAAGAATTGAAGCTCCTCAGAGAAGTTCAACCAGAGCGGTCTATAAGTCAAAGTGGGCCATTTTTGTTAAGTGGTGCGACTCCAACCAGGTGGACTTCAGGGCGCCCTCTCTAAAACAGGTGGCCGATTTTTTGTTGTATCTTTTTAATGAGAGACAGTTACAACCCAGTACTATAGAAGGCTACAGGACGGCTATTGCCGACATGGTGGGTAACGACCCGGTTCATTTTGGCAAGGATGAAAGCCTAACTCGCTTACTGGACAGTTTCCATAGAGACAAACCGAAAGGCAGGCGGGGAATCCCTGCGTGGAATCTTTCTTTAGTGCTCCACCAGTTAACTAAAGCTCCATTCGAACCCATGCGGAAGGCCTCTCTTAAACATTTGACCTTTAAGACGGTTTTCCTTTTGGCTTTGGGTTCCGGCAAAAGGCGGAGCGAAATCCATGCATGGTTATACCGCAACATCAGGCATCAGGAGAACTGGAGTCAGGTCTCCCTATACCCCTCTCCCAGTTTTCTGTCAAAGAATCAGCTAGCGCGGGACGGACCTTCTGCTGTGGCTCCGGTTGTCATTCCCGCGTTGGCTCCATCATTGGACAGGTCTCTCAAGGAGGACAAGTCTCTTTGCCCGGTAAGGGCCTTGCGTTACTATTTAGACAGGACCAAGGACTTGCGTTCGGGCAAAGATCTGGTGTTTGTGTCTTTCCGGAAGAGTTTTCAGAAGGACATTGTTCCGGCTACTGTCTCTTCCTGGATCAAGCAAACTGTGTTGTTGTGTTATCAACTTTCCGATCATGAGGCTCAAAATATACATCAAGTCAGAGCTCATGATGTGCGGGCCTTTGCCGCATCCAAAGCCTTCCAGGGCGGGGTTTCCTTGGACCAGATCCTATCAGCTTGCCATTGGAAGGCCCACAACACTTTTACACAATTCTACCTGAAGGACCTAGCCTGGGCAGATTCCGAGTTATACCACCTAGGTCCTGTGGTAGGTGCTCAGCAGATCCACGAACATCAGTAGTAGCCTTATTACTGACTGTATATAGTGTACACATGTTTTTGGGTTTAGTGTATATATATAAAAAAAAAAAAAAAAAAAAAAAAAACCTCCACTATCCTTTGCTACTGGATTGCCATGATCCAAAGTGGATCCAGGAGCGTCTCAAGGATGGTGTTTCTTTGCTCCTGTTCTTCTTCCTCATTCATGAATTTGTTAGTTCATGCCCTCATTAGTCTTCCTGCACATTCGGGTCGAATTGGTGCACAGGCTGTTTCCCTGTGGAAAAAATCAGGGGGGGGGGGGGGGGGGGGGGGGCAGTACCAGTACCGGACACACCTGCTATGCTATTATCTTTATGGGTTCCCCTTGTTTGGCTACCCTCCATCCAATGGGTAGTCATTCTGCATCTGTCCACTAGGTAAGTTGTATTAACGCAATAAAATAGAAAATTTAATAGTAAATTAAATTTTTATAAGTTAATACCTTACCTAGTGGACAGGGGGAGTCCCACCCTACCTTCCCCGCTATCATAACCAACAAGGGGTCATAAGGTAGACAACAAAAAGAGGAAGAGCGCATGCGCACGCATGCGCAGTATACCGGCAGGTAGGCTGTACAGCCACCTGGCGAGTGAACAGGACACTACCGGTCCCGGCCAGAGCCCAGCTCAGGACGTTTTTTTCTAACGTTTGGCGTGACCGGCAGGGCGCCGGACAAATGCATCTGTCCACTAGGTAAGGTATTAACTTATAAAAATTTAATTTACTATTAAATTTTCTATTTCATATGTTATTCACCTATTTTGGGGTCAGCTATAGCATAGTAAAATTCCAGAGCAGTGGCTCATTGCATAGCTGAGTAATAGCTACTTTGAGGTTTTTACTCAACACTAAATCATCTATAACTTGAAAAGTATTGTATTTAGAGCATTTTGTGTAAATATGTTATTCAGCTACTTTTGGGTCAGCAATAACATAGTAAAATTTCAGACCTGTAGCTCATGGCATAGCTGAGTAATAGCTACTTTCAGGTTATCACTGTTGAGTAAATCACTTATAACTTGAAAACTATTGCATTTACAGTAATTTGTTTGTATATGTTATTCAGCTACTTTCGGGTAAGCTATAACAGTAAAATTTCAGACATGTAGCTCATGGCATAGCGGAGTAATAGCTACTTTCAGGTTATCACTGTTGAGTAAATCACTTATAACTTGAAAACTATTGCATTTACAGTAATTTGTTTTTATATGTTATTCAGCTACTTTCGGGTAAGCTATAACATAGTAAAATTTCAGACATGTAGCTCATGGCATAGCTGAGTAATAGCTACTTTCAGGTTATCACTGTTGAGTAAATCACGTATAACTTGAAAACTATTGCATTTACAATAATTTGTTTGTATATGTTATTCAGCTACTTTTGGGTCAGCTATAACATAGTAAAATTTTAGACCTGTAGCTCATGGCATAGCTGAGTAATAGCTACTTTCAGGTTATCACTGTTGAGTAAATCACTTATAACTTCAAAAGTATTGCATTTAGAGTATTTAGTTGTATCCACCGGACAGCAGGATATGTTCCTCATTATAAAATCTTGACTGCAAATATTTGGGTCCTCATTTTGAAAAAAAAACAAAACAACATGGCCGCCACAGGTGTTTCTTTATCAGTCATGAAAAGTGGTTTATTATCGGTCCTAGAGGTTTGGGATGGTAAACCAACATATAGGAAATCATGGGCCGGGAATCTTTTGGTGTGGTCGGATTTGACCTTGGACCCCTCCTTCAAGGTCAAACGAGGATAGCCAAACTTAAAAGTGCTTATAACTCGCTTATTATTGGTCCTACAGGTTTGGGATGGTAAACCAACATATAGGAAATCATTGGCCTGGATTCTTTTGGTGTGGTCGGATTTGACCTTGGACCCCTCTTTCAAGGTCAAACGAGGATAGCCACACTTAAATGTGCTTATAGCTCACTTATTATTGGTTCTAGAGGGTTGGGATGATAGAACAACCTATAGGAAATCACGGGCTGGGTATCTTTTGGTGTGGTCAGATATGACCTTGGACCCCTCCTTCAAGGTCAAATGAGGATACCCAAACTTAAAAGTGCTTATAACACGCCTATTATTGGTCCTAGAGGTTTGGGATGGTAAACCAACCTAAAGGAAATCATGGGCTGGGAATCTTTTGGTATTGTCGGATTTGACCTTGGACCCCTCCTTCAAGGTCAAACGAGGATAGCCAAACTGAAAAGTGTTTTTAAGTCGCTTATTATTGGTTCTAGAGGTTTGGGATGGTGAACCAACCTATAGGAAATCATGGGCCTGGATTCTTTTGGTGTGGTTGGATTTGACCTTGGACCTCTCTTTCAAGGTCAAACAAAAATAGCCAAACTTAAAAGTGGTTATAACTTGCTTATTATTGGTCCTAGAGATTTGGGATGGTAAACCAACCTATAGGAAATCATGGGCCTGGATTCTTTTGGTGTAGTCGGATTTGACTGTGGACCCCTCTTTCAAGGTCAAAAGAGGGTAGCCAAACTTAAAAGTGCTTATAGCTCGCTTATTATTGGTCCTAGAGATTTGGGATGGTAAACCAACCTATAGGAAATCATGGGCCTGGATTCTTTTGGTGTGGTCGGATTTGACCTTGGACCCCTCCTTCAAGGTCAAACAAAAATAGCCAAACTTAAAAGTGCTTATAACTTGCTTATTATTGGTCCTAGAGGTTTTGGATGGAAAACCAACCTCTAGGAAATCATGGGCTGAGAATCTTTTGGTGTGGTCGGATTTCACCTTGAAACCCTCCTTCAAGGTCAAACGAGGATAGCTAAACTTAAAAGTGCTTATAGCTCGCTTATTATTAGTTCTAGAGGTTTGGAACGGAAAACCAACCTATAGGAAATAATGGGCTAGGAATCTTTTGATGTGATCAGATTTGACCTTTGGCCCCTCTTTGAAGGTCAAATGAGGAAAGCCAAAATTAACAGTGCTTATATCTCGCTTATTTGTGTTCCTAAAGGTTTGCAATGTCACACCAACCCATAGGAATCATGGGCTAAGAATCTTTTGACATGATCAGATTTCACCTTGAGCTCCAAGGTTAAGCATGTTTTAATGGCTTTTGTGAGTTTTCTGGTGGATACAATTTGCATCAGTTCTCCGATGCTATAGGTCTAGTTTCGGTGTGTTATTCACATATTTTGGGGTCAGCTATAACATAGTAAAATTAAAACTATTGCATTTGCAATATTTTCTTTAAATATGTTTTTAACTTACTTTTTACACCTTAACAGTTACCTTCTTAGTTTTCTTCCAAACACCATTTCCAGGGCACAACTTTTGTGTTTTTTTCTTCTGTCACTTCTACTCTGAAACTCAAAACACACAGTCAGCTGACACAGAGCCCGTTCACGGGCACTGATTGCTTGTTATTGTTTTCCTGAAACATCGTAGCCTCTCCAGGACAGCAATGAGGCACTTTCAGCCATATTTTGGCTCTGTTTGATGACCATCAAAAGTGTGCACGATGTCGTGATAAGGGTGTTGGTTAAGAATTATGTGAGACTGTGAGATTTGCTAGTCATTTACTGTTGAATAGAAGCAGCAATTGGCCACACCCACGTATAAGACACATAAGGAACACAGAAGACTGCTACCCCCTCCCTAGTTGATCCTGCAAACTGCAAGCTCATAAGGAGGGTAGAGGGTGATGGGGTCGTTCAGTGCACGACCCCTGCTAGCAAAAGGAAGAAAACAGCTAGCTCAAAAGATACGCCAAAAGCTAGCAAGAATAAAGCCAGCAAGTCTACTACTTCTGATGACCTGAAGAATTTAGACGAAAAGTGGTCTCAGAGGTTTTCTCGCTTAGAAGGTATGATCTTGGCCAAGTCTTTCTCTGTGCACGTTGAACCGGTCCAGAAGACAAGTACAGTTTTGACCAGTGAGAGACCCTTTTTTGAACCTGAGAAGATTGTTACCAGTACCAGTTCTGTTCAGACTACCAGTCTGGTCACCCAGCCTTCAGTGATTAGTTCTACTGGTTCCAGTCCTGTTCAGGCTACCGGTCAAGCTGGCAGCTTTACTGCCAACCCAGCTTATTGAGGCTCCCAATGCGAGGGTTGCCACCCAGCCTGTTGAGGCTCCTGGTGCTAGATGTATAGTCCACTCCGCCACTTCCTGGAATGTTACCATTGCCACTGCCAGTGAAGACGTACAGGCCATCGGACCGATAGATCAGTCCTTCGCCGGTAGGAAGCCCCTGCTGCCAGTTTCTGCTACTGGTGCTCCTGCTTACTCTGATGTAGACTCTGATAGTGAACGTTACAGTGAGCCCAACTCCCCTCCTGGTGTCTTGGAACAGGAGGGCGAGCTGTCTGACTGGGACTGTGGCAAGCAAGAAGATTTGGACCAGGAAATAAGTGAAGAAGCTAACTACAATGAGAGGAGTGAGGTCATTCAATGGGTGGCACCAGGTGCTGGAATTTGACTCTTTATCTTCTTCACTAGATGACAATTCATTTGCCGGTACCAGGTCACAGCTGACCGATAAATTCTCAGTCAAGCTGCAATCAGATGACAGGCTTTGTACGAAGATAGAGAAGTTGAACATTACTATCATTGAAGGCTACCCATCATGCAGCTCTGAGATTTCTGGGCTGATGAAGGGCCAGTTTGTTAAAACACCGAAGAAACTAAAGTGGCACGACATGTACACAGATAAGAAGGACTTTTCGAGATCCAAAGTGTTTTGTTGGTCTAGTGAACCAGCTAGATTGAATAGTTGTTTTAGCAGTTTTGAAAGAGATTCTCTACCTATTCTCCACCAAGACACTCTTAGAAGAGGTCTGCCTGGGATCAAACATTTATGTGCAACCAAGCTGCTGAACTTAGCTGGTGCCTCACGAAAATGCAGGATTCTATAATCAACCAGTTGAAGGTACTGCATAATAAGAAGGGCAAAGGCAAGTCTTCCAGTAAGACACAGGAAGCTATTGATAAACTGGACTGTTTAGTCACCTTCAATAGAAGCTTTACTCAGGCCATGGCTAGAACAATGCAGGATTTATCTGAAGGCATATTCATCAGTATGCCCAACCTGACCATAACTTTCCTTGACAGTTACTAAGACTACTTAAAAGCGGGGATTAAGCAGGACACTGTCTGCTCTACGAAACTCACCACCACACAAGAGTTCCTTGTTTCAAGACCACTTGTTAGCTAAGGCAGAGGAGATCTCACACCACGAAGAGAAGCATCCTACCAGCAGTTCTCGAAAGAAACCCGTCGCTATCATCTACTCTCAGTCTGGTAAGCAAGCACCGGAAGTCCTGTGTACCAGCCAAGAAACAACTTAAACACAGAATGCAGCGCAAGAAAGGTCTAAAACTATCAACAGACACCGGCCAAGGGGCAGAATTATAAATGACAATTACTGTGTTACCTGGTTGAGTTGTGCAAGTATGGCCGGCAAGAAGGACTTTGTGTGTGTGATCGGCAAGCTAGACACTTTGAACAGTTTAAGTGTAAATGTGGCCAGCAAGAAGAACTGTGTATTTATGACTAGCAAGAAATAGACATTGGACACTTTACCTGTGAACTCATGTTCCTTTTGCAGGAGGGTTGCCGCAAAAGAAAGGCGTAAATCCTGTCATTGTTCAACATCCAGAAATAAAATATGTGAAAGATGTTTCCTGTGTAGATCACTTGAGTTTTGACCAAAATCTCACAAATGTCCCAATTGTTTCATCAGATTGCCTCAATTTTGGGAAAAATGGGCAGCCCTGGGGACCAGTCCCCAAGTAAAAACAAGCTTCAAGGAAGATTACACCCTCTCCTTCCCGAATCCGGCCAAATCTGATAAGGTCACCCATCATCATAAGTTACTATGTAAATCCCCTCAGGAACAGCTGCCTGATGGAGTCATTGCATGCACTTATGCAAAAGAATGCAGTAGAACCAGTCACAACTGAGAAATCCCCACGGTTTTACAACAGATATTTCTGGTTCCCAGACCCAACAACCGGTAGAGACCTATACTGGATCTCAGTACCCTGAACAAGTTTTTAATGATGGAGACAATAAGATACTCCCTCCAGGCAGGGGAGTGGGTTATCTCTATAGACTTCATAGATGCGTACTTCCATATACCGTTTCAAAATCAGTCTGGGAATGCGGTTTAACATCCAGGGTCAGCCCTACCATTTCAAAGCACGGCCTTTTGGTTTGTCCACAGCACCTGTGGAGTTTCCGGTAGTATTGAAGGAGGTCAGACTGATTGCTGTACAAAAGGGTGTAAGAATCCACCAGTACCAAGATGACTGGTTGGTCAGAGCCAGATTTCACCAGACCTGTCTCCAGCATACACAGACTCTAGTAGCTATTTGTCAGGAGTTAGGTTAGTTGGTCAACATGGAGAAATCGGAACTAGACCCCAAAAAAGTCTTTGACTTTGTAGGTTTCCAGTTTGTCCTGAAAGAGGCCAAGGTCAGACCCACCCTTAAATGCAAAAATTCAAGAAGCTTCTCACCAGACCCACCTGAATGCAACTGATGTCAATGATAGTGTTACTGACAGTCCACCTAGGTCGGCTCCATATGAGGCTGATACAGTGGCACTTGAAAAATACAAGTAATAATGTAAAATATGTAATTGGAGGGTACCAGAAACACTAGAAAAGGTGATCACTTAAAATGGTGGCTTCAGGAAGAAAACATTCAGCAAGGCCAGCCATTACACCCCTTCAGTCATGCTCAGCAAATTTTTACAGACGTATCAAACAAGGGTGGGGCACTCACTTAGAGGAATACACTGCAAGGGGAACCTGGTCCCTTCCAGAAAGCAAATGGCACATAAATTATCTGGAATTAAAGGCAGTCTTTCTGGCCCTAAAGAAGTTACAAGACCTCTGATTGAACAAAATCGTTCTCATAGCTACGGACAACACCACAGTGGTTGCATGTATAAACAAGGACAGGGGGGATGAAGTCGGGCCCTCTGTGTGCCCTACTATGGAGAATCCTGACCTGGTTCTCCAGGAAACGGGTGACTGTCAAAGCCCGACACATTCCAGGCCTGCTGGATGTCATAGCAGATAAGCAATTGAGGCTAGACCAGACCATCCAGTCAGAATGGTCATTCCTTCCAGAGGTCTTCCAGTCAATATTCCCCCATGGCACCAGCCTCAAGTGGACCTGTTTGCAACCACTTGGCAACCTTCCCACCAGTAGCCATCTTGGGCAAAGTGGTGGAGAAGTTGCAGGACTCCATGTGTAGGAGAATCATTTTGATTGCTCCAGGGTGGCCCAACATGCCTTGGTTTTGGGATCTAGTGTCCATGTCGAGCCAACTCCCATTTTTCCTGCCAAACCTGTTGACTCAACCCTTCAACCTGGCAAACCTAAATCTTCATGCGTGGCTCCTAGAACCTCAGGTATCAAGGAACAGGGCTTCTCTGAGGCAGTGGCAGGATGAATTAATGCTCCCCAAAGAGTCTCAACCAAATCAGTCTATGAGGCAAAGTGGACCATTTTTACAAAGTGGTGCCACAGTCATCAGGTGGACTTCAGGGGTCCCTTATAAAGTCCACAGCAGACTTTCTGTTGTATCTGTTCCAGGACAGGAAGCTGTAGCCAAGTACCATTGATGGCTATAGGTCAGCCATTGCAGACAAATTGGGGAATTTGGCAATTTGCTCATTAATGTCAACAAAGATGAGAATCCCACTCATCTCTTTGATAGTTTCTACAGAGACAGACCGAAGGGTAGGAGGAGCATCCCATCCTGGAACCTTTCCCTGGTGCTACACCAGCTCACAAAGGCTCCCTTTTGAACCCCTTAAAAAGGCCTTATTGAAGCATTTGACATTCTTCCTTTTAGCTTTGGGTTCAGGCAAAAGCAGGGGTGAGGTCCATGTTTGTCTAAGTAAGAACATAAGATCCCAGTCAGACTGGTCTAAGGTGTCTCTTTACCCCTCACCCAGCATTTTTTCCACAAACCACTTGTCAAAGAGGTATTGGGTATCAAGTATCCAATATGTGCTTAATCTCCGAACTAGCGGATTCTAAGGCATACCATCTAAATTGTAATACATAAATCAGAAGTTGTAAAATGTAATATGGTCATCACCAAGGTCATCGAAGTTGGTAGAAAATCTAGGGAGGGAAAGACTTCAGTTTCAAGTCACCGTTTGAAAGATTAAAGTGTGGGGGCAGTTCGAATTTCCAGTAGCAAATCATCCCACTGTTTTGGAGCATCATATGAGAAGCACTTGTTGAAATGAATTTAGGTGAACTGAAGAGCTGTTGAAATAAACTTTGAGAAACATCTTTTCTAGATTACGACGTCTTATTTTAACAGCAGATGTATATATAAAGACAAATACGAACAACATCCGTTGGGGTGGGGCAGTTTCCCAAAATGTTCACAAGGAAGAAATCTAGACAGTGTGGCCCCGGTGGTCATCCCAGCTCTGTCCCCAACTCTGGATAAGTCATGTATGTCCCAGTCAGAGCTTTGCGCTACTATTTGGATAGGTCCTCAGACCTCACGCAGGAGCTGTTCTTTGTCTCCTTCAAGAAAGGCTTTGACAAGGATATCTCCCCTGCCACTATCTCCTCATGGATCAAACAGACAGTGATCCTGTGTTATCAGCTCTCTGACCAGGAGTCCCTCTCCCTACATCAGGTCAAAGCCCATGATGTGAGGGCCTTTGCTACCTCTAAGGCCTTCCATTCAGGAGTGTCCTTAGAAAAGCTGTAATCAGCCTGCCACTTGTAGTCACCTAACACCTTCACACAGTTCTATCTGAAGGATGTGGCTTGAGCTGATTCAGAGCTTTTCCATTTGGACCCAGTAGTGGCTGCTCAGCAGATCCACCAATACCCCATTTATCTCAGAGGATTTGTATATATGTTTATATTCAATTTGTTTATATTTGTATATAGTTACAAAAAAAATAAAAATAAAAAATCATCATCATTGTCATCATCATTTTATTTACAAAAAGAGGAAATTTGCAGTTTTTGTGATTAGGGTGCACCCTTTTTCCAGGTATATGCTGTTTTCTGATGGCACTTTAAATGAGTGTTTTTAACTAATGTCATTTTGACAAATGTCTCAAATGCTGCAAATTTTTATGTCAGCTGACTTGTCAGTCAGCTGACATTATGTCGTCACTCTGCGGCGTGGGCGTACGCGTACGCGTACGCGTCCGCGTACGCGTCCGCGTGAACAACTTCTCCTCCAAAACTACAAGGCCTAGAGACGTGCTGTTTTTTTTAAAAGATACCTTATCTATCGAGGATGAAAAATTGTTCAAGGCATGCAAATCTGTCTGTTCGTCTGTTTGCTAGAGACATTACAAGGGGGGTACCCCCACCAAAAGTGTGAAAATTTCAACACTTAATCACAATTTTCTCAGTGACTATTGCAGGGATTTCTCTCATATCTTGCATATATGTACTAGGCCACAGGTAGATTCTCTTGTGTGAGTATGAGACCTGGATCTGTCTTACTTTTTTTTTAATAAATTTTTTTAATAATTTTTAATGCATTAAAATTCATGAAATCATGCACAAAATCATTTATAACTTGAAAAGTGTTGCATTTAGAGCATTTTGTTAAAATATGTTATTCAGCTACTTTTTTCATAGCTACAATATGGTGAGTAAGTTGGGTGCCTGTCTCAATAGCTAAGTGAGTAATAGCTACTTTTGGGCTTTTCAGTAACTTCCATCATGAGTAAAATCACTTGTAACTTAAAAACTATTGCATTTAGAGAATTTCGTATAAATATGTTATTCAGCTACTTTTGGGTCAGCTATAACATAGTAAAATTTTAGACCTGTAGCTCATGGCATAGCTGAGTAATAGCTACTTTTAGGTTATCACTGTTGAGTAAATCGCTTATAACTTGAAAACTATTGCATTTAGAGAATTTCGTATAAATATGTTATTCAGCTACTTTTGGGTCAGCTATAACATAGTAAAATTTCAGACCTGTAGCTCATGGCATAGCTGAGTAATAGCTACTTTTAGGTTATCACTGTTGAGTAAATCGCTTATAACTTGGAAACTATTGCATTTAGAGTATTTTGTTTCAATATGTTATTCACCTATTTTGGGATCAGCTATAACATAGTGAAGTTTCAGATCTGTGGCTCATTTCATAGCTGAGTAATAGCTACTTTGAAGTTCTCACTATTGAGTAAATCACTTGTAACTTAAAACCTATTGCATTTAGAGAATTTCGTATAAATATGTTATTCAGCTACTTTTGGGTCAGCTATAACATAGTAAAATTTCAGACCTGTAGCTCATGGCATAGCTGAGTAATAGCTACTTTTAGGTCATCACTATTGAGTAAATCAGTTGTAACTTGAAAACTATTGCTTTAACAGTATTTTGCTTAAATATGTTGTTCACCTACTTTTGGGTCAGCTATAACATAGTAAAATTTCAGACCTGTAGCTCATTGCATAGCTGAGTAATAACTACTTTGAGGTTCTCACTATTGAGTAAATCAGTTGTAATTGCAAAACTATTGCATTTAGAGAATTTCGTATAAATATGTTATTCAGCTACTTTTGGGCCAGCTATAACATAGTGAAATTTTAGATCTGTAGGTCATGGCACAGCTGAGTAATAGCTACTTTGAAGTTCTCACTATTGAGTAAATCAGTTGTAATTGGAAAACTATTGCATTTACAGAATTTCGTATAAATATGTTATTCAGCTACTTTTGGGTCAGCTATAACATAGTAAAATTTCAGACCTGTAGCTCATGGCATAGCTGAGTAATAGCTACTTTTAGGTCATCACTATTGAGTAAATCAGTTGTAACTTCAAAACTATTGCATTTACAGTATTTTGGTTAAATATGTTGTTCACCTACTTTTGGGTCAGCTATAACATAGTAAAATTTCAGACCTGTAGCTCATTGCATAGCTGAGTAATAACTACTTTGAGGTTCTCACTATTGAGTAAATCAGTTGTAATTGCAAAACTATTGCATTTAGAGAATTTAGTATAAATATGTTATTCAGCTACTTTTGGGTCAGCTATAACATAGTAAAATTTCAGACCTGTAGCTCATGGCATAGCTGAGTAATAGCTACTTTTAGGTCATCACTATTGAGTAAATCAGTTGTAACTTGAAAACTATTGCATGTACAGTATTTTGCTTAAATATGTTGTTCACCT
Source organism: Sabellastarte sp. h YS-2021 (assembly GCA_964017235.1). Lineage (NCBI taxonomy): Eukaryota > Metazoa > Annelida > Polychaeta > Sabellida > Sabellidae > Sabellastarte > Sabellastarte sp. h YS-2021. Next base: position 39,831,163 of record OZ024936.1, read on the forward strand.
ACTTTTGGGTCAGCTATAACATAGTAAAATTTCAGACCTGTAGCTCATGGCATAGCTGAGTAATAGCTACTTTGAGGTTCTCACTGTTGAGTAAATCGCTTATAACTTGGAAATTATTGCATTTAGAGTATTTTGTTTCAATATGTTATTCACCTATTTTGGGGTCAGCTATAACATAGTGAAGTTCCAGACCTGTGACTCATTGCATAGCTGAGTAATAGCTACTTTGAAGTTCTCAATGTTGAGCAAATCACTTATAATTTGAAAACTATTGCATTTAGAGAATTTAGTATAAATATGTTATTCAGCTACTTTTGGGTCAGCTATAACATAGTAAAATTTCAGACCTGTAGCTCATGGCATAGCTGAGTAATAGCTACTTTTAGGTTATCACTGTTGAGTAAATCACTTATAACTTGGAAACTATTGCATTTAGAGTATTTTGTTGCAATATGTTATTCACCTATTTTGGGGTCAGCTATAACATAGTGAAGTTCCAGACCTGTGGCTCATTGCATAGCTGAGTAATAGCTACTTTGAAGTTCTCACTGTTGAGTAAATCAGTTGTAATTGGAAAACTATTGCCTTTACAGAAATTTGTGCAAATATGTTATTCAGCTACTTTTGGGTCAGCTATAACATAGTGAAATTACAGACCTGTAGCTCATGGCACAACTGAGCAATAGCTATTCTCAGGCACTGACTGTTGAGTAAATCGGCTATAACTTGAAAAATATTGCATTTGGAGTATTTTGTTAAAATATATTGTTCACCTACTTTTGGGTTAGCTATAACATAGTGAAATTACAGACCTATAGCTCATGGCATAGCGGAGCAATAGCTATTTTCAGGTTCTCACTATTGAGTAAATCAGTTGTAACTTGAAAACTATTGCATTTACAGTATTTTGCTTAAATATGTTGTTCACCTACTTTTAGGTCAGCTATAACAGAGCAAAAATGCAGACATGTAGCTCATTGCATAGCTGTGTAATAGTTACTTTGAGGTTCTCACTCTTGAGTAAATCAGTAGTAACTTGAAAACTATTACATTTAGAGTATTTTGTTAAATATGTTTTTCACAGACGTTTTGGTCAGCTATAACATAGTGCAATTGCAGACCTCTATGTCATGGCATAGCTGAGCAATAGCTTCTTTCAGGTTCTCACTGTTGAGTAAATCATTGTATCCAACCTGTAGGAAATCATGGGCTGGGAATCTGTTAATATGGTCCGATTTGACCTTGGAACCCTCCTTCAAGGTCAAATGAGGATAGCCAAACATAAAAGTGCTTATAACTCGCTTATTATTGGTCCTAGAGGTTTGGAATGAAAACCAACCTATAGAAAATCATGAGCTGGGAATTTTTTGGTGTGGTCGGATTTCACCTTGGACCCCTCCTTCAAGGTCAAATGAGGATAGCCAAACTTAAAAGTGCTTATAACTCGCTTATTATTGGTCCTAGAGGTTTGGAATGGAAAACTAACCTATAGAAAATCATGGGCTGGGAATCTTTTGGTGTGGTCAGATTTCACCTTAGACCCCTCCTTCCAGGTCAAACGAAGATAGCCAAACTTAAAGTGCTTATAACTCGCGTATTATTGGTCTTGGAGGTTTGGGATGGTAAACCAACATATAGGAAATCATGGGCTGGGATTCTTTTGGTGTGGTCAGATTTGACCTGGGACCCCTCCTTCAAGGTCAATTGAGGATAGCCAAACTTACAATTGCTTAGAACTCCCTTATTATTGGTCCTACAGGTTTGGGATGGTAAACAAGCTACAGGAAATCATGGGCTGGGAATTTTTTTGTGTGGTCGGATTTGACCTTGGACCCCTCCGTCAAGGTCAAACAAGGATAGCCAAACTTAAAAAGTGCCTATGACTCACTTATTATTGGTCCGAGAGGTTTGGGATGGTAAACCATCCTAAATTCTTTGGCTGGGAATCTTTTGGTATGGTCAGATTTGACCTTTGGACCCCTTCTTCATGGTCGAACGAGGATATTGCATTTATAGTATTTCTTTAAATATTTTTAACCTACTTTTTACACTTAAACAATTACCTTGTTACTTTATTTCATAATACCATTTGCAGGGCACAACTTTTTTGTCCTTTTTTTCTGTCAGCTTCGGAATATCTTTCGAACATGCTGTTCAGTTACCATTTACTGTATTTCTGTACAGCCCTTTCCCTGATAATTATGCTTTCCTCTCATTATCACCATCACAAATCAAAAACATTCAGTCAGCTGACACAGTGCCCGTTCACGGGCACTCTCCTCTTGTTGTATGAAGCTGCCATATTATCATGAAAGAAATTTCCAAATTTGCACCAAAACCCTGAATATTGCAAAATTTACGGTCTAAATGGGAAAGGTCTGGATTTTCCCTTTTAAATCTGACGTTTTACTTCACCTCAAGTCCCTAGTAACTGACCTGCCTATCAAGTGGTAGTTTTTCAGCAATTGTCCATTGGGTAAGATGTATTAATGCAATAAAATTTCAAATTTAATAAATATATTAAATTTTTGTAAGTTAATACCTATAAAAATTTAACTTACTTATTATTATATGCAAGTTTATGCAAATCATTTGATATATCATACAAACATGCTAGGTAAACTTATCTTTCAAATATTTAACTTTGTTATATCTGATATTTGGTTTAATGGAAAATAAAAGGACTTATACCGTCATCAAGGTCCATGTCAACTTGAGAGATATGACCAATTAATTCTGTCACACAGATTTCTTGTTCAGATATTGTATCATTATTTTGTTGTTTTATCTTGCGTAGAAAAACATCAAGTATGTGAAGAATTTGATCTCAATTCAATCGGCAGGGGATTTTTGTTGCCTTGCAACCCGTGCTGATGAACAAGCAGGACAGGTGAGTTTGTAATTCTGTTGTTGTTACAAGATTCCTGAGTTAACATAGACTTACTTTATGTGCAAGGTTATGATAATGACTTTTGACATGGTTTAAATGTATGAAGTAGCACATAGTTCTGTGTTAGATTTATTTTCGAAGTATACTATTTATTATTGCTTTGTCTTAGTATGTCCTGGTGCTCTGCAACTCGATTGGCACACCTCTGGAGAGCAAGTACATTGACCTGGAGCCTCTGTATGTCACAATGACAGATACACACGTCATTGCAGCATCAAAAGAAGCATTCTATACATGGCAATTCAAAAATATCAAGAAACTGGCAGCGTTAGAAGTATCAGGAAAACGCAAAGCAGGAACTGAAAAGTAAGACACCCATCCCAAAAGCTGTGCTGTATTTGTACCAGTGAACAAGTTCTTAACCATTGGAAATACTTTTTAAGTTGGTTTGGTGGATGTGTAACAGATTTATAGCTTCCAGTAATATTTTATATGTTAGTAAAATCTTCATTCATATCTGGTAATTTCACACTGTTGAACATATTTAGTACCAATATTTACCCAGTTCCTTGAGAACCATATTAACTGAGACAGCCCTGGTGTGCTGTGAGTGGGGGTGTCATCGTTTTATCACCACACATTTAATTTGTGTCCTGTTCACTCTGTGTTGTGGCAGGTTGTACCACATCGATGATGTACCATCAGGAGCAGAAGTGGATCAGGCCCTGGACTTCAACAAAGCCTTTAGTGTGAGTGTTGGATCTAGTAAATCACCAAAAGCTTCCATTCTGACATCTCTTGCTACTTTGCTTTTTGAGCAAGAGAAACAAAATCCACACCCACTTCTTGTATATTAGTGTTGGAATGCTAACATATTAGTCAATGTTTTATACCTTAAGACAAAACATGTTGAAGTACACCTGAGTCTATATTTCTTTATATTTATCTTCTTAATCACACCGTGGCACTGTTATAATTTTTTGCCATTATGACTAAATTTTATATGCTTTTTTTATTGGAGTGAGGGCATCTGTCAGGTTGACCACAAATGGTTTGTGTCAGCATGGTTGGGTACCTTGTTAATGCTAGCTTGGTGTTTTACAGAGTACACAAGATCCAGTGTGCTGTGTTGCTGCCTCAGACAAGATGCTGGTTGTGGTATGTACAGCCTAATTCTTTTTTCATGTGTTTGTGGCCACAGTACAATTTACAGGGGCCAGTATCTGACCTGTTACGGCAACCATGCAAAGTATGGTTGTAATCTAGTCACATCAATTTTGCAAAAATACAAATACAATATGAATGTGAATTTGGGAATAAATTGTCCCTGTAACTTTGTAGCAGTTTTGATTATAAAAATAATTTTTCAGTGATAATAGATGAAGTATAGTGAAGTGTGAAGTGAATTATTTGTATGTGGCACTCTAGTTGCATTGAAAGGATCTTATGTTTCAGGGTCGTGAGTCAGGAACGCTAAATCGCTACACCTTGCCGCAAGTGTCACTTTCTCACAAGCACCTGCTGAACTGCAGACCTCATCAGTTGGCTCTCAACTCTGTCTCAACGTAAGTATACCTAGTGTTGACTTATTGCATCTGGTGGATGCTGATATTTTCCCATAGTTCTCTGGCAGAAAATCTATTCTACCTGGCTTCTCTTTAGTTTTATCATGTGTTAATATCTTTGAAAGGTTTCCTGAATTTAGCCATTCTTTTAAAACATGGTGTTCATTATGGATTTTTATTGAATCCCCACATGAATGTCAGGGATATACTGGATTTATTTGCTCAAAATGTTGGCATTGGTTTCATTTAAAATTGATTCACATATATTTTTTGGGCCAGGAGCGGAACCTGATTTATAAGGTGACCTTAAATTCACAATATTGAAGAACTTATGCCAATATCAGTGTCAGACAATGGAGTTTTTACCACTTTAAACCCTCTAGCTCTCAGGCTATGTTGCTCATCCGGCAAAAACCTTTACCAGAGAGCACATTTATATGTAATTAGGTAAGGTATTTTAAATTTAATTTACTTATTAAATTTGCAATTTTCTGTTTTCATCAGTGAGCAAAATGCCCAAATGGCTTTTCATTATAAACGGTACAGTTACAATTTTTTGCATAATGATGTTGTTCAGCAGCTTTCTCATGAACTACCATTGGGAAGTTTAAAAGCTGTAGCTCCGTAGCTGAGTAATAGCTACTTTGACATGTTGTCAATGAATAAGTAAGCTGTAACTTTAACACCATTGATTTTACAGGAATCACATCAAATGTGTTGTTCACCTACTTCTTGATGATCTGTGTCATGGCATATTTTCAGAGCTAAAGCTCCCTAACAAATTAAGTAAGTTGAGTAAATGACTTGAAACACATTGAATTTTGAGTGTTTTTATGAAATATAATGTCAACTACTTTTTTATGTAGTGTGTCTTGGCCAGTAGTCAGAGCTGTATCTCCATAGCTAACTGAATACATGGTAATAGCTGGTTTGATAGTTGACCTGTGAAAAATCACATATAAATGCAAAAGTATTGATTTTATAGCGCTACAATAGCTTACTATGTCAAATTAAATGCTATCTCGGATGGCCACAGGCATTCACAGCCAACTCAAGAAATACGAGCATAATACTGGCGTGGTGCCTTCTACACTGAGGTGACCTAGTTAGTGACGTGTACTTCCTTGTTCTCGTTGGCCGCCATCTTTCCTAGAAGCACAGTTTATCGCTGTTGAACTTTTGTTTTTTACTGTGGTTTTTGTGTCATCAGCATTTATGCTGTGTGGCATATAGGGATTGCTTCGTCATCCCATTTTGTGGCGTCAGTGTTGTCATCTGTCGTTGTCATCGGCATCGTCTGTCATCATCACACTTTGTATTCCGGACAGTATCTCAAAAATGGCTGGTCAGATTTAATTCAAATTTGGCATGTGGATGTAACTGGTCCTCAGAGTGTGCTGTATAGTTTGGTAACCTTAAACTCCCACTAGTAAGATACTTATCTTGAGTTTAAGTTTTTTCTTTTCCGGACCATATCTGAAAAATGGCTTGACAGATTCAATACAAATTTGGCATGTGGTTGTAACTAGTTTTGAAGGTGTGTCCTACTTTAAGGTGACTGTAAACTCTTATGTATAAAAGAATTATGCTGAAATTATGTTTTTTATGTCAGCTAACTTTGTATAAATATGTTATTCAGCTACTTTTGGGTCAGCTACAGCATAGTAAAATTTTAGACCTGTAGCTCAGTGTATAGCTGAGTAATAGCTACTTTGAGGTTATCACTGTTGAGTAAATCAGTTCTAACTTGAAAACTATTGCATTTAGAGCATTTGTTTAAATATGTTATTCACCTAGTTTTTGGTCAGCTATAACATAGTGAAATTGCAGACCTGTAGCTCATTACATAGCTGGGTAATAGCTAGCTATTTTCAGGTTCTTACTGTTGACTAAATCAGTTATAACTTGAAAACTATTCCTTTTATTACGCTACAATAGCTTACCATGTGGGACTTAATGCTGTTCTCGGGTTGCCACACCCGGGGGCAACATCTTAGAAAAAAAGATCGTTCTTGTTAGCCACCGGATATACTGGTAGTTGTCGTCACGTGATATCTTCTGACCAATCGCCCTACTTTCTCGTTGGCCACGAAGACTGGTAGCAGTTTGTAAATATACAGACATTTTCATTTATTTCTCAGTACTCACGTATTGTTGGAGGCTAATATTTGGACATTTCCTTAAATATATTTCATAGATTATACTGTAAAATTTTTAATTTCACAACTTAAGTATTTTCCCTTCAATCCGTGTGTTTTGAGTTTTCTCGGTCCAGGCAATTTCAATTGTACGTCTTTTTATTGCGTTAAAATGTCCCTTCATCAAGCAAACAAAGACAAACCGAGAGCTCAGAAATGCCGCCATTTTTGCTTCAGTTTTGATACTCATAATTTCTGCCCTACCTGTAGGGAGGCTGGCAAGGGAGATGACCCCTGTGTCACTTTTGAAGCACCCTGCCATATTTGCACGTCTCTCTCTGATGAACAATTGCAAAAAATTCAAAACAGGAAGCGGTACTTAAAAAAGCAAAAAGCGGAAACTAGTTCCAAAGATGAACTAGATCTCTTGGGTGAAGGCGATGGGGACTCTTTTACTGGTTCTAATGCAGACCTTGAGAGTGCTGCCGATAACCTCTTTACCTCACCCCCCCCGTCCTCAACCTCTCGCCTTCAGTTCTTTATCACTAAAGACCCCAGCAAAAGCTGTCCCACCAACCCCAGGTACTGTTTTGCAAAACAAAATTCAAAGAAATCTAGAGAAATCCCTGGGTGATTCCTTAAATATACATATACAGCAGCAAATGGGTTCCTTCCAGGCATCCATATTAGAAGCATTTCAATCACTCCGAGAGGAGTTGGCAGTTAAAAAGCCTGCCGAGGTTGATCCCTCGCCTCATGCTTCAAAAGCTGGTCCATCCAGCAAGTCTGCTGCTAATCTGGACCTACCCCCTCCGAGGTCAAGTACTAATGCACAGTCCGAGGCAATGGATGTGGACGTTGGTCCAGCACTCCCTCCTCGACTAGTACTTAACCAAACTTCCTCGGATCAGTACGTTGCCCCTTCTGAAGCCATACCGAAGGATTCCTCGTACTCACACAAAAAACAAAGCCACAGGCAAACAGTAGCACCGAGCTCTGCCTCGGATCAACTGGATGAGGATTCCGACGAACCTCGGATCCATCCTAGACCTAAGAAACACTCTGACAAGAGCAAGCATAAATCTAGGTCCAGATATGTGTCATCTTCAGAAGAAGATCACTCCCCTGTGGCCAGACACAGGTCTTCTAAGCCCTCTAGGGCTCAGCCCTCAGGCGCAGCTTCTGATCAAGACCTCCCACAACATGATCCAGACCCCCCTTATTATAGGGAAGTAGCCCTGTCTGACATTCCCTCCCAATACTCTGAAGAGGTAGACACCTTCAGGCGCATTCTTTCTCTCCCTGACCCCAGGGACTCTATGCCTAGGTCGTCAACTTCAGTGTTGGGTCTGGATGACGAAAAAGGCCGTCAAGAGCTCAGACCTAGAGGTCCTTCCTCTATCTTACCACTTAGGTCAGTTATCAAGGACGCCTTTAATAAATTTCAACATGATTTCAAAGCTGCCAATTTATCTGAGGGAAAATATGTCAAACCTCCTCCATCCACTTCTAAGTGGTATAAGGTTGGACAGCCCACTTTTCAAGACAAAATCCAGGAGTTGAATACAGACTTTGCTAAGATCTGTATTACTCCTAGACCTCCTGGGGCACCAGTAGCCAAAGTCCCTATGCCAGTCCTTAAGGAGCTGGAACATCAGCCTAGACAGAATATTTCAACCCTCAATTTCACCGCTGCCTTTGCCAAAACCTCTTCTTCTTGCAATGCTTCTTTGGAAAAGTGCCAACATAGCATCAAGTCAACTGTCAAGAAGATAAAGTCTCAGATCCAGAAAGGTGCCAATCCTGAGAAAGCAGCAAAGCGCGGATATGAGGAAGTTGCTGAGTACTTGGATTTTTGGAACAAGACGGTTCTTGTCCAACATAGAGCTCTTACCTGTCTCAGCAAATCGCTAGCCCATATTCTCCAGAGGGAATTATATTCTATGGCTAATACCGGCTTGCTTAGGCGCGAAGCCGAAATGACTCTATTGCATCCCCAGCTAGGGGAAACGAGACGCCAAGAACTTAGGAACTCGTCCTTCTGGGACTCCTCCTTGTTTGAGTCTCAACTTGTTAAGGAAGGTGAGGACTTCCTTCTCAAAAAAGGCACCTCAAAAGATTCTCAGGGTTTTGCACCCTACCAGAATAAGCCCTTTCGTGGCCCCCACAAGAAAAGAGGCTCCTACAGGAAACGCCCCTATGGGGGCAATTCCTCTCAAAGCAGTAACCAATCCTTTCCCTCGGGAAGAGGAAAATCCAACTTCAGAGGCTCCAGGGGTCGTTTTCGACCCCACAATAGGGGAAGGGGGCGTGGAAACCCCCCTTCACAATGACTCCTCCAAAGCCTCATTCAGTCCACCAGTAGGAAGTCGCCTCCGTTCTTTCAAGAGAGACTGGCTAACAAACAAATGTTCTCAAAACGTGTTAAACATTATCACCAATGGCTACATTCTGCCATTCCGTTCAAAGCCAAACTTGATCAGATTTCCTCTGATTCTATCAGAGTACAAGGCCCAACAAAAAGACCAAGCCTTGGCCACTTGTATCCAGTCTCTCTTGTCCAAAGAACGCCATCGAAAGGGTGGAAAACGTAAAATCTCTCGGGTTTTACTGTCGCCTGTTCCTAGTACCCAAGCCTCACCAAAGGTGGAGGCCAGTCATAGACTTAAGCAGGCTCAACACTTTTCTACATGTAGAAAAGTTCAAAATGGAAACCCCGGAGTCCATCAGGACTTCCCTGGTCCCAGGGGAGTGGATATCGTCGATAGACCTGTCGGACGCATACCTTCACATCCCCATCCATCCAAACTCAAGGAAGTACCTAAGGTTTTGCTACAAGGCCCAGGTGTTCCAGTTCACCTCCCTACCTTTCGGACTGGCCACAGCCCCCCAGGTCTTTACGATGATCGTAAAGGAAGTGAAACTAATGGCCCTCTCAAGAGGACTCAGAATTCACCAATACCTGGACGACTGGCTGATCAGGTCCCAGTCCCAGGAGGAATCTCAAAGGGACACACAGGCAGTGGTAGACCTAACCCAATCCTTGGGTTGGATAATCAACCAGGAAAAATCAGAACTGAAACCTACTCAGGTGTTTTCATTCGTGGGCTACGAATACCACCTAGATTCAGCCCTTGTAAGACCCACTCACGAGAGATGGCTCAAACTTCAGGATTTGATCCTACGACTCAAGTCAAAACGTGTTTTGACTGCAAGATGTTTGATGTCTCTAATTGGGTTGCTAGCCTCAACGGAGAAAATGGTCCTGGAGGGACGCCTTCACATGAGGCCCTTTCAGTTTCATCTCAAGGAGCACTGGAGATATCCTCAGTCGCTGGACAACCTCCTTCCTTGGACAGAAGCCATTGTAGCCCACCTAGATTCGTGGCAAAACCCCTCAAATGTGATGAAAGGCGCAGACCTTCATCCCAAGGACCACAGTATCCAACTCTTTACCGACGCCTCAAACGAAGGTTGGGGCGCTCACTTAGATCAAAATTCTACAAACGGGCTGTGGTCAGAGGGGGAGAAAAGGCTACACATAAATGTCCTAGAATTGAAGGCGGTCTCCCTGGCCCTTCGAGACTTCAAGGACCAGTGCCAGAATCAAACAGTGTTAGTTGCAACGGACAACTCAACAGTGGTAGCCTACATCAACAAGCAAGGGGGAACTCACTCAGCAGAGATGTGCGCTCTCCTGTGGAAAATCATGACCTGGTGCCATCACTACCATATAACATTGAAAGCCAGGCACATTCCAGGGTGTCTGAATGTGATGGCCGACCTCCTATCCAGGTCCAACCAAGTGCAGTCAACAGAATGGTCTCTGCACCCTCAGGTCTTCAAGCAAATCTACCGGAAGTGGTTCACCCCTCATGTAGACTTATTCGCCACTCACCTGAATCACAAACTCCCTCTATATGTGTCTCCTATCCCAGACCCAAGGGCCTGGAACATAGATGCTCTGAACATAAACTGGACCAACCTTACGGCCTACGCCTACCCTCCTACGGCTCTCCTTCACAAGGCGATCCAAAAGATAGCCCCAGGCTGGCCAGGGATGCCCTGGTTTTGGGACCTAGTGCAGCTCTCAACAGAGATCCCACTACAACTCCCAGTGTCAACGACCCTACTCAAACAGTCCCACAACTATGTGTTCCACAACAATCCACAACAGCTGAACCTCCACGCCTGGTGTCTAGGAGCGGACAACTCCAAGAACAAGGCTTCTCTGTGGAGGTGGCAGAGAGAATTGCTGCCCCTCAGCGGTCATCAACAAGGACCATCTACAGGTCAAAGTGGGCCCTATTTGAAAAATGGTGCAGAGAAAATTCGGTGGATTTCTCCACTCCATCTGTGAAACAAATCTCAGATTTTTTCATGTACCTGTACCAAGACCTAAACAGGCGCCCCTCGACCATTGATGGCTACAGGACTGCTATCGTTGACACTCTGGGCCCAACGGCCCAACACATTGCGCACAATGCAGACCTTCATAGGTTACTCTCCAGTTTTCACAGGGATCGTCCTAAAAGTTCCAGAAATTTACCCAAGTGGAACCTTTCTGTTGTCCTTAACAAGCTCACCAAAGCACCATTTGAGCCCATGAAAGACTCAGACCTCAAACATCTTACTCTTAAAACTGCTTTCTTGCTAGCCTTGGCCTCCGGCAAGCGCCGCAGCGAAATCCATGCCTGGGTCGCTAACAAAGTAGCTAATTTAGGCCAATGGGAAAAGGTAGCCTTGTTCCCTTCTTCTGATTTCATAGCCAAAAACCAACTAGCAAGAGAAGGTTCTCAAAGTGTGTCACCAGTGACTATCCCTGCTTTGACTACCATTGTAGATAGACAGTTTAAGGAAGACAGGACCCTGTGTCCCGTGCGGGCCCTGAGGTTCTATTTGGACCGAACTAAAGACCTGAGAGGGTCTCGTTCTCTCCTTTTCATCTCCTTTAAGAAAGGACATACCTCAGACATCAGACCCGCTACACTCTCCTCATGGTTGAAACAAACCATTCTACTTTGTTACAAACAAGCAGATCAACAAGCCTTGGACTTGGTCCAAGTCAAAGCGCATGACATCCGGGCCTTCGCGGCCTCTAAGGCCTTTTACGGTGGAGTATCGGTGGACCAAATCATGCAAGCCTGTCACTGGAAAGCTCACAACACATTCACAAATTTTTACCTAAAAGACCTTACTTGGTCGGACACCGACAACAATATGTATCTGGGACCCGTAGTGGCGGCACAACAAGTCCTAGATCCTTCCCCTCAGACCAGTTGTCCTCGGAAAGAAAAAAGGGGGGGGGGGGCACATCCGCTACAACCAAGTCTTCAGGAGTCTCTCCCAGGATCTAGGTATTCCTTTACCTTCAAGATGTTACGGGTAAGGTCATTTTATTTTTTAATTATCAGGTAATTTCTATTAAGGACTTAGTCAGTTGTCGTTAATCTCATATTTCAGGTTAAAAATTTCATGAGATGCCCAACCACTGGGTTGGTCAGTCACACGTGAAGGTCTAATAGGGACCCTTAGACTTCGAAGTGAGCACCGCTGCACTTCCGTCCTACTACCAAACATCTGGACAGTTTTAGCACTGTCCCTTTTTTACTCAGGTTTTTGGCTCGTTACAGGCCCGATCTTCGGGATCGGGGGTCTGTAAAAGGGACTCAGACTGGCATTTCTGGCACTATTCTGTATATGTATTAATTCAAATCTTAGAAAAAAATTACATATCTTCCAGTCTCAGCTGTAATCCCGCCACCGGGCGGTTGAATTCAGCATTAAGTCCCACATGGTAAGCTATTGTAGCTTAATAAAATTGAAAATTTTAATTACTTAAATGTAGCTTTTATAAGCTACAAGCTTACCATGTGGGACTTAGAAGAGTCCCACCCTGCCTCCCCGCTGTTTACAGCTGAGGGGTAGGTTTAATAAAAAAATTTCAACGAGAAAGTAGGGTGATTGGTCAGAAGATATCACGTGACGACAACTACCAGTATATCCGGTGGCTAACAAGAACGATCTTTTTTTCTAAGACGTTGGCCCCGGGTGTGGCAACCCGAGAACAGCATTAAGTCCCACATGGTAAGCTTGTAGCTTATAAAAGCTACATTTAAGTAATTAAAATTTTCAAATTTACAGTATTTTGTTTAAATAATACTTTTTTTAAAAAATTAAAAAATACTTTTGGGTTAGCTATAACATAGTGAAATTACAGACCTGTAGCTCATGGCACAGCTGAGTAATTTGCAAATTTAATAAGTAAATTAAATTTTTATAAGTTAATACCCTATCAATGGACAAATGCTATTCCGGTCGGCACAGACCGGCCCGCCAAACGTCAGAAAAAGACGTCCTGTGTTTCCACCGGCTAGCCGGTCCTTAGTACTAGTGCACTCGCCAGATGGTGTGTCAAACCCCCTTCCTGTATAGACAGCGTGACGTCATAGCATCTTTTTCGTTGTCTAAACCTATTAGACCCCTAGTAAGCTGATAGCGGGGTCGTGGGAGGGTCTTGTGTGTCCATTGGATAGGGTATTAACTTATAAAAATTTAATTTACTTATTAAATTTGCAGTTTTATTGCGTTAATAGATCCTATCCAATGGACAAATGCTGAATAACTACCGCCTGGTCGGTGGGTAAGCTACTAGGGACTTAGGTGAACTCATAACAGAACCAACAAAATTTCCTTTCAGGCCTGGGTCAACCTTGAGGTCAGAACCCTTAAGGCTACAGTAGGTTACCGGAAACCGGTCAACCAATTTACCCCCCCCCTTTTTTTAACAGACCTGCTCTGAGGTAGGGGAAGAGAGGGCTGAGTTCAGTCCCATAAGAAGAAGAAATAAACTTCCCGAAGGAAGCAAAGCACAGTTTTTTTTTGTTTTTTTTTTATATATATATATGTACACTATTTACATATTTACAGAATCTCCTCCCTCCCTGGGTTATTTGTGGATCTGCTGAGCAGCCACTACAGGTCCCAGGTGATAGAGCTCAGAGTCAGCCCAAGCCACATCCTTCAGATAAAATTGTGTGAAGGTATTATGTGACTTCCAATGACAGGCTGACAAGATCTGTTCCAAGGAAATTCCAGACTGGAATGCCTTAGAAGCAGCAAAGGCCCTGACATCATGGGCTTTGACCTGATGCAAGGTGTGGGCCTCCTGGTCTGAAAGCTCATAGCATAGGATCACAGTCTGCTTGATCCTTGAGGAGATAGTGGCAGGTGAGATATCCTTGTCGAAACCTTTCTTGAAGGAGACAAAGACCAACTCCTTATTCTGCCTGATGTCTGAGGTCCTGTCCAAGTAGTAACGCAAGGCTCTGACTGGACAGAGTGACCTATCAGACTTAAGGGACCTATCCAGAGTTGGGGCCAGGGCTGGTATCACCACTGGGGCCACACAATCTGGACCCTCCTTGGCCAGCTGGTTATTGGAAAGAAAGCTGGGAGATGGGTACAGGGACACCCTTGACCAGTCAGATTGGTGCCTGATATTTCTGTGTTACCAGGCATGAATCTCACTTCTGCGTTTGCCTGAACCCAGGGCTAATAGGAAAACAGTCTTGAAGGTCAAATACTTCAAGGAAGCTTCCTTGATTGGTTCAAAGGGGGCCTTGGTCAGCTGGTGTAAGACCAAAGATAGGTTCCAGGAAGGGATACCCCTTCTACCCTTGGGTCTGTCTCTATGGAAACTATCCAAGAGGCGAGTGAGATTTTCATCTTTGCTGATGTTGAGGGTTGAATTTCCCAGTTTATCAGCAATGGCGGACCTGTATCCATCAATGGTGCTGGGCTGTAACTTCCTGTCCTCAAAAAGGTACATAAGGAAATCAGCAACCGACTTTACAGGGGGTGCCCTGAAGTCCACCTGATTAGTGATGCACCACTTTGTAAAAATGGCCCACTTTGCCTCATAGACTGATCTGGTTGATCCTCTTTGAGGAGCCTCAATCCTTGTTGCCACTGCTTCAGAGAAGCCCTGCTCCTTGATTGCTGTGGCTCTAGGAGCCATGCATGGAGATTTAGGTTTGTCAGATTTCTGTGAGGGATCTGATTGAATGGTTGTGTTAACAGGTTGGGTAGGTTGGGCAGGCTCAGTGGGATCTGACTGGACATGGTCACTAGATCCCAAAACCAAGGCATGTTGGGCCACCCCGGAGCAATCAGAATGATTCTCTTGCAAGGTGAGTCCTGTAACCTCTCCACTACTTTGCCCAAGATGGCCGCTGGTGGGAAGGCGTATGCGTCCAGATTCTCCCATGGCAGACTGAGTGCATCCACTGCTACTGCCAAGGAGTCCGGTACTGGTGACACGAACTGAGGTAACTTGTTGTTGAACCTCGTGGCAAATACATGTAGATCTATCTGAGGTTGGTGCCACCTGCTGCATATAGCTTGGAAAACCTCGGGAAGGAGGGACCATTCTGTTTGAATGGTCTGGCCCAGTCTGGATAGCTTGTCTGCTACCACATTCAGCCGCCCGGGGATATGTTGGGCTTTTAGAGTTACTTGATGTCTGGTACACCAGGTCAAGATTCTCCATAGTAGGGCACAGAGTGTGGCCGACCTCATGCCCCCTTCCTTGTTTATATACGACATCACTGTAGTGTTGTCGGTTGCCACAAGTACTATCTTGTTTGCACAGAGGTTTTAAAACTCTTTTAAGGCAAGAAACACTGCCTTGAGTTCTAAATAATTTATATGCAGCTTGCTTTCTGGCAGTGACCAAGTCCCTCTGGTAGTGAATTTGTTTAAGTGAGCGCCCCACCCTTCTTTTGATGCATCTGTAAAGATTTGCAGAGCATGCTTTATTGGGTGTAATGGTTGGCCTGTGAGAACATTGTCTTCCTGTAGCCACCATTGTAAATGAGGGTACAAGGATCTGGGAATTGGAATCACTTTTTCTAGTGACTCTGGTGTTCTCCAGTGCTGCTTGAGATGCCACTGTATGGGCCTCATGTGTAGCCGGCCTAGGTGAACTTGCTTTTCTGTGGCTGTTAGCAACCCTATTAGGGACATGAACTGTCGAACCGGACAGTGTGGCAGTGACATTATTTCTAATATTTTGTCCTGAAGGTTCTGCCACCTGTCTGGGGTCGGTCGGACCCGACCTGCCCTGAGGTCGAACTGGTAACCTACAAAATCGAAGATCTGCTTTGGAACCAGTTCTGACTTGTCCAAATTCACCAGCCAGCCCAATTTTTGACATATTTTTACCAGACTCTGAGTATGTTGGAAACAAGCCTGGTGGGATGTGGCTCTCACCAACCAGTCGTCTAGGTACTGGTGGATTCTTATACCCCTGTGACTGGCCATCAGTTTCACCTCCTTTGCTATCACAGTAAATTCCAAGGGTGCTGTGGACAGACCAAAAGGCAGGGCCTTGAACTGGTATGTCTGACCTTGGACATGAAATCTCAGATATTTCCTGGACTGTTCCTGTATTGGTATATGGAAGTAGGCATCCCTGAAATCTATTGAGGTGACCCACTCCCCTTGTTGGAGGGATGTCCTGATGGTTTCCGGTGTCTCCATTTTGAATTTCTCCATCTTGAGGAAAAGATTCAGTTTGCTCAGATCTAGAATAGGTCGCCACTTGTTGTTGGGTTTTGGGACTAAAAATAGTCTGTTGAAAAACCCCAGGGAAGTTTGGTGTCTTACTAGTTCTACCGCATTTTTGGCTATGAGCTGATGTAATGCCTCCAGCAGGTAGCTGTTCCTGTGGGGATTGACATAACAGCTGACAACCGTGGGTGACCTTGTGAGCCTTGGCCGGATCCGGAAGGGAAGGGTGTAACCCTCTTTTAGGATCTGAACTACTTTTGGACCTGCTCCCTGATCCAGCCAAGTTTGCCAAAAGTTCTGAAGTCTTGCCCCTACAGGAAGATTTGGTGCAGCATTTTTGACATTTGTCACAGGTTGAACACAAGACAATTGAGTGACACAAGAAACACTTTTCACAGACTTTAATTTGCAATTTTTGTAATGACAACCTGCTGACCCGGGACTTAATTCTCTCTTTTGGGAATGCCCGGGTGCAGAATGAACATGTGATGCAACAGGAAGCTTTACATTTAAATTTAAACCAGTGTTTATTGTCTGTGGTATGCTCCCGGCCAGCAGTCGTGTCTGTAACTTGGCTACACAGTAATTGTCATTTATACGACTGCTGGCCCTTGGCTGGTCGTGATGAGAAAGTGGTGGTACGACCTCTTCCTCTCTTGAACTGTTTCCTGCCAATGGTTTTCCAGGCGGGTTTCTCAGATCTGGAGTCCCGGTTAACCGACCTCTTATCTTGCCTTTCATAAGGGTGGTACCGACCTTTGTTCTGTGACCCACCAGCATGTCCCTTGGACTCTGGTCTATATCCTCTTCTGCCCACTTAATAACTGAGTCTGGAAACAAAGTTGAGATATGAAGGGGGGCTGACCTCAATGCTGTGAGAGTATCTGGCTTGATACCGGTTCTAAGGTGGCTCAAGTATGCATCTCGGCGTACTAGGGTTAAGTTACCCATAGTAACAAAAACAAACTCTGACAAGTGTTCCATGGATTTTGCAGCCGCCTGTGTAATGCTTGAGTTAAAGTCCATCAAATAGGTCAGTTCCTCAGCTGCTGCAGATGCTTTGGACGAGCCCTTCCCTTTGTTTTCCGCCTTCAAAACCTTCAGCTGGTCCTTCATGTTCTGTTGTACCTTGAACAGACAACGGTTAAAGCTTGCAGCTTGATTGCATATAACTGAAGTCTCCCTGGCAGATCTCTGCCATCTGCGCAGTGTTTCCTGTTATATTCTGCGAGATGCTGGTGGAGTAGACGACAGCCCAGTGTATTTGGCTATCCGACTATAGCTGCTGTTGAGTTTTGAAGCATCTATATTCCAAGATGAAATCTGTGAGGATTCAGCTTTAGGGTCGGTGTGAAGCCCATACCATTTGGACTGTGTTCTGACCGGCCTCAGAAAAACATCTTTAGCTAGGCCACCGGCTTCTGATCCACGGGAGGGATAACCCTCAACCAAGGTGAGATTCAATTTGGCCAGTTTCCTACATAACCAGTCTTCAGTAGGCATTTTAACCGACACTTTGCCAGGAGTTACAGTCTTGGGCCCTGCAAAAGGGTTATCATCTGAAGTGGAAGCTGTACTGTCCATTTCTGGGATGTGTGACCAGCCCATGAAGGAACGGATACCCTGCATAGTATCCCTATAATTTTGTTCTTCTGACACTGGTTGGTCCGGGTCGGTTACAGGCTGATCCTGATCCTCAGATAACTCCCCTTCTTCAGTGTATAAATCCAGTGGTGGGTTATCCGACATGCTACCGGCCTCAGATGACTGACTGGAGATGCTATCGCGTCTAGACCTGTGAAGAGCAGGGGAGCCGGTGTCAGCCGGTTCAGATGACAGTGGCCGGTCGGTAGCAGCAGGCCGGTCAGAGTAAGGCCGGTTAATATCACCTTCCCTTGCAGTATGAGGTTCAGTTGAAGGGTCGGTGGTAGGTGTCGGTCGGTTGAACTTGGTTTGACTGGTAGGCTGATGCACAGTAGCAGAAGAGCCCTGTCCAGTAAACCTTGCAGTTGAAGTCGGTCGGTGAGAATTAGTTTGACTGGCCGGCTGATGCTTGTTAGCAGAGAAGCCCGTACCAGGAAACTTAGTTGTAGAAGCCTGTTGACTGGTCACTGCTTGACTGGTCGGCTGATGCTTTGCAGCAGAGAAGCCAGTTCCAGTAAGCTTAGAAGAAGAAGGTCGGATGAAAGGTTCAGCCATATTTCCAGCATCATGAGGAGGTGAGTGGGTCGGTGCAACTTTCACCTTTGAAGAGAAGGTCGGTTCAAAACTCTTAGCCATTATCAAAGCTTCCAGGCGACTGAAGCGCTCCGACCATTTGCTATCCATTTCTGCAAATTTCTCATCAGTACTGTGTTTAGAAACCTTTGTAGAGGGAGATTTTTCCTTCTTACTGCTCTTATTGTCTTTCTTAGGTTTCTTATCCGGTGGGGGAACTGGAGCAGGAGATTTCACAGATCCCTGTCCGTCAACGACCCCAATAACAGACACGCTTGACGGGTCGACCAGTTGTTCAGAATCCTGGGAAGGGGTTGAATCAGTAAGCTTTGCTTCACGTTTTTCCTTCTTAAGCTTATATGAAGGTGTAGCTAATTGCTGGAGTTGTTCAGACGTGAGGCTATTACATATTTGACAGTCAGAAGTTTGTGGATCTGAAACACAAGGTCCCTTACCCTTTCCCTTGTCCCTGCATCGCGCACAATGAGAATGTGTATCAAAATTCGCCATTACGTGTCCTCTACGTTGGCCAGGAGAAGACATGATGTATAAGTAACAAAATGGCAGTAAACTTACGTTTAAGTAAACAATGTAACTGTTGAAATTCTTAAAATATTTCTGGCAGAATAATATCCGTGTACACTAGTTCGCGCCAAACGAAAAAGATGCTATGACGTCACGCTGTCTATACAGGAAGGGGGTTTGACACGCCATCTGGCGAGTGCACTAGTACTAGGGACCGGCTAGCCGGTGGAAACACAGGACGTCTTTTTCTGACGTTTGGCGGGCCGGTCTGCGCCGACCGGAATAACATTTGTCCATTGGATAGGATGTATTAACGCAATAAAAAGCTATTTTCAGGTACTGACTGTTGAGTAAATCAGTTGTAACTTGAAAAATATTGGATTTGGAGTATTTTGTTAAAATATGTTATTCACCTACTTTTGGGTCAGCTATAACATAGTGAAATTACAGACCTATAGCTCATGGGATAGCTGAGCAATAGCTATTTTCAGGTTCTCACTATTGAGTAAATCAGTTGTAACTTGAAAACTACTGCATTTACAGTATTTTGCTTAAATATGTTGTTCACCTACTTTTGGGTCAGCTATAACATAGTAAAAATTCAGACATGTAGCTCATTGCATAGCTGAGTAATAGCTACTTTGAGGTTATCACTGTTGAGTAACTCAGTTGTAACTTGAAAACTATTGCATTTAGAGTATTTTGTTTAAATATGTTATTCACATAATTTTTGGTCAGCTATAACATAGTGAAATTCCAGACCTGTATGTCATGGCATAGCTGAGCAATAGCCATTTTCAGCTTCTCACTGTTGAGTAAATCATTGTATCCACTGGGTAGCCGCAGTGTGTAGAGAGATTTCACCATTACCGCTCTGAGAAAAAAAATATTATAGCTAGCCTTCTCAAGTTTGATGGATATATTAATAACCATAAAATGTTGCCTGGAAATATTTTTGACCTCATATTGAAAAACAAGATGGCCGCCAGGGACGTTTATTCAATTTAAAGCAAGGACTTTTGTTGGCCCCCTAGAGCAAAGGGTATTTATAGGTATAGATCTCAAATTGGCAGGATATGTTCGTCATTAAAAAATCTTGACTGGGAATAGTTTTGGACTCATTTTGAAAAACAAGATGGCTGCCACGGGTGTTTCTTTGGCAGTCATGAAAAGTGCTTATATCTCACTTATTATTGGTCCTAGAGATTTGGGATGGTAAACCAACCTATAGAAAATCATGGGCTGGGAATCTTTTGGTGTGGTCAGATTTGACCTTCGAGGTCAGACAAGGATAGCCAAACTTAAAAGTGCTTATGACTTGCTTATTATTGGTCCTAGAGGTTTGGGATGGTAAACCAACCTATAGGAAATCATGGGCTGGGAATCTTCTGGTGTGGTCGGATTTGACCTTGGACCCCTCCTTCAAGGTCGAACGAGGATATTGCATTTGCAGTATTTCTGTAAATATATTTAACCTACTTTTTACACTTAAACAGTTACCCTGTTACTTTCCTTCATAATAACATTTGCAGGGCACAACTTTTGTGTCCTTCTGTCACTTCTAGTATTTATATATAGTGGAGTACTAGTAGATTCTCTTGTGTGAGTATCAGCCCCACATCTGTCTTAATTTATTTTAAATATTTTTTTTTGTGTTGAAAAACATGAAATTACACACTTAGTCACCATTTTCTCAGTCACTATGATAGGGATTTATCTGAAATCTTACCTTTTTATAGCGAAATACTCCTACCATTTCCTAAAAGTAGCTATTATGTTGGAGCCATCCAACCCAATGGCCAACGCCAAAAAGCGTTTTTAAGGTTATATAACAACCTTAATCAGCCAAAGGGCTACATAGTAGTCCGTCTTCCCACGTCTAGGTCACCTAACCACTGTTTGTTTACCATATTTTGTTGGCCATCTTAGTAGTCAAGACGTGTTTTGGAAAGCTCTGATTGTGGACATTTTCTTTACAAAATGTCTTACAATATGGATTCTTATGACATATCAACAAGAAATAATCTTCATTTGGACACATTATACAAGTAAATACCTTACAATTCTGTGGATTTTTGGGTATCATGCGATCCATGTGCAGTTTGGAGACAGATTTGTGTCATGGTATTGATAGGAACTGGACTTCTACAGATACATTGGACGAAGGTTACTCAAGTTCTACAAATATATGCCTACCTTTTGCTGCTACTGTGGAAAAGATGGTTGTTTTAGCAAAATCCTTGCATTACACCGCTACGGTGCTGAATGGAGGTAAAAAGTCTTAGCCATAGGACAAAAAGTATTTCATATATATTTTATTTATGCATATGTATTCTATGAATGTGTACATATATGAACTTCAATTTACTTATTTTTATAGATTTTTTGTACATTGCAAAACAGTGTTTGGGATTTACATGGTCCTTTAAATTTCAATATAAGTTTTGGGATTAACATTATCACAAGTGGCTTCATTGCTTTTTGTTTTGCCTGATGCATCAAAGCCCAACAATTATGGTGTGAAATCTTTTGAAGTATATTAGATGTGGCTTCACAGCATTCTATCCTGTAAAATCAAAGAAAAACTTTGATGAAGTGAAATTGTATGAAGTATAGTAGATGGCTTCACAACCTACCCTTTGAATTATAATACCTGTGGCTTCACTGCCTTGTAATCTTATATCCTTTGCAATCAAAGAAAATCTAAAATCTTTTGTATGATATTAGATAAAGCTTCACTGTCTTTGAACTTTCTTTCCTTTTCAATTGAAGAACAGTTATTGTTTTTACAACACAAAAGCAAGAATGTATAAAAAGATTAATGTAATTTAATTAATTCCATCTTTGATATGGGAACACTTGACAATGCAATTGGGATAAAAACTACAAGACACATTATTAAGTGTTTCTTTTCAAGTGTACTCTGGTAGGTTTGAGTAACAAATGATCATAATAAAGATTTCAAAAGCCTAAGCATAGATTAATGGTATGAAGCTGCTCAGGGGGGATTAAGTTGTTAAAATACAAAAAAGTGTCAGCAACAAATAACAAATACTTCTTTGTGCTGTAAATGTGCAGTGACTTACATATGTTTTATACAACAATAAATGTAAAATAAAAAAAAATTACCTTTTGTCCGGATATGCAATACTTTTTGTCCAGATACTTTTTGTCCCACTCATTTTATGGTCAATACTTTTTGTCCAGATACGTTTTGACTTGCAATCACTTTTTTCATGGCCACAACATGGTCAATAACTTGGAGGTGTATCTCCATAGGTAAGTCAGTAATAACTATTTTCAGCTTTTCAGCCCTTACTTAATGAGTGGGCGGCTCATATCTTTAAAATTCTTGCAGCTTCGGAATTTCTTTCGAACATGCTGTTCAATTACCATTTACTGTACTTCTGTACAGCACTTTCCCTGATAATTATGCTTTTCTCTCATTATCACCTTCACAACTCAAAAACACTCAGTCAGCTGACACAATGCCCATTCACGGGCACTCTGCTCTTGTTTCTTTCTTCATGGAGTATACTGAAAATAACTTGAGAAATTGCATTCAACTTTTGCATGTATATGTAACTGGCCATAGGTAAGTGCCATTCAATAAGGTGACCTTAAACTCCCACTAATAACAGAATTATATTCACTTTAAGTTTGCAAATTTTTTAACACTATTCCAAATATTGTACAATTTTAGGCATGTTTAAGTTGTGGATGTAACAAACTTGAACAGAACTTCAGGAAATGATTACCTTAAACCTCCGCACAACTGCAAACTAACATTGAGTTTAAGGTTGGGACAACATTTTTTGTGTTTGGAAGATATTTCATGTGGTAATTGAGATCTTTTTTCATTTATATTCAACACGTACATATAGCTAGACAAAAAAGGTCTCTTCTGTAAGGTTATAGTAAAGTGCTGATATTTAAAACTTTTGAGTTTAAGGTTGCAACAGCAGCTATGATGGAGGACATACATGGTCTGTGTCATCACACTTTCTTTCCAGACAGTTTATAAAAAATAGCGTGATAGATTAAATTCATAGTTATTATATGGATGTAACTGGTCATCAAGGTGTGCTCTATTGTAAGGTGACCTTAAATTCGCAGTAGTAACATACTTATATTGAGTTTAACTTTTTCTGTATCCAGACAGTATCTCAAAAATGGCTTGACTGATTCAATTCAAATTTGGCATGTAGTTGTAACTCGTTTTCAAGATGTTCCCTATTTTAAGGTGGCCATAAACTCCCATATACAAAAGAATTATGTTGAGCTTATGTTGAGCATACTACAAATAACTTTCGTTTCGTTTTTCAAATTTTGCATGTATATGTAACTGGCCATAGCTAAGTGCCATACATTAAGGTGACCTTAACCTCCTAGTCATAACAGAAATATATTCACTTTAAGTTTGCCAATTTTTGAACAGTATTTCAAATACTGTGCATTTCTGTGCATGTTTAAGTTGTGGATGTAACAAACCTTGAACAGAACCTTCAGGAAAAGATTACCTTAAACTCCTCTCAACTACAAACTAACATTGAGTTTAAGGTTGGGACAATTTTTTTTTGTGTGTGTTCAGAAGATATTTCATGTGGTAATTGACATCTTTTTTTCATTGACATTCATCATGTACATATTGCTAGACCTAAAAGGGTCTCTTCTGTAAGGTTATAGTAAATTACTGATATTTCAGATTTATGAGTTTAAGGTTGCAACAGTCTTGTGTCACTAGCAGCTATGATGGAGGACATTCATGGTCTGTGTCATCACACATGATTTCCAGACCGTGTATCAAAAATGGCTTGATGGATTAAATTCAGTTATTTTGTGAATGTAACTGGTTGTCAAGGTATGCTCTATTGTAAGGTGACCTTAAACTCACAGTAGTAACATACTTATTTTGAGTTTAACTTTTTCCATTCCTAGAGAGTGTCTCAAAAATGGCTTTACAAATTCAATTCAAATTGGCATGTGCTTGTAACTGGATTTCAAGATGTGCCCTATTTTAAGGTGACCTTAAACTCCCTTGTATAAAATAATTATGTTGAATTTAAGTTTCTTATTTTTCCATAGAGTATACTGAAAATAACTTGACAGATTTCATTTATATTTTGCATGTGTATATAACTGACCATAGCTAAGTGTCATACATTAAGGTGACCTTAAATTCCCAATAATAACAGAATTATATTCACTTTAAGTTTGCCCATTTTTGAACAATATTTCAAATACTATGCAATTCTAGGCATGTTCCAGTTGACGATATAACAAACCTTGAACAGAATCATCAGTAAAAGATTACCTTAAACTTCATCGCAACTGCAAACTACCCTTGAGTTTAAGGTTGGGACAATTTTTTTGGTCTTTCAAAGATATTTGATGTGCTAATTGAAATTTTTTCATTGATATTCAGCATGTACATATATTTAGCCAAAAAAAGGCTCTTGTAAGGTTACAATAAATTGCTGATATTTTAGACACTTATGAGTTTAAGGTTGTAACAGTTTGGTGTCACTCAGCGATGATGAATCACATATAGGACCAGCATCATCATCACACTTTGTTTCTGGAAAATATGTCAAAAATTTCTTGTAGGATGAAATTCAGATTTGGCATGTGGATGTTGCTAGTCATCGATATGTGCCCTATTTTAAGATGACCTTAAACTCCCACTAATAACATATTTATATTGAATTTAACTTTTGCGATTTGTGGGCAATAGCTTAAAAATGGCTTCATAGATTCAAATCAAATTTGGTATGTGGGTGTAACTGGTCTTCAAGGTGTGGCCTATTTTAAAGTGACCTTACACTCTTAGTGATAACACAATTATATTGAATTTAATTTCTGGAGAGTATTTGAAAGCTGCATAAGAGATTTAATTTATATTTGGTATATTGATGTGTCTAGTCCTGAAGGTATGCCCTATTTTAAGGGACCTGAAACTCCCATATGTAAAAGAATTTTACTGAGCTCAAGTTTTTCTATGTTTCCACAAATTATACCAAAAATAGCATGACATATATGATCTATAATATGCAGGTACCTGTAACTGATGTTACAGAAATGCCCTATGACTACATTGAGGTGACCTTAAACTCCCAGTAATGATTACCACGGCAACACTTTTTTTCTGTTTCATGGACCTATAAATATTTTTATCAGTGCTTTGCATTCCACATCACCGCACAGACTGGCAAATTTGCCAAGACCAGCAGACCGATGCCGACAAATATGTGTTCAGGAGAATTGGTCTCCACTTGGACTGGCAGTACTGCACAGGGCTAAAATTTTAGTACCACCATTCCATGACCTTCTCAGTCTACTTGTATTTGAAAAGCTTTTATGTACGCAATTATTGCATGGTCAAATTACAGTTTGGATGTTTTGAATATTGCCCATACTTATTTGTAACCTGGACTCACTTGATGAAATTCTATCTGCTACAATGGGAAGTTGCAAAAGTAAAATCCATAATGAATTTTGATATGACTTTAACAGTGCTTAATCTACAACAAAAGAGACCCAAAGGTGCAACAACCAAGATTCAAGTAAAAAGAATTAAGAGAGATATAAGAATCATAATTTTATATTCAGACAATGTAATAAACAATACAGTGATTTAACAATACAGCATAAATAGAATAATACGGTACTTAAATGCAAAAATGTTGCGATCTGTAACATAGGACTCTGAAAAAATATTACTGGGACACCATTTTTATGTCAGCTGAGCAACTCAAAAAGTACAAGGCCCAGAGACATCCTGTTACTTTTAAAAGTTACTTTATCTATCGAGGATGATAAATCGAAAAATTTATGCAGATCTGTCTGTCTGTTCCCCAGAGCCATTACAAGTGAAATTTTCTCATTGACTATTGAAGGGATTTCTCTCTTATCTTGCATATATGCACCAGGCCATAAGTTGATTACCATGTGTGAGTATCAGACCTGGGTGTTTCTTAATTATTAAGCGGCCCCTCAGGGGCGTTTATTTGTTTTCACATAAGTTCGACTGATCACCGCTGCTGCCGCCGAATTATGGTCTCCCTTGAATAACTTCTTGGGCTTTCAAATTTTTGTTTCCTTCTTATCTTTCTTTAAAACTATAGGGGCCAGAAAAATTTTTGGGATACTTTGCGGATACCTTAAGCTTTACTTAAGGTAACCTTAAGTATTTTTAAAAACACCCTGTCATCGCGTTTCAGAAAAAACCACACAGACCTGTGCTATAAAATTTATCAGGTACATTATAGACCTAAATTTGCAGGTCGGAAAGTATTTTCTGATCAGTCGGACCATAGATGCCTGAATGAGTGGCGTTTTATTTTTGTAAATTTTTTAAAAATGGATACTTGGTCTGTATCTCAAAATCGGTCAATATTTCAGCATTTTGTTGGAATAACTTATTCAGCTACTTTTTGATTATCTTTCACATGCTGAACTTTTAGCCCTGTATCTGCAATCTTAATGTCACCTTAATGTCAAAAAAGGGGGTTTTGGCCCTCCAGTTCACTTCATTTTTCACTTTTTTTCAACCAAACTTGGCATATATATTAAGAGTTACCAAAGTATTATCCTGACTTTATGGTGACCTTAAAGTGTTAATATAATTTGAGCTATGGCCTCCTCTAAAACCATAAAATTGGAATAAAGCCACCTGGCCCCTTTCTTTTTCTATATCTAACATATATTAATATTGAAGTAGATGAAAAGAAGACTCGTACTACTTTATGATTTAAATATTAATGATGTTATGGCTATCTTAAACTTAAAATGTAGGGTTTTCCAGCCCTAAGCTCAGTTAATGTTTAAATTTTTAAAATAAAACTTGGCACATTTATAAAGGTTGCCAAAAGGGACATTCTCATTTTATGGTCACCTTAAAGTCACAATATGAATGAAGTTATGGTCACCTTACAGTAAGAAAAGGAAGTTTTCAGCCTCCAGCTATCTTATTGTTCAACTGACCTCAGCTAAACTTTATGCACTTATAAAGGATGACAAAAGGGACATTCGTATTTTATGGTCCCAATATGAATGAAATTATGGCCAACTTGCAGTAAAATTATGGAGTTTTTAATCTCCATCTGTCGTATTGTTCAGCTGACCTCAGTTAAATTTTGTACACTTATTAAACATGAAAATAGGGACATTCTTATCTTCTTTCCACCTTGGAGTTCCAATACAAGTACAGTCATGGCCATCTTGAAGTAAAAATGAGGGTTTTCAGCTCCCAACTGACTTACTGTTCAATGACATCAGTTCAACTTGACACATTGATTAAGTTTAAGGAAGATTTTTAATGACCTTTTTACTTAAAATTCCTATATTTGAGAGACTTTGGCCAACTTAACATAATAAATATATAGTTTTTGCTTCCACCTCATTTATTTTAAGACTTTTTAAAACCACACCTGCCACATGTATACTTAAAACAAAATTTCTGTTATCTGGCAAAGCTAACCTCCTAGTTTTTTTGAAGTTATGGCATCTTCAAAGAAAAAAATGAGGTATTTAGCATGCAGTGATGTGTTTATTAATATATTGCAGCTGATCAGTGTTCATATAATATGAATTCCCAATTTAAGGCACATTAAAAAACCCACATTCTTCTGATTCCATTTTTGTGGAATTGTGTGGATATGAATTTTCCTTTTTGGGAAAAAAAGCTTTAATTAATTCAGCTTTTGTTTAGCACCAGGAGTTGTTGATCTAGCTACTTATTCATTATACACTGTGTAAATTGATCAAATGTATAGACTTGACTTCTTTCAGAAGATAAGATGACTGGAAAAAACACACTTACTCATAAACAGTTTTTCTCCTCAAACTCTGTATTTGCTTTTGTGTGATATCTATCTGGAGGCAGATTCATGGAAAGTCCCAGTTACTCACTGATGCCCTGCTGTGCTTTGTGTGGTAACATCTGTCTGTTACATAATCTGCACACTGAGTGAAAAGGTTGATAAGGGATATCAAGATGTATTCATTTCTTTTTATTAAGGGATATGCTCACAGTAAATCTTTTTGGGGGTAAACAATTCAAACAAGGACATTTATCTTTAGGTTCATGGAAGTAGAGTTATTAAATTTGCAATATTGTGCTGAGTATAAATACGAATACAATACAATACAATTTTTAAATTTTGCAACATTAGACATAATTAAAACTATAATTCAGCAAATACAGTGGTACTTTGACCAGCGTATTTTTATGTCATGTAGTATTTACTCCCCTGGGGGTAATACCACTGTAGTGGTCTTGTTTCTGTAGTTTTATTACTTAATCATTTTTTATTTTGGGGGTTTTTGTCTCTTTTCAAAACTTTTATAACAAGGATTTCTGAACAAATTTTGTGCCAAAATGTAACTGCACTTGCACTGCAAACTCTGTTTAAATGATGTTTTATTGAGGCAGTGTTATGGCTTCATAGTAATTCCTGAATTAGGTATAGCAAACAATTAATATCATGCCGTTCATTTTATCAAAACTAAAACCCCTGACTACATGTAGGTGATTCTCTTCTTATTATGTTGTTTCTATACTCATTAATACACTGGTCACTTGATCAAATCATCTGCCAATCATCTGAAAACCCCTAGATATGCTATGACTTTATTCATGGCTTGATACCTAATATTTGAATAGTTCAAGCAATATTGATAGCAAATGTATTTTTTTTGCTGAATTGAACTTATCTTCATTTTTAAAACTAAAGAAGCAATACATAATAAGCATGAATTTTGTAACTGTTTTAAGAAGAAGAAGAGAGTGTTATGTTTTTAAGTGACATCATGTCAGATCTGTATATGCTGTATTTGCAGGAGGCTTGCCATAATTGATATCGCTGGTGTATTGACATTCTTTGACCTGGACACTAGGATCACAGACCCCAGTGGACAAGAGGTTGTGGGGGAACACCTCAAGTTTGAAAGAAAAGATGTGTGGGACATGAAATGGGCAGAGGTGAGTGTCCCCATTGTTTTCAGTCATGCAGAGTGACGCCTGTTAAACATTTTTGGTGTATTTTTTTTACTGATTTCTTCAATTAAGGTAAGAAGTTAATATTTCACAAAGGTCCATCCTGTTGTGTTTATATCTTTTTCCATGGAGTTTGTCTGTTACAAAAGCCTGCAGGGTAAGATAATGAGCACAAATTGTGTCGGGTCTTGTGTCAGTAAGACTTAAAACTAACTGTGGCTTCCTCAAGGATAAAAAGGGCTCCCGAAAGTTTCCACCCCAAAAGAAATTCTGCCAGTTTAGTACAAAGACAAATAAAAGATACAACTGTATTTATTACAAAATAATATGTTTATGACATCCAGTCTCATCACCTTTTCACAATTAAAGTCATTGGACAAAATACTATGAAACTGGGAAGGAATCTAATTTCAGTCAGATGTTGAAACAGAATTAAGCATCCCGCGAGGGACGCTTGTTTGTATTTGGGAGAAGCGACTCCGCCGGATCCGCTGGATCCGCATTTAATTTTCGCAATAGCTTCGCAGCCATAAAAATTTCTGAATATGGTGTCATGACATTTCAACCAATCAGAGAAGTCACATGACCAAAAACATGCTTTTCAAAAGGGTGTGCTTGTCCGGATGAGAACTTAAAGAGCAATTCAGCTATTCACATAAAAGTTGGGAAGTAGGTTCGTTATATAGATGTCTGGAAATCATTAACTTTTGAAAGTGATCCAATACAAAATGGCCGACTTATTAACAATTAACTAAATGTCACGATTTTTCTTAATGCTGAAAACGCAAAAATGCACTTATCTCGGAAACGGAGCGAGATAGAGCAATTTCAATGAAATTTATGACCCACAGGGTATTCTGGCAACTTTCCTCAAAAATTGTTTTTCCGCCACTTTTGACAGCCATCTTGAATTTCTGCATGAAACGGAAAACCTTTTGTATCTCGGAAACGGAGCGAGATAGAGCAATTTCGATGAAATTTTTGACCCGTAGGGTATATGCAGAGTCTATTGGCGACTTTTCCCAAAACTCGTTTTCCTGCCACTTTTGGCAGCCATCGTGAATTTCTGCCTTAAATGCAGAAACACGTTTATCTCTGAAACGGAGCGAGATAAAGCGATTTCAACGAAATTTTTGACCCATAGGGTATCTGCAGAGTCTACTGGCGACTTTTCCCAAAAATCATTTTCCCGCCACTTTTGGCGGCCATCTTGAATTTCTGCCTTAAACGCAAAAACGCGTTTGTCTCGGAAAGGGAGCGAGATAGAGCGATTTCGACAAAATTTTTGACCCACAGGGTATCTGCAGAGTCTACTGGCGACTTTTCACAAAAATCGTTTTCCCGCTACTTTTGGCAGCCATCTTAAATTTCTGCGTAAAACGCAAAAAAAAAACAAAAAACAAACAAAAAAACAAACAAACCAGATTCATATATGAATCCTTGCATTTTGTCATAAATGGAAAAACATATCAAACACAGGAAGATGGTCATTTTTACAAACTCATTAATACTCATTGGGATGTTTTGTTTTTGTTATGTTATCTGCCAATGGGAGTGACAGATGGAAAGAGTTTTTACCCCACAAATATTTTGCCTGTATCAGACTGACGGGTAGATGCAGTCGTACTCCCTGAGAACAGATGTCTATTCTTAGAACAGAATAGAATAGAAACATTTATATGGCGCAAAAATTGATACAGCATCCTCTAATGCGCTCAAGATCAAAAAGGGAAAGTCCAAGGACATGTCGAGATCCAAGTTAGCGCCCACTGGGGAGATGTACTATGGTGGAGGATATGCTAGTCTAAACAAAAAAGTTTTTAGCTGGCTTCAGAAACCTGTTATTGTGTGTTATGATCGGACTGATTGTGGGAGTCTGTTCCATTCAGTGGGAGAAGCCATTGCAAAACCACGCCTACCAATGGCCTTTCTGGGACGAACTGAGGAAAGAGATAGCCTATTTCCACGAGTTAGGCTACTGGTTTTGATCAAGGATGATAAGTATGTGGGTTTTGAAAATTTGATGGCCTTGAAAGTAATTAGATTATATTTAAACAAGATGCGGTATGTAATAGGGAACCAATGTAGTTTTTGAAGAAAGGGAGTGACAATGCTAGTTCTATCAAGTCTAAAAACAATTCTGCAAAGGGCATTTTGAATCTTTTTGAGTTTAGCCACATTGTATTTACTTACGCCATAGACTAGGGAGTTACAGTAGTCAAATTGACTGCTGATCATTGAGTTTGCAAGCAAGGCTGCAGTCTCCGTACTAAGGAATTTGTGGATGCGTCTTAGGTCCTTGAGGTGATAGTAACAGGCATGACAAACCTTGGTTATGTGACTGGTAAAGGTGTTTCCAGAGTCAAAAGTAACACCTAGGTTCTTGACTATATCGGTAGGGAAGATAGAATTTCCAAGAAGTTGGGTTGGAAATTTTTGGATGAAGGACTCTCTGGCTTGTCTATCACCAATGATAATGAATTATGTTTTCTCTGGGTTAAGTTTCAGTTTCACACCATCTTTCCACTTTTGAACACAGGTGAGACACTCGGTGAGCTCTGCAAAACTGGAATCAAAGTTCCTATTCTTGACTATGTTTTTGTATGTTATATGGTTTAGATCTGCTTTTTTTATGATCTCCATTTCCTTTTCATGTCCTTTTCTTTAAATGTGTACTTATTTCCTACCAGAAGGTGATAGTCCAATAAAACATCTGCTGGACAAGTTTGTGTAAATCTGAATTTGTTGTAGGATAATGCGGACCTGTTTGCTCTGATGGAAAAGACCAGGATGTACATTTTGCGAGGCCAGGACCCAGAGGTAAGAAAAACTATGATGTTTGGAGTCTTTTATAAATTGTAGCAGTCTTGTGAGTAGTTCTTCAAAATAAGTGTGTAAAATATTTATTTTATTGTGTTAATACATCCTACCAAATGGACAATTGCTACTCCAGTCAGCGCAGACCGACCCGCCAAATGACAGAAAAAGTCATCCTGTTTTTCCACTGGCAGGACCAGTCTAGTACTATGCGTTCGCCAGGTGGCGCATTGTACTTCCTTCCTGTCTAAACAGTGTGACCTCATAGCATCTTTTTTGTTTGACATGTGTACTGTGCAGATAGATTTTTGAGAAGTTCTCAAGTTGAAGAAATAGACGAATATTTGCGATTTGAACTTTTTTATGATCTACTACATCTAGTGAGTTTTGTCTTCATTGCGGCTTCACCTGCTCAGAAATGGGGAGCTTTTGGCCATTTCATGGCGACCTTTGACAAGAATGCTCACTGCACGAGGTGTTGTGAGAAGTCCGAAGGCAGTGATCTCTGTGTTAACAAAGAAGATTGCCTGCACTGCGATACTCTGACCACAGAACAGAAGTTACACCTTTCAATGCCTTCTTGTCAAAGGAAGAAAGAAAAAGATGAACAGAAATCAGACAACAAATCTGACAAGCCAGAAGGGGTAGAAGAAGATGAAAGCAGTACACTGGTAGGTCCTAGCTTGATCTCTGTTATAGGGGTGGCTAAAGACTCTAAGAAATCCCAGAAATTACTAGAGAAGGCTGGCATTAATGTCAAGGGCAAGAAGAAGCACTCTAGCCCGGTCAAATCTACCAAATCATCTACAGACAGCAAGTTAGAGGCTATAGACCATAAATGGTCTGAACGTTTTAGAAGACTGGAAGCATTGCTTATCTCAAAATCGCTACAAAAGCCCAGCCAAGAACTGACTTTCCAGACTGTTAAGATGCCGACTAAGATACCACCAGCCAGTGCACTGAAGTCTACCGAACCCTTCCTTGCACCGATCCAGCCGGCCAACTGACCTGTGCTTGCCTACCAAGATCTATAGGATGACAGACCTCAGCCTGTTGAACGTCACCAGTCTACTGACCGCCTCAGCACTGACAAAGTCTCAGTTTCACAGCGACAGGTGCCTGGCATATCGGGTTTGCAGTCTACCAAGTAAAACAGTGATACTGAAATGGACACTGAGTCAAATATTGAACCCAGCCACTGACCTCTTACTACTGGCCCAGACGAAGAGGGGGGAAACTGTCTGACCTGAAGCAAGATTTCACAACTAACCACGCCGATCAGGCTCTTTCTGAGGAGCAGTCATATTGAGAGACAATGCGTGGGATAAGGTCATTCATGGATTGGAAATATATCCCGAATGTGGACAATTCCTCTTCTAGTGCTGATGACAACCCCAAACAGCAACCAGTAGGGCAGATAAGTGTTAACCTACCGACTGATGACTGGCTATGGAAAAAAATGGAAAGGCTCAATCTCACCCTGGTGAAGGATCCAGAGCCTCAGAAGCCGGTGGCTTACAGAAGGACCAGTTCGTCAAGGTTGGGAAGTCGCAGGACAAGTGCTACTGTTTGGTCTGTCCACAGCTCCCATGGAGTTCACGGTGGTGGTCAAACTGATAGCATTACAAAAGGGTATAAGAATCAACCAGTACCTAGATGACTGGTTGGTCAGAGCCAGATCCCACCAAACCTGTCTCCAGCCATACACAAACTCTAGTAGCAATTTGTCAGGAGTTACGTTTGTTGGTGACTATGGAGAAATCAAAACTGGACCCCAAACAAGTCTTCGACTTTGTCTTTTACCAGTTCGATCTGAATGAGGGCAAGGTCAGACCCACTCTGAAGCGTTGGCAGACCTTAACTGCAGACCCATCCGGTCCAGCAATTGACGTCTCTGATAGGGTTACTGACAGCCACAGAAAACAAGTCCACTTATGCCAACTACATATGAGACCCATACAGTGACACTTGAAAAACAACTTGAGGGTACCGGAATCCCTAGGTGATCCCCATACCAAGGTCACTCCACCCTCATTTAAAATAGTGGCTTCAAGAAGAAAATGTACTTCAAGGCCAGCCATTACCCCCCCCCCCCCCCCCCTCTTAATCATGCTCTGCAAGTTTTTACAGACTCATCAAAAGAAGGGTGGGGTGCTCACTTAGGGGAACACACTGCAAGGGGAACATGATCCCTTCCAGAAAGCAAGTTGCACATAAATTGCCTGGAACTGAGTGGTTTTCTTGGTCCTAACAGAGTTCCAAGACCTCTGCTTAAACAAGACAGTTCTTGTAGCAACTGACAACACCACAGTGGTTGCTTACATAAACAAGTAAGGAGGCATGAGGTCGGGCTCCCTGTGTGCCCTTCTTTGAAGAATCCTGACCTGGTGTTCAAGAAAACAGGTTACTCTCAAAGCCCAACACATTCCAGGCCAGTTGAATGTGGTAGCAGACAAGCTATCCAGGCTAGGCCAGACCATCTAAACAGAGTGGTCTCTTCTTCCAGAGGTCTTTCAGTCAATATGCAACTGGTACACCAAACTCAAATAGATCTTTTTGCTAAGAGGTTCAACAGCAAACTGACCCAGTTAGTGTCACCAGTTCTAGATCCCCTGGCCTTGGCAGTCGATGCACTCAGCCTTCCATGGGAGGATCTGGACCCATATGCCTTCCCACCAGTAGCCATCTTGTGCAAGGTGGTGGCGAAGCTGCAGGACTACCCACACAGGAGAATCATTCTGATTGCTCAACATGCCCTGGTTATGGGACCTAGTGATTATGTCGATCCAGATTCCCTTGTGCCTGCCCAACCTGCTGACGCAGCCCTTCAATCAGATTCCTCACAGGAATCTGTCAAACCTACATCTTGGCTTGGCGCCTAGAGCCTCAGCAATCAAAGAGCAGGGCTTCTCTTAGGCAGTGGCAATGCAAATTGAAGCTCCTCAAAGAGGATCAACCAGATCAGTCTATGAGGCAAAGTGAACCATTTTTACAAAGGGGTGGCTCAGTGATCAGGTGGACTTCAGGGCACCATATATAAAGTCCATAGCCGACTTCCTGCTGTATCTGTTCCAAGGACAGGAAGTTACAGCAAGTACAATTGTTGACTATAGGTCAGCAAAAATAAGAATCTAACTTGTCTCTTGGATAGTTTCCACAGAGACAGACCCAAGGGGCGGAGGGGCATCCCCTCCTGGAACCTTTTCCTGGTGCTACACCAGCTCACTAAAGCTCCCTCTGAACCTGTTAAAGAGGCCTCTGCTGAAGCATATGACATTAAAGACTGTCTTCCTCTTGGCTTTTAGTTCAGGACAACGCAGGAGTGAGATCCATGCATGGCAAAATAAGAACGTCAGACACCAGTCAGACTGGTCAAAGGTCTCTCTTTACTCCTCACCCAGCTTTCTTTCCAAGAACCAGCTGGCCAAAGAGGGTCCAGACAGTGTGGCCCTGGTGGTTATTCCAGCCCTGGCCCCAACTCTGGACAAGTCACTAAAGTCTGAGATGTTCCAGTGTCCGGTCAGAGCCTTGTGCTACTATTTGGACATGACCTCAGACCTCAGGCAAAATGAGGAGTTGGTTTTTGTCACCTTCAAGAAAGGTTTCGACAAAGATATCTCACCTGCCACTATCTCCTTATAGATCAAGCAGACTGTGATCCTGTGTTATGAGCTCTCTGATCAAGAGGCCCTCACCTTAGATCAGGTTAAAGTCCAGGATGTGAGGGCCTTTGCTGCTTCAAAGTCTCCACAGAACAAATTTTATCAGCCTGCCATTGGAAGTAACATAACACCTTCACATAATTCTATTTGAAGGATGTGACTTGGGCTGATTCAGAGATTTTTCATCTGGGCCCAGTAGGGGCTGCTTAGCAGATCCACCAGTAGCCCTCATGTCTGAGGAGAAGTGTATATATGTACAAAGTGTATATGTATTTATATATAGTATTTATGTATAGGGTCTCTTGTGGCTCAGTTGGTAGGGTGTTGGACTCATAATCCAAGGGTCGTGGGTTCGATCCCCGGTGATGCCGACTGTTTCATTTGGGATAATATCCCTGGGCAAGATGTTAACCTGGACTGTGCCTCTCTCCACCCAGGAGTAATGGGTACCTGGCTGCTAGTGGGTTCATAGTGTGAGCGCTGTATTGTGGCAGCTCCCTAGTATGTTCCCAGAGGGAACTGAGACAGATAACATGTGTGAATAGAGTTCTGAAACCCAGGCCAGGGTGTAAATGTAAAGTCGAGTGAGAGTATATATACTGATACTAGACTATAAAGCACATTTACATTTACATTTTAGTCACAAAAAAAAATTACAAAAAAAAAACAAAAAAAAACTGCGACATTCTTATATTATTGCGTTAATATATCCTATCCAATGGACAGTTGCTCATCCGGTCAGCGCAGACCGGCCCGCCAAATGTCAGAAAAAGACCTGTTTCCACTGGCCGGCTGGTCCCAGTGCTGTGCACTCGCCAGATGGTGCATCGTACTTTCTTCCTGTCTAGACAACCTGATGTCATAGCATCTTTTTTGTTTGCGTGTGTTGTGTGCACACGGATTTTCATTATTGTCAGTTTTTATGTCATCACTCTGCGGTGTGGACGTATGCGTACGCGACTTCTCCGACGAAACTGCAAGGCCCAGAGACATGTCGCCTTTTTTTTAAAAGATAGCTTATCTCTCTAGCATGAAAAATTGTTCAAGGCATGCAGATCTGTTTGTTTGTCTGTTTGCTACAGCCATTATAAGTGAGGTACCCCCCACCCTAACTATGAAAATTTTAACACTTTATCACAATTTTCTCAGTGACTATTGCATGGATTTCTCTCATATCTTGCACATATGTGCTAGGCCACAAGTAGATTCCCTTGTGTGTCAGACCTGGATCTTTCTTAATTATTTATTTATGAATTTTTAAAATAATTTTTAATGCATTAAAATTCATGAAATCATGCACTATATCACTTATAACTTGAAAAGTATTGGATTTAGAGCATTTCGTTAAAATATGTTTTTTATTGCGTAAAATACCATTACCTTATCCTCACTAATGCTGTATGTTGGTGTGAGCAAACATCAACGACCAACCCGAATATTTCAAACGAAATATTTTAATCGGGAACCAGTCTATATTACATAACTATGTACTGCGCATGCTCCCGTGTCCCTAGTTCCCCGATATTCTTCACTTTTATTTTGGTTGTTGAAGAGCAAACATCTTGGATACAGTTTTGCATTTTGATTATTTTCAAAATGGCGGAAGTTCAAGTTAAGAAAGGACAAAAACAAGCTTCAGGTTGCGCCATTTTATGGTGGATTGGGACTTGCATCATTTCCTTATTGGGTGTTGATTCATCAAACTCTGCTTCAACCTCAAGTTCTGCAGCTAATCCGTCATTTTCTGTGGCTTCAACCCCATCTTCTGATGCTTTGCAGTTGATCATGGCTAAGCTGGACAATATGCAGGGTAGGCTATCTTCATTAGAGAAAGCGTCTGTGTCTACTACCTCTACATCTACATTCACTAGTTCTGCTTCCTCTAAAGAGGTAGTTACAACAGAGTTTTCTAGTGACCAGGAAGGTGACCGAGATCTGCTCCGGTATCGTCATGGTTCCAGGCATTTGCAGACAGAAGAAGATGATTTTTTCACCCATGGTGTCCGGATGGGCGCGTGGGCTGGCGGTCGGGCAGGCGGCGGGAAAAAGTTTGTCCGGGCTGTATCTCAGAAACCGTAAGGTGTAGGAAGTTGATACTTGGTAGGGACATTGGTTAGGGGGTGTAGGTGTAGGTGTGCCACGTCATGGTGTGACCTTGATTTGACCTTGCCATAGTGACCTTGAGTTTGAAAATCTTGTCCGGGCTATATCTCGGAAACCGTAAGGTGTAGGAAGTTGATACTTGGTAGGAACATTGGTTAGGGGGTGTAGTTGTGCAACGTCATGGTCTGACCTTGATTTGACCTTTGAAGTTGCCGTAGTGACCTTGACCTATAAAATATTGTCCGGGCTATATCTCGGAAACTGTAAGGTGTAGGAAGTTGATATTTGGTAGGGACATTGGTTAGGGGGTGTAGGTGTGCAACATCATGGTCTGACCTTGATTTGACCTTTGACCTTGCCATAGTGACCTTGACCTATAAAATCTTGTCCAGGCTATATCTCGGAAACCGTAAGGTGTAGGAAGTTGATATTTGGTAGGGACATTGGTTAGGGGGTGTAGGTGTGCAACGTCTGACCTTGATTTGACCTTTGACCTTGTCGTAGTGACCTTGACCTTTAAAATCTTGTTGTACCTTTGGGTCTGTCTTTTGATGCAGATTAAGCACTGTTAAAGTACTAACCTCAGTAACTTCCCATTGTAAGAGATGTAATTTCATCAAGTGAACCACAGATTTTGCTCTGAGACCACACATAAGCATTCATTGAATGTATTACCACTTCTGTATGCATGGTAATATTCAAAACATCTAAACCATAATTCGGCCATGCAGATGTAGATAAAGAGTGTTGTAATTTTAGTTTACTGATTAATGCTGTCATCTTGTTATTGAATTATCTTGTTTTAATACTTCATCTTTACATGCATTATCTTTCTTTTAGACATTATTTTCTCTATTTAAACATTGTTTGGACCTTTATACAACTGACAGTGCTCTGAAAGTATCCTGCACTTGGTACTGATACAGTACTTCTATATCTCATGAAGTTCAAAATATTTCCCTAGGCTGTGGGGTACGGGCATCTCTGATGCTATTTTCTTCCATTCATGAAGGGTCTGAGACTAGATCCAAAAGGCATAGGTCACCTTCACCAGAACGGAAAGAGGAGGAGCTGGATCCGTCGTACAGACAGTTTCTGGCCACAGTACGATCTTTGTTAGATCTCCCAACTGTGGATGAGGCAGCTGAGGCTCCTTCCAAGATTTTCACTTCGAGGGACAGAAGCAAAAGGAAACAGATGGTTCTACCTAAGTCGTTACCTCCTGTTGATGAGATTAATGCCAGGTGGAAAGCTTTAGAAAATAAAGCAGAGGCAATCCATATTCACAAGATGCAGACAAACTGAGGTCCACGCCTTTTAATTCAGATACCTTCTTGCCTTACAATCGTCCATTGATGAAGTTTTATAGGACCGTATCTTCAG
The DNA here is from genome assembly GCA_964017235.1 of Sabellastarte sp. h YS-2021. NCBI lineage: Eukaryota > Metazoa > Annelida > Polychaeta > Sabellida > Sabellidae > Sabellastarte > Sabellastarte sp. h YS-2021. The sequence goes on from OZ024936.1 coordinate 39,870,033, forward strand.
AATTTTCTACTGCAGCTCCGAAATGCCAAGACTCTTTCAAGGGGATTTGCAGCAGATCATCATCTACACCTTCCTCTGTGTCAATTCCTTCTAAACAGTATATGGAAGCGGTGAAGAGGGAACATGTTCAGATGTTGGGTTTTGTCAGTCTTTACAATTCAGCTACTTTTTCCATAGCTACAACATGGTGAGTAACTTGGGTGTCTATCTCAAAAGCTAGGTGAGTAATAGCTACTTTTAGACTTTTCAGTAACTTCCATCATGAGTAAAATCACTTGTAACTTGAAAACTATTGCATTTAGAGAATTTCGTATAAATATGTTATTCAGCTACTTTTGGGTCAGCTATAACATAGTAAAATTTCAGACCTGTAGCTTATGGCATAGCTGAGTAATAGCTACTTTTAGGTTATCACTGTTGAGTAAATCACTTATAACTTGAAAACTATTGCATTTAGAGTATTTTGTTTCAATATGTTGTTCACCTATTTTGGGGTCAGCTATAACATAGTGAAATTCCAGACCTGTGGCTCATTGCATAGCTGAGTAATAGCTACTTTGAGGTTCTCACTGTTGAGTAAATCAGTTGTAATTGGAAAACTATTGTATTTACAGAAATTTGTGTGAATATGTTATTCAGCTACTTTTGGGTCAGCTATAGCATAGTAAAATTGCAGACCTGTAGCTTATTCCATAGCTGAGTAATAGCTACTTTGATGTTATCACTGTTGAGTAAATCAGTTGCAACTTCAAAACTATTGCAGTTAGAGTATTTTGTTTTAATATGTTATTCCCCTACTTTTGGATCAGCTATAACATAGTAAAATTGCAGACCTGTAGCTTATTTCATAGCTGAGCAATAGCTATTTTGAGCTTCTCATTCTTGAGTAAATCAGTTGTGACTTGAAAACTATTACATTTACAGTATTTTGTATGAATATGTTATTCAAATACTTTTGGGTCAACTATAACATAGTAAAATTGTAGACCTGTAGCTCATTGCATAGCTGAGTAATAGCTATTTTATTGCGTTAATACATCCTATCCAATGGACAATTGCTAATCCGGTCGGCGCAGACCGGCCCGCCAAACGTCAGAAAAAAGACATCCTGTGTTTCCACCGGCCAGGCCGGTCCAGTACTGTGCACTCGCCAGATGGCATGTCGTACTTCCTTCCTGTCTAGACAACATGATGTCAGCATCTTTTTCGTTTGGTGCGTGTACTGTGCAGACATGTTTTCAACAATCTCCAGAAAATTAAGGAAAAGTGTGGATTATCACGGATTTTCAACCTTATTTGAGAATTGTTTAGTGTAGAAGTGTTACCTACATATCAAGCACAGATATTCATTAAAATCTGCTGGAAACACTCCCTAGCTGACTCAATTTAGTGTTGATGATAGGGCAGTAAGCGATGAAATACAGATGGCCATGTTGCTAGTTTCCTCCCTAGTTCTTCAACATTTTTGTTGTTAGGGGCAGAAAAACTATATTATGGGAAAAATATGGAATATTCTACTTGAATGGTAATTTTTATCCATGTCTTTTGTTTGTCTGTACCTTCTGTAACCTCCCAGCGACAACTCACGGAAAACGTCAGTCTGTGTAGTATTTAACAATAGAAGGAATCCCCAACAGAAGACATGCAGTCTTTAGAATGCTTCAGAGCGCACTGGTAAAAGACTTCTCTGCTGGAAGCATCAGTCTACCAGCCAGCTCACGTCAGACCCACACTGACCAGGATATTCACCTTCAGAGCACACTGGTACAGACTTCTCTGCTGTAAAGCATCAGTCGGCCAGCCAGCTTGAAAGAACGCAACCTCTGACGTCATCTCAAGATAATGAACTGCATTCCTTACTTTTCACATCTACTAGTTTCCTGCCGACTTCTCTGCTGTAAAGCATCAGTTGACCAGTAAAACTCAGACCGACCAGGATTTCCTTCTTCAGAGAACGGAACCTCTGACGTCATCTCAAGATAATGAACTACATTCTTTACTTCTCACGTCTACTAGTTTCCTGGACCGACTTCTCTGCTGTAAAGCATCAGTTGACCAGTAAAACTCAGATTGACCAGGATTTCCTTTTTCAGAGTGCACTGGTACCGACTTCTCTGCTATAAAGCATCAGTCTACCAGCCAACTCCAGCCAACCACACAACCAGCCATTTTGTGGATTTTTTTTGTGGACGATCAGAATACTGTAAAGTTGCCTGTTGAGTATCACAAAAGAACGCGACCAGTGACGTCATCTCCAGTCAGCCAATCACGTCACCAAGCAGATCGTGTGACACACCGACCAGCAATTGCTTCTAAAAATAGTTCACAAGGGTTTTCCCAGCAACTGTCAAACTCTTGACCTACGAGAAATACCTTAATTAATGCAGAAAACCTGCGGTAATCTGAATTAAACACTTCATTCAACTGAATTAGTTGTTAAATTGCTGCAACAACTGGTTACAGAGTCTACCGACCAGGTACCGGCTGCTCATCCTTGTACAGTTTACCCCGAACTGGTTACATAGTCTACCGACATAGTCCATTTAACTCTGTGCTACCACCAGGTTTCTGGTTACAGAGGAATAATCTACAGGACGGCTTACAAGGCCACCTCTCATTTGGTTGGTTACAGAGAAATCCCAGATAAAATGTTTGCAGAGGGAAAGCTGGCCAGTTAGGAAGTTGGCCGGTTACAGTAGCTGCCAAAATTCATTGATTACACCAGCCTGCCGGTTCTTGCTGGTTACAGAGAGATGACCGGTTACAGAGGAAAAGCTGGTTCGCTACAGAGAATTGATCGACCACAGAGAGTCGGCCAGTTACAGAAAGTGGGCCGGTTACACACACGCAAAAAAAATGTGTCACCCAGTTCTGCCACCTCCAGGGATGTTTTCAGAACCGTGGAAGCATCAACTACTGGTTACAGAGTAGGAGTTGCTACAGAAGAGCTTCACTATTGATGAACTTCGACACCAGTATCACACATCGTGTAGCCAAGGCCATAGAAACCTGTCAGATTTCAGACACATTCAAACAAACGTCACAAGAAATCCTGGTGACAGGTGGCTCCAACCGGCTACAGACCCTACAGACCTAAGGCTAGCTACACAATTAACTGGCAAATGGCTGTCAGGTGGCTTGGATTGGCTCATACAGGCCAGTGGCTGTCTGAATTCATTGGTTACTGAGAAACAGGGGTCTACCGAGCCGCTAGTGGAACAATAAGAGATTGCCTCTGCTCCCTGAAACATTGGTTACAGAGAAACACACTGGCAGAAAGATTGCAATGGAGTAACCTGTCAGTCTGACCCTTTGACCTCGGAATACCCTGGTTACAGAGAAATACTAAGCAGGGAATCTCACTGCTCATCATGAGCTGCCAAGGGTCAATCCATTCTATAAGGGACAATAACATTGTGTTAATGGTCCAGATTTATGTATGACGGCTGTCTGGGAACAAGAGACTGTAATGTTGCCAATCACCAGGGACTTCCACCAGAAAGACAATAGAATAATAGACCTTTAGTGTAGACTTATTGTGTCTTACTCCTGCACATATTGTTGAGATTGAAATATGTGAGGGCTGTTCATCTGTCGATCAATTGGCTTTTGTCAACATGTTTCAAATGTCCCAACTTGGCACTAGACCTGGCTGCGAAACTGCACAAGTTTTGGGAAATTTGGGAGTCTCTGGGTGCCGACCGAAAATAAAGGACCTCATGAGGGCCATTCTCCCCTCTGGATCCGGTCCAACTTGACAAGGTCACCGACTACAATAAGCATTATGTAAATCCCCTCAGGGAACAGTTTCTTGATGAAGATGTTACATGCCTTTGAAGAAATGCAGTACAAAAAAAAAACAAAAAACTATCAGAACCTCCCTCCAGCAAGGGGAGTGGGTTACTTCAATAGATTTCAGGGATGCCTACTTCCATATACCAATACAGGAACAGTCCAGGAAATACATGAGATTTCACAACCAGGGCAGGTCATATCATTTCAAGGCACTGCCATTCGGACTGTTCACAGCTCTCATGGAGTTCACTGTGATAGCCAAGGAGGTAAAATTAATGGCCATACACAAGGGTATAAGAATCCACCAGTACCTAGACGACTGGTTGGTGAGAGCCAGGTCCCACCTAGTTCGTCTCCAGCATACACAGGAACTAGTAAAGCTTTGCCAGAATTTAGGTTGGCTGGTGATTTAGAAAAATCAGAACCCAAGCAGGTCTTCGCCCTTGTAGGTTACCAGTTCGACTTGAGGTCCAGTCGAGTCCGACCGACACCTGACTGGTGGCAAACCCTTCAACAGAAAGCCCAAGAACTTCTCAAATGACCGACCTATCCGGTCCGGCAGTTCATGTCTCTGATAGGGTTATTAACAGCCACAGAAAGGCAAGTTCACTTTGGCCAACTGCATATGAGACCCATACAGTGGCATCTCAAAGACAACTGGAGGGTACCTGAATCTCTAGAAAAGGTCATTCCTATCCCCAAGTCCTTGCACTCCCATCTGAAATGGTGGCTGGAGTAAAGCAATGTGCTTCACAGTCCACCATTACGCCCAATAAAACATGCTCTGCAGATCTTTACAGACGCATGAAAAGAAGGGTGGGGCGCTCACTTAACGAGCACACTGCAAGAGGCACTTGGTCCCTTCCAGAAAGCAAGCTGCATATAAATTATTTAGAACTGAAAGCGGTCTTTTGGCCCTGAAAGAGTTCTAGGACCCCTGCTCAGACAAAATTGTTCTTTTAGCAACCGACAACACCACAGTGGTGTCATACATAAACAAGGAAGGGGGCATGAGTTCGGGCCCCCTGTGTGCCCTCTTGTGGAGAATCCTGACTTGGTGTACCACAAGACAGGTTACCCTCAAAGCCCGACACATTCCAGGCTGGCTGAATGTGGTAGCAGACAAGCTATCAAGGTGAGGGCAGACCATCCAGACAGAGTGGTCTCTCCTACTGGAGGTCTTTCAATCAATATGCAGCAAGTGGCACAGGCCGTAGATAGACCTATTTGCAACGAGGTTGAACAACAAGTTGCCCCGGTTTGTGTCACCGGTACCGGAACCCCTGGCCTGGGCAGTGGACGCTCTCAGCCTGCCATGGGAGGATCTGGACACCTGTGCCTTCCCACCAGTAGCCATCTTGGGCAAAGTGGTGGAGAAGTTGCAGGATCACCCTTGCCACAGAATCATTCTGATAGCCCCAGGGTGGCCAAACATGCCTTGGTTCTGGGATCTGGTGGCCATGTCCAGCCAAACCCCCCCTCAGCCTGCCCAATCTACCCAACCTTCTAACACAGCCCTTCAATTAGACCCCTCACGGGGATCTGCCCAACTTAAATCTGCATGCTTGGCTCCTAGAGCCTCAGAAATTAAAGAACATGGCTTCTCTGAGGCTGTGGCAGCGTCAATTGAGGCTCCTCAAAGAGGATTAACCAGATCAGTCTATGAGGCAAGTGGACCATTTTTACAAAATGGTTCCTCAGTAACCAGGTGGATTTCAGGGCACCCCCTATAAAGTCAGTAGCTGACTTCCTTATGTACCTGTTCCAGGACAGGAAGTTACAGCCCAGTACCATTGATGGCAACAGATCAGCAATTGGTGACAAAATGGTGCCTCAGTAACCAGGTGGACTTCAGGGCACCCCCTGTGAAGTCAATAGCCGACTTTCAACTGTACCTGTTTCAGGACAGGAAGTTGTAGCCAAGCACCATTGATGGCAACAGATCAGCCATTGCTGACAAACTGGGGTACTAGCCCATAAATGTCAGCAAGGACTAGAATCTCACCCGTCTCCTGGATAGCTTCCACAGAGACAGGCCCAAAGGGAGGAGGGGCATCCCCTCCTGGAACCTCTCCCTGGTTTTACACCAGCTGTCAAAGGCTCCCTTTGAACCCATTAAAGAGGCCTCTTTGAAGCAGTTGACCTTCAAAACTGTTCTCCTATTGGCTCTGGGTTTGGGCAAACGCAGGAGTGAGATCCATACTTGGCAAAACAAAAATATAAGACACCAATCAGACTGGTCAAAGGTCTCCTTGTACCCCTCACCCAGCTTTCTCTCTAAGAATCAGCTGGCCAAGGAGGGTCCAGACAGTGTGGCCCCAGTGGTCATACCAGCCCTGGCCCCTACTCTGGATAAATCACTCAGGTCTGACAGGTCCCTCTGTCCGGTCAGAGCTTTGCTCTACTATTTGGACAGGACCTCAGATCTCAGGCAGAATAAGGAGTTAGTCTTTGTCTCCTTCAAGAAAGGCTTTGACAAGGACACCTCACCTGCCACTGTCTCCTCATGGATCAAGCAAACTGTGATCCTATGCTATGAACTCTCTGATCAGGAGGCCCATACTTTACATCAGGTTAAAGCCAAGATGTGAGCGCCTTTGGTGCTTCTAGGGCATTCTAATGAGGAGTCTCCTTGGAAAAAATTCTATCAGCCTGCCACTGGAAGTCTCAAAATACCTTCACCCAATTCTATCTGAAGGATGTGGCGTGGGCTGATTCAGAGCTCTACCATTTGGGCCCAGTAGTGGCTGCTCAGCAGATCCACAAGTAGCCCAAAAGTGAGGAGATTTGTACATATGTAAATTAGTGTTCTCAATAAACCCTTTTCAGTAGGACCGGGTAGGTAATGATTTCAACGGGCGGGTACCCGGGTACTCGCGCCGATGGGCGATAATAGCTGAAACTACAAAAATCTCCATATTTACAGACTTAAAACCTACAGAAATAATGGGATCCAACCATTTGCTTTATTTCTTGTCGGCCACTTTTTCGCATTCAAATTAGTATTACACGGAAGAAATGTAAAATAAAAAAGACTTCTGTACATTCAAAACACGGTTGTTTATATAAAAACGGAGTCACATGATCTATCACAAAAGCATTAACTGCTGCTTGAATGTAGTTTCGGAATTGAAACTTCATTTTTATTTCAGGTTGGTAAGTGAATTTTATTAACATAAAATTATTAACTACTGTGTGAAAATATTGTATTCTTATTTATTTAAGGAGTGCATGTCACTATATAGCCAATATACAGCGTTTTATGGACTCGGAATTAAGTAACTGTTTTGATATACTGACGATTTTCAAAGGGTCCCGGCATTTGACAGTGCATAAACAACCAAAATAAACAACAAATAAAATACTATAAATGTTGTACAAGGGTGAGAAAAACAATATTCTTGTGCATTTTAATTGAATAGTTTAATTTTTAGGTGAATTTATGAAGTGGAGATACATCTGTACTCGGTCACCCAACGTGGGCGATATTTACAGCAATAATGCCTAGATTCGGGTACTCGGGTATGTGATTTCGGATTCGGGTAAGTATTCAGGGTTCGGGTACCCGGATATCCGGATACCCGTTGAGATCACTAATGTAAATAGTTGTACATATATACAAAAAAAAAAAAAAAAATCTGACGTGCTTCCTTCGGGAGGACTATTTCCTTTATGGGACTGAACTCATCCCTCTCCTCCCCTACTTCAGAGCAGGTCTGTAAAAAAAAAGGGGGGGGCAACGTTTAGCCCTGGCTAACCGGCTGCTGGTAACCGACCATGGCCTTAAGGGGATCCTGACTTCAAGGTCAACCCCGGCCTAATAAAAAAATTGTTACTTACATCCCTAGTAACTTACCCGCCGACCAAGCGGTAGTTATTCAACAATTGTCCATTGAATAGGATGTATTGACGCAATGGACACACAGGACCCTCCCAACTGGCCCTGCTATCAGCTTACTAGGGCCTGATAGGTTTAGACAACGAAAAAGATGCTATGACGTCATGTTGTCTAGACAGGAAGGAAGTATGACACGCCATCTGGCGAGTGCACAGTACTGGACTGGCCTGGCTGGTGGAAACACAGGACGTCTTTTTCTGATGTTTGGCGGGCTGGTCTGCGCCGACCGGATTAGCAATTGTCCATTGGATAGGGTATTAACTTATAAAAATTTAATTTACTGATTAAATTTGCAATTTAAGAGGTTTATTTTCTGGGACTGACCTCATACCTTTCTTCCCCTACCTCAGAGCAGGTCTGTAGAAAGGGGAGGGGGCAACATTGTATACTGCCGGCAACCGGGATACTGGTAACTGACCTATGTTACCAACGGAGCTCTGTTCAAGGTCATCATCAGCATTTATGCTGTTTGGCATATAGGGATTGCTATGTGATCTTATTTTGTGGCATTGTCATTGGCATTGTCATTGGCATTGGGTTGAGCTTTATCTCAAAACTCATGGAACGTGTAGTTGCCTCACAACTCAGTAGACATGTCTCTCTCCATGGCTTGGAAAACGAGTATCAATCTGCCTATAGACGTGGCCATTCAACTGAAACAGCTCTTTTGTCTATAAAGAATCAGATTCATCTATCTCTAGCCAGAGGTGAGGCCACAGCTGTGGTGCTGCTTGATCAATCTGCAGTGTTTGACACCATTGATCACGACAAACTCCTTGATTGCTTAAGAAAATGGTTCGGTGTCGGGGGTAGATGCCTTGACTGGTTCAAATCATACCTTTCTGATCGTACCCAATGCATCAAGATTGGTTCTGTTCTCTCTGAGGCTAGAAAGCTTAAGTTTGGTGTACCACAAGGTTCAGTTCTTGGTCCTATTCTTTTTTCATTGTATACCACACCTTTGAGCAAAGTAATCTCTAAACATCCAGATGTCAAATTTCACTTCTATGCTGATGACACACAGCTGTTTATTCACCTCAAACACAAAAATGCAAAAATTGCCTTCGATCGGCTAGGAAAGTGCCTCGAAGATGTCAAACTGTGGTTGTGTGCAAATAAACTAAAGCTGAATGCTGATAAGACCGACTTTATTATATTTGGCGCCAAGTCTCAACAAGAAAAGTTTAACCCATTCTTTCCAGTAAATATATTGGGTGAATCACTGATACCTTCAGATGCTGTTAAGAATTTGGGTGTCTGGTTTGACTCAGACTTTTCCTTCACCAAATATGTTAAAAATGTATGTAAACTTTGTTTCATCCAGATGAGGGATCTTAGACAAATTCGACAGTACTTGACTCGTGATGCTGCTCTTACGGCTGCAAATGCACTTGTGGGGAGTAGGCTTGACTACTGTAACTCCTTGTTTAGGGGTCTATCTGTTGCTAACCTACGCAAGCTACAATGCATTCAAAACAGTCTGGCCAGAATTGTTTGTAGAACCACATGTCTTTCTCACACCACTCCACTAAGAAAAACCCTTCATTGGCTACCCATAAGGCACCGTTGCATCTTCAAGATTGCCTTGTTGGTATATAAATACCTACATACTAACTGTCCAAAATATTTCAGCCCATTTCTCAAAGTTAGACAATGTGCCTATAATACTCGGTTGAGTCAATCTGATGGTATAATTCTACATGTTCCTCAATACCAACCATCTATTTACAAATCCACAAAGCAGTTTGGTCTAAGCTTTGCATATGATGCTCCCAAAATATGGAATGAACTCCCTGATGATGTACGATCTGCCACTTCTATTGCTTCCTTCAGAAAAAAACTTAAGGCATACCTATTCTGCCAAGCTTATCCTCCTTAGTATTTTCCACCTCATATGGCGTTCTCCGTGATGTCGACCATAGCTATGGATAAGGACAATGATTTTTTGTAACTATGCTTATGATGTTGCGCCTTAGAGTCTGTCACTTCGGCAGAGATTAAGCGCTATAAAAGTTGAATTGGAATTGGAATTGTCTCACCTTGTATTCGGACAGTATCTCAAAAATGGCTGTTAGATTTAATTCATATTTGGAATGTGGAGGTAACTGGCCCTCAAGGTGTGCCCCATTGTAAGCTGACCTTAAACTCCCAGTAGTAACATACTTATATCAAGCTTAAATATTGCGGGACGCTTGTTTGTGTATGAGAGACCTTCAGGCTCCGCCGGCTCTGCCGGCTCCGCATTTTGTTTTCCTTATAACTGTGTAACCGTTAGGCGGATTCTTTTCAAATTTGGCAGGTTTATGCAGTAGCCTTGGGGAATTTTTTTGAATATGCTGCAGTGACACTTCAACCAATCAGAGAGGTCACATGACCAAAAATGTCTTTTTTCGATGGGGAAGCTTGTCCGGATGATAACTTGAAAGGGATTTTATCAATTCACCTGAAACTTGGCAAATACATTCATTCTATTAAAATCTGGAAATCATTAGATTTTGGCATTGATTGGTTAAGAAATGGCCGAGTAATTAATGATTAATTAATCATTATGAATTTTCCAAATAAGGAAAACACAAAAATGCTTATATCTCGAAAACCGTGCTAGATAGAGCGATTTCGACAAAATTTTTGACCCCCAGGGTATCTCTCCTCTGCAGCTATCCCAATTTTGAAAAAATTTTTGTCTCGCCAAAAATGGCGGCCATTTTGAATTTTCGAATTTTTCGCAAAAATTGCAAAATATAAAAATGCTTATATCTCGAAAACTGTGCTAGATAGAGCGATTTCGACGAAATTTTTGACCCACAGGGTATCTCTGCAGAGTAGCCATGCCAATTTTCAAAAAAATTTTGTCTCGCCAAAAATGGCAGCCATTTTAAATTTTCGAATTTTGCGCAAAAATTGCAAAACACAAAAATGCTAATATCTAGAGAGATTTCGACGACATATTTGATCTTCAGGGTATCTCTGCAGAGTAGCTATCCCAATTTGCAAAAAAATTTTGTCTCGCCAAAAATGGCGGCCATTTTGAATTTTCGAATTTTACGCAAAAATTGCAAAACACAAAAATGCTAATATCTCGAAAACTGTGCTAGATGGCGAATTATCTCTTAAAAGTATTGCAGATAGGCAATTTTTCTCAAACAATTCATTCACCTACTTTGGAAGAGCTTTCACATGGTGAAGTTTTAGACCCATAGCTAATTACTCACCTACTCAAAATGAGTAAATGCGAATTATCTCTAAAAGTATTGCAGATAGCCAATTTTTCTCAAATAACTCATTCATCTACTTGCGGGAGAGCTTTCACATGGTGAAGTTTCAGACCCGTTGGTAATTATTCACCTACTCAAAATGAGTAAATGCGAATTATCTCTAAAAGTATTGCGGATACCCAATTTTTCTCAAACAACTCATTCATCTATTTTTGGGAGAGCTTTCACATGGTGAAGTTTCAGACCCGTAGATAATTACTCACCTACTCAAAATGAGTAAATGCGAATTATCTCTAAAAGTATTGCAGATAGCCAATTTTTCTCAAATAACTCATTCATCTACTTTTGGGAGAGCTTTCACATGGTGAAGTTTCAGACCCGTAGATAATTACTCACCTACTCAAAATGAGTAAATGCGAATTATCTCTTAAAAGTATTGCAGATAGCCAATTTTTCTCGAATAACTTATTCATCTACTTTTGGGAGAGCTTTCACATGGTAAAGTTCCAGACCCATAGCTAATTACTCACCTACTCAAAATGAGTAAATGCGAATTATCTCTAAAAGTATTGCGGATACCCAATTTTTATCAAATAACTCATTCACCTACTTTTGGAAGAGCTTTCACATGGTGAAGTTTCAGACCCATAGCTAATTACTCACCTACTCAAAATGAGTAAATGCGAAATATCTCTTAAAAGTATTGCAGATAGCCAATTTTTCTCAAATAACTCATTCACCTACGTTTGGAAGAGATTTCACACACGAAAATGAAAAATTGTGAATATCTCGGAAAAGCTATTTCTTCTCCTTTAATGCTTGGCGGCAGTGGTCTTGTTTTCAAAAATTTTTGTCTCACCAAAAATGGTGGCAATTTTGAATTTTCGAAGTTTTTGCGAAACACAAAAATGCTTATATCTCGAAAACCGTGCTAGATGGAGCGAATTCAACAAAATTTTTGACCTGCTGGATATCTCTGCAGAGTAGCCATGCCAATTTTCAAAATATTTTTGTCTCGCCAAATATAGCGGCCATTTTGAATTTTTTGCAAAAATTGCAAAACACAAAAATTCTTATATCTTGAAAACCGTGCTACATAGAGCAGACTGCGCTGACTTTGGTTGCCACAACAGTATAAGGCTAGAAACGGAGCATTTTCTTAATACTTTAGCACTTACCTTTATATCCTTTTCGGGACACTTTGTTTTTGCTATGCAAAAACATTAACTTTTTTTTTGCAAGCGATCCTCTAGTTTCATTTCCGGACAGTATCTCAAAAATAAGTTGATGGCTTCAATTCAAATTTAGCATGTGGTTGTAACTGGTTTTCAAGGTGTTCCGTATTTTAAGGTGACCTTATAAAAAACTTATGTTGAGTTTACATTTTTTTTTCTTTCTGCATAGAGTATACTGAAAATAACTTGAGAGATTTCATTCAAATTTTGCATGTATATGTAACTGGCCATAGGTAAGTGCTGTACAATAAGGTGACCTTAAATTCCCAGTCCTAACAGAATTATATTAACTTTAAGTTTGGTAATTTTTGAGCAGTATTTTAAATATTGTGCAATTCTAGGAATGTTTCAGTTGTGGATGTAACAAACCTTGAACAGAACCTGATATTGTTCAGCCTGTGGTCATTCCTGCTCTTGAGCCTATTCTGAATCATTCTGTGACTGAAGATATGACTCTATGCTCCCTAAGAGCTCTAAGATATTATCTGGACAAGACTAAGGAGCTCAAACAGGACAAGCACTATTAAATATTTACCTTATCCTCACTAGACTTGGATACTCTCCCTACTGATCCCACCTTTTAAAAAAAAAATTTGCTTACAGTTCTTTTACAGTTGCTCCCAAAATTAAAGTGAGGCGAATCAAGATTTGTGGTAATAGGCACATGCACACTCAGTGTATGTGCAGTGGTATCGACAAGAATATTTCTTTAAAAAATATTCTCATTTGGTCGATTATGTTTCCTGCCACCAACATGTAGCAATAGTGAGGATAAGGTAAGTATTTAACTTGTAAAAAGTTAAATTACAATAATTTTTTTACAATTTACTTGGGTATTTTGTCAAAAACAAGTACTCAAAATTAATGATTAAGTAAAAGTATTTGTACTTGTCCCAGACCTGATTTACTTCCAAAGTACTTGAAACCTCAGTTGAGTGGTCCATTATTGGTGAATTGTACTGTTTTTGACACAGCTTGCTTGGTTTAAATGCTGTATCATTCAGTGCAATTGTGGTGTTTTTTTGTGCAGGAGCCAATTTTGTGCAGTGGTTACATCTGTGAGTTCAGTGATCTGCAAATCAAGTCTGTTTTACTGGATGAGATACTGGCAGACCCCGAGCAGCCCACAAAAGACAACATTCTGGAAATGGAAGTCAAGGTATTTTTGGGGGGTCAAATATTAATGCTTTGCATCACCTCTAGTGACTGTGTTTTTTTGTGTTCAGTGGTTAATATTTTTCTTTACTCCACACAGCCTTTAAAGGTATTGTCACAGAGTTCAAATTTGTAAAACTCTTAAAGATAACTTTTCTGCTGCTTTGATCTCATGTAAACAACTAGTTCTATTAATAGCCTGTGACTAGATGCAGCTCTGTTCACTCATGCATTCCTATTCTCTGGATTCTCATCATCACACAGTTGCTATGGCTACTCACTACTCTCCACTAGCAGATTTGCTCCAGCCTAGCTTATATCACAGATTTATTTGGTATGGCTAGCACTTATTATTCCTGACCATTACCCATAATTCCAAACATCTTTGTTAGGCAGAACTTGCTTGAGAAACTTCAGAAGGTATATTGTAGCAGAGGAATAAACATCCATCCTCTGGACAATGAGAAGGAAACTAGCTCTTGATGGGATAAAATCACCTTCTCCCCATCTAAGATCTGGAGCTAGTATACATATATGTCATCTTATTAGAATGTTGTATTTTAACCATGGATAATAAATTATCAACAACTTTACTTGATTATACTAAAATATCCTGCACACATCTCAGTGAAGAAGAAACCTTCATAATAATCATCAGGAGAAGAAACTATACTTGCAACAGTAAAAGAACAAGAGCCCCTTTGGTAACAACATTATAAACCACACCACTTTGTTATAATTGGTGGAAGATGCGGTGGTGATTTTCTGAAAAAATCATCAAAAGATCCAGTCATTGGTACCTCAAGATCCACTACCCCCTTATTTTGGCAGATACAGATAGACTGATATAAAAGGATACACAGGACAAAACTACATTGAAGATCGGACTAAGATCCTTATGAATCTTGGAACAGAATAACATACACGACTGCTTCACATACTGATCAACTTTTGGTGACAATAGACCATGAACATTCCTCAGCACTGATTATTTTGGAATATCCACCCAAGATTCACCAGAGAAAACAGACTAAACATTTATGTGACAATAATTACATTTACTTTTGGACTATTTTGTTTGTGTATCTTTGGTGAGTAAATATTAAAATGGATGTATGTTATGTCTTACATTTTCGGTAATTCATTACTTCTGTAAGTTTTGCTATGCATGTACTTGATACGTCTTTCAAAGAAATTTCAGACAATATGTAATTAGTCAGCATATCCAGTTGTTTTGTGTTTAATGCATATGATGATATATCTTGCTATCTGCTGCATCTCATTACGTTAGGATACATTCACCTAATTTTGCGGAGATAGGCAAAGTTCAATTCAACCTATGGTGGGTTACTTGTATGGGCTCAGTTCAATTCTTCATTTCTTCAGCCATATAATAGTCATACTTCTGTGAGAATTCAATTCATATATGTCACACGCAATACGGGTCTATTGACTGTGCACCTGATCAGTGCATTAGGGATAGATGCCAAAAGTGACACGTATAATGCATAAGGAGTACACAAGATTCCAGTTACTCAAACACACATATTCTCAACAAAGGATTTACTGACTAATTATTGAAGATTATTGAAAAGATACAATGACCATGGTTACTTTCATCAAACTTCAGATTTTTGTTACTACTGTGCTACCTATATCCGTTGGCTTTGTTCAAAATTCTATACAAAATTCTGGCCATAATTATTTCATCTTTGATTTCTTACAGCAAAGTCGATATGGGTACAGGTAGACCAGAAAGTAGATCATAAACTTTGATGTTATTAATTTGTACCATTTTTTTTAAATGACTACAGCATATTACTTTTAATTGTTATAATTCAAGTTGAGTAAGTTGTAAATGGCATAACTTCAAGTTCAGTGACAATTCCTACAATACTGTTGTCAAGTTCTTTCTCTGATAATGGTTTATATTACATCTAACTTAGTATCATTTTACTTGTTTAAACATGTTGTGTTCTACCTCTGCAAATTCAATTCATTGTTCAGTGATAAATTTCCTTTGTACAATTTCTTGCCTCCAAGTGTCAGTTTGGTATCCATATACTTAGTATTCAAAATATTATTTCTACTGATTCCCATTGTGTGTATCTTAATTTGAAATTAAAAGTGACTTCAGATGTTTTACAAGTGCTCATGTAACATCCTTAAAATGTAATGTAATTTCAGTAACTTCAGATGTTGTTTAAATATTGACTTCTGTAAATTATAATATTACATCTATAAAATCAATTCATTTTAGGAATTTTAACTCTTCAGATTGTCCAGAGTTCAAATTGTTGAGTTTATTGCTTACTAATAATAATCAAAGATCAGTTATTGTTTAAGACACAGCTGAAAATTAATGTTTTCTTATGTCAATGGTTCGGTGTTATTTTCAAACTTTTATTGTTACAGTTTAATGGTTAGTTCCTCAAGCTATCTCTGTCCTCTTCGTCATATGTCTGTTTAAATTCTATTAAGTTCAGTCATGTTGCTTCCGGAGTAAGCAACTTGGGAGGGTAGGCAATTGTCACAGAGTTCAAATTTGTAAAACTCTTAAAGATAACTTTTCTGCTGCTTTGATCTCATGTAAACAACTAGTTCTATTAATAGCCTGTGACTAGATGCAGCTCTGTTCACTCATGCAATCCAATATTCTCTGGATTCTCATCATCACACAGTTGCTATGGCTACTCACTACTCTCCACTAGCAGATTTGCTCCAGCCTAGCTTATATCACAGATTTATTTGGTATGGCTAGCACTTATTATTCCTGACCATTACCCATAATTCCAAACATCTTTGTTAGGCAGAGTTTGCTTGAGTAACTTCAGAAGGTATATTGTAGCAGAGGAATAAACATCCATCCTCTGGACAATGAGAAGGAAACTAGCTCTTGATGGGATAAAATCACCTTCTCCCCATCTAAGATCTGGAGCTAGTACACACATATGTGATGTTATTAGAATGTGGTATTGTTAACTATGGATAATAAATTATCAACAACTTTACTTGATTATACTAAAATATCCTGCACACATCTCAGTGAAGAAGAAACCTTCATAATAATCATCAGGAGAAGAAAGTATACTTGCAACAGTAAAAGAACAAGAGGCCTTTGGTAACAACTTTATAAACCACACCACTGTGTTATAGTATTGTTATTATTTTCATCCATTATGTATGGCTAGGTAGGTGGTTCATTGAGAAGTTGGTTGGGTGGTGGGGAAATGTTTTCCCAAGCTGAATAACAGAAACCGTTACGTAGAGGACATTCATACTTGGTGAAGACATTGGATGAGGAGTAGCTGTGCAAAGTCACATTGTAGCCTTGATTGACCTTTAAGTTTGCTGTAGTTGCCTTGATTTTTAAAAACTAGTCCTGGCTCTATCTTAGAAACTGAATCTTATAGGAAGTTGACACTTGGCAGGGATATTATTTGGATGATGTAGGTGTGCAACATCATAGTGTGACCTTGGTTTGACCTAACTGTAATGATCTGAAACTTGTATGCTAAAGGAAGTTGTCATTTGGTAAGTTTATTGGTTGGAGTGTCAAGGTGAGCAATGTCACAGTGTGCC
Source organism: Sabellastarte sp. h YS-2021 (assembly GCA_964017235.1). Lineage (NCBI taxonomy): Eukaryota > Metazoa > Annelida > Polychaeta > Sabellida > Sabellidae > Sabellastarte > Sabellastarte sp. h YS-2021. The sequence goes on from OZ024936.1 coordinate 39,886,913, forward strand.
ACTGGGTATGACATTTGTCCTTGGCTCCTGCCATGATGTTTTTTTACTGCTAGTGGGTGGACGATTAATCCCTGGCGACATTATACAACTGTGGTCATCTCAGAAAATTTGTAATAATCAATTATTCAGCTTAAATCTTACCTTTCTATATATCCCTGAAAAGGCAGTTTTACTTAATATTTTGACAGATTTGTCATGAATTTTGGGTTTGTTTATGTTCACCGGAATATTTACAAGAAGTGAGCACTTTTAGTTGATGTTAAATGTCAGAAATGTACAAAGCACCATTATTGTTACCGGATTGACATAAACTTCATTTAGGAAAGTGTTTTAGGTGTAATGACCAACAGTGAAATAAAATAATAGATTCTGGACAATTATCGGTTTGACAAAATGGGTGATGAATCGACAATGAAAATTGGGGGTGATTCCTGACACTATTTACCACCACATTTGTAACATATTTCTTATATTCAAAAGCTGTGTAGATTTGCTGCAACTGAATATTACTTCTTCTCTTACCTAATTTTGCCATCTCTATACAGCTACACACAGGTTGTCACAATACTGTGGGTGTCACAGTGTTGTGTCAATAGTCAACAAACTAATTATGACAAATATCTATTCGAGTTACAAAGCATATGCAAATTATCATCTAAATTCAATAAAATATTGTATATTGATAAATAGTTTCTTTTTTTTTTTTTTTTTTTTTTTTTTTTTTTTTTTTTTTTGGTGAAATATATTTTTATTTGATGTAAGACATTGTAATTCATACAATACATACAAGAAAGAAAAGAGAAAAAAAAATTTGACAAAGAGTAGAGACATAGGTAAACACAAACATAGCAATTGTCACACTGCATTTTGAATTTTACAAGATAGAGCCACATGTATAAACATACGTATAATTGGCACAGTATTACCAGATATTTGCAAAAAAGGAAGGAAAAAAAAATATATATATATAGATACATTGATGAATACTTGGTTACTATTTATCAAGTGTGAAAGGAAAAGGGTACCTATTAAATTGTACATAGTTTAAATTACTATCAGCAAGATATTTCTGCTCATTGTAAATGGATTTAAAAAAGTACTGAAATTCCAAAATGTTTGGCATTTTACCTTTCCTTGATGATATGAAAATATATCTTTTACAAAGAAGTATAACAAAATTTTTAGCAAAGTCACATGGTGAAGTACTCAACACCCCTAACAGGATTGATTCAGCTGTTAGCACTAGAGTTAGGCCACTAATATGACAGAACCAAGTTTTCACATCATCCCAAAAATTTTTAACAACAGCACATAGAACAAACAAATGTAATATGCTTTCCTCATGTTGCTTACAAAAGCCACAATCTGAAGTATGAATAATATTAATTTTTTTTTAAGAATTGCCTTGTGCCTAATATTCCATGGATAAGCTTGTACTGAAACCATTTATTATAATAGTGTTATCCTGTATTGTCCTGAAGCAAATCTGGTTAGACATACACCATTTGTTGTCTGTTATCAACAAGCTCAGTTTTTGTGCTAATTTTAGTCGCTTTTCAGGAAAAATATGATCCTTGTTCAAACGTTGATAAAATGTTTTACATCCATTTTGAGTCTTTAAAATTTTAAATATTGATGGGTATATCGGTTTAACACACTTGAATTCTTGGATATTAAACCGGTTGAGGTATGACTTTAAGAAGCATTTTAATCTGTAATAATCAAGAAAATTGATTTTTAAATTAAAAACTGCTTCAATCTCTTCTTTGGTCATTATGTTGCCATCTGACTTGAATATGTCAACTGGATATACAATTCCCCTTGAAAACCAATTAGGATAAAACAAAAATTCCTCTGAAATTAAATTGTTTCCCCATAAACATGAGGTTAGCACATCAAAGTCAGTTTTGGGGGTCAGAGTCCTCAAGAGAAAACTCCATGAATCAAAGACTTCTTTCCAAAAAGGATTTTGTATATTATTTGAAATAATAGTTGCCCAACTAGAACCAAGTAAAAAAACTTTTGTTTGGTTTATTGAGGCAGTTATTAATTTTATCCATGGAGTATCACTACAATTAAAAAGACGTGTAATCCATGTGAGCTTTAAAGATCTGATATGCTCTGTCAAATTAACCATTTTTAGTCCATCATTTTTGAAGTCATTACAAATTTGATGACGGTTGACCTTATCAGGTTTTCCATCCCAGAGAAATGAAAATATTAACTGATTTATTTGTTTCAATGTATACTGACTTGGTGTAGGAAGTGTAGAAAACAATTGGTTTAGGTTGCCAAGAATAAAGGTTTTAATCACAGTAATTTTACCAAGGGGTGTCAAATGTCGCCTCTTCCAACAGTTGATCAAGTTAGTTACTTTCTCAATTAAAGGTTCAAAGTTCAATTCACAAATTATTTGCAGATCAGACGAAAAATGAATACCTAGTAGCTTAAATTCAGTAACATTCCACTTAAGATCGACATTAACATTATACGTATCATGTGCCTGTTGCTTTTTCCCAAGCCAAACGATATGGGTTTTATCTTTGTGGACTATGAGTCCTGACATATTTCCAAAAATTTCCTAAGTATTCAGGGCTGCCAGCAAGGAGGTTCTATTACCATCAAGGATCAATGTGGTGTCATCAGCAAACTGTGTAATTTTATGAATGTTATTATTAATTTTAATTCCTTTGATTTCAGGGTTAGAGTCAATTAAAAGAAATAGAATTTGGGCACAGATTAGGAAGAGATATGGTGATATGGGGTCTCCCTGGCGACATCCACGACCTATAGCAAAGGGCTCTGATAAAAAACCAGATTGAATTACTGACGTCTTTATATTATAGTTAAAAGTTTTGACCCACCTTTGAAAACTTCTACCAAATCTGAAAAATTTCAGTGCTGAAAATAGAAAATTCCACGATACAGAATCAAATGCTTTTTCAAAATCTATAAGAACAAGTTGAGCAGATTTTCTTTCCATTTCAATAAGGTGGATTAAATCATAAATAAGTCTTGTACTGTCACCAATAAACCTTCCTTTGATAAAACCAGACTGTGTCTTTAGTCTATTAGCCAATGCAAGTGAAGCTATTTTATAGGGAACAGACAAAAGAGATATTGGTCTCCAATTCTGTAAGTATTCCCTTGGTTTATTACCTTTGGGAATACAATTTACAATGCATGTTCTAAATAGTTTCTTATATCCCAAGACAACTTTTGTCTGTGGGGAATTTCAGCTCTGTAACTTTAAGTTTTTTGAAAAAAAAACCAAAAAAACATTATCTACTGTGTCATGTAAATCATGTTATGCAAATCTAAGCTATCTGTAATACTTATTGAGTATTGGGATATTTATTCTAGTACTTGACTTGTATACAGTATGAAATATAAGCTTTTTTACCCCACAGCCCTTAAGGGCTGTCGGGGTATTGTTTTCACCCATGGTGTCCGGATGGGCGGGCGGGCGGCAGGAAAAAGTTTGTCCGGGCTATATCTCGGAAACCGTAAGGTGTAGGAAGTTGATATTTTGTAGGGACATTGGTTAGGGGGTGTAGGTGTGCAACGTCATGGTCTGACCTTGATTTGACCTTTGATCTTGCTGTAGTGACCTTGACCTATAAAATCTTGTCCGGGCTATATCTCGGAAACTGTAAGGTGTAGGAAGTTGATACTATGTAGGGACATTGGTTAGGGGGTGTACGTGTGCAACGTCATGGTCTGACCTTGATATCCTGTAGTGTTAACAGTATAAATTTTGCGGTGCATAGTCCTTGTGGTTTAATGACTGAACGGTTCAAGATTCTATTAGCTTTCTTTTGTTTGTCTTCCTCCTTTGTTAAGGAGATATGTTTTAACGTAAACGCCCTCATTATTACCTTCAGTTTCGTTTAAAAAAAAAAAAATTTTTAAAAAGCAAACTTTTACACTTTCCTGTAGCTTTCTTTTATATTTGATAGTAAGCCATTTTGTTTTTGGGTTTGATGTTTTTATTAGGCAGTATTTTATAAAATAAAAGGGTGATCCAGTATAACTTCCAGCTCTGTGTAAGGTCCCATATATCCTAGAAACGATTGTCTCTGTTGTTTTCTTCTGTTCCAGTGAAATGTTTTAACAAATTTACTTATTTTATATTGCGCAGTGAGTGTTGATATAAAATCGTCTGCACATCTGCAAGGTTTTTTTTTTAAATATTTATTTATCCTTTTTATGGGACTATTTACTGTCAAACACACAAAAAGTGTCAAATACTACATAAATCTTCAAATAATTCTTAAAATCGGCTGGACAGCAATAAATTTCATGCACATTCTGTCTGCCCCATATACTGTCACATCCATGTGATTAAATGTCATCTCCACTAATCTGTACACAACATCTAGATGTTATAAACCACAGCAGTCAATTTTCAACACATCTTGATGCGCAGAAGAAATTGCAATAAATATGGCTTTTTGCAAACACTTTGCAAATATATATTGGCCATCAACACAAACCTGTACATAAAGTCTATATAGTATAAACCCCAACCATCAATTTTCAGCATTGCGAAGAAATCACAAATGAAAACATTTTGCAATAGCCTGTAAGGGCTGTGCAGGTATTTGCTTTCACCCATGGTATCAAGATGGGAGGGTTGGTGGCAAGCTGTATCTCAGAAATAGTGAGGTGTAGATGTTGATACTTGGCAGGGACATTAATTGGGAAGTGTAGATGTGACCTTGATTTTATGTTTGACCTTGCTGTAGCAACCTTGACCTTTAAAATCTTGTCCGGACTACATCTCAGAAAGGAAGTTTATACATGGTAGGGACATCGGTTAGGGGTTGTAGGTGTGCAACGTCATGGTATGACCTTGATTTGACATTTAGCATGGCAGTAATAGCCTTCACCTTTAAAATCTTGTGTAGGCTATATCTTGGAAACATTAGGTGTATTAAGTTGATACCTGGTAGAGACATTGGCTGGGGGTGTAGGTGTGCAGCATCATAGTGTGACCTTAATTTGACCTCTGACTTTGCTGTAATGAAGTTAACCTTTAATAAATTGTCTGGACCATGTCTCGGAAAAATGCAATGTGTTAGAAGTTGATTCTTGGATAGGTGGTTGGTTAACCGATTGTTTTGTACTTTTACCTAATTGTAGTATCTCCTTTGACAGCTTTACTTCAATTAATTTTTACAGCTTCATAATTTTTAGTTTACTGATTATAGTTTACTGATTAATAGTGTCATCTTGCTGTGGAATTGTCTTGTATTAATATTTTATCTTTACACACATTTTCTTACTCTTAAGTGTAAGTTTCTATACTTTAACATTTTTCGGACTTTTATATAACTGACACTTTTTGCTCTGAAAGTGTCCAGATCTTTGTACTCTTTCTATTTTATATCTAATGGTATTGAAAAATATTTCTATGGCTGTCAGGTATGGGTATCTCAGATGCTATTTTTATTATATCCGTAGAGAAAAGTCGGGATTCAGGTCCATTGTGCGGCCGCTGTACACATCTGTTTAAAAAAACCATTGATTCTGTGCACTATCCCCCTATCCTTTGTATTGAGCATCTTGAGTTTTTTGTGGTTTGAGCCAATATCATGAATATTTCTGAAGTGTGAGTGAATATCCTGAGTATCTCTTTGATTTTCTGTGTTATAGTCTCTACGTGACACCAGAGATCTGTTGGAGAAAGTTGGTCTTGAAGAAACACAGTCTTTCATTGAAGACAATCCTCACCCCAGACTATGGTAAGCTGTGTATTTGAATCCTTTGTATGACTGTGTTATATCGTTCTACTGTCAGGTGTTCTTATGTGTGCTACATCTAAAAACCTGCATAAAGTATGGTGCAAGTGTGAACAAAAAATTACCTCATTCAAAACCCTGCTCAAGGATGACAGCAGAAGTTAAAGAGTTAAAGACCTAATACCAGGTTCAGACTCAGATTTTACCTTTTTGTTAATCTTGTTTAGTTATGCTTCTGTGCTGATCACATATTGAACATTTGGTAAAAGAAATATCCTTCAATATATTCAAACAAAATGTATGCCTTTTTAAGTGTCCCGTAAGGGACGCTTGTTTGTATATGGGAGGAAATCTTTTGTTTTCCTTATAACTCTGTGACCAGTGGGTGGATTTTTTTCAAATTTGGCAGTTGTATGCCCTGGGGAACTTTTGGAATATGATGCAGTGACATTTTGACCAATCAGAGAGATCACATGACCAAAAATGTCTTTTTGGGTAAACTTGTCCAGATGATAACTTGAAAGGGATTTTGTCTATTCACCTGAAACTTGGCGAATACATTCATTCTATTAAAATCTGGAAATCATTAGATTTTGGCATTGATTGGTTAAGAAATGGCCGAGTGATTAATGATTAATTAATTATTACGAATTTTCTAAATAAGGAAAACACAAAAATGCCTGTATATCGAAAACCGTGCACGATAGAGCGATTTCGACGAAATTTTTGGCCCACAGGGTATCTGATTATTAATGAACACATTTTTCCAAAAAAAATTCTCTCGCCAAAAATGGTGGCCATTTTGAATTTTCGAATTTTTCGCAAAAATTGCAAAACACAAAAATGCTTATATCTCGAAAACCGTGCTATATAGAGCAATTTCGATGAAATTTTTGACTTGCAGGGTATCTCTGCAGAATAGCCATCATTACATGTCTGACGTACAGGTGGCCACATATCAATATGTACCATTTTTGTGATTGCTCAATACCTGATAAACTAGGCAGACTTTGGTTGCCACAACAGTATAAGGCTATAAGCAGAGCTATGTTTTGCTTCGCAAAAACATTATCTTTGTTTTGCAGGCGATCCTCTAGTTATATTTGATTTTAATAATTCAGGTTGTGCCAAATATGATGTGAAACAAGGCTGAAAAGTATTTTATGAGCCACAAAGCCATCAGTAGGGTACTGACATCAGAGCTGCTGAAAATGCAAATTCCATCAAAGTCTTGTGACAAAAAAAATAAAAAAATTCTAGAGCTTGTACTTAAAAATGAAGTACTTATTTCCAAGATTGAAAAGTCTAATAACAAGTAAGTGAACAACAGAAAATATCATCCACCAGGAGAGAAACAATTATGTTGATGTAAATGGCAATTCCTTAACAATATGACTTTTCAGATTCTTTCAGAAAGAATCCATGTCCGAAATATTAGTGAAAAACTGGAGAACAGTTCTGCTGTATACAAAAACAAAAAAATTCCTGCTTCATATATCCCGTTATACGGGTCACAAATGGCTCATGGTGGATAATAAATTAAACTATGAACTTGCAATGTTTCTGTTGAGTTCATCATCTTTAGAAGTGTCTTTTTTGTCAGCCCTCTGTTTTTTGACATAGCGTTTCCTGTGTGTAATTTTAATCATTTGCTCTTCTGAGAAACTAGCACAAATGCCACAAGGCGATTCAAAAGTCACACAGGGATCATCATCCTTGCCAGATTCCCGGCAGGTGGGGCAATAATTATGTTTGTCAAATAAAAAACAGAAGTGCCTACATTTTAAAGATCTGCGCTTGTCCTTATTTGTTTGGTGGGAGGACATGTTTATACGCAGTAAAACGTGTAAACGACAAAGCCTGAACCGAGGAAAACTCACAAAGTATAAATAACTAAAGAAATACTTATCCTGTCGAAACAGAACTTTCACAGAATATGCTATGTAATATTTTAAACAAAATGGCTAAAAATGAACATCCAACAATACGTGTGTTGAGAAAAAGTAGAAAATAAGTCTGTTTATAACAGAAGCTACCAAAACACGCGGCCAATGAGAAAGTAGGAAGAGATCTCGTAGAGTTCCACATCCTGAGGCTACGGCCAACTATAAATGTCTATTTTTCTTAGACGTTGGCCGGGGCCTGCGGCCACGCGAGATGACAGCATTCAGTTCCATATGGTAAGCTTGTAGCTTATAAAAGCTACATTTAACAGATCAAAATTTTCAAGTTTCTGTTATTTCAGTCATTAATTATCTGGATGCATCATCTAAGTCACTGTTGACTTACCATATTTATCTGATCAAAAGCCTTGGGGGAGCGATATATTTTTGACAAAGGTGCATGACTATTACAAGTAAAATTCTGGTGGCAATGGGCAATAAATAACATGTATAATTGTGGGAGAAATTAAGATATTAGAAGCAAACCTTTGATGTGAATTAATTATAGTGTTTCTTGTGTTTTTGTAGATTTTAAGGCGTTTTTGATTAAAACTGCCTAGTATGTTTAAGTTGATTCTTTTTCGATTCCAGTTAGCAGTTATTCGATTGGGGGTTTACTAAGCTGCATCATTTTTTCGGATTCCCAGATTTGCAAAGGTGGAGAAGAGAGGAGTGGGGGTAATTTAGTATGAAGGGAACATTAACATTTATAAATACTAGTGGGTGGACGATTAGACGTGTGCTCGATTAATCGTCAGTGACAGTGTAGAATCGCGGTCGGTCACTGATGTTTTTTAACGATCGATTATTAAGCTTATATCTTACCTTTCCTGATTTATATCAATATCCACGTATATTAAAAATATTTTAGATATTTTTACATAATAAACTGATAGTTTTGTCTTGAATTTCAAGTTTGTTTATGTCTACCGCCATATTTACAGGAAGTGGGTGCTTTCGGTAGATTCTAAATGTCGGAACACCATTATTCTTAAAGGGTTGACCTATACTTTATCCCGGAAAGTGTTTCTTATATAATAAACAATAATGGAGTAAAATAATCGATTATGGGTCGATCATCGGTCGGAAAAATGGACGAATAATCGACCATGAAAATTGGAGGCGATTCCCAGCACTAATAAATACTGTAACTACTGTTATGATTGCACTGGCCTGCTCCATGTCATATTCCTTTTTCCAAGGCGCTTGTTAGCAGAAGCAGCATTAGAAGGACTGAACCTTAAAATAGCAGAACATGCGTTTGTGCGCTGCAAAGATTACCAAGGAATAGAGTTCGTCAAAAGTCTGTCACATTTACAAGTAAGGAAAACACCTTATTATCTTCTCTTTTGTAATGTTGATAAAATAAGGTAACGTGTTGTTACTTGAGTTATTAACAGAGGATATGAAGATATTCCACCTCCTGTATATTAGTTGGTAAAGTTACAGACATATTGTCAAGGTCTTAGGGCTATTGTTGGAATCTAAATTTCATAATGCAGCATTAAATTAATCTGAAACTACAAGACTAATGCTGATTTTTACCTAATCAAGGAGGGTATGTAATTTGAGGCATGTATTTGTCTATTTGTTTGACTGCAAAATAGCGCAATTATATTGCTGTAATTTTAACTGTAAGTTGTTGAATACCTTTTCAAGGTACTTAAAATTTTTGCTTGTGTATAATACAAAAATAACACTCTATTATACAATTAAAATGATTGGTACATATTTATTACACCAACTAGTTTATTAGCCCACAGCCCTTAAGGGCTGACGGGGTATTTTTTTTGACCGATGCTGTCTGGATGGGTCTTTGGGCGGGTGGCAGGAAAAAGTTTGTCTGGACTGTATCTCGGAAACCGTAAGGTGTAGGAAGTTGATAGGTGGTGGGGACATTGGTTGGGGGTTGTAAGTGTGCGGCGTCATGGTGCGACCTTGATTTGACCTTTGAACTTGCAGTGGTGACCTCGATCTATAAAATCTTGTCAGTGCTATGTCTCGGAAACTGTAAGGTGTAGGAAGTTGATACATGGTATTGACATTGGCTTGGGGTTGTAGGTGTGCAACGTCATGGTCTGACCTTGATTGGATTTACAGGACAACTTTTCTGTTGTTTTGTGGGACCGGATTGGCAATTGTTCATTGGGTAATGGGTAGAGTATTAACTTACAAAAATTTAATTTAATGTACTGGGTAAATTTGCAGCCTTGACTTTGCATCCTCAAGTGTCGCACAGTCATTGTTAGTATAAAGTCATTGTGTGCACATCCCTTCCATATTTATTGACCAATGCCTCTTACTACAATAACATCACTTCATTCAATAATTTCTTTGCAGTTTATTTGCTTAACCGTACGAGAAGTGTTCCTAGAAGTTATCATGTGATTTCATTTTTTTTTGCCAATCTGTTTTGAAAGTTAAAACAGAACTGACTTGTTTCCCCCTCCACCACTCAGTATGAAACTGAATTTTGGCATGCATTTCCCGTGGGGATGTATCCTACAATGAGTGGGCACTTCTGTTTGCATAAACAGTGGGCGTTTCAGACAGTGGTAGTATTAATGTGTGATAAATCTGAATGTGTGATTGTTTATGTGTGTATGTGCCTGGGCTGTATCTCAGAAGCCGTAAGGTGCAGGAAGTTGATACTTGGTAGAGACATTGGTTAGGGGGTGTATGTGTGCAACGTTATAGTGTGATCTTGATTTGACCTTTGACCTTGCCGTAATGACCTTGACCCCTATAAAATCTTGTCCGGCCTATATCTAGCAAACTATAAGGTGTAGGAAGTTGATACTTGGTAAGGGTATTGGTCAGGGGGTGTAGGTGTGCAAGGTCATGGTGTGACCTTGATTTGACCTTTGACCTTGCGGTAGTCACCTTGACCTATAAAATCTTGTTCGGGCTATATCTCGGAAGCCGTAAGGTGTAGGAAGTTTCTTCATGGTAGGGACATTGGTTAGGGGATGTAGGTGTGCAACGTCATGGTGTGACCTTGATTTGACCTTACCTTGTCATAGTCACCATGAGTTTTAAAATCTTGTCCGGGCTATTTCTTGGATTCCATAAGGTGTAGAAGGTTGACACTTGGTAGGGACATTGATTCGGGGTGTATGTGTGCATCATGGTTTGACCTTTTTCCTCTGCCAATGTGTGCTCATATTTGAGACATCTTTCTCTTATGACAAAGATATATGGATTGCTGCAACTTATTATTATATGCACTTTTACATAATTGTGCTATTTCCATTGACAGCTATTCGTCAAGTAATAAATTTTACAGCTTCATAATTTTTAATTCACTGATTAGTGCTGTGATCTTGCTATTGAATTGTCTTGTTGTAGTACTTATCTTTACATACAATTTCTTTGTCTTAGATGTTATTTTCTCTACTTAAACATTATTTGGAGGTTTATATAACTGGCACTGGTCTGAAAGTATTCCAATCTTTGTACTGTTTCAGTGCTTCTATATCTCATGGAGTTGAAAACTATTTCCCCAGGCTGTGGGGTACGGGCATCTATTTTTTATGATTTCATCTCTCCACTAATATATTAAAGCCCTACAAAAGTTTTGTGCTGCTATTTTAGAAAGTACTGAAAACCGTTTGAATACTTTGGAAAAGGTTTAATCTTATCATTTTATGAAGAGCGACCAAAAAAAAAAAATGAAAAGTTTTTTATAATAATTGTGAATTACACAAAATGGGTGCAACAAAAAGTACCAAATGAATGCCTGTGGCATGGGAGATGGCCTCTCTGGGGATATGTTTTCATCAAGTTGGCACAATATAGTTTAGATATGTTTTCATTGCCATAACTATTCTCTGCAAATTTGGTGAAATATTGTCTTTTGACCCCTTCTTCAAGGTCAACATACTAAAAAGAACTTGTATCTCCCTTAATCATTGGTCCTTGGGCTTTGAGCTGTGTGTCAAGGTCACCCTTCTTCCACATTTGCTTAATACCTGGCAGGATATAACCACTATGACAGTGGTTTGTAAAAGATGTGTCTTTTTGAAAGGTTAAGGTTGCACTTTTTAACTAATTTTGTTCTGTTTACTGTGTAATTGCAAGAAGCTTTTTTTGGTTTTGGAAAATGATGTTTGAAAATTTTGCAAATGTTATATGATGGTATATTTTCAGAGTGACACAATGAAAGAAGCTGAAGTTGCAGCGTACTTCAAAAAATTTGATGAAGCTGAGCGGAAGTATATTGACATGGACAGGAGGTAAGAAATCCTCAAATTCACTGACCTGTCAGAACACTTTCCACTCTTGTGTAGTAGTGAGATTATTTTCCATGACATTTGTAGCATTCATTATATTTTATTTCATGTTTTCCACAATAATAATGGTCATTTACTTTATGATATATGAATAATTATTTTTATGTCACATAGTTTTTATAACAGCTCTTTTTTAAGAGAAGATAATACTGCCCAGTGTTAGGTATTCATTCACATCTACTTGGATGATATTCAAAGTGAGGTGATACGCAATGCCCATATTGTAGTGCTGTGGTAATGTGGAACTTGCTCACTTACTGGGCTCAATGTGGCCACTCTTGCTTCAGGGACCTGGCTGTGGTGCTGAGGAAGAAGCTGGGTGATTGGTTCCGTGTGGTGCAGCTCCTCAAGACGGGGGCTGGTGGTGATGATCAAGCCATGGAAGAGGCTTGGAACGCAATCGGCGACTATTACGCAGACAGACAGAAATGGTGAGTTGGGACAAGTACAGGTTTGCTATGGCCAAATTGCAGCAGTCCCATGTTCAGTTCCTAGGGGTTTAATTTAAGCATCCCTAAAAAGATACTTTTTATGTCAGCTGGCTTATGACATCACTTTGTGGTGTCTGCGTTCGTGTGAACAACTTCTTCAAAGTACAAGGCTCAGAGACATGCTGTTACTTTTAAAAGATACCTTATCTATTGAGGATGATAAATTGTTCAAAGCATGCAGATCTGTCTGTTCACCAGAGCCGTAAGAAGAGAGGTATTCCCACCCAAAGTGGGAAAAATTCAATGCTTTATCAAAATTTTCCCATTGACTATTGAAAGGATTTCTCTCTTATCTTGCATATATGTACTAGGCCACAAATGCATTAAAATTCATGAATTTATGCAGTAAATCAATTATAACTTGAAAGGTATTGCATTTAGAGCATTTTGTTAAATATATTTTTCACCTATATTTCTTTTAGCTATAACATAATAAAATTTCAGACTTGTAGCTGATTACAGAGCTAAGTAATAGCTACACAAACTATACATATGATGATTTATACAGACAGAATCCCCTCTCACTCTCCTTCATCCACACAAAATGCGGCTGAGAAAAGAATTGCCTCTGTGTGTGGGGAGTGGGGGGGTGGGTATGCATGTGTGTGTGAGTGTATATATAGGAGTGTGTGTTACTCCCATCAGTGTTCCAATTGAAGTGGAGAGAGGGGGAAATATTTGTATTGCATGTGTATCTCTTCTTTCTTGCATATTAGTTGGGTAACAAATATCAGAAAATCAAAATAAATGGGAATGTTCACATTCACTGAGCTTTATCATGCCTAGCTGTGGATGCTATTCTTTCAAATATATATTGTTGTTTTTTTCACGTTTTCCCATTTCAGTTAGACCTCTAATTTAATAAATTATAGTTCAAGTGAGAAATCCTATAGCGATTGCTGAAGAGTTGGGAGCATGTAAAACTCAAATTTTGGATACCCTGGGTAGTAAGGACTATTTCTTCTAGAAAATAATTTGAATTCTGACAGCCTTCTTGAATTTTCATGGAAATGCAAAATGTCAGCCCAAGAACTGTAAAACATGCAGTAATCCTGGCAAATTTAACAGCTGCTGGTTGGTAAGGTTGCTTCAAAGTTCAGTTAGTTTATCATTAGCTCTTTTATCTCCCTTATTATTGCTTCTTGGGCTTTGAACCCAGTTTCGTGGTCACACTACCTCCGTTTTTGCTTAACACCCAGTAGGAGATAAATACGGCAGCAGTTGTTTGCATTTGTTTTCACAAACATATAATCCATATTACATTCATCAAGTTCTAAGATGCGCCTTCCTTGTGTACCTTAGGTGAGTACTCCATCCATGTACATATTCTAAACAGTAATGTATCTTTCCAAAACTCAGGTTCCTTTTAATTCCCTTATTTTAACTTCATAGTTTACAAAACCCATATATCATTATTAAAATATGGCCTTTGTTATGAACCAGGTCCTCACATGCTCCTTAGGAAGCACCTTAACAGTTAAATTTGTACTTTACTTCTCAAAACTATTTGCGGGGGCCACGGTGGCAGAGTGGTAACACTCTTGCCTCCCACCTCTGAGGCTGGGGTTCGGTTCATGGCTCTACCTCATGTGGGAAAGCTGGTAGTTGCTTGCCGTTGGTCGGCAGGTTACAGTACAGAACCTTGACCAACTGTATGTACTGGTTTCCTCTGCCCTTCCAACTACCCATCGTGATATGACCTGTACAGTGTTGAAAGCGACGTAAAACCCCAAATAAATAAATAAATCAAAACTATTTGCAGCGCACACTTTTTATGTCCTTTTGTACTTTTACTTGTGCTCTGAAGCTCAAAACACAAAGTCAGCTGACACATAGCCCGTTCATGGGCACTGATAGCTTGTTTGTTTTTTATCACTTATATACCTCAGGCATGGGAAAAAGTTTTTGCACATGCTTACAATTGACTTTGATCCTTGTTAATGTCACTTGATCAAAAAGTTTTTTCAGGTCCATCCACTCATCATTGCCACTCATCGAAAACTATTTAATACAGTAGGTTGTGAATTTGCATACATGTATATGTTTATGCTATCAATCTGAATCCCCCTAGTATCTCTTTGTATATTGACTTTAGAGAGTTAGAATAGGAGGTTATAGGAAACCGTATCAAATTAGTGTAAACAGTTGTTCATAATGTAGTAATTGGGGTATTCAACCAAATTAAATATAATGTAAATTTTATTCAGTTTAAATTCCATAATATTTTAACAATACCTATTTTAACTTATTACAGTACTTCAATTGGGTAAAATATTTTGGCATACTCATTTTTACCAATTTATTCACTTTATAATTCTTATTGGTCAATGATGGGTTGGTCTTTCTCTTTTGCCCCTCTCTTGTTAGAAAGTAGTATTGATCGATGGTATTTATAAAGATCAGCTCTTTGACAATTTAAATAACAACACTTCAGATTTTCAAGGTATGTATGAATTATTAACAAGTGAATAATTTCACTTGTGCTTATTTGTAATGCTTAAAATTTACAGGTGCTGATAAACCATAATTATTTGTCAAAACTTGGATCTTACCTGTCAAAATTCAATTGACAGCGCACAGTTGCACAGTAAATATTAAAATAATGGAAACATAAATCTTACCTGTAAATTTGGGTATATCCTTCTATTCATCCATATATTCAATTTATAATATTGGTTTTATATTATCCTCACTCATTATTCATAATATCCACAATGTTTAAGATTAAACTGTCAAAATTCACGTACGTGCGCCATTTGTTTACATTCTATGTGTAATGAGCCAGGGTTTGACAAAATATAGTGCCGGTAATGTCAACACATTTCATCCATATTACAGTTAAATTCTTTAACAATTAATGTGTCAAGACTATTTGACAATTATATCCAGACTATTTCAGCATTTATTGCAAATATTTTGTCAGTTATTGTTATTGTCTCCCTACACCAAGAGGTCTCTGGAAACCTACATAAGGGCGAACGTAACGCTGTAGAGTCAGTTTCTTTTGAGAGACTCAAGTGTGAACATCGATCTGCGCAACATTGTGCGCAAACACCAGTGTGAAGTAGCGCATTATTGATCTTGCTGTGCGCATGTACAAATCTCACATGTGCGCCAATCATTGACTGAAAAAGGTCAGTTACCACAAACAATGTGCGCACATTGAATGCTGATATATCCCATTTAGACACAAGTTGACAGTGAATACAGCTTCCACATATATTCAAATTCAATATCCAACACTCTGTACTCGATAACACTTGATACTTTAGGACAATTAAGTTGAAAACTTTCACATGTAAATTTAACAAGTGTCTTGTCAAAATGCCAACTTTCCTGACTGTCTGGTTCTGAGCCAATGAAATTTCTTCACACAACTATGATGTCATGCTTTCTCTAACATTGCCTGATAATCAATAATCCTGTCTGTCTTTGTGCCAATAAAAATCCTTCACACAACTCATTCCATCATGACCTATGACCTTTTACTTTGCCAATGAAAACCCTTCCTACAACCCATTGATCAGCAGTGATGGTTCTATATTTGGAAAAACAGTAGTAAAGTAGTACTCACACATTCACTGGCATTTCCATATTTGGAAACAGAGTAGTGAAGTAGTATATATGAAGAGATAGAGTTAATCCATTGACTCCAGTGTAACATATTTACATTGGACTGAGCTGTATTTATTGTCAACTTAAAAATTCAATCTTTCTTTTGAAATGCACACCTTATAAATGACTGAAGAACTCCAGTAAATGTTGTGAAAACTCAGGAGGATTTATAAAATTGAGATTAATTCAATAAATCTCTTATTGGAGTGATTATTATTTAGATAAGGACAGCACTTTTGTTGAGTGCTATTTTCTCAGTGTATTTATAATTCACTGAGCATTACTGTAGTATTTACACACTGATTTTTGACTGTACTTTCAGTGTGTTTGAATTATTTGACATTGAATTAAGAATTGAATGTCACACATTGATATTTGAATACTGTGTGTTACTAATGTATTTGGACATTTGATGCATATTTTGACTGTTGGCATATCAAATGCTTATGAATTGCACACAGTCTGACTGGATGTCATATGATTTTGAATACTAGTGTGCGACTTTTTGCTCTTATGATATTTGGTGTGTATATTTTGACTATTAGTATGTAGAATACTAATTAATTGCACACATTCTTATTAAATGTGAATATTAGTCTTGAAACTGTGTTGACTGTATTTACGGTATTGACAGTGTTAACTGTATTGACATATGTTTGACTGTATTGACATTAAGTGACTGAATTAACTGTATTTACTGTGTTGAGTGTATTGACAGTATTTACTGTATCGGCTGTACTGAAGTTTAGATTTACGGTGCATGTTGCATTTGATTTTATTAGTGCACCATAGTTGACTTTAGGAATTACTTGTATTATTATTTATTAAATATGCCAGTTTGACATCAGTTAAATAAAGTTGTTATTTGTTTTGCAATTCTTTTTAAGTTATTTTGTTGGAATGCATGAGTGAGACTGACTTATGATTGAATTGAGGTACATGCATAGGGTTTCTCTGCAACTTATTTGATTGACTGATATCTTACCTGTGGTGAGCAGGTACTTAAATGAGCAACCTTACCTGTGATGAGCAGGTACTTTGACTAATTATCTTACCTGTGGTGAGCTGGTTAAGATTACAATAAGCAGAGAATCTTGACTGTACTGTGTAGATTGGGTGATTGACTTGAACTTACCTGATGAATTGATTCTTGGACAAGATTGAAGAGTTTAAGGCAAAATGTTGTAGTTAACACAACTAACACACTACCATACAAACCAGTTAACATTAACACACAACTAACGTTCTAGTTGTTAACACCAACCGGGAACGTTACAATATTTACCCTCTGGCTCCCTCTTACATAACCGACAGGTACCTTAGCCCACTACAAGCCAATCCAACCAAAGATCAGAAAAAGACGTCCTGACTTCTGCTATAGCAGGACCGGTAGTGGCCCAACATGTCACTGGGTTGCTAGTTCCACCAGCATTCGCTAGAGCCTAGGGGGCCACTGATGACATAACTTCCTCTTTTTGTTTGGCATGGTTGGAAATGCATTTTTTAAAAGAGAACTGTGAACTTCTATTATTCTTTATATCTCCCGCCAGGCTTTAATGTCATTCACCTTATTTTCAGTCAGCTATAACATATAACATTTTGAAATTGCAGACCTGTAGGTCATTACAAAGCTTAGCAATAGCTACTTTCAGATTATCATCCTTGAGTAAATCAATTGTAACTTGAAAACTATTACATTTAGAGTATTTTGTTTAATACGTTATTCACCTGCTTTTTGGTCAGCTATAACATAGTAAAATTGTAGACCTGTAGGTCATTGCATAGCTGAGCAAAAGATACTTTGAGATTCTCACTGTTGAGTAAATCAGTTGTAACTCAACTCAGAAACTATTGCATTACAGTATTTTGTTGAAGTATGTTTTCCACCTACTTTTTACACCTTAACAGTTAACTTGGTACTTAACTTCTGAATACCATTTGTCGTGCACAACGTTTGTGTCCTTTCCTTTTTTACACCACAGCCCTTAAGGGCTGTCGGGGTATTGTTTTCACCCATGGTGTCCAGATGGGCGGGCGGGCGGGCAGGTGGACGGTCGGGGGGAAATAGTTTGTCCGGGCTGTATCTCAGAAACCGTAAGGTGTAGGAAGTTCATACTTGGCAGGGACATTGGTTGGGGGGTGTAGGTGTGCAACGTCATGGTCTGACCTTGATTTGACCTTTGACCTTGCCGCAGTGACCTTGAGTTTGAAAATCTTGTCCGGGCTATATCTCGGCAACCATAAGGTGTAGGAAGTTGATACTTGGTAGGAACATTAGTTAGGGGTTGTAGGTGTGCAATATCATGGTCTGACCTTGATTTGACCTTTGACCTTGCCATAGTGACCTTGACCTTTAAAATCTTGTCCGGGCTATATCTCGGAAACCGTAAGGTGTAGGAAGTTGATACTTGGTAGGGACATTGGTTAGGGGGTGTAGGTGTGCAACGTCATGGTCTGACCTTGATTTGACCTTTGACCTTGCTGTAGTGACCTTGACCTATAAAATGTTGTCCGGGCTAATATCTCAGAAACTGTAAGGTGTGGGAAGTTGATATTTGGTAGGGACATTGGTTAGGGGGTGTAGGTGTGCAACCTCATGGTGTGACCTTGATTTAACCTTTGACCTTGCCGTAGTGACCTTGACCTATAAAATCTTATCTGGGCTATATCTCAGAAACCGTAAGGTGTAGAAAGTTGATATTTGGTAGGGACATTGGTTAGGGGGTGTAGGTGTGCAACCTCATGGTGTGACCTTGATTTGACCTTTGACCTTGCCGTAGTGACCTTGACCTATAAAATCTTGTTCGGGCTATATCTCGGAAACCGTAAGGTGTAGGAAGTTGATATTTGGTAGGGACATTTGTTAGGGTGTGTAGGTGTGCAGCGTCATGCTCTGACCTTGATTTGACCTTTGACCTTGCCGTAGTGGCCTTGACCTATAAAATCTTGTCCGGGCTATATCTCAGAAACCGTAAGATGTAGGAAGTTGATACTTGGTAGGGATATTGGTTAAGGGGTGTAGGTGTGCAACGTCATGGTCTGACCTTGATTTGACCTTTGACCTTGCCATAGTGACCTTGACCTATAAAATCTTGTCCGGGCTATATCTCGGAAACCATAAGGTGTAGGAAGTTGATACTTGGTAGGGACATTGGTTAGGGGGTGTAGTTGTGCAGCATCATGGTGTGACCTTGATTTGACCTTTGACCTTGCCATAGTGACCTTGACCTATAAAATCTTGTCAGGGCTATATCTCGGAAACCGTAAGGTGTAGGAAGTTGATACTTGGTAGGGATATTGGTTAGGGGCTATAGGTGTGTATTATCATGGTGTGACCTTAATTTGACCTTTTACCTAGTCGTAGTGACCTTGACCTTTAAAATCTTCATGGACCTTTGGGTCTGTCTTTTGATGCAGATTAAGCAAAAGTCATATTAGAATTTATTAAGAATTTTACTTTCATAACTTCCCATTGTAAGAGATAGAATGAGCCACAGATTTTGCTCCAACACCACAATAAGCATTCATTAAATGTATTACCACTTCTGTATGCATGGTAATATTCAAACCATCTAAACCATAATTCGGCCATGCAGATGTAGATAAAGAGTGTTGAATTTTAGTTTACTGATTAATGCTGTCATCTTGTTATTAAATTATCTTGTTTTAATACTTCATCTTTATACGCATTATGTTTCTTTTAAACATTATTTCTCCATTTAAAGTGGTAAATTTTCTGAATTCTGGCCGTCATCTTGAATTTGGCAGAATTGGAAAATGCCAATTATCTTGAAATCTTGACGCACCATTCACTGCTCTATCCTCTCATCTCTCTGGTTCAGCCGGACTGTCTGCTAATCTGGATAAACTTGTGGAGAGCAAGAACATTGACATGAAATCCCCTCTGCAAGACTTATATCATGTCACTAATCAACTGGATCTGGAAGAAGAACCAGCCTTTGTAACTGCTGAACAGTCTTCATTTGATGCACTGGAAGGCCCAGAGGAAGCTTTTGAAGAAGTGTTACTGTTTGACCATAACTGGATCTTAAGTGAGGATGAAAGTTACCAGGAAACTGTCAGGGTTGTTTGGTTATACAAGGGATGGACACACATCCCAGACTTATAGTATCAGCCAGATTCCTCTAGAGAATCTGTGGATTGATAATAGGAGTCAATCCGCAGGAAAAGTGTCTGTTGCAATGCTATCAGAAGACTTGTTATGCCAAAAATTTGAATACACTAACTAGTGGTAGGACCGTTTACAGAAATCAAAACCGGTTACCGGGGCTTTGAAACAAATGAAATCTGGTATTTCGTATGCTTGTTACTGGCATTGATTATTTCTCGCAGGGTGTACATGAACCAGAACTTGCAACTGGAAATGGCTTTCGGGAGATATTAAAAAGTACGTAAACATGACTTTTGCTCAATATAAATTAAAATGTAAATTTTTTCACAGAATATACATATTTTTTGTCGTTTTGATGAAGTATCAGCCATTATAAAGTCTAAAATGATGACGTTTGCAATAACGAGTCCCCAAATATTCCTTGCGGATTTCGTTATTTTTACCAAAAGGGAACGAAAAACCGCTTACCGGTTTATCGTTCACACCACTAACACTAACTTAGCTATTTCCCTAACAAGTCCAGGAAGTTGGGAAGAATTCATAATGATAGTTTGTATGCATCCCTATGCTTGATGTCCTGCTTGTTCATTCCCAGGATGTTGGTGACTTATTGGCACAAAGAGGAGGCCAAATTCAGCAGTTCCTATAGCAAGACTATCAAGGCCTTAGGAACAGCCACCATCACTCCACCCTCTAGGGCTGCACTCAAGGATGTTTTGCATAAATGGAATGGTCTGCCAAGGAAGGCACTTATGTTGTCATTCATGCTGCTGGTTCAGCAGATGCCTCAACAAGATAATAATAATAGTTAGTTCTTTTGTAGTACAATTCTAGTCACTGATTTGCTAATCACTGCGCTATTCCAGTAAAAATGCACTCTTAAACGAAAAGTTTTGAAGTCTTTTGTTGAAGTTATTTAAATTCAGTTCGATGTTGTGGACATCATCAGGTAGACTATTCCAATAGGGAGGTGCTGCGATATGCAAAGATTGGTATCCCTTGCTTTTCAGGTTCCATAAATGCTCTTTTAGTTTATACATTTTGTCACCAGAATGTAGTGGTCTTGGTAGTTGGTTTATGGCAAGCAAGGATTGAATGTAGTCAGGGGAATCACTCTTTAATGCCTTGAACACAAGGAGGTTCCGTTTTGTAGGTAATGCAGTTCGACCTGTTACTCTCTTTTCCTGGTTAAAACAAACTATCCTTTCATTTTACACACAAGCAGATCAACTAGCCTTGCACCTGGTCCAGGTGAAGGCTCATGACATTAGGGCCTTTGCGGCCTCAAAGGCCTTTTATTGTGGGGTTTTGGTGGACCAAATCATGCAAGTTGCCACTGGAAACCTCACAATACTTTTACAAATTTTTACCAAAAAGACGTGACTTGGTCAGATAACAACAACAGTCAGTAACAACCTATTTGCCACTTGTCTGAACCACAAACTTCCACTGTATGTATCTCCAGTCCCAGACCAACATGCTTGGGAGATAGATGTTCTAAACATAAAGTGGTCGGGTGTTGTTGCCTATGCTTACCCTCATTCACAAGGTTACTCTCCAGTTTCCACAGGGATCGTCCCAAAAGTTCCAGGAATTTTCCAAATGGAACCTTTCTGTTGTGCTTAATGAGCTCACAAAAGCACTCTTTAAGCCTATGAAAGACAGAGACATCAAACATCTAACCTTTAAATCTGCTTTCTTGCTAGCTTTAGCCTCCGGCAAGTGCCGCAGTGATTGCAAAGTGTCCATTTTATTGCGCTACAATAGCTTACCATGTGGGACTGATTACTGTTCTTGGGAGGCCGCAGGCCACGGCCAACGTCTAAAAAAAATAGACATTTATAGTTGGCCGTAGCCTCAGGTTGTCTCTTTGTGGTACAACACGAGATCTCTTCCTATTTTCTCGTTGGCCACGTGTTTTGGACGCTTCTGTTTACACAGACTTATTTTCATTTCTTTCTCAGCACATACGTATTGTCGGATGTTGATTTTTGGTTTTTTTATGTAATATATCTTAAATTTTATTCTGTGAAAGTTTCGTTTCGACAGGATAAGTATTTTTACTTAATTTGGTGTTTTTGAGTTTTCCTCGGATCAGCCTGTAAAACGTTTTATTGCGTTTTCAATATGTCCTCCCACCAAACGAATAAAGAAAAGCCCAGATCTGCAAAGTGTCGCCACTTCTGCTTCCCCTTTGATTCTCACAACTACTGCCCTACCTGTAGGGAAGCTGGTAAGGGTGATGACCCCTGTGTCATGTTTGAAGCACCTTGTGAGATCCGTTCTGCCTTCACCGAAGAGCAGCTTATAAAAATCACCCATAGAAAATGCTATGTAAAGAAGCAGAAGCGGGACACTAACAAACAAGATGATGAACTGGATCTGTTAGGGGACGAGGACGTGGAGTCCTTTACTGAATCACAAGCAGACCTTGAGAGTGCTGCTGATAACTTATTTACATCACCCCCACGTCCTCAGCCCCTACCCTTCAGTTCATTGTCTATTCAAACACCAGCAAAATCTGTCCCACCAACCCCAGGTACTGCCTTACAGCAGAAAATAGAATCAAAACTAGAAAAATCCCTGGGTAACATCTTTAATATCCATTTACAGCAGCAAATGGGCATCTTTCAGGCATCTATGTTGGAGGCATTCCAGTCTCTCCGAGACAAATTTACGTCTTTTAAAAAGACTCCAAAACAATCAGAAGTGGAGGTGGATCAGACCTCCGCTTCGGCCTCTAAGCCTGGCCCCTCCAATCAAGCTGCAATTCTGGACCCACCCCCTCCGAGACCCCCTCGGACTACCTCACAACCAGTTGAGGTTATGGAAGTAGAATATGGTCCATTCTTACCACCAAGTCTCGGAGCTGATCGTGATAACGCATCGGATCAGCATTCAGGGCTATCCGATGAACCTTCCAAGGTGGCATTGGTTAAGCTTAAAAAGCATTCTAACTCTCATAAGAAGCATGACATTGATCCAAGGTCTGCCTCGTATCAGTATTCAGGTCAGTCCGATGAACCTCGGATCTCATCTTCTAGACCTAAAAAACATGCAGACAGAAGCAAACACAAAGTGAGGTCCAGATATGTGTCATCTTCAGAGGAGGATCAGTCCCCTGCACCTAGACACAGGTCTTCTCAGCCCTCTGGGGCTCAGCCCTCTGGGGCCTATTCTGATCAAGACCAACCTCAACACGATCCAGACCCCCCTTATTATAGGGAAGTAGCTTTGTCTGACGTTCCCTCACAATATGCTAAGGAAGTGGACACTTTTAGGCGCATTCTTTCCCTCCCTGACCCCAGGGAGTCCATGCCTAGGTCCTCCACTTCTGTCATGGGGCTGGACGACGAGAAAGGATGTCAGGAGCTCAGGCCAAGAGGCCCTTCCTCTATGCTCCCCCTCAGCTCAGTTATCAAGGATGCTTTTGATAAATTTGAGCATGACTTTCAGGCTGCCAATTTACCAGAGGGTAAATATATCAAGCCTCCTCCTTCCACTGCTGAGTGGTACAAGGTGGGACAGCCTTGTTATGAGGACAAGATGCAGGAGCTGAACACATATTTTGCAAAAATCTGTATTTCTCCAAAGCCCTCTGGGGCCCCTATGGGCAAGGTTCCCCTACCAGTTATCAAGGAATTGGAACACCAAGCGAGGCAAAACATATCCACCCTCAATTTCACTGCTGCCTTTGCTAAGACTTCATCTTCTTGCAATGCCACTTTGAGAAGTGTCAACATAGTCTGAAGTCAACTTTTAAGAGAGTTAAGTCTCAGATCCAGAAAGGTGCCAATCCTGAGAAAGCAGCCAAACGTGGATATGAACAAGCCTGTGAGTACCTAGACATCTGGAATAAGACTGTTCTTATTCAACACAGCGCTCTTACATGCCAAAGCAAATCCTTGGCCCATGTACTCCAGAGGGAGTTATATTCCATGGGTAACACTGGCTTGCTTATGTGCGAGGCCAAAATGACCCTTTTACAACCAGAACTAGGGGAAACGAGACGCCAGGAACATAGGAACTCGCCTTTTTGGCACTCGTCCTTGTTCAAGTCTCAGCTAGTGAAGGAAGGTGCAGACTTCCTCCTCAAAAAAGGCACTCTAAAGACTCTCAGGGTTTGGACCCTATCAGAACAAGCCCGTTCGTGGTTCCCACAACAAGAAAAGAGGCTCCTACAGGAAACGACCCTTTGGGGAGCATTTCCTCACAAAGCAGTAACTAATCGTTTTCCTCAGACAGGGGGAAACCGAACTTCAGAGGCTCCAGTGGTCATTTTTCGACCCCACAATAGGGGACGAGGGTGTGGAAACCCCTCCCCCCAATGACTCCTTAAAAGCCTCCCTCAATCCACCAGTAGGAGGTCGCCTCCGTTCTTTCAGAAGAGACTGGCAAACAAACAAATGTTCATCCAACGTGTTAAACATTATCACCAATGGCTACGTTCTGCCATTCCTATCAAAACCAAATCTGGTCAGATTCCCGCTGATTCAGTCGGAAGACAAGGCCCTTCAAAAAGACCAAGCTCTGGCCACTTGTATCCAGTCTCTTCTGTCAAAGAACGCAATCGAAAGGGTGGAAAATGTAAAATCTCTCGGGTTTTACAGTTGCCTGTTTCTAGTCCCCAAGCCTCACCAAAGGTGGAGGCCAGTAATAGACTTAAGCAGGCTGAACACTTTTCTACTCGTAGAAAAGTTCAAAATGGAAACTCAAGAGTCCATCAGGACTTCCCTAATTCCAGGGGAATGGGTAACATTGATAGACCTGTCGGATGCTTACCTTCACATCCCCATCCACCCAAACTCAAGGAAATACCTAAGGTTTTGCTACAGGTCACAGGTGTTCCAGTTCACCTCTTTTCCATTCGGCCTGGCCACTGCCTCCTAGGTCTTTACAATGATTTTAAAGGAAGTGAAGCTAATGGCCCTCACCAGGGGACTCAGGCTTCACCAATACCTGGACGACGGGCTGCTCAGGTCCCCATCTCAGGAAGAAGCCCAAATGAACACAAAGGCCTTAGTAGACCTAACCCAGTCCTTGGGGAGGATCATAAATCAGGAGAAATCCGAATCCGTGGGCTACGAATACCATCTAGATTCAGCCCTTGTAAAACCCACTCAAGAGAAATGGCTCAAACTTCAGGATTTGATCCTACAACTCAAGTCAAAACATGTTGTTTTTTTTCTTAATTTTTTATTTCACAACAAAAACAACAAAGTGTTACATACAGTTACATGTTTTGACTGCAAGATGTTTGATGTCGCTAATTGGGTTGCTTGCCTCAATAGAGAAAATGGTCCCGGAGGGACGCCTAAACATGAGGCTCTATCAGTTTCACCTCAAGGAGCACTGGAGATATCCTCAGTCGCTGGACAGCCTCCTTCCTTGGACAGAAACCATCTCAGCTCACCTAGAGTGGTGGCAGAATCCCTCAAATGTGATGAAAGGCTCAGACCTTCATCCCAAAGACCACAGTATCCAACTCTTTACAAGACGCCTCAAATGAAGGCAGGGGGACTCACTTAGAGCAAACCTCTACAAAGGGTCTGTGGTCAGAAAGGGAAAAAAGGGTACACATAAACGTTCTAGAGTTGAAGGTGGTTTCTCTGGCCCTTCAAAGTTTCAAGGACCAGTGTCAAAACCAAACAGTGTTGGTTGCAACAGACAACTCAACAGTGGTGGCCTACATAAACAAATAAGGAGGAACTCACTCAGCAGAGATGTGCACTCTCCAGTGGAAGATCATGACCTGGTGCCATCATTACCAGATAACCTTGAAAGCCAGACACATTCCATGGTGTCTGAATGCTCTAAACATAAACTGGACGGGTCTCACTGCCTATGCTTACCCTGTAACAGCTCTCCTTCACAGGGTGATCCTAAAAATCAGGCAATGCCATTGCCTGATCATTGTAATAGCCCCAGGCTGGCCAGGGATGCCCTGGTTTTGGGACCTAGTGCAGCTCTCAACAGAGATCCCACTTCAACTACCGGTGTCAACAACACTCCTCAAACATTCCCACAATTATGTGTTTCACAGCAATCCACAACATCTGAACCTCCATGCCGGGTATCTAGGAGTGGACAACTCCAAGAACAAGGCTTCTCTGTGGAGGTGGCAGAGAGAATTGCTGCCCCTCAGAGGTCATCAACAAGAACCATCTATAAATCAAAGTGGGCCCTATTTGAGAAATGGTGCAGAGAAAATTGGGTGGATTTCTCCACTCCCTCTGTAAAACAAGTCTCAGACTTTTTCATGTACCTGTATCAAGATCTAAACAGGGGCCCCTCCACCATTGATGGTTACAGGACTGCCAATATTGACACTTTGGGTCCAGCTGGGCACCAGATTTCACAGAGCTCTGACCTTCACAGGTTACTCTCCAGTTTTCACAGGGATCGTCCCAAAAGTTCCAGGAACCTTCCAAAATGGAACCTTTCTGTTGTTATTAATGAGCTCACAAAAGCACCCTTTGAGCCTATAAAAGACACAGACCTCAAACATCTCAGTTTCAAAACTGCTTTCTTGCTAGCCTTGGCCTCGGGCAAGCGCCGCGGCGAAATTAACGCCTGGGTTGCAAACAAAGTATCTAATCTAGGCCAATGGGAAAAGATAGCTTTGTTCCCTTCTTCTAATTTCGTAGCCAAAAACCAACTAGCAAGAGAAGGTTCTTAAAGTGTGTCTCCGGTGACTATTCCTGCTTTGACTACCATTGTAGATAGACAATTCAAAGAAGACAGGACCTTATGTTCGGTACGGGCCCTGTGGTATTATTTGGATTGTACCAAAGACCTGAGAGGGTCTCAATCCGTGCTTTTCATCTCCTTCAAGAAAGTACACACCTCAGACATCAGGCCTGCTATGGTCTCTTCTAGGTTGAAACAAACCATTCTACTTTGTTATTAACAAGCAGACCAACAAGCCTTGGATCTAGTCCAAGTTAAAGCGCATGACATTAGGGCCTTCGCGGCCTCTAAGTAAGGCCTTTTACAGTGGGGTATCGGTGGACCAAATCATGCATGCCTGTCACTGGAAAGCTCGCAACACATTTACAAATTTCTACCTAAAAGACCTTACTTGGTCAGACAACGACAACAATATGTATCTGTGTCCAGTAGTCCTAGACTCTTCATCTCAGACAAGTCATCCTCGGAAGGAAAAGAAGGGGGGGGGGGGGGGGGGGGGGGGGGGGCAGGCACATCCGCTGCAGCTAAGTCCTCAGGAGTCTAATCTCACTTCTAGGTATAGGTTACCTCACCAGGGTGTTTCAGGTAAGGTCTTTATATATTCTTATATTTGTATTTTCTGTATATATTATATATTGTATTAAGGACTTATTTAGGTTGTCATTAGTCTCATTCTAGGGTGGCAAAAAAATTGAGAATTTCAAGCCTAGGGCTTGTTTTTTCTATCATGGTAGCCCTAGGGGCGTTACTCCGTTGCAGCTAAGTCCTCAGGAGTCTAATCCCACTTCTAGGTATAGGTTACCTCACCAGGGTGTTTATATATTCTTATATTTCTATTTTCTGTATATATTATATATTGTATTAAGGACTTATTAAGGTTGTCATTAGTCTCATTCTAGGGTGGCAAAAAAAATTGAGAATTTCAAGCCTAGGGCTTGTTTTTTCTGTCATGGTAGCCCTAGGGGCGTTACTCTGCATAAGTGAGCATAGGCTGCACTGTTCTCCTATCTAAACACCCAGACAGTTTTTTTAGCACTGTCAGTCATTCATTCAGGTTTTTGGCTTCTTACAGGCCCGGTCTCCGGGATTGGGACACTGTAAACGGGACTCAGACTGGTATTTTCTAACACTCATTCTAATATATTACTTCAAAATCTAAGAAAAATTAGACATACCTTCCAGTGTCAGCTGTAATCCCTCCACCGAGCGGTTGGATTCAGCAATCAGTCCCACATGGTAAGCTATTGTAGCATAATCAAATTGAAAATTTTAATTACTTAAATGTAGCTTTTATAAGCTACAAGCTTACCATGTGGGACTGAAGAGAGTCCCACCCTGTCTCCCCGCTGTATTACAGCTGAGGGGTATGGGTCAAAATTGCAACGAGAAAATAGGGAGAGATCTTGTGTTGTACCACGAAGAGACAACCTGAGGCTACGGCCAACTATAAATGTCTATTTTTCTTAGACATTGGCCGGGGCCTGCGGCCTCCAGAGAACAGCAATCAGTCCCACATGGTAAGCTTTTAGCTTATAAAAGCTACATTTAAGTAATTAAATTTTTCAAATTTAGGCCAATGGGAAAAGTTAGTTCTTTTGCCCTGTACAGATTTTATAGCCAAAAACCAACTAGCTAGAGAAGGTTCCTAGACTGTGTCTCCAGTGACTATTCCTAGGACCCTTTGTCCCTTACGGGCCCTGAGGTATTATCTGGATCTTACCAAGGACCTGAGAGGTTATTGATCCCTGCTTTTTATATCCTTTCAAAAAGGCCTTACCTCAGACATTCTACCTGTTACTCTCTTTTCTTGGTTAAAACAAACTATCCTTCCATGTTAAAAACAAGCAGGTCAACAAGCCTTTGGCCTGGTCCAGGGGAAGGTTCATGACATTTAGGGCCTTTTTCAGCCTCTAAGCCCTTTTACGGTGGGGTTTTGGTAGACCAAATCATGCAAGCTGTCACTGAAAACCTCACAATACTTTTACAAATTTTTGCCTAAAAGACCTCACTTGGCCAGACAATGACAACAATATGTATCTGGGTCCACTAGTAGCATCTCAACAAGTCCTAGACCCTTCCCCTCATACTAGTTATCCTTGGAAGGAAAGAAAGGGGGACACTTCCCCAGCAACCAAGTCTTCCAGAGGCCAACACCTAGGTTCACCAGGTATACGTCTACCTCCTCAGGATATCTGGTAAGGTCAACCCTCCTTTCTTTTAAAAGTGTATAATCTATTATTTTATTGCGTTAATACATCCTATCCAATGGACAATAGCTTATCCGGTCGGCGCAGACCGGCCCGCCAAACATCAGAAAAAGACGTCCTGTGTCTCCACCGGCAGACCGGTCCCTAGTACTAGTGCACTCGCCAGATGGCGTGTCGTACTTCCTTCCTGTCTAGACAGAGTGACGTCATGGCATCTTTTTCGTTTGGCGCGAGCTAGAGCACAAGCTTTGAAAATTCTTCATAGATTTTTGTGGATTATACTGCGTGTTGATAAATATTAACTTTTTTGTGTATTGTGTTGGGATCCTACATACTTATAGCATACGATGGCATCTCCTGGACAAAAGAGGGGCAGCTGTGGGCATGCCATGGCTGGATTTGATGGGCACGCCTTTTGCGCCCGTTGCAGGGAGAAAGGAAAGGGGGAAGAACCTTGCATTGCAAATAAGGACACCACGGACTGTAAGTTCTGTAACCTACTTACCCCTGAACAACGTGCCCAGATATCCACGCCGTCTTACAAAATTAAGAAAGAAAAAAGGGAAGCTAAACGTTTGGATAACCCTACCCCCACAGAGGAAATTGCTCTTGTAGACCCTGCTAGCGTCTCTGTCATTGGAGCTGTGGGTGAATCTGTTGCTTCCCCTTCAACATCTATCCCGCCTGAAAAGAAGGCTAAGAAGGACAAGCCCACGTCAAAAGCTAAGAAATCAGCCTCCTCCAGTGCAGATGATAGGATCTCAGCTTTAGACCTTAAATGGTCCGACCGATTCAACAGGTTAGAGGCATTGTTAATGGCTAAATCTCTGGAACCGTCCTTTTCTGCTGATGTTAGGGTTACCCCTAAACACTCACCTCCAGCCAATGTTTCTAAGGACTCAGAACCATTCTTTCAGCCTACTAACCTACTTGGAGTTTCATCTCAGTGCACTGGCCCAGACACTGTTGCTGCATCGCAGCCGTCGGCCGGCAAGCTACCTACTGACAAGAACTCTCAGACCTCATCTACGCGCACTGGCCCAGACGGCCGGTAAGCAAAAGGTGGAGACTCTGCCTGCACAGACTGCATCAGGGCGCACTGGTCCAGACGTCGCTTCTAGTAAGCCGGTAAGCAAAAGGTGGAGACTCTGCCTGCACAGACTGCATCAGGGCGCACTGGTCCAGACGTCGCTTCTAGTAAGCACAAGTCGACCGGCAAACCACATTCAGATTCTCACAGAACAGCTTCATCGTCGGCCCAGAAAACCAGCAAGGTTTTATCAGACCGACCAGGCTCTGACCGACCTTCCTCTGCAAGCCACACTGGTTCAGAGTCACCGACCCTTCACAAATCTTCCGGTAGGGACAGCATCTCCAGCATGGATTCAGATGTAGAGAGTACCGGTAACTTGTCTGATGTTCCACCCTTGGAAATCTTTGTAGACGAAGGGGAGCTCTCTGATGGTCAAGAGCTAACGGAACAAGATACCCCGACTTCAGAGGAGCAGACGTATCGTGAGACTATGCGGGGCATACGTGCATTTATGGGGTGGTCGCATGTACCAGAGATAGACAGCTCTAATCCATCAGATGACAACCCTTTCGCCGGTCCCAAGGCCCCGGCCCCCAGTAAGATAGCTGTTCACATGCCAACAGAGGAGTGGCTCTGCAAAAAATTAAGTAAACTTAACATTACCTTAGTGGAGGGATACCCCTCACGCACTGCAGAGGCCGGTAGTCTTCCTATGGACCACTTTTTGAGACCCCCGCGCTCTCAAGCAAAATGGTATGGCCTATACGCCGAACAACAGACTGACCAAACCAAAGTTATTTCATGGAATACAGGACACTCCAAGTTAAATAGTAGCTTTGGAAGGATAGCTCATAAGGCGGCCTTAGCTTCTACACCCCCTGCTTCGCGCAGAATATCCCAGGACTCCTTAAGACGTTGGGAAAGAACTGCCAGAGAGGCTTCTGTCGTCTGTAATCAGGCCGCAAGTTTCAATCGGTGCCTATTCAAGGTACAGGCCGACATGCAATCTCAGATCAAAACGATCCGCAGTGAAGGCAAGGGTAAGGGCTCATCCAAAGTGTCAGAGGCTACCGACGAGCTGCAATTTTTGATGGACTTTAATGCAAACATCTCCCACGCCACAGCAAAGGCGATGGAACATTTGACTGAATTTGTGTTTTTTACCATGGGTAATCTTACCCTGGCAAGGAGAGACGCTTACCTCAACCACTTAAAAAATGGGATTAAGCCGGATACGTTTGCTGCCCTGAGGACTGGGCCTCTTCACATTCCAACTCTGTTCCCGGAGTCAGCTATCAAATGGGCTGAAGAAGAGATCGCCCACTTTGATAGTAAGAGCCAACCGGCTGCGTCATCTTCACGGGCTAAGGCACGTTTCCATCCATATGAAAGGCAGGAACGTAAACAGGAAGGTCGGTCAGAGTTCAAACAGGAAAGGCCGGCATGGAAAAACATCGGCAAAAGACAGTTCAGGAAACCCAAGGGCAGGAATTCAAACTTCTCTTCACGTTCTGCCAAGGGCCAGCAGCCGTATAAATGACAATCACTGTTACAACAGGCCACAAGGACGGCTGCTGGCCGGGAGCATCCTCACAGAACATTTAATGAACTTTTCAAATTTAGATGTAAACTTGCATGTTGTCACACCTGTTCCTTCTGCACCCGGGCATTCGGAAAACAAAGGAGTAAGTCCCGGCGTGTCAGATTGTCATGTAACAAAGAGTTCATTAAAATATGTGAAAGGTGTTTCTTGTGTCACTCAATTACCTTGTGTCAATCCTGTCAAAAGTGTCGGAAATGTTGTGCCCAATCCTCCTGTCGGAGCCAGGCTCCAGAAATTTTGGCAAACTTGGTTACATCTAGGTGCCGGTCCAAAAGTGGTTCAAATCCTAAGGGAGGGCTACCTACCCTTCCAAAACCGGCCAAAACTAACAAGACTTCCCACAGTCGTAAGCTGCTATGTCAATCCTCTCAGGAACAGCTACCTGTTAGAGGCATTACATCAGCTTATGGACAAAAAAGCCATAGAACTGGTAAAACACAAAACATCCCTGAGCTTTTTCAACCGACTCTTCCTAGTCCCCAAACCGGACAACAAGTGGCGGCCCATACTGGACCTCAGCAATCTGAACCAATTTCTCAAGGCCGAGAAATTCAAAATGGAAACTCCGGAAACTATCCGGACCTCCCTCCAACAAGGGGAGTGGGTGACCTCAATAGATTTCAGGGATGCCTACTTCCATATACCAATACAAGAGCAATCCAGGAAATACCTGAGATTTCATGTCCAGGGGCAAACATATCAATTCAAAGCACTGCCTTTCGGTCTGTCAACAGCCCCCCTGGAGTTCACGGTTGTAGCAAAGGAGGTAAAACTAATGGTCATATGCATGGGTATAAGAATCCACCAGTACCTAGATGACTGGTTGGTCAGAGCCACATCCCACCAGGTCTGTTATCAACATACTCAGGATCTGGTAGCTTTATGTCAAAGTCTAGGCTGGTTGGTGAATCTGGACAAGTCGGAACTGGAACCGAAACAAGTCTTCGACTTCGTCGGTTGTCAATTCGACCTCAGGACCGGTCGGGTCCGACCGACACCGGACCGGTGGCAAAACCTTCAGGAAAAGATTTCAGAGATTTTGTCACTACCGGCCTGTCCGGTCCGGCAATTCATGTCCCTGATAGGCCTGCTAACGGCCACAGAAAAACAGGTTCATCTAGGCCGACTACATATGAGACCTATACAATGGCATCTCAAAAACAATTGGAGAATACCGGAGTCTCTAGAGAAGATCATTCCTCTACCCAGGTCTCTGCACCCCCATTTACAGTGGTGGATGACAGAAAAGAACGTGCTACAAGGCCAACCATTACACCCTCTAAAACATGCTCTGCAGATCTTTACAGACGCATCAAAAGAAGGCTCACTTAAACGAACGCATGGCAAGAGGTTCTTGGTCAGTACCCGAAAGCAAACTTCACATAAACTATCTGGAACTCAAAGCAGTTTTTCTGGCCTTAAAAGAGTTCCAAGATCTCTGCACAGACAACATAGTTCTGATAGCAACAGACAATACAACCGTAGTGGCCTACATAAACAAGGAAGGAGGCATGAGGTCGGGTCAATTATGTGCCCTACTTTGGAGAATCTTGACCTGGTGCTCCCAACGTCAAGTGACTCTAAAAGCCCGACATATTCCAGGCCGGTTAAACGTAATAGCGGACAAGCTGTCCAGACTGGGTCAGACCATCCAGACAGAGTGGTCCCTCCTTTCGGAAGTTTTTCACAGGCTGTGCAACAAATGGCACTGGCCTCAGGTAGACCTCTTTGCGACGAGGTTCAACCACAAACTACCTCAATTTGTATCACCAGTGCCGGACAAGCAGGCCATAGCGGTAGATGCACTCACTCTGCCTTGGGAGGATCTGGATGCTTATGCCTTTCCACCAACTGCCATTTTGGGCAAAGTAGTAGAGAAACTACAGGATTCTCCCTGCAGAAGACTCATTTTGATTGCTCCGGGGTGGCCCAACATGCCTTGGTTTTGGGACCTGGTGATCATGTCCAGTCAAGTCCCGCTCAGTCTACCCAATCTGCCCAACCTGTTGACTCAACCCTTCAATCAGATCCCTCACAGAAATCTGACAAATTTGAACCTCCATGCATGGCTCCTAGAGCCTCAACAATCAAAGAACAGGGTTTCTCTGCGGCAGTGGCAGCAAGAATTGAGGCTCCTCAAAGAAGATCTACCAGATCAGTCTATGAGGCAAAGTGGGCCGTTTTTACAAAGTGGTGCGTCACTAATAAGGTGGACTTCAGGTCACCACCTGTGACTGCAATAGCGAACTTCTTGTTGTACCTTTTTGAGGACAAGAAATTACAACCTAACACCATTGATGGATACAGATCTGCCATTGCTGATAAACTGGGTAGCGCCATAGTGAATGTCAGCAAGGATGATAATCTCACTCGTCTCCTTGACAGCTTCCACAGGGATAGACCCAAAGGGCGGAGAGGTATACCTTCCTGGAACCTCTCTCTGGTACTTCACCAACTGACAAAAGCTCCCTTTGAACCCCTGAGGGAGGCATCCCTGAAGCACTTGACCTTCAAAACTGTCTTCCTCTTGGCCCTAGGCTCGGGCAAAAGAAGGAGTGAGATCCATGCATGGCAGCACAAAAACATTAGACACCAGTCTGACTGGTCTAAGGTGTCACTGTATCCATCCCCCAGCTTTCTCTCGAAGAACCAGCTGGCTAGAGAGGGCCCAGAGAGTATAGCCCCAGTGGTCATACCAGCCCTGGCTCCTACTCTGGATAGATCCCTCAAGGCTGATAAGTCCCTCTGCCCAGTTAGAGCCCTACGCTACTATTTGGACAGGACTTCAGACCTTAGACAGAACAAGGAGTTAGTTTTTGTCTCTTTCAAGAAAAGCTTCGACAAAGACATCTCCCGTGCCACTATCTCCTCATGGATCAAGCAGACTGTGATCCTATGCTATGAACTCTCTGATCATCAAGCCCACACCCTACATCAAGTTAAAGCTCATGATGTCAGGGCCTTTGCTGCCTCTAAGGCCTTCCAGTTGGGAGTTTCCTTAGAGCAGATTCTAGCAGCCTGCCACTGGAAATCACATAATACCTTCACACAATTTTATCTGAAGGACGTGGCCTGGGCTGATTCAGAGCTCTTCCATTTGGGGCCGATGGTGGCTGCTCAACAGATCCACCAACAATCCAAGGGCTAGAGGAGATTTTTAGATATGTAAATAGTGTACATACAGTGTATATAAAAAAAAAAAAAAAAAAATATCTGGCTGTACTTCCTCAGGGAGGCTTCAATGTTTATGGGACTGAACTCATCCCTCTCTTCCCCTACCTCAGAGCAGGTATATTAAACAAAGGGGGGGGGGGGAGGTCGACTCTGACGGTCTGTCTCCGGATAACCGGATGATGATATTCGACCATAGCCTTAAGGGTCAGCGACTTCAAGGTCCACCCAGGCTGAGAAACAACTGGCCATCAATCTTAACATGAGTTCGAAAGAAGTTCTTAAGTCCCTAGTAACTTACCCGCCGACCAAGCGGTAGTTATTCAGCTATTGTCCATTGGATAGGATGTATTAACGCAATAAAATTGCAAATTTAATAAGTAAATTAAATTTTTATAAGTTAATACCCTATCCAATGGACACACAAGACCCTCCCACCGACCCCGCTATCAACTTACTAGGGGTCTAATAGATCTAGACAACGAAAAAGATGCCATGACGTCACTCTGTCTAGACAGGAAGGAAGTACGACACGCCATCTGGCGAGTGCACTAGTACTAGGGACCGGTCTGCCGGTGGAGACACAGGACGTCTTTTTCTGACGTTTGGCGGGCCGGTCTGCGCCGACCGGATAAGCTATTGTCCATTGGATAGGGTATTAACTTATAAAAATTTAATTTACTTATTAAATTTGCAATTTTATTGCGTTAATACATCCTATCCAATGGACAATATGCTAAACCGGTCGGCGCAGACCGGCCCGCCAAATGTCAGAAAAAGACGTCCTGTGTTTCCACCGGCTGGCCGGTCCTCACACTGCACTCGCCAGGTGGCGTGTCGTACTTCCTTCCTGTCTAGACAAGCTGACGTCATAGCATCTTTTTCATTTGGCGCATGCACTGCTTGAACGAATATTTGGAAATAGTTTTAAATTTTTATTTTATGTGAGTTTGAAGAAGTGCTGGATTGTGGAACTTTGCGTATCACTTCCTCACATACTATAGATCATTTCTACAGTTAATTTAGTTCTTGGAACGTTTTGTGAGTTTTTAGAAGTGCGGTTTTTATACCTTACGGATCACTTCCTCACGTGTGTTTGTATTATCATGTCTTCTCCAAGTCAACGTAGGGGGGGGATGTGGCCACATGATGGCTGGCTTTGACCACCACTCTGTGTGTGCTAGGTGCCGTGACAAGAAGAAGGGCTCTGACCCTTGTATTAAGTCCCCGCCAGAATCTTGCGGACATTGCGACCTTTTGACACCAGAACAAAGGACTCAGCTATCAACCCCCTCCTACAAACTAAAAAAGGAACGGAAAGAGGCCAAGTCTTCAACACCCATCAAAGATTCAGACACTCTCAGTCCCACCCTTGTGGACCCGGCACTTGTGTCGGTAGTAGGGGTAGTGGATGGCCAGGGTACCTCCGGTGCCTCTGGTTTGAGTGGGCCGGAAGAGAAGAGGAGGAAATCTGAGAAGAAATCTGATAAGAAGTCTACATCTTCCAAGTCGGTTAAGCCGGACAAGTCGGTTAAGTCACCCAGCCGACCTGCATCCTCATCTTCATCTACCGGACAGGGGAAGTCCACTGCCCCTTCTACCGACTCTAAATTATCAGATTTGGACAAAAGGTGGTCGGACCGGTTCAACAGGCTGGAGGCCCTGCTTATGGCCAAGACGTTGGACCGACCTCAGGAACCAGTATTTGGAACTGTCAAGGTCACCCCTTCACATGCTCCACCAGCTGATTTGATCCGACCAGAACCCTTCATTCAACCGGCTACTCTTCCTCAACCAGCCGACACTGCCCTTGCCTCACCGGCCACCGACCCAGTTCCTCACGGGTCTACTACTACTTCAAAAGCCTCCTCATCAGGTCTACCAGAGCTGGCACAACCAAGGCAGAAACGTTCAGTTACGGCCTTTGACACATCTAGGAAAGACGCCTCTCCCTCTAGTGATTCGGAATCGGACAGCCTGTCTTCCGACCATCCTCTTGTTGATATCTTTCCGGAGGAAGGAGAATTGTCAGACGATATGGAAGCAAATGCATCTGATCATGATCAGTCCCTCTCGGAGGAGCAATCCTACCGAGAAACTATGAGGGGGATTAGATCCTTCATGAACTGGTCTCATATTCCGGACATTGACTCTGGTGCTACAACTTCCGAGGACAATCCCTTCTCCGGCCCCAAGATGCACACTCCAGGGAAAGTCTCTGTTACTCTACCGACAGATGAATGGCTCTGCAAGAAACTTTCAAAGCTCAACCTTACCCTAACTCAAGGATATCCCACACGAGCTTCTGAAGCAGGGGGCCTCTTGAGAGACCAATTTGTCCGCCCACCTAAATCACAAACCAAGTGGTATGGGTGCCAGCCAAACCCAAAGAAGGACTCTGACCAAGTAGTTACTTCGTGGCATACCGGATCTTCACGCCTAAACAGTGGATATTTGAGGATTGCCAGACAGGCCGGTATAGCAAGTGCCCCACCCATGTCGCGGCCTATCTCCCAAGAGAACTTACGTAAATGGGAGAAATCCGCGCGTGAGTCCACTATTATATGTAACCAGGCTGGGTTCAACCGGTGTTTACTGAAGGTCCAACAGAACATGGGTACACAGTTAAAGGCAATACGAGTGGAATCCAAGGGCAAGGCACCGACCAAGGCTTCAGCTGCTGTTGACGAGCTACAGTTTTTACTGGATTTCAACGCAAGTGTGTGTCAATCCATGGCAAAAGCAGTGGAACACCTCACTGAATTTGTGTTCGTCAACATGGCAAATGCAACCCTCCTGAGGCGAGATTCTTATTTGGCATATCTTAAAGCTGGTGTGAAGGCGGACACCCTCAACGCCCTCCGTACCTCAACTCTTCATCTGGATACTCTCTTTCCAGACTCTTGTGTAAAAAAGGCTGAGGAGGACATTACTGACTTTGATAGGAACAAATCTAGTTCTGTATATAAGGGTCGCCGCTACCACCCATATGAAAGGCAGGAACAAAGGTCGGACAGAAAACAAGACAAGCCCGCTTGGAAGACTTTGTCACGCACTCAACGCCGCAAGAACAAAGGGAAACAACAGTACTCCTCACGTCCTGCCAAGGGTCAGCAGCAGTACAAATGACAGTCAATGTTTTTTGCAATTGAAACCCCTGCTGCTGACCGGGAGCCCACAAGAGACAATGAACACTTTAAATGCAAAGTTGCCTGTTGTAAATTCTGCTCATACTGCGCCCGGGCATTCGCAAAAGAAAGAAATAAGTCCCGGGGCAGCAGTTTGT
Source organism: Sabellastarte sp. h YS-2021 (assembly GCA_964017235.1). NCBI lineage: Eukaryota > Metazoa > Annelida > Polychaeta > Sabellida > Sabellidae > Sabellastarte > Sabellastarte sp. h YS-2021. Next base: position 39,925,120 of record OZ024936.1, read on the forward strand.
TTTCCAGATCTAAGTTCATTAAAATCTGTGAAAGGTGTTTCTTGTGTCATTCCATTGTCTCATGTAAATATTGTAACAAATGCTCCCAATGTTGTCACAAATCTTCCTGTAGGGGCCAGACTGCAAACGTTTTGGGAAAAGTGGTCAGAGCTGGGGGCCGGTCCGAAAGTTGTTCAAATCCTGAGGGAGGGTTACACCCTTCCCTTCCGGACCAGGCCAAACTTATCAAGAATCCCAACAGTTGTAAGCTGCTATGGCAATCCTCACAGAAATCTCAAACTGTTAGAGGCATTACATCAGCTTACGGCAAAAAATGCTATAGAACGGGTACACAAACAGACCTCCCTAGGGTTTTTCAACCGACTATTCCTGGTTCCCAAACCCAACAACAAATGGAGGCCAATCCTAGATTTGAGCAATCTAAATCCCTTTCTCAAAACCGAGAAATTCAAGATGGAGACTCCGGAAACCATCAGAACCTCTCTCCAACAAGGAGAGTGGGTAACCTCCATAGACTTCAAGGATGCTTATTTCCACGTTCCCATACAGGAACAGTCAAGGAAATTTTTGAGATTTCACGTCCAGGGACAGACCTTTCAGTTCAAAGTTCTCCCTTTCGGACTATCCACAGCTCCCATGGAGTTCACTGTCATAGCAAAGGAGGTGAAACTTATGGCCACTCAGAAGGGTATAAGGCTCCACCAATACCTAGACGATTGGTTGGTGAGAGCCACATCCCACCGGGCCTGTCTCCAACATACACAGGTCCTAGTACAACTGTGCAGACATTTAGGTTGGCTGGTGAACATAGAAAAGTCGGAATAGGAACCCGAGCAAGTTTTCAACTTCGTAGGTTACCAATTCGACCTCCAGTCCGGTCGGGTCCGACCGACACCGGACAGGTGGCAAAGCCTACAGGAAAAGATACTAGAACTCATCTCCCGACCGGCTTGTTCAGTACGGGAGCTGATGTCCTTAATAGGCCTGCTAACCGCGACAGAGAAACAAGTTCACCTAGGCAGACTACACATGAGGCCCATTCATTGGCATCTCAAAAGAAATTGGAGAATACCGGAATCCTTACACAAACGGATCCCTCTGCCCAGATCTCTGCATCCTCACTTACAATGGTGGCTGCAAGAAGACAACGTTCTCACAGGCCAACCACTACACCCTCTACAGCATGCTCTGCAAATCTTTACAGACGCATCAAAAGAAGGGTGGGGCGCTCACTTAAACGAGTATATTGCCAGAGGAACCTGGTCCCTACCGGAAAGCAAATTGCACATAAATTACTTGGAACTAAAAGCAGTCTTTCTGGCTCTAAAAGAGTTCCAAAAACTATGCATAGGCAAAATGGTGCTGGTTGCAACCGACAATACCACCGTAGTGGCCTATATCAATAAGGAAAGAGGCATGAGGTCAGGCCCACTTTGTGCCCTACTCTGGAGAATCTTGACCTGGTGCACCGGGAAGCAAGTGACTCTGAGAGCACGACACATTCCCGGCCACCTAAATGTAGTGGCAGACAAACTGTCCAGATTAGGTCAGACCATCCAAACCGAATGGTCCCTCCTGCCAGAAATCTTCCAAGCCCTATGCGACAGGTGGCATCAGCCTCAAATAGATCTCTTTGCTACGAGGTTCAACAACAAGCTGCCCCTGTTCGTATCACCGGTCCCGGACCCCAGGGCCACTGCAGTGGATGCACTCAGTTTGTCATGGGAAGATCTGGACGCATACGCCTTCCCACCGACAGCCATATTGGGCAAAGTGGTGGAGAAGTTGCAAGACTCCCCGTACCGGAGGTTGATCATTATTGCCCCGGGGTGGCCCAACATGGCATGGTTTTGGGACCTAGTGGAAATGTCCAGCCAGATCCCATTGCTTCTGCCTCAGTTGCCAAACCTACTGACTCAGCCCTTCAATCAGACCCCTCACAGGAGTCTGACAAACCTAAATCTCCACGCATGGCTCCTAGAGCCACAGCTATCAAGGAGCAGGGTTTCTCTGAGGCAGTGGCAACAAGAATTGAAGCTCCTCAAAGAGGATCAACCAGATCCGTCTATGAGGCAAAGTGGGCCATTTTTACAAAGTGGTGCATCACAAATCAGGTGGACTTCAGGACACCTCCTGTAAAGTCAGTTGCTGATTTCCTCATGTACCTTTTTGAGGAAAGGAAATTGCAGCCCAGCACCATTGATGGCTACAGGTCTGCCATTGCTGATAAATTGGGAAGTTCAACTCTCAACATCAGCAAAGATGAAAATCTCACCCGTCTCTTGGATAGCTTCCACAGAGACAGACCCAAGGGCGGAAGAGGTATCCCCTCCTGGAACCTATCTCTGGTTTTACACCAGTTAACAAAGGCTCCCTTTGAGCCAATTAAGGAGGCCTCCTTGAAGCACTTGACCTTCAAGACAGTTTTCCTCTTAGCCTTGGGATCAGGCAAACGCAGAAGTGAGATTCATGCTTGGCAACATAAGAACATCAGACACCAGTCTGATTGGACTAAGATATCCCTGTACCCGTCTCCCAGCTTCCTCTCCAAAAATCAGCTGGCTAAAGAGGGTCCAGACAGTGTGGCCCCAGTGGTTATCCCAGCCCTGGCCCCAACTCTGGATAGGTCCCTCAAGTCTGACAGATCCCTCTGTCCGGTTAGAGCCTTGCGTTACTATTTGGACAGGACTTCAGACTTCAGGCAGAATAAGGAGTTGGTTTTTATCTCCTTCAAAAAAGGCTTCGACAAGGACATCTCACCTGCCACTATCTCCTCTTGGATCAAACAAACTGTGATCCTATGTTATGAGCTCTCAGACCAGGAGGCCCACAAGTTACATCAGGTTAAAGCCCATGATGTCAGGGCCTTCGCTGCTTCAAAGGCCTTCCAGTCGGGGGTCTCTTTGGAACAAATATTATCAGCATGCCACTGGAAGTCACATAACACTTTCACCCAATTCTATTTGAAGGATGTGGCATGGGCTGATTCTGAGCCTTACCACCTGGGGCCTGTAGTGGCTGCTCAGCAGATCCACAAATAACCCAGGCCAGAGGGGAGATGGGTACATATGTATATAGTGTATATATAGTTAAGAAGCATCAAAAAAAAAAAAAAATCAGACGTGCTTCCTTCGGGAGGTTTATTTCTTGGGACTGAACTCATCCGTCTCTTCCCCTACCTCAGAGCAGGTCTGTAAAAAGGGGGGGGGGGGGGGGGGGGGGGAGGCGAGTCGGTTTGGACCGGTTAACCGGTTTCTGTTGACCGACCATAGCCTTAAGGGTCTTGATAATCTTAGATCGACCCAGGCTTAAAGTTGTTAGTTATTTTCTGAGTTCGTACAAGTCCCTAGTACCTTACCCGCCGACCAAGCGGTAGTTATTCAGCATATTGTCCATTGGATAGGATGTATTAACGCAATAAAATTGCAAATTTAATAAGTAAATTAAATTTTTATAAGTTAATACCCTATCCAATGGACACGCAAGACCCTCCCACCGACCCCGCTATCAGTTTACTAGGGGTCTAATAGGTTTAGACAACGAAAAAGATGCTATGACGTCAGCTTGTCTAAACAGGAAGGAAGTACTACACGCCACCTGGCGAGTGCAGTGTGAGGACCGGCCAGCCGGTGGAAACACAGGACGTCTTTTTCTGACGTTTGGCGGGCCGGTCTGCGCCGACCGGTTTAGCATATTGCCCATTGGATAGGGTATTAACTTATAAAAATTTAATTTACTTATTAAATTTGCAATTTGTCTCTTGTGGTGACCCTCATAATCTCAATATTGATTAAAAATTTTTTTAAATTTTTTTATCATCAGTTGCAATTTGTATTTCATGAGATTCTTCAAGCCCTTGGCTTGTATTCATAGATAGTGAAGCCCTTGGAGCTACCAAAAAAAAAAGTTTAGGCTGAACTTACTTCCTTCATAAGTCCAGATATCCAGACGGTATTTGTACTGTCTTCTTTTTGAAACTTTAAGGTTTTTGGCTTCTAACAGTGAGTAGTTTTTAACTTGGGCACTGTAAGTGGGACTCAGACTGGTTATTTTAACATATATTTTTATTGCGTTAATACATCCTATCCAATGGTCAATTGCTTTACCGGTCGGCGCGACCGGTCCCGCCAAACGCCAGAAAAAGACGTCCTGTATATAATACTGGCAGGACCGGTCACAGAGTGTGCATTCGCCAGGTGGCGCATCGTACTTCATTTCCTGTTTACCACTTGACGTCATAGCATCTTTTTCGTTTGGCGCGAAAGAGTGTGCAGAAGATTTTCTTCAGACATACGTTTTTGAAGTTTTACAACGAACTCCTCCAAGTTTCGTGTTTTTTATTAGTATGGAGTATTTATACAACATTACTGATCATTATGTCGTCTCCTGGACAGAAACGAGGTTCTTGCGGGCACGTTATGGCCCTTTTCGACAACCATCAGAAATGCGCGCGTTGTCGTGACAGGGGGGTGGGAGACGACCCCTGTGTTAAAAAGCTGGATTGCCAGATCTGTAAGTCTTTTACGCCTGCGCAGATCCACCAGTTAGCAACTCCGACCTACAAGGAAAGGAAGGAACGCTCTGAGCAGAAGGCAAGCACGACCCCCACTCTAGTGGACCCTTAAGAAGTTACACTGTTGGGACGGGTTAGCTGTGACAAGTCTCCCTCTGTTGATTCTACTCCAAAAAAGAAGAAGCGTTCTGATGGTTCCCCAAGGTCGAGTAAACGGAAACACAGCAGCAAACCCACTTCAGACGACCTCAAGTCCCTTGATGACAAGTGGAGTGAGAGATTCTCACGTCTAGAAGCTATGCTGGTAAACCAATCCTTTGCTGTTCCGGTGAGACCGGTGACCTCTGCCTCTGTGGTGCCCAGAGAACACCCTTTCTTTGATCCGGGTGCATCTACAAGTGTTATGTCTTCTGAGGGCACTGGTGACGTTGCTACGCAGTTGACGGCTACCCAACCTCCGCTGGGGGTTCCCGGTACTGAGGCTGGGAGAGATGGAGTTGAGAGTGCTACCCACCCTGTTCAGGGCCCCGGTACCTCTGCAGTGTTAGCCACCCAACCTTTACTGGTTTCCGGTGCAGGGACGGCCACCCAGCCTACACAGGCTCCTGGTGCGGGTCCTGAGGTTCTACCTGCCGGTGTTGAAACTACGCTGCATAATCCGTCGCCTCCCATTGGCCAGAACTCTGACGTTGCTAGGGAATCTGATAGTGAGGCTGAGTTGGATGCGGAACCGGCATCACCGGCTAGTATTCTCTGCCAGGGTGATTTACCGGACACGGCTACAGATCAGGACCTCTCTGAAGACGCCAATTACAGGGAAACTATTAGAGGGGTGAGAAGTTTCATGAACTGGCATCACATCCCGGATTATGACAACTCAGCTGCCTCTATGGATGATAATCCCTTTGCCGGTTCAAGAGTGAAGACTACCGGTAAAGTGTCAGTTAAATTGCCGGTCGATGAATGGCTCTGCAAAAAAACTGGAGAAACTGAATGTAACTATTGCTGAAGGTTATCCTGCTAGAAATTCTGAAACCAGTGGACTGCTACGTGACCAGTTTGTAAAGACTCCACGTTCTTCAAGTGGTACGATATGCAAGCAGTTAAGAAGGGAGACGGGTCTACCCAGGCTGTATCCCACTGGTCTCTGGAACCGGCAAAGCTGAACAGCATGTTTTCTAGGGTCGCAAGAAGAAGTTTACCTTCTGCTCCAGCTTCCCGTACGTTCAGCCAGGATAGCCTTAGAAGGTGGGAGAAGGCATTCAGGGAGCAATCCGTGATGTGTAATCACGCTGCTGGTCTATCTAGATGCCTTACTAAAGTACAGGATTCCATGGTTACCCAGCTGAAGTCTCTCCGGTCAGATTCATCAAAGGGCAAGAGTGCTGAAAGAACGCAGCAAGCTGTTGAAGAACTTGAATATCTGGTGACCTTTAACAGGTCAATTTCTCAAGCTATGCAGCGCACCATGCAAGATCTCTCAGAGGGCGTTTTCATCAGCATGGCCAACCTCACTCTGGCACGTCGGGATAGCTATCTGGAGTTTATACGTGGTGGAGTTAAACCTGACACCCTCACTGCATTACGCACATCTCCAGTACACCTACTCTCATTGTTTCCGGACAGCTTACTAGTCAAGGCAGAAGATGAGATTTCACGTAGTGAGGAGAGGCGTTCTGTGGTTAACACACAGAGGAAACCCGGACGTTTTCATCCGTACATTCCCTCCAGTACTAAATCTTCACACCAGCCGGACCGGAAGCCCACTACACCGGCTTGGAAACAAATCAGAGACCGGCAAACTGGTCAGAAAGGTGGAGGTAAAGCCTCAAACTTCAACCAAAAGCCGGCCAAAGGATTTAAGAAGCATAAATGATAATTATGGTGTTTCAAATGTGGTCGGATTGAAGGACTCTGTAATTGTATCCAACAAGATGGGGGTTTGAACCCACCACCAGTGACAGACCAGAAGAACAGCAAAGTGACTTTAAATGCTCATATTGTCACCGGGTTGCCACAAAGGAAAGGCGTAAATCCCACCTTTTGTCAAATATACACAGAAATAAAATATGTGAAAAGTGTTTCTGGTGTAGGTCACTTGTGTTCTGTAAATCCTGTCACCAATGCCCAACATGCTGTTATAGATCCTCCTGTAGGGGCGAGGTTAAACCAGTGTTGGGAGAAATGGGAAGCCTTGGGTTCGAGTCCAAAGGTAGTCACCACACTGAGGGAGGGTTATACTCTTCCGTTCCGGTTCAGACCCCACTTGACAAGGTCACCGACTGTAATAAGCAACTACCACAATCCCACCAAACAGTCCTTCCTTGTGGAGGCACTGCATCAGCTGATAAACAAAAATGCAGTCGAACCTGTGCAAAATCAGAATTCACTAGGTTTTTACAACCGGCTATTTTTGGTACCCAACAACCGGTGGAGACCCATCCTGGACCTGAGCACCTTGAACACCTTTTTAAACACAGAGTCGTTCAAGATGGAGACCCCAGAGACAATAAGAGCCTCCCTACAGGCAGGGGAGTGGGTCACATCCATAGATTTCAGAGACGCATACTTCCACATACCAATTCACAGTCAGTCCAGGAAGTACATGCGTTTTCACATCCAGGGTCGGTCCTACCAGTTCAAGGCCCTACCCTTTGGTCTGTCCACAGCTCCCATGGAGTTCACAGTGGTGGCCAAAGAGGTCAAACTCATGGCACTTCAGAAGGGTATAAGGACCCACCAGTACCTAGACGACTGGCTGGTGAGAGCCTCTACCCACGACACTTGTCTCCAGCATACTCAAACCCTGGTCACACTTTGTCAGGAACTCGGTTGGCTGGTGAACAAGGAAAAGTCAGAACTGGTCCCCAAACAGGTCTTCAACTTCGTAGGTTACCAGTTCGACCTGAAAGAGGGCAAGGTCAGACCAACAGGAGAACGTTGGCAGACCTTGACAGACAAGATCAGATCCATACTGTCGGATCCGGTTTGCCCGGTCCGACAATTCATGGCCCTCATAGGTCTACTCACAGCAACAGAAAAGCAAGTCCACTTAGGGCGACTACACATGAGACCCATACAGTGGCACTTGAAAAACAACTGGAGGGTCCCAGAATCACTGGAAAAGGTGATCCCGGTCCCCAAGTCCCTCCACCCCCATCTAAGGTGGTGGCTGGAGGAAAGCAATGTGCTTCTAGGTCAACCATTACACCCTCTAAAACATGCTCTGCAAATATTTACAGATGCATCAAAAGAAGGGTGGGGCGCTCACTTAGACGAACACACTGCAAGGGGAACTTGGTCCCTACCAGAAAGCAAGTTGCACATAAACCATTTGGAGCTGAAGGCAGTATTTCTAGCTCTAAAGGAGTTTCGAACCCTGGTCTCCAACAAGACAGTGTTGATAGCTACAGACAACACAACAGTGGTTGCCTATATAAACAAAGAGGGGGGGGATGAAATCGGGCTCCCTGTGTGCCCTACTATGGAGAATACTGTCCTGGTGTACCAGGCAGCAAGTAACACTCAGGGCACGTCACATCCCCGGCCAGCTGAACGTGATAGCAGACAAGCTATCCAGGCTTGGCCAGACCATTCAAACAGAGTGGTCACTTCATCCAGAAGTGTTCCAAGCTGTATGCTCAACATGGCATCAGCCACAAGTGGACCTGTTTGCCACCAGGTTCAACAACAAACTGCCACAGTTTGTATCACCGGTCCCGGACCCCCAGGCATGGGCAGTGGATGCACTCAGTCTCTCCTGGGAGGACCTGGACCCATACACCTTCCCACCAGCAGCCATCTTGGGCAAAGTGGTGGAGAAGCTCCAGGACTACCCCTGCAACAGAATAATTCTGATTGCTCCAGGGTGGCCCAACATGCCCTGGTTTTGGGACCTGGTAGCAATGTCAAGCCAGATCCCACTTTGTCTGCCCAGCATACCCAATCTAGTGTCTCAGCCATTCAACCAGGTCCTTCACAGGAACCTGTCGAATCTGAACCTACATGCCTGGCTCCTAGAGCCTCAGCAATCAAGGAGCAAGGCTTCTCTGAGGCACTGGCAGCACGAATTGAGGCTCCTCAAAGAAGATCAACCAGATCTGTCTATGAGGCAAAGTGGACCATTTTTACAAAGTGGTGCCTCAGTAATCAGGTGGACTTCAGGGCACCACCTCTGAAAGCCATTGCTGACTTCCTCCTGCACTTGTTTCAGGAGAAGAAGTTACAACCAGGCACTATTGATGGCTACAGATCCGCCATTGCTGACAAACTGGGCAATTCCACCATTAATGTCAGCAAAGATGAGAATCTCACTCGTCTCCTGGATAGTTTCCATAGAGACAGACCTAAGGGCAGGAGGGGCATCCCCTCCTGGAACCTTTCACTGGTTTTACATCAGCTCACAAAGGCTCCCTTTGAACCCCTGAAAGAGGCCTCCTTGAAACATTTAACTTTCAAGACTGTTTTCTTGCTGGCTTTGGGTTCAGGTAAACGCAGGAGTGAGATCCATGCTTGGTTACATAAGAACATCAGACACCAGTCAGACTGGTCTAAGGTGTCTTTGTACCCCTCACCCAGCTTCCTATCCAAGAACCAGCTGGCTAAGGAAGGTCCAGATAGTGTGGCTCCAGTGGTCCCTGGCACCATCTATGGATAGGTCACTCAAGGGTGACAGGTCCCTATGTCCAGTTAGAGCCCTGCGCTACTACTTGGACAGGACTGCAGACCTCAGGCAGAATAAAGAGTTAGTCTTTGTCTCCTTCAAGAAGGGGTTTGATAAAGACATCTCACCTGCCACCATCTCCTCATGGATCAAACAGACTGGTGCTGTGCTATGAGCTCTCTGACCAGGAGGCCCTCACCTTACATCAGGTTAAAGCCCATGATGTTAGGGCCTTTGCTGCCTCTAAGGCTTTCCAATCAGGGATTTCCTTAGATCAGATCTTGTCAGCCTGCCACTGGAAATCTCACAACACCTTCACCCAATTCTATTTGAAGGATGTTGCCTGGGCTGACTCGGAGCTTTTCCACCTGGGACCTGTAGTGGCTGCCCAGCAGGTGCACCACCAGGCCCAGAATTGAGGGGATGTTGTATATATGTAAATATGTACATATTGTAAATATGTTAGATATGTACATAGTGTAAATATGTTGCATGTACATATATTTAAAAAAACAAAACAAAAAAAAAAACAAAAAAAAAACTGTGACTTGCTTCCCTTGGGAAGTTTATTTCTTCTGGGACTGAACTCAGCCCCTCTCTCTCTCTATCTTTCCCTTCTCAAACCGACTCTGGAAGGGAAGGAAAAAGGGGGGGGGGGCAACGTCGGTAGACTCCCGGTTAACCGGTGAGTTGGTGGCCAACCTTGACCTGTCAGGGTTCTCTGACCCTAGGTCAAATGGGCCTGTACTGTGACCGGTCCTGCCGGTAGTATATACAGGACGTCTTTTTCTGGCGTTTGGCGGGACCAATTTTATATAAATCATAAGAAAAAAATTCACTTAATACTTCCAGTTGGATTTAACACTTAGTTCCACACGATAAGCTATTGTAGTACAATAAAATTGAATATTTTATTACTTAAATGTGGCTTTTATAAGCTTCAAGCTTACTAAGTCATGTGGAACTAAGAGTCCCACCATGCCTTCCCGCTGTATTACAGCTGAGGGGGTGTGGGCAAAATTTTCAACTGGAAGAAGCATGTCGCATTCTTTGTCACTATCTCGGTCACCTCACAGTATTCACGAATTAAGGTACCTGTGTGCTCATTTTTCTTGAGTTGGCCAGGATGCCTGTTGCCATCTGGGATAGCACTTCGTTCTACATGGTAAGCTAGTAATTTAAGTTCTCAAATTAATATCCTTAACCAAACAATATAAAAAATATGTGTGTTTGTATTTTGTTGTGAATGTGTGGTTGTTTTGTGAATGTGTGATTTTGTTATTGTATTGTGATTGTATGATTGCATTGTGCTTGGTGCTTGTACGATTTGCTGACATTATATTGTGATATCATTATGTGCTGTTGTTTCAGGCATGATGCTGTGACATACTATGTGCAGGGCAGGAATCAGGAACGGCTTGCGGAGTGCTACTACATGCTTGAAGATTACACAGGTCTCAAGTCCATGATGCAGGGCATGCCAGACAACCACAAGTTACTACCAGTGGGTACCAGTCATTTTCCCTTTGCATATCCCCAATAATCCAAAGATGCACAGCATGAACTGTACAACAACAACAGAAAAGCATACAAGAAAGAAATCCAAAATTCTTGAGATATAAGTCAAGATTTAATCACAGTATTTTATGGTGTTTCATATCTCCACTGATATATTAAAGGCATACAAACAGATCCATACAAAACATGTAAAATTAGTGTAGAATGTACAGATAACTGTTTAATTACATGAAGATTAAAAATAGACTGATGAAAAATAAATCATAATAAATATTTACTCATAATGGGTCTACGAAAAACGCAGTGAACACCTCTGGTACCAGAGATAGCCTGTCTGGGGATATGTTGGCGTCAAGTTGGGGCAGTGTAGATAATTGTTAAAGCGTTTCTATTTTCCTTTTATATTATGGAAAAAACTATAAAAGGAAAATATTATCCAGATTAGATGAGCAATATAAAGGTATTCTTCTGAATGGTGCTAATTGTTTTCAATGGTGCTAATTGTCGGCAGGCCCGGTGTCTCAGTATCAAGAGCATTTTATTGAAATACCGTGATGAGATTTTACAACCGCCACTTCACTTGTCAGCACATAGAATTGAAGGGAAACTTAAAATAGTGGAAATAAACCATCAATCGCAAGAAATTATGAGCTTTATCGCACATTTTTACCCCACAGCCTTTAAGGGCCGTGCGGGTATTGTTTTCACTCATGGTGTCCAGAGGGGATAGTGGGCAGGCGTGTGGTGGGAAAAGTTTGTCCGGACTAAATCCCATAAACCATAAAATGTAGGAAGTTGATACTGGGTAGGGACATTGGTTAGGGGGTTGTAGGTGTGCAACGTCATGGTGTTACCTTGATTTAACCTCTGACCTTGCCATAGTGACCTTGACCTTTAAAATCTTATCCAGGCCATATCTCAAAAACATAAGGCTTAGGAAGTTGATACTTGATAAGGGCATTAGTTAGGGATGTAGGTGTGCAATGTGATGATATGGCCTTGATTTGACCTTTGAACTCGTCATAGTGAACTTGATCTTTAAAATCACGTCTGGGGCATATCTTGGAAACCATAAGGTGCAGGAAGTTGATACTTAGTAGGGACAGTTCTTAGGTGCTGTAGGTGTTCATCATCATGGTGTGACCTTTAACTTTGGCTCTGCCAAAGTGTGTTCACCTGCCATGTTTAAGGCATTTTTCTCTCACAAAGATATATGGATTTCTGTAACTAATTATTATTTGTAGTTACTTTACTTGATTGTGCTATTTCCATTGATAACTATACCTCAATTAATACTTTCATTGCGTTAATACATCTTACCTAACAGACGATAGCTATTGTCCGGCGCCAGCCGGTCCCGCCAAACGCCAGAAAAAGACGTCCTGAGTTTCACCTCCGGCCGGACCGGCACCCTACAATCCACTCGCCAGGTGGCCTAGTTCCTGCTTTACTCGCCAGAGGGACGTGACGTCATAGCATCTTTTTCGTTTGGCGCGATTTGAAAAGTTGTATATTTCTTCTAACTTTTTTCATTTGTGGATATTTCTTCTAATTTTATTTGTGTGTACCTGAAGTTTTGTCATCGGTACTTATATCATCATGGCATCTCCAGGACAAAGGAAAGGAGCCTGCGGGCATATAATGGCGTCTTTTGACCATCATTCACGTTGTGCTCGATGCAGGGACAAAAGTTTAGGGGAGGACCCTTGTGTGTTGAAACTACCTTGTGAGTATTGTGAAGTGCTAACCCCAGAACAGGTTATCCAGTTGGCTACACCAACTTATAAACTACGTAAAGAAAAATCAAAGAGTAAAGACACTCTCATTGATCCTTCTACTGTTACTGTGGTAGCTCAAGTCGAATCTCAGGACTCTGAACCCGTAATTTCTCCCCTCAACACGTCTGTAGACCTTGCTCTTCCACAACCTACCTTCCGTAAGGAACTTTAGGAACTGGATGAGAAGTGGGCTGTACGCATGGCTCGTTTAGAAGCACTCTTAACCATTGGACCACGTCCATCTTCACAGCCATCTTTCACACCGGTCACTCACAAACCTCCATCTGGAGTATTGTCTAACAACCCTTTCCTACTACCATCTGTTCCTTCCGGCCAGGCCTTTGGTCCGGATAGAACTCATACTATAACTGCTACTACTTCTTCCTCTGTGGACATGGTCTCTCCACTGGAGAATTTGTACCAGGACCCGGAACCGGTTTTTATGTCGGCTGACTTGTCAGTCAGCTGGCATTATGTCGTCACTCTGCGGCGTGGGCGTACGCGTACGCGTCCGCGTGAACAACTTCTCCTCCAAAACTACAAGGCCTAGAGACGTGCTGTTTTTTTTAAAAGATACCTTATCTATCGAGGATGAAAAATTGTTCAAGGCATGCAAATCTGTCTGTTCGTCTGTTTGCTAGAGACATTACAAGGGGGGTACCCCCACCAAAAGTGTGAAAATTTCAACACTTAATCACAATTTTCTCAGTGACTATTGCAGGGATTTCTCTCATATCTTGCATATATGTACTAGGCCACAGGTAGATTCTCTTGTGTGAGTATGAGACCTGGATCTGTCTTACTTTTTTTTTAATAAATTTTTTTAATAATTTTTAATGCATTAACATTCATGAAATCATGCACAAAATCATTTATAACTTGAAAACTGTTGCATCTAGAGCATTTTGTTAAAATATGTTATTCAGCTACTTTTTTCATAGCTACAATATGGTGAGTAAGTTGGGTGCCTGTCTCAATAGCTAAGTGAGTAATAGCTACTTTTGGGCTTTTCAGTAACTTCCATCATGAGTAGAATCACTTGTAACTTAAAAACTATTGCATTTAGAGAATTTCGTATAAATCTGTTATTCAGCTACTTTTGGGTCAGCTATAACATAGTAAAATTTTAGACCTGTAGCTCATGGCATAGCTGAGTAATAGCTACTTTTACGTTATCACTGTTGAGTAAATCGCTTATAACTTCAAAACTATTGCATTTAGAGAATTTCGTATAAATATGTTATTCAGCTACTTTTGGGTCAGCTATAACATAGTAAAATTTCAGACCTGTAGCTCATGGCATAGCTGAGTAATAGCTACTTTTAGGTTATCACTGTTGAGTAAATGGCTTATAACTTGGAAACTATTGCATTTAGAGTATTTTGTTTCAATATGTTATTCACCTATTTTGAGATCAGCTAAAACATAGTGAAGTTTCAGATCTGTGGCTCATTGCATAGCTGAGTAATAGCTACTTTGAAGTTCTCACTATTGAGTAAATCAGTTGTAATTGGAAAACTATTGCATTTAGAGAATTTCGTATAAATATGTTATTCAGCTACTTTTGGGTCAGCTATAACATAGTAAAATTTCAGACCTGTAGCTCATGGCATAGCTGAGTAATAGCTACTTTTAGGTCATCACTATTGAGTAAATCAGTTGTAACTTGAAAACTATTGCATTTACAATATTTTGCTTAAATATGTTGTTCACCTACTTTTGGGTCAGCTATAACATAGTAAAATTTCAGACCTGTAGCTCATGGCATAGCTGAGTAATAGCTACTTTAAGGTCATCACTATTGAGTAAATCAGTTGTAACTTGAAAACTATTGCATTTACAGTATTTTGCTTTAATATGTTGTTCACCTACTTTTGGGTCAGCTATAACATAGTGAAATTTCAGACCTGTAGCTCATTGCATAGCTGAGTAATAACTACTTTGAGGTTCTCACTATTGAGTAAATCAGTTGTAATTGCAAAACTATTGCATTTAGAGAATTTAGTATAAATATGTTATTCAGCTACATTTGGGTCAACTATAACATCGTAAAATTTCAGACCTGTAGCTCATGGCATAGCTGAGTAATAGCTACTTTTAGGTCATCACTATTGAGTAAATCAGTTGTAACTTGAAAACTATTGCATTTAGAGTATTTTGCTTAAATATGTTGTTCACCTACTTTTGGGTCAGCTATAACATAGTAAAATTTCAGACCTGTAGCTCATGGCATAGCTGAGTAATAGCTACTTTTAGGTTATCACTGTTGAGTAAATCACTTATAACTTGGAAATTATTGCATTTAGAGTATTTTGTTGCAATATGTTATTCACCTATTTTGGGATCAGCTATAACATAGTGAAGTTTCAGATCTGTGGCTCATTGCATAGCTGAGTAATAGCTACTTTGAAGTTCTCACTATTGAGTAAATCAGTTGTAATTGGAAAACTATTGCATTTAGAGAATTTCGTATAAATATGTTATTCAGCTACTTTTGGGTCAGCTATAACATAGTAAAATTTCAGACCTGTAGCTCATGGCATAGCTGAGTAATAGCTACTTTTAGGTCATCACTATTGAGTAAATCAGTTGTAACTTGAAAACTATTGCATTTACAATATTTTGCTTAAATATGTTGTTCACCTACTTTTGGGTCAGCTATAACATAGTAAAATTTCAGACCTGTAGCTCATTGCATAGCGGAGTAATAGCTACTTTTAGGTCATCACTATTGAGTAAATCAGTTGTAACTTGAAAACTATTGCATTTACAGTATTTTGCTTAAATATGTTGTTCACCTACTTTTGGGTCAGCTATAACATAGTGAAATTTCAGACCTGTAGCTCATTGCATAGCTGAGTAATAACTACTTTGAGGTTCTCACTATTGAGTAAATCAGTTGTAATTGCAAAACTATTGCATTTAGAGAATTTAGTATAAATATGTTATTCAGCTACATTTGGGTCAACTATAACATAGTAAAATTTCAGACCTGTAGCTCATGGCATAGCTGAGTAATAGCTACTTTTAGGTCATCACTATTGAGTAAATCAGTTGTAACTTGAAAACTATTGCATTTAGAGTATTTTGCTTAAATATGTTGTTCACCTACTTTTGGGTCAGCTATAACATAGTAAAATTTCAGACCTGTAGCTCATGGCATAGCTGAGTAATAGCTACTTTTAGGTTATCACTGTTGAGTAAATCACTTATAACTTGAAAACTATTGCATTTAGAGTATTTTGTTGCAATATGTTATTCACCTATTTTGGGGTCAGCTATAACATAGTGAAGTTTCAGATCTGTGGCTCATTGCATAGCTGAGTAATAGCTACTTTGAAGTTCTCACTATTGAGTAAATCAGTTGTAATTGTAAAACTATTGCATTTAGAGAATTTCGTATAAATATGTTATTCAGCTACTTTTGGGTCAGCTATAACATAGTAAAATTTCAGACCTGTAGCTCATGGCATAGCTGAGTAATAGCTACTTTTAGGTCATCACTATTGAGTAAATCAGTTGTAACTTGAAAACTATTGCATTTACAATATTTTGCTTAAATATGTTGTTCACCTACTTTTGGGTCAGCTATAACATAGTAAAATTTCAGACCTGTAGCTCATGGCATAGCTGAGTAATAGCTACTTTAAGGTCATCACTATTGAGTAAATCAGTTGTAACTTGAAAACTATTGCATTTACAGTATTTTGCTTAAATATGTTGTTCACCTACTCTTGGGTCAGCTATAACATAGTGAAATTTCAGACCTGTAGCTCATTGCATAGCTGAGTAATAACTACTTTGAGGTTCTCACTATTGAGTAAATCAGTTGTAATTGCAAAACTATTGCATTTAGAGAATTTAGTATAAATATGTTATTCAGCTACATTTGGGTCAACTATAACATAGTAAAATTTCAGACCTGTAGCTCATGGCATAGCTGAGTAATAGCTACTTTTAGGTTATCACTGTTGAGTAAATCACTTATAACTTGGAAATTATTGCATTTAGAGTATTTTGTTTCAATATGTTATTCACCTATTTTGGGGTCAGCTATAACATAGTGAAGTTCCAGACCTGTGACTCATTGCATAGCTGAGTAATAGCTACTTTGAAGTTCTCAATGTTGAGTAAATCACTTGTAATTTGAAAACTATTGCATTTAGAGAATTTAGTATAAATATGTTATTCAGCTACTTTTGGGTCAGCTATAACATAGTAAAATTTCAGACCTGTAGCTCATGGCATAGCTGAGTAATAGCTACTTTTAGGTTATCACTGTTGAGTAAATCACTTATAACTTGAAAACTATTGCATTTAGAGTATTTTGTTGCAATATGTTATTCACCTATTTTGGGGTCAGCTATAACATAGTGAAGTTCCAGACCTGTGGCTCATTGCATAGCTGAGTAATAGCTACTTTGAAGTTCTCACTGTTGAGTAAATCAGTTGTAATTGGAAAACTATTGCCTTTACAGAAATTTGTGCAAATATGTTATTCAGCTACTTTTGGGTCAGCTATAACATAGTGAAATTACAGACCTGTAGCTCATGGCACAACTGAGCAATAGCTATTCTCAGGCACTGACTGTTGAGTAAATCAGCTATAACTTGAAAAATATTGCATTTGGAGTATTTTGTTAAAATATATTGTTCACCTACTTTTGGGTTAGCTATAACATAGTGAAATTACAGACCTATAGCTCATGGCATAGCGGAGCAATAGCTATTTTCTGGTTCTCACTATTGAGTAAATCAGTTGTAACTTGAAAACTATTGCATTTACAGTATTTTGCTTAAATATGTTGTTCAGCTACTTTTAGGTCAGCTATAACAGAGCAAAAATTCAGACATGTAGCTCATTGCATAGCTGAGTAATAGTTACTTTGAGGTTCTCACTCTTGAGTAAATCAGTTGTAACTTGAAAATTATTACATTTAGAGTATTTTGTTAAATATGTTATTCACAGACGTTTTGGTCAGCTATAACATAGTGAAATTGCAGACCTCTATGTCATGGGATAGCTGAGCAATAGCTTCTTTCAGGTTCTCAATGTTGAGTAAATCATTGTATCCAACCTGTAGGAAATCATGGGCTGGGAATCTGTTAATATGGTCCGATTTGACCTTGGAACTCTCCTTCAAGGTCAAATGAGGATAGCCAAACATAAAAGTGCTTATAACTTGCTTATTATTGGTCCCAGAGGTTGGAATGAAAACCAACCTATAGAAAATCATGAGCTGGGAATTTTTTGGTGTGGTCGGATTTCACCATGGACCCCTCCTTCAAGGTCAAATGAGGATAGCCAAACTTAAAAGTGCTTATAACTCACTTATTATTGGTCCTAGAGGTTTCGAATGGAAAACCAACCTATAGAAAATCATGGGCTGGGAATCTTTTGGTGTGGTCGGATTTGACCTTAGACCCCTCCTTCCAGGTCAAACGAAGATAGCCAAATTTAAAGTGCTTTTTACTCGCGTATTATTGGTCTTGGAGGTTTGGGATGGTAAACCAACATATAGGAAATCATGGGCTGGGATTCTTTTGGTGTGGTCAGATTTGACCTGGGACCCCTCCTTCAAGGGCAGTTGAGGATAGCCAAACTTACAATTGCTTAGAACTCGCTTATTATTGGTCCTACAAGTTTGGGATGGTAAACAAGCTACAGGAAATCATGGGCTGGGAATTTTTTTGTGTGGTCGGATTTGACCTTGGATCCCCTCCTTCAAGGTCAAACAAGGATAGCCAAACTTAAAAAGTGCCTATGACTCACTTATTATTGGTCCGAGAGGTTTGGGATGGTAAACCATCCTAAATTCTTTGGCTGGGAATCTTTTCGTATGGTCAGATTTGACCTTTGGACCCCTTCTTCATGGTCGAACGAGGATATTGCATTTATAGTATTTCTTTAAATATTTTTAACCTACTTTTTACCCTTAAACAATTACCTTGTTACTTTATTTCATAATACCATTTGCAGGGCACAACTTTTTTGTCCTTTTCTTCTGTCAGCTTCGAAATATCTTTCGAACATGCTGTTCAGTTACCATTTACTGTATTTCTGTACAGCCCTTTCCCTGATAATTATGCTTTCCTCTCATTATCACCATCACAAATCAAAAACATTCAGTCAGCTGACACAGTGCCCGTTCACGGGCACTCTCCTCTTGTTGCTGAACCTGCTTCCTCCGGTCCGGTGTCTTCATTGGAACAGTGTGCTGAAACTCTTCCTGTATCTACCAGGGACTTGACTCAACCGGAGCAAACAGAAGAGGGAGAATTGTCCGAACGAGAAGATCAACCGGACGTTATTGACACTGAGACTGACCGTGCGATAAGTGAAGATCAAAATTATCGTGAAACTGTAAGAGGAGTCAGAGCCTTCATGGGTTGGTCTCACATCCCAGATCTTGAATACTCGCCTTCTACTCGTGCTGATAATCCCTGGGTAGGACACAGATCTCAGCCGGTAGGAAAAGTCTCTGTTCTACTTCCGCCAGAAGACTGGCTTTGCAAGAAATTAGAGAACCTTAATCTTGTGCTCATAGAAGGATACCCTTCCAAATCTTCAGAGCCTGGAGGGTTACATATGGGCCAGTATCTCCGTCCCCCGAAATCTCAGAGTAGATGGTACGGGATTCACCCGGCCGAACCCAAAGACTTTACCAGACCTGGAAAGTACGTTACTACATGGCCCAATGATGCCGCAAAACTGAACAATGCCTTTACAAGAATTGCCAAGTCTTCTTCTGTTTCAGCTCAACCGCCTTCACGCCCCATTGCCCAGGATACCCTCAGGAAATGGGAGAAGGCGGCTAAGGAATCGAGTTATATATGCAACCAGTCCGCTGGATTCAACTGTTGCATTACCAAGATACAAGACAGTGTCCAAGAACAGCTGAAGATCTTACAAGCAGAATTAGGAAAGGGTAAATCTTCAAGCAAGGCTCAGTCAGCATTGGACGAGTTACATTACTTGACTTCTTTCAATCAAAATGTGAGTTTTGCAGTAGGAAAATCACTCCAACATCTCTCGGACTTCACCTTTGTCCAGATGGCCAATTTAACGTTGGTCCGCAGAGACTCATACTTGGAGCATTTAAAGACAGGAGTGAAACCGGACACGTTTTCCGCCTTGAGAAATAGCCCTCTAAACACTCATGCTTTATTTCCAGACGCGGTCATCCGCAAAGCGGAAGATGAAATTCAACAATTTGAAACCATAAAGCGTACCAACCAGCCCGGTCCGGGCCGCGGTGGGTTCGCTGGTAACCATAAAAAGCAAAACAGATTCCAACCCTACCCCACTAGCTGGAAGCAAGGACAGGAAACTACTCAAACCGGTGCTTCCGCAGGAAAAGACATGCCCGCCTGGAAGTCCTTTGGGGGACGTGGCAGGTCTAGAGGCAGAGGAAGGGGGGGTCAGCCCGGTCGCGGCACCCGCCCTCCTAGGGATCAACGGCAGTATAAATGACAATTATTGTGTACCAAGCCCGGTGCCGGTGGCCCGGTCAGAGATAGATGTCATAAATGTACGAGGACAAAACTTTTCTGTGTCTGTTCAGCAACCTGTGTTTTGTCCTGTTGCCAGTCCTGTACCTTTTGTCTTAAATGTAAGAGGGCAGTCACAAAAGAAAGACGGAAGTCCCTCGTCAAGAGTGAAACAAGAAATAAAATTTGTCAAAGATGCTTTTTCTGCAGATCATTGCGTTTTTGCCCCCATTGCTCCAAATGTCCTCAATGTTGTCAATGCTCATCTGATAGGGGGACGTCTCCAAAAATTTTGGCAGAAGTGGTCCCTCCTGGGTGCAAATCCGAGAGTAGTGTCCATTTTGAAGGACGGCTACATTCTCCCATTCAAAATCAGACCTCCTCTGGTACGGGATCCCTTGATAGTCAGTGGTTATGCAAACCCCCTCAGGCACCTCTACCTGAAGGAGGCTTTGCAGGCCTTACTGCAAAAGGAGGCGGTAGAGATGGTAAGGGTTCGAACATCTCTAGCCTTCTTCAACCGACAGTTCATAGTCCCAAAACCAAACCAAAAATGGCCTTTCCACAGCTCCGATGGAGTTCACTTGTGTAGTCAAAAAGTTAATGGCTCAATCCCGGGGTATAAGGATCCACCAGTACCTCGACGACTGGTTGATTCGAGCCCCTACCAAAGAATCCTGCCACCAGGGCACTCAATCGCTCCTCAACCTTTGCCAAGAGTTGGGTTGGATAGTCAACCTACAAAAGTCAGAGCTAGAACCCAAACAGATTTTCGAGTTCTTGGGTTACAAGTACGATCTCTCTCAAGGACTGGTCTTACCGACTCAGAACCGTTGGGAAGCGATTCTCCAAAAGTTGGAATCCATCCTATCCAAACCAGGGTGCCGAGTCAGGGAGTTTATGTCCCTGATAGGCCTGCTTACAGCGACGGAAAAACAGGTTCCCCTCGGGAGGCTCCACATGAGACCCATCCAGTGGCACCTCAAACAACATTGGAGAGTTCCAGAATCCCTGGAAAAGGAGATTCCTGTTCCAAGGTCGCTCCACCCACACCTTCTATGGTGGACCAAGGAGACTAATGTCTTGACAGGACAGCCTTTGCACCCTTTGAATCATGCCGTGCAAATCTTTACAGACGCCTCAAAAGAAGGTTGGGGTGCTCACTTAGGAGACTTCACAGCAAGAGGCGTTTGGTCAGTTCCAGAAAGTCATCTTCACATAAACTTCCTGGAACTAAAAGCGGTCTTACTGGCCTTGAAAAGGTTCCAGCACTTGGTACAAGGCAAAGTAGTTCTAGTTGCCACAGACAACACCACAGTTGTGGCATACATCAACAAGGAGGGCGGTATGAGGTCAGGCTCACTCTGTGCCCTTCTATGGCGACTCCTGTGTTGGTGCAATCTGAGACAGGTAGTGCTAAAGGCCAGACACATCCCTGGTCGTCTCAATGTGATTGCAGACAAGCTGTCTCGTCAAGGCCAAGTCATTCAGACGGAATGGTCACTTCACCAGGAGGTATTCGACCTCCTAGTTCAGAGCTGGCACCGTCCCCAAGTGGACATGTTTGCAACAAAATACAATTGCAAACTAGCCCAGTACGTGTCTCCAGTGCTGGACCCAAGTGCATGGGCCGTGGACGCCCTAACAGTCTCTTGGGAAAACCTGGACATGTATGTTTTTCCCCCAGTATCGTTACTGGGCAAGGTGGTCAGCAAACTGTCGGACCATCTTTACAAAAGAGTGATCCTCATAGCTCCGGGTTGGCCCAACATGCCATGGTTCTGGGACCTGGTGGAACTGTCATCTCAGATCCCTCTTTGCCTACCCAGTCATCCCGACCTAGTCCAGTGGCGTCACGAATTGAGGCTCCTCAAAGAAGTTCAACCAGAACAGTCTATGAGGCAAAGTGGGCCGTTTTTGTCAGATGGTGTGAATCAAGTCAGGTGGACTTCAGGTCTCCATCTGTCAAACAGGTAGCAGATTTTCTCCTACATCTTTTCCAGGAGAAGAATCTCCAGCCCAGTACCATTGATGGTTACAGATCAGCCATTGCGGACAAATTAGGAAATTCTTCCTTGAATGTGAGCAAAGATGTAAACCTAACTCGCCTTTTGGACAGTTTTCACAGAGATAGACCAAAGGGTAGGCGAGGAATTCCTTCATGGAATCTCTCTCTCGTTTTACATCAGCTCACCAAACCACCATTTGAGCCTCTCAGAAAGGCCTCATTAAAACATCTGACTTTTAAAACGGTTTTCCTCCTCGCTCTAGGTTCTGGAAAACGTAGGAGTGAAATACACGCTTGGCTGAACAAAAATATTAGACACCAAGCTGACTGGTGAAAAGTGTCCCTTTACCCGTCTCCAAGTTTCTTGGCTAAAAACCACTTAGCAAAAGAAGGTCCTGAGTGCGTGGCGCCAGTGGTTATACCAGCCCTGGCTCCTACTCTGGACAAGTCCTTGAAGGAGGACAGGTCACTCTGCCCAGTGAGAGCTCTGCGCTACTATCTGGACAAAACTCAAGATATCAGACAAGGAAAAGAGCTGGTTTTTGTCTCCTTCAAAAAGGGTTTCACGAAGGATATTTCTCCTGCTACGATATCGTCTTGGATCAAGCAGACGGTTATCCTTTGCTATGATCTGTCAGATCAGGAGTCTCTAGCCCTTCACCAGGTGAAAGCACATGACGTTAGAGCCTTTCAAGGTGGCATCTCGCTAGACCAGATCTTAGCTGCATGTCACTGGAAGTCCCACAACACCTTTACTCAATTCTACCTTAAAGATGTGGCGTGGGCAGATTCGGAGCTTTTTCACTTAGGTCCAGTGGTGGCTGCACAGCAGATCCCCCAATGAACCTTCTAGGCTCCTATTTTGTAAATAGTGTACATAATAATTAAGGTTTTTTACTAGGTTGCCTGAGGCACTGAGTATGAGACCATTATTCCACTCTTACAGGCTAAATGGAATCTTTAGGACTGAACTCTTCTCTCTTCCTCCTCTCAGAGCAGAAAAAAGAGGGGGGGGGGGGGGGGGGGGGGGGGGGGGGGGGGGGGGGAGGGGAGGGAGTGGCACTGCTTGGCAACTTAAGGAGCAGTTGTGAGCTTCTTTATCAGCCGGGCCAGAGGTTACGTGCCTATTTATAGAGTTCCTTCTAGTCCTTAGGAAGCTGCCCTCCTTCCACTGGGTAGTTATTCTAGCTATCGTCTGTTAGGTAAGATGTATTAACGCAATGAAATTGCAAATTTTAATTAGTAAATTAAATTTTTATTAGTTAATACCTTACCTAACAGACGGGAGATCCCACCCGGCCTTCCCCGCTTTTCAGCTTCAATAACTTAATTTGGGACGAAAAAGATGCTATGACGTCACGTCCCTCTGGCGAGTAAAGCAGGAACTAGACCACCTGGCGAGTGGATTGTAGGCTACCGGTCCGGCCGGAGGTGAAACTCAGGACGTCTTTTTCTGGTGTTTGGCGGGACCGGCTGGCGCCGGACAATAGCTATCGTCTGTTAGGTAAGGTATTAACTAATAAAAATTTAATTTACTAATTAAAATTTGCAAATTTTACAGCTTCATAGTTTTTAGTTTACTGATTAATGCTGTCATCTTGCTATTGAATTATTTTGTTTGAATATTTTATCTTTATATACATTTTCTTTCCCCTAGCCATTATTTTATTGCGTTAATACATCCTATCCAATATACAATTGCTAATCCGGTCGGCGAAGACCGGCCCGCCAAAGGACAGAAAAAGTCGTCTTATATGTGTCCATTATGAACACACAAGCTGGCCGGTCCCACTGTGCACTTGCAAAGTGGCACATGGTACTTCCTTCCTGTCTAGACAGCGTGACGTCATGGCATTTTTTTCATTTGGTGCATGCTTGTGCATACGGAATATTGTGAAATTATTTTTAACTTCATAATTTGGTGGTTTTTTCAACAAATTTGAACTTTACTTTTTATTGCATTAATACATCCTATCCAATGGACAATTGCTTTACCGGTCGGTGCGACCGGTCCTGCCAAACGCCAGAAAAAGACATCCTGTATATAATACCGGCAGGACCGGTCACAGAGTGTGCATTCGCTATGTGGCGCATCATACTTCCTTCCTGTCTAGACAGCGTGACGTCATAGCATCTTTTTCATTTGGCGCGAAGAGTGTGCAGACGTGTTTTCTACAGAGAAACGTTTTTGAAGTTTTACAACGAACTTTACCAATTTATTTAATTTCAAGTAGTATTCTTTAATTCTACTAGTTTACTGATCATCATGTCGTCTCCTGGACAGAAACAAGGTTCTTGCGGGCATGTTATGGCTCTGTTCGACAACCACAAGAACTGTGCCAGATGTTGTGAGAAGGGGGTGGGAGACGATCCCTGTGTTAAGAAACTTGATTGCCAGAGATGTAAGGCGTTTACGCCTGCTCGGGTACAACAACTGGCCACCCCGACCTACAAAGCCATGGAGAGCAGAAGAAATCTCGTGGACCCTTCAGAGGTCACTCTGTTGGGATGGGTTAGCACTGACAAGCCGTCTTCTGTAGAATCTACTCCCAAGAAGAAGAAACATTCTGATGGATCTCCTATATCCAGCAAACGAAGACACAGCAGTAAACCTACTTCTGATGATCTCAAGTCCTTAGATGAGAGGTTTTCACGACTTGAAGCTTTGCTTCTTAACAAGTCGTTTGCTGTGCCGGTGAGACCTATAAATCCCTCTGCTGTTGTGACCAGAGAACATCCCTTCTTTGATCCGGGTGCTTCTTCCTGTGTGATGTCTACTGGCTTGGTCACTGAGGTTACTGGTTCCAGTCTTGTTCAGACCACCGGTGAGGCTGCCCAGATGACTGCTACCCAACCTCCGCTGGGGGTTCCCGGTACAAATGCTGTGAGGGATGTGAGCAAGAGTACCTTGTTCAGGGTCCTGCTACCTCTAATGTAGCCACCCAGCCTTTACAGGCTCCCAGTGCAGAGAAAGCCACCCAGCCTTTATAGGATCCCGGTGCAGGCACAGCCACCCAGCGTACACAGGTTCCTGGTGCAGGTCCTGAAGTGCTGCCAACCGGTGTTGATTCTACGCAGTTGAACCAGTCAGTTGTAAACCGGTTGTACGACCTGATGAGTTTGCTGGTGAATCTGAGAGTGAGGCAGAGATGGATGGGGAACCGACTTCACCAGCTAGTGTCAATGTCCAGGGTGAAATGCCGGAAGATTCAACTGACCAGGACCTCTGAAGATGCCAACTACAGAGAGACTATCAGAGGGGTCAGATCCTTCATGGGTTGGCATCAGATCCCTGACTACGACAGTACATCTTCTTCCCTGGATGATAATCCATTTGCCGGTTCCCGAGCCAAGCCAACCGGTAAAGTGTCTGTCAAGTTACCGGTAGATGAGTGGCTGTGTAGAAAATTTGAAAAACTGAATTTAACTGTTACTGAAGGCTACCCTTCCAGGAACACTGAGACTAGTGGACTGCTGCGAGACCAGTTTGTGAAGACACCCAAGTCATAAAAATGGTATGCAATGCATACAGATAAGAAGGACCCCACTTCTACAACTGTGTGTGACTGGTCTCCGGAACCTGCCCCAGCCTCCCGTACTTTCAGCCAGGACACTATAAGCCGGTGGGAGAGGGCGTTCCGGGAACAGTCAGTGATGTGTAACCAGGCTGCTGGTCTGTCGAGGTGTCTTACAAAGGTACAGGACTCTATGGTTACACACTTAAAGACACTACGTGTGGATAAGTCTAAAGGCAAGGCAGCAGAAAAAACGCAGCAGGCAGTTGAAGAACTCGAATATTTGGTGACCTTCAACCGGTCAATCTCTCAAGCCATGCAGCGTACTATGCAGGATCTCTCAGAGGGAGTGTTTATCAGCATGGCCAATCTCACTCTGGCTAGCAGGGACAGCTACCTAGAGTTTATACGTGGTGGAGTAAAGCCAGATACCTTAACTGCCTTACGCACAGCACCTGTCCATCTTCACTCACTGTTTCCTGACAATTTACTGGTCAAGGCTTAAGATGAAATCTCACGTAGTGAAGAGAGGCGTTCTTCTGGCAGCTCACACAGGAAACCCAGACGTTTTCATCCGTACGTTTCCTCAAGTGGCAGATCAACACAACAACCGGACCGGAAGCCCACTACACCGGCCTGGAAGCAGATTAGAGACCGGCAAATTGGACAGAAAGGTCGTGGTAAAGCCTCAAAATTCACCCAAAAGCCGGCCAAGGGTTCAAGGAGAAGTAAATGACAATTACTGTGTTTTAAATATAGCCAGAGTGAAGGACTCTGTACATGTATCCGGCAAGAATAAAGATTTGAACCCTTCACCAGTGACCAGCAAGAGCAAGACTGTAATTAAGCGGGCCGTCAGGGACGTTTATTGGTTTTCACCGAAGTTCGACTGATCACCGCCGCCGCCGCCGCCGGATTATGGTCTCCCTTGAATAACTTCTTAGCCTTTCAAATTTTTCTTCCCTTCTTATCTTTCTTTAAAACTATAGGGACGGGAAAAATTTTTGAGATACTTTACGCAGACCTTAAGCTTTACTTAAGGTAACCTTAAGCATACCTCTAAAACACCTCGTCATCGCGTTTCGGAAAAAACCACACACACCTGTGCTATAAAATTTATCAGGTACATTCTAGACCAAATTTCCAAGGTCGGAAAGGATTTTCTCATCAATCGGACCATAGATGCCTGAATGGGAGGCGTTTTATTTTCGTAAATTTTTTAAAAATGGGTACTTGGTCTGTATCTCAAAAACGGTGAGGATTTCGGCGTTTTGTTGGAATAACTTATTCAGCTACTTTTTGATAATCTTTCACATGCCGAAGTTTTAGCCCTGTATCTGCAATTTTAAGGTCACCTTAATGTCAAAAAACGGGGTTTTGGCCCTCCAGTTCACTTAGTTTTTCACTTTTTTCAACCAAACTTGGCACATATATTAAGATTTGGCAAAGGAATATCCTGACTTTATGGTGACCTTAAACTCAAAATGTTAATGGACATTTGGCCTGCTTAAAGTCATCAAATTGGAATAAAATGCTCTGGCTCCTTTCTTTTTCCATTTTTTTATATCGAAATTATCACTAGTATTAAACTAGATAAAAATAATACTTATGGTCACCTTAAACTCTCAGTATGAATGGAGTTGTAGCCACCTTAAAGTGAAATAAGGGGGTTTTCAGCCTCCAAGTATCTTATTGTTCGACTGACCTCAGTAAACTTTGCACACTTATAAAGGATGGCAAATCAAAGGGTTATCCTGACTTTAAGGTGACCTTAAACTGTTAATATAATTTTGGCCCCCCTAAAGTCATATCATTTGAATAAAGCCATCAGCTAAACTTTGTACACTTATAAAGGATGACAAAAGGGACATTCTCATTTTATGGTCACCTTAAAGTCGCAATATGGATGAAGTTATGGTCACCTTGCAGTGAAATTATGGACTTTTTAATCTCCAGCTATCGTATTGTTTAGCAGAGCTCGGTTAAATTTGTACACTTTTAAAGATGACATTAGGGACATTCTTATTTTCTTTCCACCTTGGAGTTCCAATACAAGTACAGTCATGGCCATCTTGACGTGAAAATGAGGATTTTCAGCCCCTAACTGATTTACTGTTCAGTAACATCAGTTTAACTTGACATTGATTATACTAAAGTAAGATTTTGTATAACATTTCACTTAAAATTCCTGTACTTAAGAGGCTTTGGCCATCTTAACATGATAAATATATACTTCTTGCTCCCTCCTCATTTATTTTAACACTTTTTAAAACCACATCTGGCATATGTATGCTTAAAAATATTTATGCTGTCTGGCAAACCTAATCTCTTAGTGTTTATGAAGTTATGACATCTTCAAAGAAAAAAATGAGCTATTTATGATGCACTGATGTGGTTATTAACATATTGCAACTGATCAGTGTTCACATAATATAAATTCCCAATTTTAGGCAGATTAAAAAAACCACATTCTTCTGATTCCATTCATTTGGAAATGTGGGGATATAACTTTTCCTTTTTGGAAAAAAAGCTTCAATTGATTCAACTTTTGTTTTGTAGAAGGAGTTGATGATCTAGCTACTTGTTCACATAGACTATATAAATTGGTCAAATGTATACACCTGACTTCTTTCACAATATAAGATGCTTTAAAAAAAAACACTTTCTCATAAACAGTTTTTCTTGTACAGCAGTTTATGTATCTGCTGCAGCTGAGTGGAAATGAATGACTTGTCCTTTTCTTCTTCCTCCCCAACTCTGTTGTGTGATATCTATCAAAAGGCACATTCATGGAAAGTCTTTCTATGCAGAAAGAACCCCCCCAACTCCCCTTTAGTGCACACAAAAAGCAAGTGGAAAAAAGAATGGCCTCAGTGGGGGGGGGGGGGGGGGGGGGGGGGGGGGTTCATGGAGGGAGATGATAGATAGAGATATATATGTGTGAAGCAAAAGTGGAACCAAAAAAAGTGGAATATTTATGCTGCTCTTTCGAATGTATATTGTTTTCTTTTCTTTTACTTTCTTCCATTTCACTTAGACTTCTACATTTAATTAATTTTACCTCAAGTGGGAAATGAATTTTTGAAACTTTAATGCATTCAAATTCCTGAAGTGATGCACTAAATCACTTATAACTTGAAAAGTATTGCGTTCACAGCATTTTCTTAAAATATGTTATTAGGCTACTTTTCCACAGCTACACCAAGTCCAGTAACTTGTTTGGTCTTAATTTTGTGCATTATTGAAGTGTCGAATGGATCATGATCTCCTACTCTTATTCCTAAGCCTAGATTTTTAATTTCAGTTGCTAAATCATTCATAAATATTGCAATATATAAACTTATACTTTTCTTTCCCAATAAATCCAGTAACATTTTTCTAGCACTATAGCTTGACTTGTTTGTAACTTGATCTTTCTTGTAAGCAATAACTCTGAAGCAAAATCAGTAACTTTTGAACAAAAAGTCTAACCCACTTTGGTTCACTGGATTTTATTAGTGGTTTTGTTAAGTTTTTAGTTGAAGCACAACCAGTAATTTTAAACAATAGTTCTTAAGCATCTTAGTCCACTGCATTCAATTAGTGTTTTATACTTAAGTCTGATACTAATGACATTTTGAACAGAAATGTCTCTGGTCAGTGTACCCTTTCACTTGAGACCTCTTCTCTGAAAACATTACCGAAGAATGTAGGATATACAGAATCCGGGAAAAAAAATGCCTCCTGGACAAAATGCCTCACAGAAAAAAATGCCTCCTAGAAAGAATGCCTCCTGGATATTTTATTGCGTTAATACATCCTATCCAATGGACAATAGCTTATCCGGTCGGCGCAGACCGGCCCGCCAAACGCCAGAAAAAGACGTCCTGTGTTGCCACTAGCTGGCCGGTCCGTAGTACTGTGCACTCCCCAGATGGCGCCTCGTAGTTCCTTCCTGTCTAGACAACCTGACGTCATAGCATCTTTTTCGTTTGGCGCGTGTACTGTGCAGACGTGTTTTTCAACATCTCCAGATATTTTAAGCAAAAGTGTGCATTATGGCGGATTTTCAACCTCATATGTGGATATTTTCAGTGTAGAAGTGTTATCTACTAATCAAGCACGGATATACGTTTAGGAATCTGCTGGAAACGTTCCCAAGTTGACTCAATTTAATTTTGATGATAGGGCAGTAATCGACGAGAAATATGAAGGCAGCCATTTTGCTAGTTTCCTCCCATTCAGCTATGGTGTTGTTAGGGGCAGATCGACAATATTAAGGAAATAATGGATATACTACTTACAGGTATTTTAATCCGTGTTCGTTTGTTGAATGTACCTTCTGTAACCTTCCAGTTCAATCACCATAGAAACGTCTTTTCTAGTACTACGAATGGAAATCACGGACAACTTCAATCTACGTAGTTTTGAACACTGCAAATAGAAGGAATTCCCCTAGAGGTGCATTCTTCAGAGCGCACTGGTACCGACTTCTCTGCTGTAAAGCATCAGTCACACCAGCCTAGCTCGAGTATTTAGTGTTTTTTTCATCAGAAGCAATAGGTGAATTCTTCAGATTTCTTCAGAGCGCACTGGTCCAGACATCTTTGCTTTAAAGCATTAGTCGACCGGTAAGCTTATATATATTTGTACATCAGCAGCAAGAGATGAATTCTTCAGAGCGCACTGGTCCAGACATCTTTGCTGTAAAGCATTAGTCGACCGGCAAGCTCATGTTCAGCCGACCTCACCTAGTATTTACATAGAAGGAACTTCATCTTTTATCACTCTCAGTCCCTCCCTTGTGGACCCGGCACTTGTGTCGGTAGTAAAGGAGGTGGATGGCCAGGAAACTGGTTTGAGTGTACAGCCGGCTGAGAAGAAGAATCGACTTCAGACCGGCCAGGACTTCAACTACAGAGCGCTCTGGCCCAGGCTTCTCTGCTTTTAAAGCATCAGCCGACCGGCCAGCTCAAAAGAACGCGACCTCTGACGTCATATCCAGTCAGCCAATCGCGTGTCCTTCCGACCAATCATGAAGCAGGTCACGTGTTTTCACCGACCAGGAAGGTCGGAAGTGCGTTCTTCAGAACTCACGTCTACTGTGACTACAGTCCCTGCTTTGCAGACCCGGCCTGGTTGTCAGTAGTGGGGTTTTGTGGACTGTAAAGTTGCCGGTAAAGCATCACACAAAGAACGCGAATACTGACGTCATCTCCAGTCAGCCAATCGCGTGTCCTTCCGAACAATCACGAAGCAGGTCACGTGTTTTTCACCGACCAGGAGGTTCGGAAGTGCGTTCTTCAGAACTCACGTCTTCTGTGATTCCAGTCCCTGCCTTGCAGACCCAGCTTCGTTGTCGGTAGTGGGGTTTGTGGATGAGCAGAATACTGCGCATTTGCATGTTTAAGTATCACAAAAGAACGTCACATCTGACGAGCTCCAATCAGCCAATCGCGTGTCTTCCGACCAGCAAGCTGGTCACGTGACACACCGAACACCAAGTGTTTCTAAAAATAGTTCACAAGGGCTTTCCCAGTAACTGTCAAATCTACAAATAAGACGTACGTTTAGGAAATACTTTAATTAATGGAGGAAACCTACAGCAAGCTGAATTCAACACACAAGATAGTTGTAACAATGCTCCAACAACTGGTTACAGAGTGTACCGGCTGGTACTGGCTACACAGCCTTGTACACTTGCTTCAACAAGTGGTTACAGAGTGTACCGACTGGTACTGGCTACACAGCCTTGTACACTTGCTTCAACAACTGGTTACAGAGTGTACCGACTGGTACTGGCTACACAGTCTTGTACACTTGCTTCAACCTACCGGTTACAAGTCTACTAACAGGGTGCTGGCTACACAGTCCTTACTGTACAGTGCTTCACCCCAACTGGTTACACATAAAAAAAAAAAAGAAAAAAAAGCTGACTAAATGTTGCCCAGTAGCTGTCTAAAATCATTGGTGACCCCAGCCTGCCAAGTTTGTGGTGCCGGTTACAGAGATTTACTGTTTACAGCGAGTTGATAATAAATTTTGTCATCATGTCCGGCCAGGGGTCAGACGTCTCACAAATGACAATTGCTCTGTAAATACTACACCTTGCAGGCTGCTGGCCCGAGGCGACGAGTCTATTAAGGTGAAAAGTTGTGTCAGCCCCACCGGACCGCAATAAGAGCAGGGAGACTGTTAACCTGGATCATTACCACCAGACCGGACCAGTGTCCAGAGGGACAGAAAATGTTTATCAGAATACCAAATGTCCCAAATGTGGCACACAATCTGCCTATAGGATCCAGACTAAGCCCTTTTGGGAACGTAGGAAGCCTTGGGGGCTGGACCCTAGGTAGTACAACTGTTGAAGGAGGGATACCTATGTCCATATACCTATACAAGAACAAGCCAGGAAATACCTGAGATTTCACATCCAAGGTCGGGCATACCAGTTCAAGGCCCTACCATTCGGTTTGTCCACAGCACCTTTGGAGTTCACCGTGATACCAAAGCAGGTGAAATTGATGGTCATACACAAGGATTTAAGAAGCCACCAGTACCTAGACGACTGGTTGGTGAGAGCCAGATCCCACCAGGCTTGTCTCCAACATACACAGGAATTAGTAAATAATGTGTCAGCAACTGGGTTGGCTGATGAACTTAGAGAAATCAGAGCTGGAGCCCAAACAAGACTTCGATTTTGTAGGCTACCAGTTTGTCTTCGGGTCTGATCGGTTCCGACCGACTCTGGACTGGTGACAGAGCCTTCAAGAGACTGTTAAAACTGCTATCCCTACCGGCATGTTAATCTAGGCAGACTTCATATGAGTCCCATACAGTGGCATCTCAAAAACAACTGGAGGGTACCAGAATCACTGGAAAAGGTGATCCAAGTCCCCAGGTCCCTGCACCCCCATTTACAATGGTGGCTGAAGGAAGACAATCCACTTACAGGCCAACCATTACACCCAATAAAACATGCTCTGCAAATATTTATAGACGCATCAATAGAAGGGTGAGGCGCTCACTTAGATGAGCACTTTGCAAGAGCAACCTGGTCCCCTCCGGGAAGCAAGTTGTATATAAACTATCTAGAACTCTAAGCAGTTTTCTGACTTTAAGAGTTCTAAGACCTTTGCTCAAACAAGATAGTACTTGTAGCAACTGACAACACCACAGTAGTGTCATACATAAAGGAAGGAGGAATGAGGTTGGGCCCACTTTGTGCCCTACTATGGAGAATCTTGACCTGGTGTGCCAGGAAACAAGTGACTCTAAAGCACGACACATTCCAGGCCGGCCTAATGTGGTAGCAGACAGGCTGTCCAGGCTAGGCCAGACCATCCA
This sequence comes from Sabellastarte sp. h YS-2021, assembly GCA_964017235.1. Lineage (NCBI taxonomy): Eukaryota > Metazoa > Annelida > Polychaeta > Sabellida > Sabellidae > Sabellastarte > Sabellastarte sp. h YS-2021. The sequence goes on from OZ024936.1 coordinate 39,957,932, forward strand.
AACAGTGGTTTCTCCTTTCAGAGGTCTTCCACTCTATGCAGTAGGTGGCACCGGCCCAAAATAGGCTTATTTGCCACGAGGTTCAACAAGTCACCTCTGTTTTGTGTCACCGGTACCGGTTCCCCTGGCCACAGCAGTGGATGTGCTCAGTCGGCCATGGTAGGATCTAAAAGAATACACCTTCTCACCATCAGCCATATTGGGCAAAGTGGTGGAGAAGCTACAAGACTCCCCATGTAAGAGAATCATTCTGATTGCTCCGGGGTGGCCCAACATGCCTTGATTTTGGGATCTAGTGGCCATGTCCAGCCACATCCCGCTGAACCTGCCCAATCTGCCCAACCTGTTGACAGCCATTCAATCAGATCCCTCACAGAAATCTGACAAATCTTAATCTCCATGCAGGGCTCCTAGAGCCTCAGCAATCGAGGAGCAGGACTTGTCTGAGGCAGTGGCAAGAATTGAGGCTCCTCAAGGGGGGTCAATCAGATCAGTCTATGAGGCAAATGGGTCATTTTTACCAAGTGTTGTATCATTCATCAGGTGGACTTCGAGCACCACCTGTAAGGTCAGTTGTTGACTTCCTTAGGTACCTGCTTCAGGACAGGAAGTTGCAGCCCAGTACCATTGATGGTTACAGGTCAGCCATTGCTGATAGTCTGGGAAATTTGCCCATCAATGTTAGTAAGGATGAAAATCTCACTCGTCTCCTGGATAGCTTCCACTGAGACAGACCCAAAGGCCGGAGGGGAACCCCCTCCTGGAACCTCTCCCTGGTTTTTGCACCAGTTGACAAGGTTCATTTTTAACCAGTTATAAACCTCCTTGAAGCATTTCACCTTCAAGGCAGTTTTCCTCTTGGCCCTGGGGTCGGGCAAGTGTAGAAGTGAGATACATGCTTGGCAAACAGCCCAGCACCATTGATGGTTATAGGTCACCCATTGTTGATAAACTGGGAAATTCACCCTTCAACATCAGTAAGGACGGAAATCTCGCTCGTCTCCTGGATAGATTCCTCAGAGACAGACCCAAAGGCAGGAGTGGCATACCCTCCTGGAACTTCTTACTGGCCATGCACCAGCTAAGACCCCATTTGATCCAATCAAGGAGGCCCCCTTGAAGCATTTGACCTTCAAGACGGTATTCCTCTTGGCCCTTGGGCCGGGCAAGTGCAAAAGTGAGATTCATGCCTGGCAAAAACTGATATATTGGACACCAATCCGATTGGTCCAAGGTGTCCCTGTATCCATCACCCGGCTTTCTATCCTAGAATCAGCTGGCCATAGAGTGTCCAGTGTGGTCCCTGGGGTCATAACAGCCCTGGCCCCGACTCTGGATAGATCCCTCAAGTCTGACAGGTCCCTCTGTCCGTTCAAAGCATTGTGCTACTATTTGGACAGGACCTCAGACATCAGGCAGAATAAGGAGGTGGGTTTTGTCTCCTTTAAGAAAGGTTTCAACAAAGACATCTCACCTGCCACTATCTCCTCTTGGATCAAGCAGACTGTGATCCTATGTTATGAGCTCTCTGACCAGGAGTCCCACTTTTAACATCAGGTTAAAGCCCATGATGTCAGGGCCTTGGCTGCTTCTAAGGTCTTCCAGTCGGGAGTCTCCTTAGATCCAATCTTGTCAGCCCGCCACTGAAATCACAATACCTTCACACAGTTCTATATGAAGGTCGGGGCTTGGGCTGATTCGGAGCTTTACCAATTGGGCTAGGTAGTGGCTGCTGAGCAGATCCACAAGTGGCCCTTATATTGAGGAGATTTGTATATGTGCCTAACAGTTCTTCATGTACATAAGAATTAAGTGTGGCGTGCTTCCTTCGGGAGGTTTATTTGCATTCTGGGACTGAACTCATCCCTCTCTTCCCCTACCTCAGAGCAGGTCTGCAAAAAGGGGGGGGGGGGGCGGCGACGGCGGTATAGCCCCGGGTAACCGGCCGCTGGCAACCGACCATGGCCTTGCAGGGTTTCCTGACCTTAAAGTCAACCCAGGCCTGGACCTATAGGTCTTCTGACGAAATCAGTCTAGACCGTAGGTTTAAAATTTGCTATTACTTGTGAGTTCACATAAGTCCCTAGTAACTTACCCGCCGACCAAGCGGTAGTTATTCAGCTATTGTCCATTGGATAGGATGTATTAACGCAATAAAGTTAATACCCTATCCAATGGACACACAAGACCCTCCCACCGACCCCGCTATCAGCTTACTAGGGGTCTAATAGGTTTAGACAACGAAAAAGATGCTATGACGTCAGGTTGTCTAGACAGGAAGGAAGTACGAGGCGCCATCTGGGGAGTGCACAGTACTACGGACCGGCCAGCCGGTGGCAACACAGGACGTCTTTTTCTGGCGTTTGGCGGGCCGGTCTGCGCCGACCGGATAAGCTATTGTCCATTGGATAGGGTATTAACTGATAAAAATTTAATTTACTTATTAAATTTGCAATTTTGTGACTATGAAAAAATGGCTCCTGAGAAAAAAAAGTTATTTCAACTTGTAAACATGTTACATATGAAACCTATGACGTATAATATCAAAAACATGTTAATTTCAGATATGTACAGTCAAAACCAGAATGTACAATATCGTGAAGTACAAATTACAAATATCTTCTTGAAAGGGTATCCCTTCAGCTGTACTCTGGAGCAGTTTAAAAGCAGGATTTATGGCTGTGAGGTTTCTTGATGAAATACTTGTGGCCTTTATGGCTTACAATATGCATTCTTATCAAATTACAACATAGGTTATCCCCTCTGTAAGGAGTTGATCGCAGTTAGATGCACTAGGAGAGGCAGAAATGTCATTACAAGAAAAACACGACACCTGTCATAATGGAAACCAGGGATGAGCAGCCAGCCAAAAGAGTGAGAAGCACCAGCAAAACCTTACAAGAGAAACTTACATACCTTTGTACAGCTAAGCAAAATGGGTAAAAGACTGTGAATTTTTGACAGGCATTGGCGACTATAAGACTCAAGTGGAAAAAATGAAGATGCCTCTGAAGTTGTAATGTGAACCTGTAGTGTTATAATACTTGAAAGAACTTTTTTTTCTTAGGAGGCATTTTTCCTGGTCACAAAATATTCAGGAGGCATTCATTCTAGGAGGTATATTTCCTAGGAGGCATATTTTCTAGGAGGCATTTTTTCCAGGAGGCACTTTTTCCGCGCATCGGACATACATTCTTTTGAGAAGTAAATTTCACACCTACAATTTCTCTTCTGCCAAGCTGTGGTCGTTCTTTCATTTGTTAAATATGGTAACATACACAATGCAATAAACTTTACATTTTCTATTCCTTGTGATGCATATCTTCATATCTTTTACGGCTTACTTCACACTTTTTCATCAGGGCCGCTTCGTTTTTGTCAGCAAAAACATTTTTCTAGTTTTACATGTAAACTCTTGTGTTGCAAATGTTCATTCTGTCACTGGGTTGCCACAAAAGAAAGGCGTAAATCCCAATTATTATTACAATCATACAGAAATAAAGCATGTGAAAGGTGTTTCCTGTGTAGATCGCTTGAACTTTGCAAATATTGTCACAAATGCCCCAGCTGTTGTCGTAAATCCACCTGTAGGGGCAAGGCTACATCAGTTTTGGGAGAAATGGGAAGCTCTGGGTTCAAGTCCAAAAGTAGTCACAATACTGAGAGAGGGTTACACCCTCCCCTTCCGGGTCAGACCCAACCTAACCTATACCAATTCACAGTCAGTCCAGGAAGTACATGCGTTTTCACATCCAGGGTCAGTCCTACCAGTTCAAAGCCCTACCCTTTGGTCTGTCTACAGCACCCATGGAGTTCACAGTGGTGGCCAAAGAGGTCAAACTGATGGCTTTACAGAGGGGTATAAGAATCCACCAGTACCTAGACGACTGCTTGGTGAGAGCCACATCCCACCAAACTTATAGCTTCTCCACCATACACAGACCTTGGTAGCTCTCTGTTCAGAACTAGGTTGGCTGGTGAACAAGGAGAAGTCAGAACTGGAGCCAAAACACGTTTTCAACTCCGTAGGTTACCAGTTCGACCTCGGGGAGGGCAAGGTCAGACCCACACCAGAACGTTGGCAGACTTTAACAGACAAGATATTGTCAGTCCTGTCTGGTCCGGTGTGCCCGGTCCGGCATTTCATGTCCCTCATAGGCCTTCTAACAGCCACAGAAAAGCAAGTCCACCAAGGTCGACTTCATATGAGACCCATACAGTGGCACTTGAAAAACAACTGGAGGGTACCAGAATCACTGGAAAAGGTGATACCTGTCCCCAGGTCGCTCCACCCCCACTTAAGGTGGTGGCTGGAGGAAAGCAATGTTCTTCCAGGTCAACCATTACACCCACTAAAACATGCTCTGCAGATATTTACAGATGCATCAAAAGAAGGGTGGGGCGCTCACTTAAACGAACGCACTGCAAGGGGAACCTGGTCAGTTCCAGAAAGCAAGTTGCACATAAATCACTTTGAACTAAAAGCGGTCTTTCTGGCCCTAAAAGAATTCCAAGACCTCTGTTCAAACAACATAGTCCACAGACAACACAACAGTGGTTGCCTATATCAACAAAGAGGGGGGGGGGATGAAGTCGTGCTCCCTATGTGCCCTGCTGTGGAGAATCCTGTCCTGGTGCACCAGGAAACAGGTAACTCTCAAGGCACGTCACATCCCCGGCCGGCTATCAGCTATCCAGGCAAGCTATCCAGACTTGGCCAGACCATTCAAACGGAATGGTCCCTTCACCCGGTAGGCAGGTTCTATACCAGACGTGGAGGTTGAGGGTTTAGCTGTTGAGTCAGCAGGAAGCTGGTCGGTAAAAAAAGGTCGGACTGTTCTTCAGACAATGCCTGATCAGCATCAGTGAGAGATACGTCCTGTTCAATATCAGAGAGTTCACCCTCCTCAGTATTGCCCATGATACGCGGAAGAGATTCGGTATCAGTAATAGAGTCAGTGTCCATATCCGAATCTGACCAGATTCACCCAGGTCCCTTTTCCAAGCTATATGCTCCCGGTGGCACCAACCACAAGTGGACCTGGTTGCCACCAGATTCAACAACAAACTACCACAGTTTGTGTCACTGGCTCCAGATCCCCAGGCATGGGCAGTGGATGCACTCAGCCTGTCATGGGAAGATCTGGACCCATATGCCTTCCCACCAGCAGCCATCTTGGGCAAAGTGGTGGAGAAGTTGCAGGACTACCCTTGCAACAGGATCATCCTGATTGCACCAGGATGGCCCAACATGCCCTGGTTCTGGGATCTAGTTGCAATGTCCAGTCAGATCCCCTTGTATGTGCCCAACCTGCCCAATCTGGTGTCTCAACCATTCAACCAGACCCTGCACAGGAACCTGTCAAACCTGAACCTACATGCCTGGCTCCTAGAGCCACAGCAATCAACAAGCAGGGATTCTCTGAGGCAGTGGCAGCACGAATTGAAGCTCCTCAAAAAGGATCAACCAGATCTGTCTATGAGGCAAAGTGGACCATTTTTACAAAGTGGTGCCTCAGTAATCAGGTGGACTTCAGGGCACCACCTCTAAAAGCCATAGCTTACTTCCTGTTGCAACTGTTTCAGGACAGGAAGCTGCAACCTAGTACCATTGATGGGAACAGATCCGCCATTGCTGACAAGTTGGGCAACTCCACCCTTAATGTCAGCAAAGATGAAAATCTCACCCGTCTCCTGGACAATTTCCATAGAGACAGGCCCAAGGGCAGGAGTGGTATACCCTTCTGGAACCTTTCACTGGTCTTGCACCAGCTGACTAAGGCCCCCTTTGAACCTTTAAAAGAGGCCTCATTAAAACGCTTGACCTTCAAGACTGTTTTTCTGCTGGCCCTGGGTTCAGGTAAACGCAGGAGTGAGATCCATGGTTGGCTTCATAAGAACATCAGACACCAGTCAGACTGGTCTAAAGTGTCCTTATACCCTTCACCCTGCTTTTTATCCAAGAATCAGCTGGCTAAGGAGGGCCCAGATAGTGTGGCTCCAGTGGTCATACCAGCCCTGGCCCCCACTCTGGATAAGTCACTCAAGGGTGACAGGTCCTTGTGTCCAGTCAGAGCCCTTTGCTATTACTTGGACAGGACCTCAGATCTTAGACAGAACAAGGAGTTGATCTTTGTCTCCTTCGAGAAAGTTTTGATAAGGACATCTTACCTGCCACCATCTCCTCATGGATCAAAGAAACTGTGATCCTTTGTTATGAGCTCTCTGACCAGGAGGCCCTCACACTGCATCAGGTCAAAGCCCATGATGTCAGGGCCTTTGCTGCTTCTAAGGCCTTCCAGTCGGGGGTCTCCTTAGAGCAGATTCTGTCAGCCTGCCACTGGAAATCCCATAACACCTTCACACAATTCTATTTGAAGGATGTGGCTTGGGCTGATACAGACCTTTTTCATTTAGGGCCAGTGGTGGCTGCCCAACAGGTCCACCACCAAGCCCAAAAATGAGGAGATATGTATATATGTAAATATGTATATATGTACATAGCTTGTACAATTGTATATAATATCCAAAACAAAAAAAAAACAACAAAAAACTGTGACTTGCTTCCTTGGGAAGTTTATTTCTCATGGGACTGAACTCAACCCTCTCTTCCTATTCTCAGAGCAGGTCTGAGAAAAGGGGGGGGTCTACCTTGGACTTCCGGATAACCGGTTAGTCTTAGCTGACCTTGACCTTTGGGGTCATCTGACCCTAGGTCAAAATGGGCCTTCTCACCTTTGTTCTTTTATGAGTTCATGTATGTCCCTAGCAACTTACCCGCCTTCCAAGCGGTAGTTATTCAGCAATTGTCCATTGGATAGGATGTATTAACGCAATAAAATTGCAAATTTTATAAGTAAATTAAATTTTTCTTAGTTAATACCCTATCCAATGGACAGGCAAGGCCCACCCATCCAGCCCCGCTATCAGCTTACTAGGGGTCGTAATATGTTTAGACAACGAAAAAGATGCTATGATGTCACAATGTCTAGACAGGAAGGAAGTATGATGCACCACCTAGTGAATGAACACTCTGTGACCGGTCCTGCTGGTATTATATACAGAATGTCTTTTTCTGGCGTTTGGCCGCACGGTTGCGCCGACCGGTAAAGCAGTTGTCCATTGGATAGGGTATTAACTTATAAAAATTTAATTTACTTATTAAATTTGCAATTTTGTTACATCACTTAGTGAGTATTGCGGGACAAACATATCGTCTCCTGATCAACGAAGGGGTGTATGTGGCCATTTAATGGAAGGTTATGACAAACATTCAGTGTGTGCTCATTGTAGAGACAAGAAGAAGGGTTCTGACCCCTGTATGGAAGACCAAGTTTGTCCTCATTGTGATATACTCACAGAAGATGAAACTAGCCACTCCATCATATCAGACGAAAAAGGAGAAACGAGAATCTTGTAGAAGAGTCGAGTAGCACCCTTGTAGACCCCTGCGGGTGCGAAAGCCAAGAAGATGGATAAGAGCTTGGAAGCGGTGAGTAGCACCCCTGAGGTTGCGAAAACCAAGAAGTTACAGAAAACCCCAGACAGTAAAGTGGCCAAGGAAAAGAGCAGCAAGAAACGGCACTCTTCACCTTCTAGATCTTCCAACAGTCAACACTGACAGCAAGCTGGAAGCCATGGATCTCAAGTGGTCGGAGAGATTCAGTAGATTAGAAGCCATGCTTCTCTCCAAGTCATTCAGTCAACCTGAACTGTCCTTCCAGCCGGTTAAGATCACTCCAGTGAAGCCACCACCACCAGGTGCTGTGGATAATTCAGAACCCTTCTTTGCACCAACCAGATCTACCGACCGACCTCATCTCAGCAACTGGCTTCTGACCGACCTCAGCCGGTAGTCCGACCTTTTTCTACCGACCAGCTTCCTGCTGACTCAACAGCTAAACCCTCAACCTCCACGTCTGGTATAGAACCTGCCTACCGACCTTCAGATTTGGATATGGACACTGACTCTATTACTGATACCGAATCTCTTCCGCGTATCATGGGCAATACTGAGGAGGGTGAACTCTCTGATATTGAACAGGACGTATCTCTCACTGATGCTGATCAGGCATTGTCTGAAGAACAGAATTATAGATAAACTGCGCGGAACAAGGTCTTACATGGGCTAGTCACATATACCAGATGTGGATTCTGCCATATCTAGCTCTGAAGATAATCCATTTGCAGCTCCAAAGCAACAACCGACCGGCAAGATCAGTGTTACCTTGCCAACAGACGACTGGTTGTGTCGCAAAATGGATAGACTCAATTTAACCTCAGTTCATGGCTATCCATCAAGGAGTTCTGAAGCTGGAGGACTCCAGAGAGATCAGTTTATAAAGCCGGCCAAATCAAAAGTGAAAGGGTATGGACTCCATCCCATTCAGGACAAACCGGCCAGATCTGTGTCTTTCTGGCATTCTGAGGCTGCAAAGCTTAACAGTACTTACAGCAGAGTTGCTAGGTCGTCTGGTCTCACTTCACCGGCTCCAGTATTGCGTACCATCTCACAGGACACACTCAGGAAGTGCAAAGAGTGCTAGGGAGGCTACATACATACGTAACCAGGCTTCTGGTCTGAATCGTTGCTTGAATAAAGTTCAACAGGGCATGACTTCACAGCTAAAGATCCTGCAATCAGAGCACAGCAAGGGCAAGTCAGTAGACAAGGTCGGTGGAGCCGCAGAAGAGCTACAGTACTTGATCACTTTCAATTCATCTATTACACAATGCATGGCCAAAACCATGGAACATTGTCGGACTTTGCTTTTGTCAGAATATACAACTTCACTTTGGCCTGTCGTGACTCTTACTTGGCTCACATGAAATCTGGAATAAAGCAGGACACTCTGGCATCCTTATGTCAGGCTCCAATGGACTTACCCACTTTATTTCCAGACACCATACTGAAGAAAGCAGAAGATGACATTTCCAAGTTTGAAGATAAGGGACATTCTCATGCAAGCTCTTCAGGTCGTAAGGATACGCGTTATCACCCATACAAGAGGTCGGACTGGTCATCTTGTGAGTCATAGTCTGGTTAACCAGCCTGGAAGAACCTTGGAAGGGCACACAAGAAAAAAGGCAGGATACAGGCCAGAAAGTATTCATCACATCAGGCCAGGAGTCAGTCTGCTTATAAATGACAATCAAAGTGTAGAGTTCTTGTTTTCAAGAAGGCTGACCGAAAACAAGCAGCAAACATCCACAAAGACAATAAAGTCTTGTATACAGACAATGAATACTCAGTTAACTGTAAACTCTCATGTTGTCAAAGTTGCTCATACTGCACCTGGGCATTCGGAAAAGAAAGAAATAAGTCCCGGGTCAGCAGGTTGTAATTCTTACAAAGAGTACAAATTAAAATATGTGAAAGGTGCTTCTTGTGTCACTCAATTGTCTTATGTAAAATCTGTAACAAATGTAAAAAATGCTGCATCAAATCTGCCTGTAGGGGCAAACTCGGCTGAATCTGGGTGCCGGTCCAAAAGTAGTTCAAATCCCGAGAGAGGTCTACATCTTCCCCTTTCTGATCTGACCAAACTTGACAAGATCTCCAAATGTTATGAGCTGTTATGTCAATCCACACAGGAACCTCTATTGCTGGAGGCATTACATCAGCTTATAAATAAAAATGCAGTAGAGCTGGTAAACAATCAAAAATCTCTAGGGTTTTTCAACCGGCTATCTTTAGTGCCCAAACCCAACAACAAGTTGAGACCTATACTAGACCTGAGCAATTTAAACCAATTCCTCAAGGTGCAAAAATTCAAAATGGAGACACCGGAAACCATTAGAACCTCTTTCCAACAAGGAGAGTGGGTGACCTAAATAGACTTCAAGGATGCCTACTTCCACATACCAATACAGGAACAATCCAGGAAATACCTGAGATTTCATGTCCAGGGCAAAAGGTATCAGTTCAAAGCACTGCCCTTTGGTTTGTCCACAGCTGCCTTGGAGTTCACTGTAATAGCCAAAGAGGTAAAACTGATGGCTGTACACAAGGGTATAAGAATCCACCAGTACCTAGACGACTGGTTGGTGATAGCCACGTCTCACCAAGTTTGTCACCAGCATACCCAAACTCTAGTGAAAATGTGTCAAGATTTAGGTTGGCTGGTGAATGTAGAAAAATCAGAACTGGAACCCAAACAAGTCTTTGATTTTGTAGGCTACCAGTTCGATCTCGGGTCCGGTCGGGTTCGACCAACACCGGACCAGTGGCAGAACCTTAAAGAGAAAATACAGACACTGCTATCACTACCGGCCTGTCCGGTCCAGCAATTCATGTCCTTGATAGGTTTGCTAACAGCCACAGAAAAGCAAGTTCACCTAGGCCGACTGCATGTGAGACCCATACAGTTACATCTCAAAAACAACTGGAGGGTACCAGTGTCTCTAGAAAAGGTGATCCCTATTACCAGTGACACAGGCCCAAAATAGACCTATTTGCCACAAGGTTCAACAACAAGTTGCCTCTGTTTGTGTTACCAGTACCGGATCCCCTGGCCACAGAAGTGGATGCACTCAGTCTGCCGTGGGAGGATCTAGGCGCATACGCCTTCCCACCAGCAGCCAGATTGGGCAAAGTGGTGGAGAAGTTGCAGGACTCCCAATGCAAGAGAATCATTCTGATTGCTCCGGGGTGGCCCAACATGCCTTGGTTCTGGGATCTAGTGAACATGACCAGCCAAATCCCACTGAGCCTACCCAACCTTCCAAACCTGTTGACATAGCCCTTCAATCAGATCCCTCACAGAAATCTGACAAACCTAAATCTCCATGCATGGCTCCTAGAGCCACAGCAATCAAGGAGCAGGGCTTCTCTGGTATACAAATACCTACATACTAGCTGTCCAAAATATTTCAGCCCATTCCTCAAAGTTAGACAATGTGCCTATAATACTCGGTTGAGTCAATCTGATGGTATAATTCTACATGTTCCTCAATACCAACCATCTATTTACAAATCCACAAAGCAGTTTGGTCTAAGCTTTGCATATGATGCTCCCAAAATATGGAATGAACTCCCGGATGATGTACGATCTGCCACTTCTATTGCTTCCTTCAGAAAAAAACTTAAGGCATACCTATTCTGCCAAGCTTATCCTCCTTAGTATTTTCCACCTCATATGGCGTTCTCCGTGATGTCGACCATTGCTATGGATAAGGACAATGATTTTTTGTGACTATGCTTATGATGTTGCGCCTTAGAGTCTGTCACTTTGGCAGAGATTAAGCGCTATAAAAGTTGAATTGGAATTGGAATTTCTCTAAGGCAGTGGCAGCAAGAATTGAGGCTCCTCAAAGAGGATCAACCAGATCAGTCTATGAGGCAAAGTGGACCATTTTAACAAAGTGGTGCCTCGCTAATCAGGTGGACTTCAGGACACCCCCTCCGAAGTCAATTGCTGACTTCCTTATGTACCTCTTTCAGGACAGGAAGTTACAGCCCAGTACTATTGATGGTTACAGGTCAGTTATTGCTGATAAACTGGGAAATTCACCCATTAATATCAGCAAAGATGAAAATCTCGCTCGTCTCCTAGATAGTTTCCACAGAGACAGACCCAAAGGCCGGAAGGGAATCCCTTCCTGGAACCTCCCCCTGGTTTTGCACCAGCTGACAAAGGCTCCTTTTGAACCGATTAAAGAGGCCTCTTTAAAACATCTGACTTTGAAGACAGTTTTCCTCTTGGCCCTTGAGTCGGGCAAGCATAGAAGTGAGATACATGCTTGGTAAAACAGAAACATTAGACACCAATCTGACTGGTCAAAGGTGTCTTTGTACCCATCACCCAGCTTTCTTTCAAAGAATCAGCTGGCCAAGGAGGGTCCAGACAGTGTGGCCCCAGGGGTTATACCAGCCCTGGCCTCAACTCTGGATAGGTTCCTCAAGTCTGACAGGTCCCTCTGTCCAGTCAGAGCATTGTGCTACTATTTGAACAGGACCTCAGACCTCAGGCAGAATAAGGAGTTAGTCTTTGTCTCCTTCAAGAAAGGTTTTGAGAAAGACATCTCACCTGCCACTATCTCCTCATGGATCAAACAAACTGTGATCCTATGTTATGAGCTCTCTGACCAAGAGGTCCACTCCTTGCATCAGGTTAAAGCCCATGATGTCAGGGCCTTTGCTGCTTCTAAGGCTTTCCAGTCAGGAATTTCCTTAGGGGATATTTTGTCAGCCTGCCACTGGAAGTCACGTAACACCTTCACGCAATTCTACTTGAAGGATGTGGCTTGGGCTGATTCAGAGCACTACCACCTGGGACCTGTAGTGGCTGCTCAGCAGGTCCACCAGTAGCCCAGGACATAGAGGAGATTGTACATATGTAAATACAACAGAACCTCGATTATCCGATTCTCCAGATTAACCGAACCGAAATTGTGTCTCCCTACATATAATGCACTGTCCAGCGTAAGCGATAATACAAGATTGTACACAGTCTCGGAAACGATTAATTCCAGTGCTTTCTTACCTACCATTCACAGAAACGCCTAACTTCTTAGATCTTTATAACCATTGTTACAATAGGGGAGGGATTAATTCAATAACACGACCCTACTACACAACTTTTTTGATAATGCGATAGTCAGTGAAAGTGTGTCCCATTGGCTTATTCCGTGCCTCCCCTTTGTTCCATTCACAATTAGGTAAAGAGGGACAAGAGTTCCTCCCCAAAGGCACCCTTAAAAACACTTTGGGTTTAGGCCCTCAGCCCTTTCACTGTCCCCACCACAACCAAGAGGCTCCTACAGGTGACGCCCCTATGGGGGTTCAGTCCATTCCAAGTAGTACCATCGTTTTCCCCAGGTAGGGGGAATCGAGTAGCAGAGGCTCCATAGGTCGTTTTCAACCTCACACAAGTGGACCAGGGCATTAAAACCCTAGACCTGTCTGTCGCCACCTTCACATCCCCTTTTACCAAAGCCCAAGGAAGTACTCAACGCTGTCCTTAGGGTGGATAATAAATCAGGAGAAGTCCGAACTCAAACCTATTCAGGTGTTTCCGTTCATGGGCTACGAATACCACATAGATTCAGCCCTTGTAAAACCCTCTTCAGGATTTGATCCTACACTTAAAGTCAAAACATGTTTTGACTTAAGGATGTTTGATGTAACAGTTGCTAACTGGGTTGCTCACCTCAACAGAGAAAACAGTCCCAGAGGGACGCCTTCACATGAGACCCTTTCAGTTTCACAACAAGGAGCACTGGAATTTTTTTCGTATTCTAATTCTAATTGGACTTTTATAGCGCCTAATCTCCCCATACAAGAGGACTCTAAGGCACAACAAAACCAGAAGAGCAGTAAACCAAATTTCAGTATCCAGAGACAGAAGAGGGGTCGAGCACCACGGAGAACACCAGGGGATGATCCAGACTAAGGCGGGTATGCTTTGGTGTACAGGTAGGTTTTAAGGTGCTTTCTGAAAGAGGCCAAGGATGGAGAGGCAAGAATCTCATCTGGAAGAGCAATCCACACAGTGGGAGCATGAAAAGCAAAACTATAACTGTTTGATAGATTTATGAACAGAAGGGTAGAACTTTGGAATGACAAGGAAATTACCACCACTTTGGCTGCACCTGGTGCTGTAAGAACTGGTGTAGGAAGAAAGATATGGAGCAAAATACGTAGGAAAACCTGTGTGTAGAAACTTGTAAACAAGTGTGGCTGTCTTAAACACCATGTGCTGTTCAACAGGAAGCCAATGCAATTTCTTAAGCACAGGAGTTATACTGGTGTATCGACTGGTGTTAGATACAATTCTGGCTGCACTATTTTGGATGCACTGTAATTTGCGTAGATTGAACTTGGAGAGGCTCCCGAAAAGTGAGTTGCAGTAATCCAACCGACTACTAACAAGAGCATTAGCCACAGGTACAGAAACATCATGAGTAAGAAACCGCCTGACATGTCTGAAATCACGGAGTTTGATAAAACTTTTGCAGACATTCTGAACATGCTTGGACAAGGAAACATTTAAATTGAACCACACATCCAAATTCCTGACTGAGTCAACAGGGCAAAGTGGACTACCCAAGATATCAATTGGAAAACAAGCTTTCAACTTGTCCCTCTGTCTCTTCAAACTAAAGATGATAAACTCAGTCTTGTTAGGATTCAGTTTGAGCTTGCTATTAGACATCCACTCTTTAACATTGCCCACTCTTAGTCATTGGACATCCTTCTTCCTTGGTCAGATACCATTCCAGCTCACCTAGAGTAGTGGCAAATCCCTCAAATGTGATGAAGTGAGCAGACCTTCACCCAAGACCACAGTATACAATCTTTACAGACGCCTAAAATGAAGGTTGGGGCGCTCACTCAGAGCAAGTCTCAACAAAGGTCGGTGGTCAGACAGGGATATAAAGGCTACACATAAATGTTCTAGAGTTGAAGGTAGTTTCTCTGGCCCTGAAAAGGTTCAAAGATCAGCAACAAAACTGGTGGTGTCATCATCTGCATATATGAGGCCTTGATGCCGTGAACATAACCGTGAGTGATATCGCGGTGCCAACGTTTCAAAAGATAAACCTAAATTTGCACTTTAAATAATTTGCGTTGATAACATATACTGAAATAAAATAGATTTTATGTTTTACTTGTGCTGACAGTTGTTAAAATGGTGAATATTTGAAGAAATGAAAAGTAAACAAAACAAAGATTTTTTACGTCCTGTAGGAAGTGAAAGTAGTCACCACCATAGTTACATCACAAATCAAAACATAAGTGCATAAAAATAGAAATTATATGAATATTTCATCATATTTTTATCAAATCCTTTTGAAAATAAGCTTAAGTTAATGGTTGCAGGTGTTAGGAGATGCATCGCGGATGATCATTAAGCCTCGATTATCATCCATTTCTTTTATCACCGGTGAATCTGCGATATCGCTGCTCATGATGACACCACTAACGAAAACCAGTGTTGGTTGCTACAGACAACCCAACAGTAGTAGCCTACATAAACAGACAAGGAGGAGCCCACTCGGTGGAGATATGTGCTCTCCTGTGGAAAATCATGACCTGGTGCCATCATCACCAGATAAGCCTTAAGAGCCAGGCACATTCCAGGGTGCCTCAATGTGATGGTCTACCTTCTGTCCAGTCTAATAAACAGAATGGTCACTGCATCCGCAGATGTTCAAACAGATCTGTCAAGGGGTGGATTATTGAGTGCCAGATAATCCGGATAATATCCATTAAGAGTCACACAAATTGGTTGATGCAACATGGGGCTAGAGAATGTAATTTGCATCATCCAATAGAACTTAGTTCAAATGTCTCTAGCAGTATTGGTTGACTCAAATTTTGGTGTACAATCAGTCTAGCATTGAGAACTGCATATTTCTGTGATTGTGTCCATTAATCATTCTTGGAATGACTTGATACTGGTTTAGTTGTCCATCCTTTTGAATTAATGTTTTATGTTCATAGATTCTTTTCCTAAGTGTTATGCAAATCTGTACGACTTAATGCATTTTGTCACTTAGTGCCGGTGGATTGGATAGATGACATTAGATCTCTGTGGAGGTGGCTGAGAGCATTGCTGCACCTAAAAGGTCATCAACAAGGGCCATATACAAGTCAAAGTGGGCCCTATTTGAGACATGGTGCAGAGAAAATTTGGTGGACTTCTCCACTCCCTCTGTGAAACAAGTCTCACACTTTTTCATGTACCTGTACCAGAATCTAAACAGGCTCCCTTTGACCATTGATGGTTATAGGACGGCCATTGTTGACACCTTGGGCCAGCGGGGCTCCATATTTCCCAAAGCTCAAACCTTAACATGTTACTCTCCAGTTTTCACAGGGATTTCATTGTCTCTGGAAAGCTCACACATTTACAAAGTTTTGCTTAAAAGACCTTACTTGGTCAGACAATGACAACAATATGTATCTGGGTCCAGTAGTAGCGGCTGAACAAGTCCTAGACCCTTCCCCTCAGACCAGGCATCCTCGGAAGGAAAAGAGGGGGGGCACATCCGCTGCAGCCAAGTTATCTATTATTACTGTATTTAACTGTATTAAGGTTTTATTCGGGCGTGCCCATAATCTCATATTAAGGGTGGCAAGTTCATGAGATTTCAAGCCCAGGGCTTGTGTTCATTCGCAGTGAAGTCCTTGGCCTGTACTCCGCATAAGTGAGCACGGCTGCATTTGCTCCATTAACCAAAACATCCAGGCAGTACCGGTAATGTCATTCATTAATGTTCTGGTTTTTGGCTTCTTACAGGTCTCATTTCCGCAACTGGGGCTCTGTAAGCGGGACTCAGACTGGTATTTCAAACATTCATTCTATTTATCTAATCTGTTTAATTCAAAATTCAAGAAAAATTGACAACACTTCCAGTTTTAGCTGTAATCCCTCCATTTAACGGTTGGATTCAGCATTCAGTTCCACATGGTAAGCTATTGTAGTGCAATGAAATTGAAAATTTTAATTACTTCAATGTAGCTTTGATAGGCTACAAGCTTACCATGTGGAACTGAAGAGAGTCCCACCCTGCTTCCTCGCTGTATAACAGCTGAGGGGTATGGTTCAAAATTTACAATTATAAGAAAAGAAGGACGAATCGCGAGAGTGCAATGCTATGATACACCTTCAGAACAGGGGAATTCGGTCAACACTTAGCGTCTATTTTTCTTGGACTTTGGCCGGATTCCTACGGCCCCCCGAGATAGCATTCAGTTCCACATGGTAAGCTTGTAGCTTATAAAAGTAATTAAAATTTTCAAATTTAGAGAATTGTATATACAATATGTTATTCAGCTACTTTTGAGTCAGCTATAACTTAGTAAAGTTTTAGCTCACTGCATAGCTATTTTCAGGTTCTCACTGAGGATGAGTAAATCAGTTGGAACTTCAATACTATTGCATTTGCAGTGTTTTGTTTAAATATGTTATTCATCTTCTTTGGGGTTAGTTATAGACCTGTAGCTCATTGCATAAATGGGAAAAGCTACTTTCAGGTTTTCACTGTTGAGTAAGTCAGTTGTACCTTGAAAACTATTGCTTTTATTGCGCTACAATAGCTTACCATGTGGAACTGAATGCTGATCTCGGGAAGCCGCAGGCCCCGGCCAACGTCCAAGAAAAATAGATGTTTAGTGTTGGCCGTAGACTGAGGTTGTACTCTCATGAGATTCCCAAGCCCAGGGTTGGTTTTCATCGTGGCTTAGCCCTACGGGCTTTATTCTTCATAATTGAGCATAGGCTGCACTTCTCTCCTCCAATCAAAACATCCAGACAGTTTTTTAGCACGGTCATTCATTTAATTCAGGTTTTTGGCTCTCTATAGACCCGGTCTTCAGGATTTGGGCACTGTAAATGGGACTCAGACTGGTATTTCTAAACATTCATTCTAATCTACTACTTCAAAATCCAAGAAAAATTGACTACTTCTTCCAGTCTCAGCTGTAATCCCTCCACCATGCAGTCGGATTCAGCATTCAGTTCCACATGGTAAGCTATTGTAGCGCAATAAAATTGAAAATTTTGATCACTTAAATGTAGCTTTTACAAGCTATAAGCTTACCATGTGGAACTGAAGAGAGTCCCACCTGCCTCCCCGCTGGATTACAGCTGAGGGGTATGGTTCAAAATTGCAACCAGAAAAGGAGGACAAATTGGGAAGAGTTCCACTAGAGTACAACCTGAGGCTACAGTCAACACTAAATGTCTATTTTTCTTGAATGTTGGCCGGGGCCTGCGGCCTTCCGAGATCAGCATTCAGGTCCACATGGTAAGCTTGTAGCTTGTAAAAGCTACATTTTAATAATCAAATTTTCAAATTTATAGTATTTTCTTTAAATATGTTATTCGCCTACTTTTCAGTCTTCTATAACATAGTGAAATTGCAGACCTGTAACTCATTGCAGAGCTGAGCAAAAGCTACTTTCAGTTTATCACTGTTGAGTAAATCAGTTGTAACTTGAAAACTATTGTATTTACAGTATTTTGTTTGAATTTGTTGTTCAGCTACTTTTGGTCAACTATACCATAGTAAAATTGCAGACCTGTAGGTCATTGCATAATTGAGTAACAGCTGCTTTAAGGTTATCACTGTTGAGTAAATGTGTTATAACTTGAAAACTATTGCAGTTACAGTGTTTTGTTTCATTATGTTATTCATCTACTTTTGAGTCAGCTATACCACAGTGAAATAGCAGACCTGTAGCTCATTGCATAGCTGAGCAAACCCAACTTTGACATTCTCACTGTTGAGTAAATCAGTTTTAACTTGAAAACTATTGCATTGACAGTATTTTGTTTAAATTTAATATGTTTCCACCTATTTTTTACACCTCAACAGTTAACTTGGTACTTTACTTCTGAATACCATTTGCAAGGCACAATGTGTCCTTTTCTCTTTTCACTTCTACTCTGAAAATAAAACACACAGTCAGCTGACACAGAGCCTGTTTACGGGCACTGATTGCTTGTTTCATATCTTCCAGTTGTTTACTCCAGAAAGGAAATTTTTTTCCAGAAAAAATCCATCTCTAGCTGTACTTGATGAGCAGAACAAGGTACATTGTCGGTAGGTCACAGTGACTGCTTGTTATTGGTTCTTTATGCTTTGTGCAGTCAACTCATATCTGATAGTTGATGTTTGCTTTCAGGAGATGGCTGCCATGTTTGTGACAGTTGGTATGTGCGAGGAAGCTGTGGAGGCTTACACAAAGGTATTGTCACACTCATTGTAATGCTAGGCTTCAATCCAACATATTGGATTACCTGTTACCTAATGTAATATAATAGGAAAACTTCCTGAATGACAATACAGAAAAAATATATCACGAATGAAGATAACAAGGTTATATGAGTGCGCAGCACGAGTGTTATATTGTTAATCTTCATGAGTAACATAATTTTTCTGTATATGTTTAATGAGGGATGTGGGTTAATAACATAAATATTTCATGAAAGAATGTGAAAAGGCTGTCAAAAAGCACAGGCAACAGTGAATATAAAAACTTCAATCTTTAACTTGCAATAGCTCCTTTATTTCTCCATGGGTTTTTATGCAACACATACGAGTGCTGTAAAATTACCTTTCTAATGATATATAATACATATTTGTAGGTAACATAGTTTTCGAGATATTAGTGAAGAAAACTGAAGTTATTGACACTAGTTAAGCATCCCGCGAGGGACGCTTGTTTGTATATGGGAGAAGTGACTCCGCCGGATCCGCATTTCTTTTTCGCAATAGCTTTGCAGCCATAAGGCGGATTCTCTTCATATTTGGTAGGTGTATGCAGTAGCCCTGGGAAAAATTTCTGAATATGGTGTCATGACATTTCAACCAATCAGAGAAGTCACATGACCAAAAACATGTTTTTTAAAAGGGTGTGCTTGTCCGGATGATAAGTTAAAAGCGTTTCACATGAAAGTTGGCAAGTAGGTTCGTTATATAGATGTCTGGAAATCATTAACTTTTGGAAGTGATCCGACTTATTAACAATTAACTAAATGTCACGATTTTTTCTTAATGCTGAAAACGCAAAAAAATGCTTTTATCTCGGAAACGGAGCGAGATAGAGCAATTTCGACGAAATTTTTGACCCACAGGGTGTTTGCATAGTCTACTGGCGACTTTTCTCAAAAACCATCTTCCCACCACTTTTGGCGGCCATCTTGAATTTTTGCATTAAACACAAAAACGAGTTGATCTAGGAAACTGAATGAGATAGAGCGATTTCAACGAAAGTTTTGACCCACAGGGTATTTGCAGAGTCTTCTGACAACTATCCTCAAAAATCGTTTTTTCCGCAACTTTTGACAGCCATCTTTAATTTCTGCATAAAACACAAACACATGTTTATCTCGGAAATGGAGCGAGATGGAGCGATTTCGACAAAATTTTTTACCCGTAGGGTATATGCAGAGTCTACTGGCGACTTTTCCCAAAAATCGTTTTCCTGCCACTTTTGGCGGCCATCTTGAATTTCTGCCTTAAACGCAAAAACACATTTATCGCCGAACGGAGCGAGATAGAGCGATTTCGACGAAATTTTTGACCCGCAGGGTATTTGCAGAGTCTACTGGCGACTTTTCTCAAAAATTGTTTTCCCGCCACCTTTGGCGGCCATCTTGAATTTCTGCGTAAAATGCAAAACTGTGTTTATCTCGTAAACGGCGCGAGATAGAGCATTTTCGACAATATTTTTAATTAATAGTCTTCACTCAAGTCACACAAGATGAATTCGGTAAAATAATCAGGAAATCACCCACCAAATCCTGCCTGTTGGACCCATTGCCCACGTTCCTTATTAGCATCTGTAACCAAATTAGTAAATTGTTCACTCCATGAGGGACTGGTTCCCGATGGTTTTAAAAAAGGTGTAGTCACTCCTCTTATTAAAAAGTCCTCTCTTCTGTTGAGGATTTGAAGAACTACCACCCAGTATCTGGACTTAGCTTCATTTCTAAACTGGTGGAACATGTAATTTGCTAAACAGCTGGTTGATCATTTTTATTGCGTTAATACATCCTATCCAATGGACAATTGCTTTACCGGTCGGCGCGACCGGTCCCGCCAAACGCCAGAAAAAGACGTCCTGTATATAATACTGGCAGGACCGGTCAGTAGTGTGCATTCGCTAGGTGGCGCATCATACTTGCTTCCTGTCCAGACAGAGTGACATCAGTTCATCTTTTTTTTCGTTTGGCGCGTGTAGTGTGCAGACGCGTTTTGAATTTATCTCCAAGTTTGAAGAAAACGCGGTTTATTCTACGAATTTAAAGCTTATTTTCATCTGAAAATATATTTATTGTGTTACATACATTTTATGGCCTCTCCAGGACTTAAACGAGGCATTATCCAGCGTTTTATAGCCAGTTTTGAAGAATTTCTGTGTACTTGTCGTCGAGAGGAATCGTGGGTGAGAGGTCGTGTGTCGTCCCTGCAGCATTCCTTCTTCTGATCAGAAGCGTGTATAACCACGATTCACCCTCCATTTAATTCTACATTGTCGAGTAACACTGCGTGTATGTCGACGAGAAGAAATTAGAAGGAAAGAAGAATGCATCGTCTGA
Organism: Sabellastarte sp. h YS-2021; assembly: GCA_964017235.1. Classification (NCBI taxonomy): domain Eukaryota; kingdom Metazoa; phylum Annelida; class Polychaeta; order Sabellida; family Sabellidae; genus Sabellastarte; species Sabellastarte sp. h YS-2021. The sequence continues at coordinate 39,978,988 of OZ024936.1, forward strand.
CGTCATCACTTCCAGCTTATGCTTGTCACGTGACACGGACCTGGTCACGTGATACGCATTCAACAATGGAGGTCACGTGATACGCATTTACAATGGAGGAATCGTGTTTTCAACAGAAGTTTTAGAAGGAAAGATGAGTATTTATTGCTCTACACCTACTTTTTAACTGGCAAGAAGAAATCCAGCAACTCGTCTGTTGGACTGAAGAAGTGAGATGACAAATGGTCATTGAACTCTGCGAATTTTTGCCGGTGCCAGTCATGTGACTTCACAGATCTCAACACAACTACCGGCAAGCAAATCCCCAGGCGTGACTGGTTCAGCTGACAAGAAGTGATGAGTTTTACCGGTACCAGTTCTGGTCAGACTACCGGTGGGGGAGCACTAGTGATGAGTTTTACCGGTTCCAGTCTGTACAGACTACCGGTGGGTCATGTTCCTGTGAAGCTGTCAAGAAACCCCCCTTCAGTGGTTCCAGTGATCAGCCCTGTGTTGATACTGGAACCTTCACCAGAGGCCTTTCCACTGGTGGGACTGTTGGGGGTACCGGTTCCGGTCTGTACAGACTACCGGTGGGGGCTGTTCCTGTGAAGCTGTCAAGAAACCCCCCTTCAGTGGTCCAGTGATCAGCCCTGTGTTGATACTGGAACCTTCACCAGAGGCCTTTCCACTGGTGGGACTGTTGGGGGTACCGGTTCCGGTCTGTACAGACTACCGGTGGGTGCTGTTCCTGTGAAGAAACCCCTTCAGTGGTTGCCAGTGATCACCCCTTTTTGATCCTGGAACCTCCACCAGAGGTCTCCCCACTGGTGGGACTGTTGGGGTACTGGTTCCAGTCATGTTCCTGTGAAGCTGTCAAGGAACCCCCCTTCAGTGGTTACCAGTGATCAGCCCTGTTTTGATACTGGAACCTCCACCAGAGGCCTTTCCACTGGTGTGACTGTTGGGGGTACCGGTTCCAGTCTTGTTCAGACCACCGGTGCGGCTGCTCAGAGGGTTCACCTACCAGAAGTCGCGGTGACCATTGAGACCCTTATCTTCCCTGTGCAGAATTTTGGACCGGTACCGGTCCTGTTCAGGCTACCGGTAGGGTCACTAGCCAGCCAGTGATGAGGGATACCGGCACCAGTTCTGTTCAGACTGCCGGTTGTGGTCACAGAAATCCAGCAAGGGCTACCGGTTAAACAGGATTACCGGTTACACAGAGTTGCTGGTGACATACAGCAGGGCTACTGGTTCAGAGAATTACCGGCTCCTGAGTGTTGCCGGTTCCGGAGTCTTGCCGGTTCCGGAGTCTGGCCGGTTACAGAGGAATCTGTACCCATCCTTAAGGGCAAGAAACCAGCTCCAAATCCAGTGCTGACAACAGGTTTGCCAGTTACAGAGAATTGCCGGTTCCGGAGTGTTGCTGGTTCCGGAACGGTAGTGCTGCGGGTTACAAGAAATCTGCTGTTCCCATCCTTACTGGCAAGGAACCAGCTTCAAATTCAGTGCTGAGAACAGGTTCAACAGTTAGCCTTCTCTCAGAGCCTACCGGTTTGACCGGTTACAGAGCCTGTTTGATTGCAGAGAAAAGCTGCTGAACCACCACTGTGGACAGGAAGAAGGCAACTTCATATGAGCCTATCCTTGCTAAGAAGTAGTTCACCCAGTTCTGCCAACTCCGGTGAGTTTATGCAGAACTGTGGAGCCACCAGGAACCGGTTACAGAGCATTGCCTCGCGTATAACCGTTTAAGGCCTGGTACTGGGCAGGTCTCCAGGACTGACTGACAGACCGGCAGAAGTTCCTTAAAGGCCAAAACAGCTGTTTAGGCCAACCAGTGGCAGCCTAAGGAACTGGTTACAGAGGAATTTTTTGATCAGTCACTGGTCCCGGTGAAATGCCTGTCAAGCTACCTGACCAGTCAGCCAGCCTACCCTTTCGGGTCCCAGCTGGTCAGACAGTGGCTAGAGATTGAGGGAGGGTTACACTCTCCCCTTCCGGTTCAGACCCCACTTGACGAGGTCACCGACTGTAATAAGCAACTACCACAATCCAACCAAACAGTCCTTCCTTTTAGAGGCACTGTATCAGCTGATAAACAAGAATGCAGTCGAACCGGTGGAAAATCAAAACTCACTGGGGTTTTACAACCGGCTTTTTGGTACCCAAACCCAACAACCGGTGGAGACCGATCCTAGACCTGAGCACCTTGAACACCTTTTTAAACACAGGGACGTTCAAGATGGAAACCCCAGAGACAATAAGAACCTCCCTCCAAGCAGGGGAGTGGGTCACATCCATAGATTTCAAAGAAGCATACTTCCACATACCAATTCACAGTCAGTCCAGGAAGTACATGCGCTTTCACCTCCAGGGTCGGTCCTACCAGTTCAAGCCCTTCCCTTTGGCCTGTCCACAGCTCCCATGGAGTTCACAGTGGTGGCCAAAGAGGTCAAACTCGTGGCTTTTCAGAAGGGTATAAGAATCCACCAGTACCTAGACGACTGGCTGGTGAGAGCCTCTACCCACCACACCTGTCTCCAGCATACTCAAACCCTAGTCACACTTTGTCAGGAATTAGGGTGGCTGGTGAACAAGGAAAAGTCAGAGCTGGTTCCCAAACAGGTCTTCAACTTCGTAGGTTACCAGTTCGACCTGAAAGAGGGCAAGGTCAGACCAACAGAAGAACGTTGGCAGGCCTTGACACACAAGATCAGATCAATATTGTCGGATCCGCTTTGCCCGGTCCGACAATTCATGTCCCTCATAGGTCTACTCACAGCAACAGAAAAGCAAGTCCACTTAGGGCGACTAACATGAGACCCATACAGTGGCACTTGAAAAACAACTGGAGGGTCCCAGAGTCACTGGAAAAGGTGATCTCGGTCCCCAAATCCCTCCACCCCCATCTAAGGTGGTGGCTGGAGGAAAGCAATGTGCTTCTAGGTCAACCATTACACCCTCTAAAACATGCTCTGCAAATCTTTACAGACGCATCAAAAGAAGGGTGGGGCGCTCACTTAGACGAGCACACTGCAAGGGGACAGTGGTCCCTACCTGAGAGCAAGTTACACATAAACCACTTGGAGCTGAAAGCAGTATTTCTAGCTCTAAAAGAGTTTCAAACCCTAGTCTTCAACAAGACAGTGTTGGTAGCTACAGACAACACAACAGTGGTTGCCTATATCACCAAAGAAGGGGGGATGAAATCGGGCTCTCTGTGTGCCCTACTGTGGAGAATTCTGTCCTGGTGTACCAGGCAGCAAGTAACCCTCAGGGCACGTCACATCCCCGGCCGGCTGAACGTGATAGCAGACAAGCTATCCAGGCTTGGCCAGACCATTCAAACAGAGTGGTCACTTCATCCAGCAGTCTTCAAGCTGTATGTTCAAGGTGGCATCAGCCACAAGTGGACCTGTTTGCCACCAGGTTCAACAACAAACTACCACAGTTTGTATCACCGGTACCAGACCCCCAGGCTTGGGCAGTGGATGCACTCGGCCTGTCCTGGGAGGACCTGGACCCATACGCCTTCCCACCGGCAGCCATCTTGGGCAAAGTGGTGGAGAAGCTCCAGGACTACCCCTGCAACAGAATAATTCTGATTGCTCCAGGGTGGCCCAACATGCCCTGTTTTTGGGACCTGGTAGCAATGTCAAGCCAGATCCCACTGTATCTGCCCAGCATACCCAACCTAGTGTCTCAGCCATTCAACCAGGTCCTTCACAGGAACCTGTCGAATCTGAACCTACATGCCTGGCTCCTAGAGCCTCAGCAATCAAGGAGCAAGGCTTCTCTGAGGCAGTGGCAGCACGAATTGAGGCTCCTCAAAGAAGGTCAACCAGATCTGTCTATGAGCCAAAGTGGACCATTTTTACAAAGTGGTGCCTCAGTAATCAGGTGGACTTCAGGGCACCACCTCTGAAAGCCATTGCTGACTTCCTCCTGCACTTATTTCAGGAGAAGAAGTTACAACCAAGCACTATTGATGGCTACAGATCCGCCATTGCTGACAAACTGGGCAATTCCACCATTAATGTCAGCAAAGATGAGAATCTCTCTCGTCTCCTGGATAGTTTCCATAGAGACAGACCTAAGGGCAGGAGGGGCATCCCCTCCTGGAACCTTTCACTGGTTTTACATCAGCTCACATAGGCTCCCTTTGATTCCCTGAAAGAGGCCTCCTTGAAACATCTAACTTTCAAGACTGTTTTCTCGCTGGCTTTGGGTTCAGGTAAACGCAGGAGTGAGATCCATGCTTGGTTACATAAGAACATCAGACACCAGTCGGACTGGTCTAAGGTGTTTTTGTACCCTTCACCCAGTTTCCTATCCAAGAACCAGCTGGCTAAGGAAGGTCCAGATAGTGTGGCACCAGTGGTCATCCCAGCCCTGGCACCATCTCTGGATAGGTCACTCAAGGGTGACAGGTCCCTATGTCCAGTTAGAGCCCTGCGCTACTACTTGGACAGGACTGCAGACCTCAGGCAGAATAAGTAGTCTTTGTCTCCTTCAAGAAGGGTTTTGATAAAGACATCTCACCTGCCACCATCTCCTCATGGATCAAACAGACTGTGGTTCTGTGCTATGAGCTCTCTGACCAGGAGGCCCTCACCTCACATCAGGTTAAAGCCCATGATGTTAGGGCCTTTGCTGCCTCTAAGGCTTTCCAATCAGGGATTTCCTTAGATCAGATCTTGTCAGCCTGCCACTGGAAATCTCACAACACCTTCACCCAATTCTATTTGAAGGATGTTGCCTGGGCTGACTCGGAGCTTTTCCACCTGGGACCTGTAGTGGCTGCCCAGCAGGTGCACCACCAGGCCCAGAAATGAGGGGATGTTGTATATATGTAAATATGTACATATTGTAAAAAAGAACAACAAAAAAAAACTGTGACTTGCTTCCCTTGGGAAGTTTATTTCTTCTGGGACTGAACTCAGCCCCTCTCTCTCTATCTTTCCCTTCTCAAACCGACTCTGGAAGGAAAGAAAAAGGGGGGGGCAACGTCGGTAGACTCCCGGTTAACCGGTGAGTTAGTGGCCGACCTTGACCTGTCAGGGTTCTCTGACCCTAGGTCAAATGGGCCTGTACAATTTTGTTTTGTTATGAGTTCACAGAAGTCCCTAGCTGCTTACCCGCCTACCAAGCGGTAGTTATTCAGCAATTGTCCATTGGATAGGATGTATTAACGCAATAAAATTGCAAATTTAATAAGTAAATTAAATTTTTATAAGTTAATACCCTATCCAATGGACAGACAAGGCCCTCCCAACCGACCCCGCTACCAGCTTACTAGGGGTCTAAATAGTTTTAGACAACGAAAAAGATGAACTGACGTCACTCTGTCTGGACAGGAAGCAAGTATGATGCGCCACCTAGCGAATGCACACTACTGACCGGTCCTGCCAGTATTATATACAGGACGTCTTTTTCTGGCGTTTGGCGGGACCGGTCGCGCCGACCGGTAAAGCAATTGTCCATTGGATAGGGTATTAACTTATAAAAATTTAATTTACTTATTAAATTTGCAAATTCATGGACATGACTCAGATAACTAATCCCAGTCAGCATATAAGTCAGGTCACTCAACGGAGATGGCTCTGCTTTCCATCAAAAATGATAATCATTTGTCACTATCTCGGGGTGAAGCTACTGCCTTGGCACTTCTTGATCTTTCTGCTGCCCTTGTACCATTGATCATTCCACTCTTCCCAGTTGTCTTCAGGATTGGTTCGGTTTTGCAGGCTCCTCTCTGAAATGGTTCTCTTCTTATTTGTCAGAACGTTATCAGTCTGTTAAGATTGGTTCTACTTTGTCAGACTTACAAAAACTGCTGTTTGGAGTTCCTCAGGGTTCTGTTTTGCGTCCTTTGCTTTTCTCTCTGTACACATCTCCCCTTAGTACACTGATTAGTAAACATAAATGTGTAAATGTCCATTTTTATAGCGTTAATACATCCTATCCAATGGACAATTGCTTTACCGGTCAGCGAAACCGGTCCCGCCAAACGCCAGAAAAAGACGTCCTGTATATAATACTGGCAGGACCGGTCAGTAGTGTGCATGCGCGAGGTGGCGCATCATACTTGCTTCCTGTCCAGACAGAGTGACGTCAGTTTATCTTTTTCGTTTGGCACGTGTAGTGTGCAGACGCGTTTTGAAGTTATCTCCAAGTTTGAAGAAAACGCGGTTTATTCTACAAATTTAAAGCTTATTTTCATCTGGAAATATATATATTGTGTTACTTACATATCATGGCCTCTCCAGGACTTTAACGAGGCATTATCCAGTTTTTAATAGCCAGTTTTGAAGAATTTTTGTGTACTTGTCGTCGAGACGAAGTCGTGGGTGAGAGCTCGTGTGTCGTCCCTGCAGCATTCTTTCTTCTCACAGAAGTGTATATTTGCCACGATTCACCCTCCATTTACTTCTATGTAGTCGAGTAACACGGAGTGTATGTCGACGAGAAGAAATTAGAAGGAAAGAAGAATGCATCGTCTGACGTCATCACTTCCAGCTTATGCTTTTCATGTGACACTGACCTGGTCACGTGATACGCATTCTACAATGGAGGAATCGTGTTTTTGCAACAGAAGTTTAATGAGAAGAAGACGACTATTTATTACTCAACACCCTTTTTAACTGGCAAGAAGATATCCAGCAAACTCGTCTGTTGACCAGAAGAATTAGAAGACAAGTGGCCACAGAAATCTACGAATTTTTGCCGGTGCCGGTCATGTGACTTCACAGATCTCAACACAACTACCGGCAAGCAGATCCCCAAGCGTGACTGGTTCAGCTGACAAGAAGTGATGTTTTTTAGTGGTACCAGTTCTGTTCAGACTACCGGTGGGGAGCACCAGTGATGAGTTTTACCGGTTCCAGTCTGTACAGACTACCGGTGGGTGCTGTTCCTGTGGAGAAACCAACTTCAGTGGTTACCAGTGATCAGCCTTTCTGATCCTGGAACCTCCACCAGAGGCCTTTCCACTGGTGTGAATGTTGGGGTACCGGTTCCAGTCATGTTCCTGTGAAGCCTGTCAAGTGATCAGCCCTTTTTTGATACTGGAACCTCCACCAGAGGCCTTTCCACTGGTGTGAAGGTTGGGTTACCGGTTCCAGTCATGTTCCTGTGAAGCCTGTCAAGTGATCAGCCCTTTTTTGATACTGGAACCTCCACCAGAGGCCTTTCCACTGGTGTGAATGTTGGGGTACCGGTTCCAGTCATGTTCCTGTGAAGCCTGTCAAGGAACCCCCGTCAGTGGTTTCCGGTGATCAGCCCTTTTTTGATACTGGAATCTCCACCATAGGCCTTTCCACTGGTGTGACTGTTGGGGGTACCGGTTCCAGTCTTGTTCAGACCACCGGTGAGGCTGCTCAGAGGTTCACCTACCAGAAGTTGCTGTGACCATTGAGACCCTTATCTCCCTAGTGCAGAATTTTGGACCGGTACCAGTCCTGTTCAGGCAACCGGTAGGGTCACTAGTCAGCCAGTGATGAGGGATACCGGCACCAGTTCTGCTCAGACTGCCGGTTGTGGTCACAGAAATCCAGCAAGGGCTACCGGTTAAACAGGATTACCGGTTACACAGAGTTGCTGGTGACATACAGCAGGGCTACTGGTTACAGAGAATTGCCGGTTCCGGAACCGGAGTGCTGCCAGTTCCGGAACCAGAGTGCTGGTGGTTACAGAGAAATCTGCTGTTCCCATCATTACTGGCAAGGAACCAGCCTCAAATCCAGTGCTGACAACAGTTTCACCGGTTACAGAGAATTGATGGTGACAAGTTAGTTGGACAGGAAGTTTCTTCAGTAAAATTCCTTTAACCAAGCGGTTACAGAGCCTACCAACCGAGTGCCGGTTTACTCAACCATCAGTGACCGTTGCTTCACAAGATCTAGAGATACTGGTGAAGTACTCAGGTACAGATCTGTGCTGTCCCAAATTTTTGGTTACAGAGAGACACCAGCCTACCGGTTTGACCGGTTACAGAGCTTGTTGGTTGCAGGGGAAAGCTGCTGAACCACCACTGTGGACAGGAAGTAGTTCAGTTCACCCAGTTCTGCCACCTCCGGTGAGTTTATGCAGAACTGTGGAGTCACCAGGAACCAGTTACAGAGCATTGCTTCACGTATAACCATTTAGAACCTGGTACTGGGCAGGTCTCCAGGACTGACTAACAGGCCAGCAGAAGTTCTTTAAAGGCCCAAGCAGCTGTTTAGGCCAACCAGTGGCAGCCTAAGGAACTGGTTACAGAGGAATTCTTGGACCAGTCATGGGTTCCGGTGAAATGTCTGTCAATCTTCCGGACCAGTCAGCCAGCCTACCCTTTCAGGACCTAGCTGGTCAGACAGTGGATATAGATAAGAGGGAGACTGTCAAGCAAGACTTGTCCAACTACCAGTCAACATTCCCTTATCAGACCTCACCTTGTAGACTGGCCATCCAGTTTGTCTTTTTACCCAACCTGGGACCAGTGTCAGCTGCCTCAAGGGGTCCTGAGTTTGCAAGCTCAGCTTTCCCCTCAAGATTAGAACCTGTTTTGCCAGTTTTCAAAACTCAAGCAATGGGTAAAATATCTGTTAATCAGACCAGGGGTCACCGATGTTATAAATGGTTATGTGGATGAGTGAGGTCTAGCCTGTCACCAGTGTTGACACTATTTTTTGGCTAACTATGCCTGCTCAAAACTTGGGCCGTCCTAGGGGCTAGCCCAAGTTCCAAGAAATCTCCCAGGAAGGCTACACCCTCACCTTCCGGAAATGACCGCCTTGATCAGATCTCCAGGCTGGAGCAGTGACCCAGTATCCTGAATAATTCAGTTTGGGAAACTTTGGGAACCATATTAACCTCTTTTCAGCAGGGGAGTGGATAACTTCAAGGTTCCCTACTCCCTCACCTCCACAAGGAAGTACCGGAGTTTTTTCATGTCCAGGGTCTTCCCCCACCAGTTCAGTCACTCCCCTTTGGTCTGTTCACAGTACAATGGGAGTCTTCTCTCGGTGGTGGCGAAGGAGGCCTAACTAGGGTATTACAAAGTACCACAATCCACCAAGCCTGTCTCCAGCATACACATTCTCTAGGAGCTCAGTGTCAGGAGTTAGTTTGAATGGTAAACATGGAAAATTAGAACTGGACCTTGAGCAAGTCTTCGACTTAGTAGGCTTCCAGTTAGCTTGGAAGAGCGTAAGGTCAGACCCACCCTAGAGCATTGGTAGACCTTAAATGCTTATCCAGAAGCTTCTCCCTGGGCCTTTATGCCCAGCCTGGCACCTGATGCCCCTGATAGGGTTACTGACAGCCATAGAGAAGCAAGTGCACCTAGCTCACCTCCATATGAGGCCGATAAAGTGGCACTAGAAGAACAGCTGGAGGGTACCAGAATCACTAGAAAAGGTGACCCCAGTTCCCTCTACCCCCATCTTAAATGGTGGCTGCAGGAAGACAATGTGCTTCAGGGTCAACCATTACACCCGCTAAATATGCTATTCAATCCTTACAGATGCATCAGGAAGGGTGGGGTTCTCACTTAGGAGAACACACTGCAAGGGGAACCATGGTCCCTTCCAGAAGCAAGTTACACATTGAACTATCTGGAACTAAGGTGGTCATTTGGCCCTTTAAGAATGCCAAGACATCTGGTTGAACAATATTGCTGTCATAACTAGACAACACAACCGGGGTTGCCTGTATGAAGGAAGAGGGAGGGGGGGGGGGGGGGGGGGGATGAAGTCAGGCCCTCTTTGTGCCCTTCTATGGGGAACCCTGACCTGGTATTCCAGGAAACAGGTGACTGTAGCCCAACACGTTCCAGGCGGCTGAATGACATAGCACACAAGCTATCCAGTCTCACGCAACTAGACAGAGCAGACAGAATGGTCCCTCCTGTCAGAGTTTTCCAAGCAATATGCTTCTGGTGGCACTAGGCCTAATTAGCCTGTTTTTTGCCACCTGGCTCAACAACAAACTGTCTCAACTTGCATCACTGTGATCCCCATATATGGACAATGATACAATCAGTCTGCCATGGGAGGATCTGGACCCATATGCCTTCCCACTGGTAGCCATCTTAGGCAAGTGGTGGAGAAGTTGCAGGACTACCCATGCAGGGGAATCACTCTGATTGCTCCAAGTGGCCCAACATTTCGGTTCTGGAATCTCTTGGTCATATCAAGTCAGATTCCTTGGTACCTGTCCGACCTGCTCCCTCAACCATCTAGTCAGACTCCTCACAGGAATCTGTCAAAATTAGATCTGCATGCATGGCTCCTAGAGCCTCAACAATCAAGGAGCAGGGATTCTCTAAAGCAGTGGCAGTAGGAATTGAGGCTCAAAGAGGATCAACCAGATCAGTCATTGCTGACAACTGGGTATGTCATCAATTTCAGCACAATGAGAATCTTGCGCGTCTCTTGGACAGCTTACAGAGACAGACCTAAGGGTTGGAGGGGCATCCCCTCCTGGAACCTCCCTCTGGTGTTGCACCAATTGGCAGGGCTCCATTGGAACCCCCTAAAGAGGCCTCTTTGAAGCTTTAACCTTCAAGACTGTTTTCCTCTTGACTCTGGGTTCTGGCAAAAACAGGAGTGAGATTCTTGCTTGGTAAAAGAAACACATCAGACACCAGTTAGACTGGTCAAAGGTGTCTTTGTACCCAGCACCCAGCCTTCTTTTCCAAGAAACAGCTGGCCAAGGAGAGTCCGGACAGTGTGGCCCCAGTGGTTATACCAACCCTGGCCCCAACTCTGGACAAGTCCCTCAAGTCTGATAGGTCCTGTGTCCAGAGCACTGTGCTACTTATTGGGACAGGATCTCAAACAGAAAAATGAGTTAGTCTGTCTCCCTTTAGAAAGGTTTTTGACAAGACCTCTCTCCTGCCACTATCTCCTCATGGATCAAGCAACTGTGATCCTATGTTATGAGCTCTCTGGTCAGGAGGCCCTCACCCTACATCAGGTAAAACCCCATGTTGTCAGGGCCTCTTGCTGTTTCTAAGGCATTCCAGTTGGGAGTCTCTTTAGAACAAGTTTTCAGCCGGCCACTGGAAGTAACATAACACCTTCACACAGTTCTATTTGAAGGATGTGGCTTGGGCTGGTTCAGAGCCCCTTCAATTGGGCCCAGTAGTGGCTGCTCAGCAGATCCACAATTGGCCCATATATACTGAGATTTGTATATATGTAGTGTTAATAGTTCTTGGAACTAACTACATGCCTTCCTTCGGGAGCTTATTGCCTTCTGGGACCGAACTCATCCCTCTCTTTCCCTACCTCAGAGCAGGTCTGTTAAAGGGGGGGGGGGGGGGGGGGGGGGGGGGGGGGGGGGGGGGCAACGTCGGTATACGCCCTGGCAACCGGGCACTGGTATCCGACCATAGGCCTACAGGTTTCCTGACTTAAAGTTAACCTAGGCCAGAGGGAATTTTCTTATCTTTTATGAGTTCACATAAGTCCCTAGTAACTTACCCTCCGACCAAGCGGTAGTTATTCAGCAATTGTCCATTGGATAGGATGTATTAACGCAATAAAATTGCAAATTTAATAAGTAAATTAAATTTTTATAAGTTAATACCCTATCCAATTGATTTTGATAAGTTGAACAGATGCCTTCAAGATGTCATAGAATGGATGTTGGCTAGCAAACTCAAACTCAATCCTGATAAAATTGAGTTCATACTTTTTGGCTCTAAGAAACAGAGAGAAAGGTTAAATGCATGTTTCCCAATTGACATCTTGGGCAACCCTGTCCACCCCACTGAGTCAGTCAGAAACCTGGGTGTGTGGTTTGACTCTGATTTTTCCTTCTCTAAACATGTCCAGAATGTTTGTAAAGGCTGCTTCATTCTACTGAGGGATTTTAGAAGTATTAGGCAGTTCTTGACTCATGATGCATCTGTGTAGGTTGCCAATGCTTTTGTTAGTTGTCGGTTGGCCTACTGTAACTCACTTTTCTGGAGTCTCTCCAAATTCAATCTTCATAAATTACAGTCTATACAAAATAGTGCAGCTAGAATTGTTACAAATTCGAGTAAATACACTCGCATAACTCCAGTACTCGGGGAAACTCCATTGGCTTCCCATTCAGTTTCGCTCAGAGTTCACATTGGCTACCCTGGTGTACAAGTTTATTCATGACTTGTCAGTCTGTTGACATTATGGCATCACTCTGCGGAGTCTGGAAGTGTACCTGTTTGCGTGAACAACTTCTCCTTGAAAAAGTACAAGGTTCAGAGACATGCTGTTTTTTTTTAAAAAATACCTTATCTATCGAGGATAAAAAATTGTTCAAGGCATGCAGATCTGTTTGTTCGTCTGTTCCCCCGAGCCATTACAAGTGAAGTACCCCCACCCAAAGTGTCAAAATTTCAACACTTTATCACAATTTTCTCATTGACTATTGCAAGGATTTCTCTCTTTTGTTGTGTGTATGTACTAGGCCACAAGTAGATTCCCTTGTGTGAGTATCAGGCCTGGATATTAATTATTTTTTTATGAATTTTTGAAATAATTTTCAATGCATTAAAATCCATGAAATTGTGCACTAACTTGAAAATTATTGCATTTAAGCATTTTGTTAAAATATGTTATAAAAAGGCGCTCATTTGTTTTCGCTTGAGTTTCCTCGCCGCCGCCTCCTTATGGTCTCCCTTGAATATCTCCCTTATTATTAGAAGCTTTCTAACCATATTTGACAGTTATATACCTTAGGCATGGGAAAAATTTTCCACATGCTTAAATTTGACCTTTATTAAGGTCACATGATCAAAAAATAGCTTTTTTGGGATACACCCGTCTGTCATAGATGCTCAGCAACATCTACTGACTGCAGAGGCTTGTAATTTCATTTTTATTGCGTTAAAACATCTTACCTAGTGGACAGATTGCCGGTCTCGCCAAACATTAGAAAAAATCGTCCTGAGCTGGGCTCTGGCCGGCATTCATGCTCGTGCATGCGCTCTTCCTCTTTTTGTTTGGCGCGAAAGGAGTTAGTCAATTTTTTGACAGAGCATACAATTTGTTCTTATTTGTGTGTTAAACGAGTTGTTTTACAAGAAATTCCTTGTGATTGGAATTATTAATTATCATGGCATCACCAGGAAGCTTAAAAGGACAGAGGAGAGGTACATGCGAACATGCAATGGCCGCCTTCGACTTACATGAAAAGTGCGCGCGTTGTCGCGAGAAAAAGGTGGGGGAGGATCTGTGTGTCGAGGGACAGATTTGTGTTATTTGTGAGGGTTTTTCTGATTCTCAGCATGAGATGCTTTCAACACCTTCATATAAGATCCGTAAAGACAAGCGTACAGGCACTCTGGTGTCCTCAAAAGACGTAACGGTCATTAGTTCTGTAGATTTGGAAGAGCAAGCGTCTTCTCATGCTACTGCGCATCCCCCCGTGCAGGCACCTGCTCCATCTACCTCTTCTCAACCGGTGTCTTCTGCCCAATTTGAAGAGATAAATGACAAGTGGGCAGAACATTTTGCAAGGTTTGAAGCTCTGTTATCAAGGGGAAATGTCTTCAGTACCCCAAAGTCATCTGCACCGGTATCTTCTCACCCTGTGCTTTCTGATCAACCTTTCCTAAATCCCTCTGCCCGGCCTACCGGTCCGGTAGTGAACCCAGCAGAGCAGGATTGTAAAGTTAAACTGTCTGAGGCTAAACCCAAAAAGAAAAGCCACAAGTCTTCTAAGGTTGACAAGAGCAAAGACACTGTTGTACCGGATCAACCGGTCCCTGCTGTAAACATTCCCGGTCCGGGAGATTTTATATAGGAACCATTGTTCAGATCAGTTTCCTCTGTCTCTTCATCTGCTACCGGTCAACACTTAACATCTACCGGTCCTTCTGAACAGACTTTGCCACCGGCTTCTCAGTCCTTCATCTCATCAGAGCATTCAAGCGACCTCTACTGCTTCTGCTAATAGTTTTGCCGGTGCCGGTGAGGTCACTTTGCCTCCTGAACAGGACTATAGGGATCCACCGGAGCAACAGTTGTCGGATGAGGATTTTCAGGAGCTGAAGAAGGTAATGTGTCGTCTGATAATATAGAGAAGCAAGAACAGACTGAAGATTTGACCTTTCGTCAGACTGTCCAGTCCATACGTTCATTTATGGGCTGGGATCATATTCCGGTCTTCGAGAGTGACCTAGCTGAGCCAGATAAATCTAACAATCCGTGGAGGGGCAAGCACCCTAGAAAGCCAGCGCGGATCTCTGTCTCAGTGCCCCCAGATGATTGGCTTTGCCAAAAATTGGAAAAACTTAACACGATAGTAGCTGAGGGGTATCCTTCTAGGGCACAAGACTCAGCCGGGCTGAAGTAGGATCAATTTATTAAGATCCCCAAGTCACAAAGTCGATGGTATCAGATGTACACAATTAAACAAGATGGACCTCACCGACCAGGGAAGAACTTATTCAGTTGGAGTGGTAGTGAGGCTAAGGTGAACTCTCAGTTTCCACGGATTATCAAGGCTGCTTCATACTCACCATCTGGTCCACCTTCCAGGCCCATTTCACAGGAGTACCTGCGAAGGTGGGAGTGTTGTGCCAGGGAAGGAACATATGTGGTCAATAGTTCTGCTGGGTTTAACCGTTGTGCCTCCGAGTTACAGGAGCATATCACTTCCACAGTTACATTTCTGGGCAGTAAGGTGAACAAAGGCAAGGCTCCGAAGGAAGTGACTGAAGCTATTAGGGACATTAAAGATCTTTTGGCTTTCCATCACAATGTTTCTCTTTCAATGGGTACTGCATTGCAACACTTGGCGGATAGCCTCTTTGTGCATCTTTCCAATCTCATCTTACTCCGCCGTGACTCTTACCTGGAATATGTGAAGCCTGGCATAAAACCGGACACTTGGAATATGCTCAGGAACACACCTATGTTTGGCTATGGCCTGTTTCCCAACTCAGTAATCAACACTGCTGAACAGGACATAAATAAGTATGAGTTGGCTGGAGTTGCTCCAGAGCCCGGTCCGGGCGCCTCGCAGCGCTCCACTTGGAGGGGAACTTACAGATTCAGGCCCTATGGTAAGCACAAGACCCAGAGAGGTTCACGACAGTCAGAACAAGATCAACCATGGCATCAGTTTTCTAGATCCAGGGGTAGAGGCAGAGGCCGTGGTAGAGCTAACCCACGGCCCCGTTTTTCCAAGGCAAGAAGCCTCAAAAACATATAAATGACAATTACAGTGTGTTTCCAACCAATCTGACTCCAGGCAGTCAAAGGTTGAATTTGGTATATCAAGAGTATCCTCAAGATCTGACTTTATTGACTCCAGTTTACAAACAAAATGTATTTTGTACAGATGTTGTCAATCGTGTTCCTATTGCAATTACTCACGGGCAGCTGCAAAAGAAAAGCTTAAGTCCCGGTCAAGTTCTAGAAAAATAAAGTTTGTCAAAGGTGTTTCTTGTGAAAAACATTGTCTTTCTGCCCCCTCTGTTCTAAATGTCCCTCATGTTGTCACAGAGATCAGTGTTGGGGGAAGGCTTCAGAACTTCTGGCAAATTTGGCAAAGATTGGATTCAAACCCCAGAATAGTGTCAGTTTTGAGAGATGGTTACCAACTCCCCTTCAGGGAAAGGCCACAACTCAGCCGCTTTCCCTTAATTGTGAGCAAATATGCCCTCAAATGCAAGGCTCTTTTAGAAGCTCTGGCCTCTCTAAGACGAAAACAGGTAGTAGAAAAGGTGGTTGTCAAGTCCTCCCTGCCTTTTTACAATCGGCTTTTTCTGGTCCCAAAGCAAGCCCAACAACAAGTGGCGTCCAATCTTAGACCTAAGTAAGCTCAATCTTTTCCTGGCCACAAGTACTTTCAAGATGGAAACCCCAGAGACTGTCCGGTGCTCTCTCCAAAGAGAGGAATGGGTCACGTTGTTGGATTTCAGCGACGCGTATTTCCACATTCCCATAGCCCAGAGGTCCAGAAAGTGCCTAAGATTTCACCTAAACAAGATCAATTATCAGTTCACATTCCTTCCCTTTGGTTTGGCAACGGCCCCGACCAAAGTGGTCAAGGAGGTCAAGCTGATGGCTCAAGCAAGGGGTATCAGGATCCACCAGTACCTAGACGACTGGTTGTTACGAGCCCCTTCCCAGGCAATTTGCCTACGAGATACCCGGACCCTCTTGGACCTCTGCCAAGAGTTGGGTTGGATGGTAAACATTGAAAAGTTGGAACTGACTCCTCAACAGGTTTTCAATTTCGTCAGTTACCGATTCGACCTGATAACCGGCCGGGTCTTGCCCACTCAGGACTGGTGGTCAACTCTGAAGCAGAAGGTGAAATTCATCAAGGACCGGAACGCTTGCATGGTCAGACAGTTCATGTCCCTGATAGGCCTTCTTACGACAGAGAAACAAGTTTGGTCAGGTCGACTTCACATGAGGCCCATTCAGTGGCACTTGAAGCGACATTGGCATGTTCCGGAGATTCTGGACAAGATCATTCCGGTTCCCCCTGCTCTCCATCCTCACCTGGATTGGTGGCTGGACGAGAGAAATGTGCTGCGGGGCCAACCTTTGTACCCTCTTCGTCACGCTCTGAAAGTGTTTACAGACGCATCAAACGAAGGTTGGGGCGCTCACTTAGGGGACTCCACTGCAAGAGGCGTTTGGTCAGAGCAAGAAAGTTGCCTCCACATAAATTTTTTGGAGCTGAAGGCAGTGTTTCTGGCCCTCAAGAGTTTCGAGCATCTTTGCAGGGACCAGATTGTTCTGATAGCAACAGACAACACAACTGTGGTTTCTTACATCAACAAAGAAAGGGCTATGAGATCAGGCTCTCTTTGTGCCCTCCTTTGGAGACTGCTATCTTGGTGCCATCCCAGGGGAATAGTCCTGAGGGCAAGGCACATTCCGGGTCACTTGAACGTGATAGCAGACAAACTGTCCAGACACAATCAGGTAATCCAGACAGAGTGGTCCCTAGATCAACAGGTGTTCAATCTCTTGTGCTCGAGTTGGGGTCAGCCACAGGTGGACTTGTTTGCCACTCAGTTCAATCACAAACTCCCCAAGTTTGTGTCACTGGTTCCGGACCCGACAGCCTGGGCGGTGGACGCTCTGAGTCTTCCATGGGAAAGTCTGGAGGTCTACGCCTTTCCTCCAGTCTCTCTTCTCAGCCAAGTGATTTCCAAGGTGGTGTATCAGGGCTGTCGCAGAATGATCCTGATTGCTCCGGGGTGGCCCAACATGCCTTGGTTTTGGGACCTGGTCAATCTTTCAGTTCAGGTTTGCAAATCTGTCTGTTCGTCTGTTTGCTAGAGACATTACAAGGGGGGTACCCCCACCAAAAGTGTGAAAATTTCAACTTTTTATCACAATTTTCTCAGTGACTATTGCAGGGATTTCTCTCATATCTTGCATGTATGTACTAGGCCAGAGGTAGATTCTCTTGTGTGAGTATGAGACCTGGATCTGTCTTACTTTTTTTTTAATAAATTTTTTTAATAATTTTTAATGCATTAAAATTCATGAAATCATGCACTAAATCACTTATAACTTCAAAAGTGTTGCATTTACAGCATTTTGTGAAAATATGTTGTTCAGCTACTTTTTTCATAGCTACAATATGGTGAGTAAGTTGGGTGTCTGTCTCAATAACTAAGTGAGTAATAGCTACTTTTGGGCTTTTCAGTAACTTCCATTATGAGTAAAATCACTTGTAACTTAAAAACTATTGCATTTAGAGAATTTCGTACAAATATGTTATTCAGCTACTTTTGGGCCAGCTATAACATAGTGAAATTTCAGACCTGTAGCTCATGGCATAGCTGAGTAATAGCTACTTTTAGGTTATCACTGTTGAGTAAATCGCTTATAACTTGAAAACTATTGCATTTAGAGAATTTCGTATAAATATGTTATTCAGCTACTTTTGGGTCAGCTATAACATAGTAAAATTTCAGACCTGTAGCTCATGGCATAGCTGAGTAATAGCTACTTTTAGGTTATCACTGTTGAGTAAATCACTTATAACTTGAAAAGTGTTGCATTTAGAGCATTTTGTTAAAATATGTTATTCAGCTACTTTTTTCATAGCTACAATATGGTGAGTAAGTTGGGTGTCTGTCTCAATAGCTAAGTGAGTAATAGCTACTTTTGGGCTTTTCAGTAACTTCCATCATGAGTAAAATCACTTGTAACTTAAAAACTATTGCATTTAGAGAATTTCGTATAAATATGTTATTCAGCTACTTTTGGGCCAGCTATAACATAGTAAAATTTCAGACCTGTAGCTCATGGCATAGCTGAGTAATAGCTACTTTTAGGTTATCACGGTTGAGTAAATCACTTATAACTTGAAAACTATTGCATTTAGAGTATTTTGTTTCAATATGTTATTCACCTATTTTGGGGTCAGCTATAGCATAGTGAAGTTTCAGACCTGTGGCTCATTTCATAGCTGAGTAATAGCTACTTTGAAGTTCTCACTGTTGAGTAAATCAGTTGTAATTGGAAAACTATTGCATTTACAGAAATTTGTGCAAATATGTTATTCAGCTACTTTTGGGTCAGCTATAACATAGTGAAATTATAGACCTATAGCTCATGGCACAACTGAGCAATAGCTATTCTCAGGTACTGACTGTTGAGTAAATCAGCTATAACTTGAAAAATATTGCATTTGGAGTATTTTGTTAAAATATATTGTTCACCTACTTTTGGGTCAGCTATAACATAGTGAAATTACAGACCTATAGCTCATGGCATAGCGGAGCAATAGCTATTTTCAGGTTCTCACTATTGAGTAAATCAGTTGTAGCTTGAAAACTATTGCATTTACAGTAGTTTGCTTAAATATGTTGTTCACCTACTTTTGGGTTAGCTATAACATAGTAAAATTTCAGACATGTAGCTCATTGCATAGCTGAGTAATAGTTCCTTTGAGGTTCTCACTGTTGAGTAAATCAGTTGTAACTTGAAAACTATTACATTTAGAGTAATTTGTTAAATATGTTATTCACAGAATTTTTGGTCAGCTATAACATAGTGAAATTGCAGACCTCTATGTCATGGCATAGCTGAGCAATAGCTACTTTCAGGTTCTCACTGTTGAGTAAATCATTGTATCTACTGGATAGCCGCAGTGTGTAGAGAGAGATTTCACCATTACTGCTCTGATGAAAAAAAATATTATAGCTAGCTTTCTTAACTTTGCAGTATATATTAATAACCATAAAATGTTGTCTGGGAATATTTTTGGCCTCATTTTGAGAAACAAGATGGCCGCCACAGGTGTTTTTTGTCAGTCATGAAAAGTGCTTATATCTCCCTTATTATTGATCCTAGAGGTTTGGGATGATAAACCAACCTGTAGGAAATCATGGGGTGGGAATCTTTTGGTGTGGTCAGATTTGACCTTCAATGACCCCTCCTTCAAGGTCAAACAAGGATAGCCAAACTTAAAAGTGCTTATAACTCGCTTATTATTGGTCCCAGAGGTTTGGGATGGTAAACAGACAGGAAATCATGGGCTGTGAATCTGTTGATATGGTCCGATTTGACCTTGGAACCCTCCTTCAAGGTCAAATGAGGATAGCGAAAATTGAAAGTGCCTACAACTCGCTTATTATTGGTGACAGAGATTTGGGATGGTAAACCATCCCATAGGAAATCATTGGCTCGGAATCTTTTGGTATGGTCAGATTTGACCTTTGGACCCCTCCTTCAAGGTCAAATGAGGACAGCCAAGCTTAAAAGTGCTTATAACTCATTTATAATTGGTCCTAGAGGTTTGGAATGGTAAACCATAGGAAATCATGGGCTGGGAATGTATTTGTGTGGTTAGATTTGACCTTGGATCCCTTCTTCAAGGTCGAACGAGGATATTGCATTTGTAGTATTTCTTTAAATATGTTTTAACCTATTTTTTACACTTAAACAATTACCTTGTTATTTTCCTTCATAATACCATTTACAGGGCACAACTTTTTTATCCTTTTCTTCTGTCAGCTTCGGAATTTCTTTCGAACTTGCTGTTCAGTTACCATTTACTGTATTTCTGTACAGCCCTTTTCCTGATAATTATTCTGTCCTCTAATCACCTTCACAAATCAAAAACACTCAGTCAGCTGACACAGTGCCCATTCACGGGCACTCTCCTCTTGTTGTTAAATGGTGTGACTCACACAAGGTGGACTCCAGGTCGCCCTCTATAAGCCAGATTGCAGATTTCCTGTTGTATCTTTTCAAAGATAGAAAGCTCCAACCTAGCACCATTGAAGGTTATAGAACTGCTATTGCGGACATGGTTAGCAATGATAAGCTAAATATCAGTAAGGATGAAAACTTAACCCGGTTGTTGGACAGTTTTCATAGAGGTAAACCTAAAGGCAGGCGGGGAGTCCCCTCTTGGAATCTTTCTCTGGTACTCCATCGGTTGACTAAGGCTCCTTTTGAGCCTATGCGAAAGGCCTCTCTTAAACATTTGACTTTTAAGACGGTTTTTCTATTAGCTCTTGGCTCAGGCAAGAGGCGTAGTGAAATTCATGCCTGGCTTTACCGGAACATCAGACACCAGGAGAACTGGAGTCAGGTCTCCCTTTACCCTTCTCCTATTTTCATTTCCAAGAACCAGTTGGCTAGAGAGGGACCAGCCTCAGTGGCTCCGGTGGTCATCCCAGCCTTGGCTCCTTCTTTGGACAAGTCCCTTACGGAAGATAAATCCCTTTGTCCAGTTAGAGCTTTGCGTTACTATTTGGATAGGACAAAGGACCTGCGGAAAGGTAAAGACCTGGTTTTCGTGTCTTTCTGTAAGAGTTTTCAGAAGGATATTGTTCCTGCTACTGTCTCATCTTGGATTAAGCAGACAGTGCTCTTATGTTACCAACTATCAGATGAGGAAGCCCAAAACTTACATCAGGTAAGGGTTCATGATGTCAGGGCCCTTGCTGCTTCCAAGGCTTTTCAAGGAGGGGTTTCTTTAGACCAAATCCTCTCAGCCTGTCATTGGAAAGCACACAATACTTTCACACAATTCTATCTCAAGGACTTAGCTTGGGCTGACTCTGAACTGCACCATTTGGGCCCCATTGTGGCTGCACAGCAGGTCCACGATGGTAAAGAGTGACTTTATCTTTAGTGTACATATTGTAGATATTGTATATAAAAAAAAGAAGAAAAAAAAAGGTTTTTTAGTTGCCCCTGGATTGCCATGATCCTAAGTGGTTCCAGGGGTTGTTAGGAATTCTTCAGTTCCTTTTATTCTTCCTCTCTAGGTTTGACTAAAGTCTTACTCCCTCTATGTCTCTCTGTACGCTCGGGTCGAGTTCGTACAAAGACGAGTGAACAAAAAGGGGGGGAGGGGGGGGGGGGGCAGAGGTAGCTCTCCCTTATGTGGGTTTATCTAACCATTACCGGATATACCGGTTATAGCCTTGAGTTCTGAGGAATTTCCCCTTATCTGGCTACCCTCCTTCCACTGGGTAGTTATTCTGCATCTGTCCACTAGGTAAGATGTGTTAACACAATAAAATGGAAAATTTAATAGTAAATTAAATTTTTATAAGTTAATACCTTACCTAGTGGACAGGGGAATTCCCACCCTACCTTCCCCGCTATAGCAATCCAAAAAGGGGGACTTCTAGGTAGGCAACAAAAAGAGGAAGAGCGCATGCGCGAGCATGCGCAGTACACCGGCAGGGAGGCTACTCAGCCACCTGGCCATTGAAGCGGACACTACTGGTCCCGGCCAGAGCCCAGCTCAGGACGTTTTTTTCTAATGTTTGGCGAGACCGGCAGGGCGCCGGACAAGTGCATCTATCCACTAGGTAAGGTATTAACTTATAAAAATTTAATTTACTATTAAATTTTCCAATTCATGTTTATACTATCAAAAACGCGAGCTGATTAGATTTGGGGAGCGATCCAATGAAAATTGACTGATTTATGAGCTATTTTCTAACAGGTACCAACCACAAAGCTTAAAATTCCCCTATTATTTTCTTAAGTATTGCATTTAGAGCCATAAAATATATTGGGAGGTAGTAGGAAACCATATGTGGAGAGTCTAGAAAGTAAGTCAAATTTCCCATCCCCCCACCACCACCCTGTAGGGGTCAAACTGGGGTCCTAAAATAGCGTTTTTTGACCTTTTGTCTTATATCTCCTTTATTATTGCTTTTACAGCTTTAGAATGTATTTGTATTGGGAAACCATATGTGAAGAGTCTAGATAGCCAGTCAGATTTCCTCCCTGACTAGAGAAATTTCATTACAATTTTGGATGTATATGTAACTGACTATAGATAAGTCATACATTATGGCGACCTTAAACTCCCAACAATAACAGAATTATATTCACTTTAAGTTTTGCAGATTTGAACAGTATTTCAAATTGAGAACAATTCCAGGCATGTAATTCCTTCTTGCTATGGCAACACTTTTTCCTGTTCTAGATTGTGGATATAGGAAGTCCTGAAGAAGACTTGTAGGGTAAAGTGACCCTAATACTCTACAAGATTAAACAGTGATCTTGCTTGTTTGCTGTTTCACAAAATGGCGGACAGATATAAGTAATTAAGCGGCCCGTCAGGGGCACTTATTTGTTTTCACGTAAGTTCGACTGATTACTGCTGCTTCCGCCGGATGATGGTCTCCCTTGAATAACTTCTTGGGCTTTCAAATTTTTCTTTCCTTATCTTTCTGTGAAACTATAGGGGCGGGAAAATTTTTTGGGATAGTTTGCCTAGATCTTAAGCTTTACTTAAGGTAACCTTAAGCATTTTTCAAAAACACCCCATCATTGTGTTTTGGGAAAAACCACACATACCTGTGCTATAAAATTTGTCAGGTACATTCTGTAAAACCATCTGGTCCCTTTATTTTTTCCATTTTTAAAGAATTTAATGTATATTGATATTGAAGTTGATCAAAAGAAGACTCTTACTACCTTATGATTTAAATATTAATAATGTTATGGCCATTTTAAACTTAAAATGTAGGGTTTTCAGTTAAGTTCAGTTAATGTTTAAATTTTTAGAATAAAACTTGGCACATTCATAAAGGTTGCCAGAAAGGACATTCTGATTTTATGGTCACCTTAAAGTCCCAATATGAATGAAGTTATGGTCACCTTACAGTGAAAAAAAGGAAGTTTTCAGCCTTCAGTTATCTTATTGTTCAACTGACCTCAGCTAAACTTTGTGCACTTATAAAGGATGACAAAAGGGACATTCTTCTTTTATGGCCACCTTAAAGTCCCAATATGAATGAAGTTATGGCCACCTTGCAGTGAAATTATGAAGTTTTTAACCTCCAGCTATCGTATTGTTCAGCTGACTTCAGTTAAATTTTGCACACTTATTAAAGATGACAATAGGGACATTCTTATTTTCTTTCCACCTTGGAGTTCCAATACAAGTACAGCCATGGCTATCTTGAAGTAAAAATGAGGGTTTTCAGCCGCCAACTGACCTATGGTTCAATAACATCAGTTTAATGTGACGTATTGATTAAGCTTAAGGAAGATTTTTATGACCTTTGTAGTTAAAATTCTTGTATTTCGGAGACTTTGGCCATCTTAATATAATTGATATATAGTTCTTCTCCCACCTCTTTTTTTAAGACTTTTTAAAACCACACCTGGCACATGTATTCTTCAAACAAAGTTTCTGTTGTCTGGCAAAGCTAACCTCCTAGTGTTTCTGAAGTTATGGCGTCTTCAAAGAAAAAAAAAATGATGTATTTAGCATGCACAGATGTGGTTATTAATATATTGCAGCTGATCAGTGTTCACATAATATAAATTCCCAATTTTAGGCACATTAAAAACATCCCACATTCTTCTGATTCCATTCTTATGGAATTGTGTGGATATGCCTTTTCCTTTTTTGGGGGAAAAAGCTTTAATTAATTCAGCTTTTGCTTTGCAGCAGGAGTTGTTGATCTACCTACTTATTCACAGAGACTATGTTAATTGGCCAAATGTATAGACTTGACTTCTTTCAGAAGATAAGATGACTGCGAAGAAAAACACTTTCTCATAAACAGCTTTTCCTGTATAGTATTTTATGTATCTCCAGCTAATTGAAAATGAATGTCTTGTCTCGTTCTTCTCTTTCATCCAACTATGTATTTCCTTTTGTGTGATATCTATCTGGAGGCAGATTCATGGAAAGTCCCATCCACTCCTTATGACCTGCAGTGAGTGCTGTTGTGTATTACATAATGTGTCTGCACATTATATGAAAAGGTTGATAAGGGATATCAAGATGAATTCATTTCTTTTCATTAAGGGATATGTTTACACTAAATCTTTTTGGGGGTAAACAATTCAAACAAGGACATTTATCTTTAGGTTCATGGAAGTAGAGCCTTGTGGAAAGAATGCCTTGCCTGTTTTGAGAGAATAGAAAACGCCTTAATAATGTGTAAAAACCTGACAACACGACTTTGTGTATTCTTTTTACAATGGAACAATAAAGGATTTCAAAAGGAAGATTATCTTAAGCATATTTATCTTGTAAAAATATTAAATAACAGTGAACTTTCAGAGGCATAAAGTGCCTCAAAGATATACAACATATGAATGTCCCTTTCTATAGCCAATTATAGTTTACTACAGTATATCTTTATCATTATAAATCTAGGATTAAATATCTCCTGGAAAAAATTTATGATCCCAAATTTACAGCTACAGTTTCTCTTCAGCCACCCTATAGCAAAAGTGATTCGTAAAATATACTACTTTACAAAACACAATAAAGCTCACATTCGGCTTACAGTTTAATACTGCAACTGCTTCATTTTTTAAATAATCCACTTTTCGATCAGATACAAAACACAGTAAAGCTTAAGTTCTGCTTGCAGTCTCATACAAATAATCCACTTTTCTATCAGATACAAAACACAGTAAAGTTTACGTTCTGCCCACAGTCTCATACTGCAACTACTCCAGGCCGCTCGTTTTTGTTAGTAAAAACCTTTTTCTAGTTCCTTCTTTCCCCCATGAAGAGAGGAGGCAGACAATACTGGACACCTCTTGCACAATGCATTAACTTGTATGGGCATATGACTAGCAGTTGAACAGTAGATTACCAAAATGATACTTTATTGAATTTCCTGCTGACATCTAGTAAAAACTTGGTAAGTGATAACTTTGTGTGTTTGCCTCTCTGTCTACCTGTATTTGTCATAACCTGTACATTGGATCTAGGTTTTATTTTTCAACAAGGTGGGGCCTCACCATGGCTCAATCCTTTTCAAAGCTGGTCTGGATCTGCAAAAATACTGCCAGTCAGCCTACTCTTTTTGTCTTTCTAGCATAATTTTTGTCCTTTTGAATTTCATCCGCTTCAGTCTTTAACCAAAGCTGGTGACACAGTACAATTCTACTGAATTCTTGTGTACTCTAGTTTTGGCAGATGTTGTATTTCATTACAGTGTAACCAGGTGAAGAAGGCCATTGACACATGTGTTCACTTAAATCAATGGAATCAGGCTATCGGTCTAGCAAAACAGCACAATGTCCGCGAAATTGATGCACTGCTGGCCAAGTATGCCTCTCATCTGTTGGGGAAGGACAAGAAAATTGAAGCCATAGAGCTGTACAAAAAAGCCAACCATTTTCTTGATGCTGCTAAATTACTGTTTAAGGTAAGCCTTTATGTGACTGATAATTAAATGATAACTTCAAGAATGTACAGATGATTGGAAATTTGGTGTCCCTCATACTGAAGAATGATGACATAAGTATGACATGGTGCACAATGTGTTGTCAGATAGCAGATGAACAAGCCAAGAAGAAGGCCAAGCCCCTGAGGTTGAAGAAGCTGTATGTGCTGGCAGCCCTACTGGTGGAACAGTATCATGAGCAGATGAAGGTCACCTCAAGAACAAAGACTAAGCTGTCAGCAAAAACAGAGGTGAGTCAATCGTGCCATTTCAATATTAGACCTATCAAATGTTTGCATAACAAAATATCAGTCAAAAGATAACAAATAAAAAGAAGATATTGCCTAAATCTGAAGATGTTGTGTACTAGGCTATACAGTGTATACTTTCTCATTTCTGTAATAGCAGAAGTTTTAAGAATATTGTAGGATTATTGTAAGGCACTGACAACTGTAAAAGATGTCTTTTGTTGATGTATTCTAAGTCAAGTGCTCATTTTCTCAGATTATTTCATTACTTCATGTATGTTGCTTTGCACATAGTTCAACATCAGTCGCTTAAATTATCACCGTAAGTCAAGTGGCACCTGCTACCAATGCATTTATCTAGATAAATTTAAGATATTACAGGGATTCTGAATATCAACTTAACCAATTGGAATCTTGTTTTCATGATTGAAGGGACTGTTTTGTTTACTATGTATGGCAAGCCTGTGCATTTCAATGTTTGACAACTATAGTGTGTAAATAAATGATGGCTTAATATATTGAGGGTAACTTAATGAATTAATAAGGGTATAGAGACTTGATGATTATTTAATAAGTTGATAATGGTTCAGTCAATAAATGACAGTTCAATAAATACAAGAGAGTTTATTGAATTGGAGTTGGTTAATAAAATTGGAGATGGATTAATGAATTTGTGATGTGCGATATCACAGTCTGACCTTGGGGTGACCATTGATCTTGGCTGTGCTGTGTGGTATGGGATTTTGTGATACTATTTTTCTTACTGTTTTAAGGATTGTAATCCTGAAAATGAGAAACATTAAATGCCACAATTGTTTTTTCAATCAGCATTTGGTCATCCCTCAAGAAAATCCTCAACCACAGATCAAGATATCTCCAACCTTGCTGAGCAGAATGTCTCCTATATTTAGTGAAACTTATGGTGAAAGTGTGGACATTGGGAGAAGAAAAGTTGCAAAGATTAAGGTGTCACTCATATTTAGGCCAACAACACAAATATGGCATTTATATAGATTACAGTATCAGCCCTGTATTTAAGATAGCATCTCTTTAATTAGGCCAAATAAGATAATATGGGTACACTGTACAACAACTTTAAAACATAAATAAGACAGTATCTCTCCTATTTCATAAGGTACTGATAAACACTGGAAAATGGCTTTTAATTAAATAAGATAGCAGGCTGTGGTTGGGAGATTAAAAAATGCCTTCCGTATGTGCGTGCGTCCATCTGTCTGTCTGTACATCCGTTTGTCACGTTTTAGATAAACTTTAATATGTCAGTCATTTATGAGATATCTTCACCAAATTTGCAGGGAATGCTTATGGCTATGAAAACATGTCTGTGCAAAATTTTTGCCTCATTTTGCCAAAAAAAAGAAGTTCACCATAGCCGATTGTTTGAAAATCATTAAGATGAAGATGCTCTACATCTTGAAATATTGCAGTTAGCTTCATCCAATTTGCACAAAAGATATATGGCTAGGAAATCTAGCCTGATAGCAAGTAAACGGCCTGTTAGGGGTGCTTATTTGTTTTCATGTAGGTTCGACTGATCACTGCCACTGCCAGATTATGGTCTCCCTTGAATAACTTCTTTAGCTTTCAAATTTTTCTTTCCTTCCTACCTTTCTTTAAAGCTTTATCGGTGGGGGATAATTTGAGCAGACCCTAAACTTTACTTAAGGTAACCTTAAGCATTTTTTCAAAAACACCCCGTCATCGCGTTTCAGAAAAAAAACACACAAACCAGTGCTATAAAATTTATCAGGCACTTTCTAGACCTAAATCCTCACGTTGGAAAGGATTTTCTGATCAATCAGACCATAGATGCCTGAATGGGAGGCGTTTGATGTTTGTAAATTTTTAAAAAATGGGTACTTTGTATCTCAAAAATGGTCAGGATTTCGGCATTTTGTTAGAATAACTTATTCAGCTACTTTTTAACCCCACAGCCGTTAAGGGCTGTCGAGGTGTTGTTTTCACCCATGGTGTCCGGATGGGCGAGCGGGCGGTCGGGCGGGCGGCGGGAAAAAGTTTGTCCGGGCTGTATTTCAGAAACCGTAAGGTGTAGGAAGTTGATACTTGGTAGGGACATTGGTTAGGGGGTGTAGGTGTGCAACGTCATGGTGTGACCTTGATTTGACCTTGCCGTAGTGACCTTGAGTTTGAAAATCTTGTCCGGGCTATATCTCGGAAACCGTAAGGTGTAGGAAGTTGATACTTGGTAGAGACATTGGTTAGGAGGTGTAGGTGTGCAGCGTCATGGTGTGACCTTGATTTGACCTTTGACCTTGCCGTAGTGAACTTGACCTATAAAATCTTGTCCAGGCTATATCTCGGAAACCGTAAGGTGTAGGAAGTTGATACTTGGTAGGGATATTGGTTAGGGGGTGTAGGTGTGCAACGTCATGGTGTGACCTTGATTTGACCTTGCCGTAGTGACCTTGACCTATAAAAGCTTGTCCGGGCTATATCTCGGAAACTGTAAGGTGTAGGAAGTTGATACTTGGTAGGGACATTGGTTAGGGGGTGTAGGTGTGCAATGTCATGGTGTGACCTTGATTTGATCTTTGACCTTGCCGTAGTGACCTTAACCTATAAAATCTTGTCTGGGCTATATCTCTGAAACTGTAAGGTGTAGGAAGTTGATACTTGGTAGGGACATTGGTTAGGGGTTGTAGGTGTGCAACATCATGGCGTGACTTTGATTTGACCTTGCCGTAGTGACCTTGACTTGATGGTTTAATCCAACATTTCTGTGCATTTTGCAGACTTTCATAGACTAGTGAATACGTTGGTTACGACACTTAATAACCTTAGTATCGCATGTCGACTCATATAATTGAAGGAAAACTTAAATTATTGGGAACAAACATTAAATCTGAAGAAATTGTACATGTTTATCTCATATTTTGTATATTTGGCTACTTTTATTGCCATGTTGTGAAGAGGAAACGTCCATGTTTGGTTGGGGTGTACTAAAACGCGGAGTCACAGAATCGGTACGGTTTTGCTTTGACGACTTCCGGATGTACACATTTTTGGTATCGACCCATCCCTACTTGGTAGGGACATTGGTTAGGGGGTGTAGGTGTGCATCATGGTGCAACCTTTTGCTCTGCCAAAGTGTGTTCACCTGATATATTTGAGACATCTTTCTCTTATGACAAAGATATATGGATTGTTGCAACTAATTATCTCCCTCCGGGCGGGAGATTATAAAACGCCTCCTGTGTGTGCGTGCGTGCATGCGTTAGTGTGTCACGCAGATTTCTCCAAAACTACTGCAGCTACAGATTTTTTGTAAATTAATTGTCCCAATGAATTTTCACGCCCTTTTTTTGGTTTTGTGGACTTAGGCCTAGAGATAAGTGAGTAATAGCAAGTTTAGCTACTTTGAGTAAAGCACTCATAACTCCAAAACTATTGCAGTTAGAGCTTTTTCTTCAAATATTCTTCAGCTACTTTGTCCTTAGCTATAATATGGTATATAGTTTGGGGTTCCATTGCATGCCATAAGTGAGTAATAGCTATTTTCTTATTTGTAGCAAAATAATGACAGAAGTAAATGTCAAATATCTTCAAAAGTATTAGAGTTAGGGAAATCTTTTCATATATGTTATTCATCTAATTTTTGATAAGCTATCACATAGTAAAGTTTCAGAGCTGTAGCGCATTGGATAGCTGAGTAATGGCTACTTCGACATTCTTACTATTGAGTAAATCCATTGTAACACCAAAACTATTGCAGTTACAGTATTTTCTTAAAATATGTTGTTCAGCTACTTTGTCCTTTTCTATAAGATGGTACATACTTAGGGGTTCCATTGCATGCCATAAGTGAGTGATAGCTATTTTCTTATTTGTAGCAAAATAATGACAGAAGTAAATGTCAGATATCTTCAAAAGTATTAAAGTTAAGCAAATCTTTTCATTATGTTATTCATCTAAGTTTTTATAAGCTATCACCTAGTAAAGTTTCAGACCTGTTGCACATTGGATAGCTGAGGATTGCATTCGTGAGAATGCTTGTTATTATATGCACTTTTACATAATTTCCATTGACACCTATTCTCCAGTTAATAAATTTTACAAATTTTACTGATAGTGATGTCACTTTGCTATTGAATTGTCTTGTTTTAATACTTTATCTTTATATACATTTTCTTTCTCTTAGATGTTATTTTCTCTACTTAAACATTATTTGGAGCTTTATATAACTGACACTGCTCTGAAAGTATCCTAATCTTTATTTTTTTTTCACTACTTCTATATCTCATGGTGTTGAAAACTATTTCCCCAGGCTGTGGGGTACGGGTATGCTCTATTTACAGTCTCATACCGCCACTACTACAACTTTGATAACCCAAATCTCCATCCGGGCTGCTTCGTTTTTGTTAGCAAAAACCTTTTTCTAGTTTTAACATAGTTTCAAAAAACAAAATGGCTGCTATATTACATGTTTAATGTCAATTGGGGTTATCCTAACAAAAAGGCCTTATATCTCCCTTACCCTTGCTCCTAGGGGTTCAGAATGTGAAAGTAACTTGTTGGAAGTCATAGACTGGGAATCTTTTCCAGGTGTTGAATTTGACCTTTAACTCCTGCTTCAAGATTATATTGGTTGTTCATACTAAAACATCCTTATATCTCACTTATTATTGGTCCTAAGGCTTCAGAATGTGAAAACAGCTCATAGAAAGTCCTGGCCTGCAAATGTTTTACCTGTGAACAATTTTGGCCTAATCAAATATTTCAAAATCATTAAGATGCTCTAAAACTTGAAATATTACAGCTAGGTTCATCAAATTTGTACAAAAGATACACGTATATGGCTAGGAAAGTTATCGTGATAGTAATTGGCCTAGTTTCCAAAACAACATGGTCGCCATATCACATGTTTAATGTCAAATGGGATTATCCTATTAAAAAGGCCTTACATCTCCCTTATTATTGCTACTAGAGGTTGGGGATGTGAAAACAACTTATAGGAAGTCATGGCCTGGGAATCTTTTCCAAATGTTGAATTTGACCTTTGACCCCTGCATCAAAGCCAAATGGGTCAACAAACTAAAATGTCCTGATATATCCATTCTTATTTGACCTTCGGCTTCAGAATGTAAAAACAGCCCATGGGAAGTCCTGGCCTGCAAATGTTTTGCCTGTGAAAAATTTGCTGTCATCTTGAAAAACAAAATGGCTGCTATAGCCGATTGTTTGAAAATCATTAAGATGCTCTAAATCTTGAAATATTGCCACTAGCATCATCAAATTTTTACAAAAGATACATGGCTAGGAAAACCAGCATGATAGTAATTCGATCTACTGGTAGTTTTGAAAACAAAATGGCCATCGTATCACGTTTCATATCACATGGGATTGTCTTATTAAAAAGGCCTTATATCTGCCTTTTTATTACTCTATGGGGTTCCAAATGTGAATATTTACAGGAAGTCATGGCGTGAGACTCTTTTCCAATTGCTGATTTTGACCCCTTCTTCATTGTCAAGTGGGGTCATCTTACTAGAAAGGTCAAGTTCTCCATTTTACTGATCCTAAGGCGAGAGATAACCACTGTGTCAGTAGTCTTGTTATATATATATAAGATATTAATATATATATATATAAGACAATGAGTTCCACATTATATAAAATATTGATATACTATTACACAAGACAATGATTGTCCTATTACATATTAAGATATTAATAATATAAGACAATGGCTATACTATTATCACAAAAGATAGCATATATATAAGTCAATGACGGCTCCATTAGATAAGATATTAATTTTACAAAACTATGGCTTTCCCCTGAGATATTTATATATAAAACAGTGGCTGTCCCAGTTCTGATTTATTTTGCATGAACTTTTGACTCATTTTGTATCACTGACTTGTTTTCTAGTAAATTTCCTTAAAATTGGTCAAAATTTGTATACCATTTTTAGTCATGTTATGTACTGACTTGCGAGCATAATTTTAAATTGTCAGTTTAGCCTTTAAATGTTAAAATTCTGCAGAGTATTTGTATACATACTTGTATATTAAGGTGCATAGGATGCACTGTGTCGTTTTTTTTGTTGTTTTTTGTTTTTGTTTGTTTTTTTCAGAGTATTTTATAAAATAAAAAGCTATTTTAGCATTACTTCCACCTTTGTGTAAGGTCCTGTAAGTCCTAGAATCTGTTGTCATTGGTAGGTACTGACTGTGTATATATTGTGACTGAACTTCCAGTTTGACATAATTTTAAGTTCCGTTGATAGAACTATTAATATTTAGTTGGTCATAACAATTTGACAGAATTTCAAATTCTGTCAAATTATCTTGACAAAACTTAAAAACTTGATTCTGTCTAACTTTGATTTCAACTTCTATTAACTGATCTTTAATAAAACAGATTTTTTTGTGTGTAAGAGAAGTTGCATAAGGAGGTGCTGTTGTTAAAAGAAAGGCATTGCTTGTCCCAACAAGTGGCATTAACAGCATGGCATATCAGAATCAGAATAAAGACGGGTAAATAATCCTTGTAATTATATATGCCTTGCTAGTTTTGTATTGTATAAATTGTAGGTTCAGAATTAACATTGCAATTTTTTATGATTATCCTTTATTAACAAGATTGTTAAGGTAGAAGGGATTATCAAAGGGAGCTAGGAACTCAGAAAAAAAGGTACTTGTAATAAACTGAATTTGAAAAAAAAAATATTGAGCAGCTTTTAGTCCTATGAAAGAGAGCTTGGTGCTTAGGAAAGTTTAAAAATAAAAGGTGTGATAGAATAACTGCCATAACTGGCTTGATTATAAAAGAAATGAGAGAGCAGGTAACTTAAACTGGTGGTTCCATGTTCCTGACTTTGGTCCCAACTCTTGCTGATGTCCCAAGTCGTGACAATTTCTTTGCTAGTTTGGCAAGGTTTGCAAGGATATTCAACATGTTGCATGTTTTTGAAAAGTTGGTGACTTTGCTTCCTAACTCTTTCAGTCTGGAGGTGTGCAAAAGAAAAGACTGGACAGGTCAGAACACACTCCCAACAAGTTCCTAGGCAAACCCTGACTCTATTTGAATTGTCAGAACAAACCAACTCATCCCCCTCATAAAGTAGTTAGACAGGACAACAAACAATGCAGGGAACCAATTCAGTTTGTGGTGGTCTTGTACAGACTATCTGATTGGCCAGGAGCCTTCACCAGTATTTTCTGGTGGCCTAGACCCCAGCCAACTTCAATTTTTGTACCCTTACAGACTATTCTGTACACCGCGGCTAAACAGCAGCCAACACAGCTTTCACAAGTTTTTACTGAACCAATTATCAAACAGCCACTTCTCCTGCAACATCAACAGTTTATGTGGGACTAGATGCTATCTTGAGTGGTCACAGGCACCTGGGCTAACTCAGTAATAAAAATCATAATATTACCTGAGTACCTGATTTAGTGAATGACTGAAGTGACCTAGAAAGTGACAAAGAACGCAAATTCCTTCTTCTAAATTGCGTTAATACATCCTACCCAATGGACATTTGCTATACTGGTTGGCTACTCTACAGATTGCTGTTGATAGACCCGAGATCCAGCCCCCAGGTCCTGCTAGCCAAACTCACACCAGTGGTAGATTAGAGGTTTAACCCCCAGATCCCACTCGACAGACTGTTGCTGATAAGAAGAACCGGGTCATGTCTCTCACTGGAACCACTGCCTCTTCAGATGAACCAGACTCTGTTGGTGAACATTGTAGTGACCACGCTTCCCCTAGCCACATAGGTGAAGAGTTTGAGGTCTCTGACCTGGAGTCTGCAGGTCCAGATTGTGAAGAGCTCCAAACATCCAGACAGGTTTTAGATCTGTCACTCATTCAAGTTAGGTTTTTGGCTCTTTACAGTCCCGGTCTTCGGGATTGGGGCACTGTAAATGGGACTCAGACTGGTATTTTCAAACTTTCATTCTAATCTATTACATGTACTTCAATCTAAGAAAAAATGATATATTCCAGTCTCAGCTGTAATCCCACCACCGGGCAGTTGGATTCAGCATTCAGTCCCACATGGTAAGCTATTGTAGCGCAATAAAATTGAAAATTAATGTAGCTTTTATAAGCTACAAGCTTACCATGTGGGACTGAGGAGAGTCCCACCCTGCCTCCCAGCTGTATTACAGCTGAGGGGTATGGTTTAAAATTGCAATGAGAAAGTAGGAAGAAATCTCACAGAGTTCCGCGAGAAGGCAACCTGAGGCTACGGCCAACTATAAATGTCTTTTTTTCTTAGACGTTGGCCTGCATTCAGTCCCACATGGTAAGCTCGTAGCTTATGAAAGCTACATTTAAGTAATCAAAATTTTCAATTTAAGTGTAGTGACAGAGATAGCCAGACAGGACTGTTTGTTTGTGACCAGCAAGAATGTTTACCTGTAAACTCTTGTTGTAACTCATGTTCATTTTGCAGTAGGGTTTCCACAAAAGAAAGGTGTGAATCCCAACATTGTTCATCATCCAGAAATAAAATACATGAACAATGTTTCCTGTGTAGATCACTTGAGTTCTGTAAAAAATGTCACAAATGTCCAGGCATCCCAGGGGTACATTTTAAAAAGGTTTAAGCCTTTTATTCCTAAAAAAAAAGTTTTTTTTCTCAATTTTTTCAAGAAAAACCCTTTTTAAACTGAAAAATGGCGTGAAAACCTTTTTTAGCCTTTTTTGTCAAGCTAAAACCTTTTTTTTTTCTCCAGCAGTCAAATTTGTCGATGAAAATTTAATTTTATTGTTCATACTTTTAATGTGTATGTAGCTATAATTGAGTGTTTCAGACTGTTTGATTTCTGATCAGATCATACAGTGTAGTTTACATTGTGATACCAATGAAATGTTTGGTCTGAGAGTAGTTAACAGTCTGAAACAGCGTTAATCAGTCTCCAAGAAAGCCTAACAAGTAGGAAGGTATACATTTGTTATATTCCCAACAGAAAGTCAGGGATATACTGGTTTCACATTTGTTGCACTGCTATGTACATTTTGTGTGCGCGATAACTCAAAAACACTTTCATGGATTTCATTCCAACTTGGCACACACATGTATTTGGAAATGAACCCTAACCTAAAGGTTTTTAAAAATGACAGCAGGGACAAATTTTATGAGCTTTTTTCCACTTTAAGCCTTATAGCTTTCAAACTTTGTCCCTCATCCACCAAATATCTTATCTGATAATATATTAATACGTTCTTTTTCCATATGCCAAAAATCAAGGCTTTATGCCCCTGTTCCACCAAAAGATTAAGCCCCGATCCTGTCGGCGACCCTTAATCGTGCACAGTCGGTTGAAAAAAGACAAAAATGGGCGGGAATACTGGGTCGGTACTGAAGTCTGGGATTAAGAACAGATCGTCCCCAGGACGCCTCAGGACACCTCAGGACGCCTCAGGCGGCCGCAGACAGTCCCCGACTGGTCTGGGACTAAGAACCGACTAAGCCAGTTTTCGGGTCGGTTTCAACCACGATCCTGTCGGACACAAACCGACTGGGTCCCAGGACGCCTCAGGCCTCCTGGGACTAAGAGCCGACTAACACACGATTAACTACCGGCGTCCTCAGGCGTCCTCAGGCCTCCTCAGGCCTCCCCAGACCACGATCCCCGATTATTGTTTTGCAAAGTTGCTGGATTTTCTGGGTATATATATATAAAATTTGCGATCTAATCATCATTGCTTTTCTAGGAACACACCAGGATGCCACCTTTTAATGGAAGACAGATTCAACAACAACTTAGGGCTTTTTTGGTTTTTATTCAGTTACAAATAATCATGTATTTCCATTTTTTACGTCAAGCACAGCAACCACCACCAGCACCACCAGCATCACCACCACCCATACAGAGACCTAGAAGAAGGCACAACATGTGGGTCAGGCCATGGCTACTGCAGAGAGAGGAGAGGGGGGCTTACCACAACATTATGGCTGATCTGTATGCCACAGACATTCCAGGATTCACCAACTACATGAGGATGACCCCAGAATTCTTTGAAATGATGAAGACCAGACTGGAACCACGTCTAGCCAGGCAGGCCACCAACTACAGAGCTCCTATCAGTGTTGGGGAGAAGTTAGCCCTCACCATCAGATATCTGGCCACTGGAGAGTCATACACATCATTATCCTGTCAGTTCAGGGTTGGCAGATCCACCATTTCCAAGTTTCTACCAGAGGTCTGCAGGGCCATCCAGGATGAGTTCACCAGAGAGTACCTCAAATGTCCTACTACTCCAGATGAGTGGAAAGAACTGGAAAGGGAATTCAGGATCAGGTGGAATGTTCCACATGCCCTGGGAGCCCTGGATGGAAAGCATGTGGCCCTGAAGAAACCCAAGAACTCTGGAGCCCTCTACCACAACTACAAGGGGTTCTTTTCCATTGTCATGTTGGCCTTGGTAGATGGGCAGTACAAATTCAGATGGGTGGATGTGGGTACAGAAGGGTCTTGCTCAGATGCCCAGATATTTAATGCCTCTCAGCTGAAGAGGAGGATTGAAGATGGCAGGATAGGCTTCCCTGACCCAGCTCCTATAACACAGGGTGGTAGAGATGTCCCCTACTTCATTTTGGCAGATGATGCCTTTGCCCTGAAGACCTGGCTCATGAAACCCTATGGCAGAAGGCTGTTAACAAGGGAGGAAAGGATTGCCAACTACAGAATATCAAGGGGCAGGAGAGTTGTGGAGAACGCTTTTGGCATCCTTGTGTCAAGATTTAGAGTCATGAGGACCACCATTGAACTACCCCCAGAAACAGTTAGAGAAGTGGTCATGACCTGTGTGGTTCTGCACAATATACTCAGAAGCCAGTATCAAGGTCAACCTGCTGGTCAGCAGCCTGGGGGGGATGATGATGATGATGATGTGCCTGGTGATTGTGGATTGATTGGTGGTGCTGCTGGTGGTGGCCAAGACAGAAACCCTGCTAGAGAGGCCAAAAGACAGAGGGATTACCTGAAGGACTACTTCAATAATGAGGGAGCAGTGGCCTGGCAAGATGGCAGAATATAAGTCCTGTTGCAGTAAACAGTCCTTTTCAGGACTAACTATAACAGTCCTTTTCAGGACTACCAAATATTCCAAAAACAATTAATCAGCTATGTGGACAAACAGACAAATCCCATGCCAAGCATAACTTGTTGAGACGGACAAACAGACAAACCCCATGCCAAACATAACTTGTTGAGACGGACAAACAGACAAACCCCATGCCAAACATAACTTGTTGAGACGGACAAACAGACAAACCCCATGCCAAACATAACTTGTTCAGACAGACAAACAGACAAACACAACTTACTCACCCAACAAACAGACAAACCCACTGTTAAACAAAAGCGAAACACAAAGTGACACATAATATCCTAAATTGAATAATTATTTTATATATTTTCAAATCCACATCATAATTTAAACATTTTCCTTTTTTCATGGCTGGGAAACTTATTTGTAGCAGAAATTTTTTTATGGAAATATTCAATTTTAAATATTCATTTCTAATCACAAAAATTTGGAAAATATAACCATGGAACTAGTTTTGCTTTCAATAATGGGGGATTGTGTTTGCTAAATAGTTTGTCAGTTCGTTGGCATGGGTTCTATTTACTTTTGGGTTTGGGTGTTTGTTGGTTGGTGGTTACTGGGGTTGGGTTTTTTTGGGGTAGTTGGGTATTAGGTTTGGTACTGGGTTTGTTATTTGGGGGTTATGTTTGGTATTGGGTTTGTTTGTGGGTTGGTAAGTATGTAATTATGCCTTTTAACTCTAGGGAAGGTGCAAGTGTTGGACTTTTCAATTACAGATTTTAAACTATCCCATGGATTTTAATCTAAAAATGGGCTGATTAATGGCCATATTGGGAGTTACTTTTAATATTTTTTTTATGTGGCCTTTTTGGTTATGTGTAGTACCATGGGTTATTTGTTTCATGTTTGGGGTGGTGTAAGTGTTGGACTTTAATTTTTTTTTTTCTTGTGATAAGTATTTGTACTGAACTTTTTTGTTTTGGGAGGGGAATTGGAAGAACACGTAGCTGAATAATTGTTTTTGGAAGATTTGGTGGCCCTGAAAAGGGCCTGGCAGGTCAAAGACCCGCCCTGACTGGATGGCTACTGAGGAGGCTGCTGCTGCTGTTGAGGCGGTGCTGAAGTGGTGATAGTAAAGAGCTGCTGCTGCGGTTGTTGCTGCTGCTGCTGCTGCTGCTGCTGCTGAGGCTGCTCGACGATCTGTGTTGATGTCAGATCTGGTAGCTGGCTTAAGATTCCACTCAGATTGTGTCTGCTCCCTTCGTCCTGTACAGTTAGGACAGATGTAGGGTTGCTGAAGCCAATGGGGCTTGGTGTATAGTACACAAAACTGCTGCTAGCTGCTGCTTGAGTGGAACTTGACGCCTGTGGAGTGGTTGTTGGCAGTAGGCCGACCCTCTGGGACTCCGTGGTAACAGTGGCTGATCTTCTGGGCAATGGCTGACGTCTGCGGTTACTCTTAATATTTTCGATATCTCTGAATATCTTGCCCTTTAATTCTTCAAATTCTTCTTGAGTCATCTTTTCGGCCTCTGATGCCACGTAGTCAAAGAAGGGCTGCCTGTCTGACTTCTGATGCAGAAAACCTGAGATAAGTGTCCTCATCTGCTCAAAGTGTTCGAGAATCTTGGAGTCTGTAGTTGAAACGGGTGTTGATGTAATGATGGA
This sequence comes from Sabellastarte sp. h YS-2021, assembly GCA_964017235.1. NCBI lineage: Eukaryota > Metazoa > Annelida > Polychaeta > Sabellida > Sabellidae > Sabellastarte > Sabellastarte sp. h YS-2021. The sequence goes on from OZ024936.1 coordinate 40,017,571, forward strand.
CTGACTCCTCTCCCTCAGGACACTGGACTCGAGGTGTTCTGTGTCAGTAGTTGACCCACGTGATTCGTCCTGCTTGCTGGTATTTGGACTGGCCTCAAAACCTGAACTTCTATTGGCCCCCTTTCTTCTGATGTGGGTTTTAAGAAAACCCATCTGTTGGTAGACCCAGGACTGTCTCTTGGTCATCTCCCTTGGGGCTTGGCCAGATTGGAGCTTAGACAGCTTTCCATAACGGGTTCGCTGGGACTCAAACCACCTTCTCACATCAAAGGGCTGGAGCTTAAGTTCTGCAGATATTTCTGCCCAGAGAGCCTCTCTTCTGTTCCTGTCGTGGAAACGTGAATGTTCCTTGTCATACAGTTCAGGGTGCAGCTTGACGAATTCTACAATGGAAACTTCATCACTGTCTGTAAAAGTGGCACACACCCTGCCTCTCTTGGCTGAAGAATGGCACTCCGGATCTTCCTCACACCTCTCTTCTTCTTCTGCCACAGCTTCCCCAATAGCTGGATCTTCCTGAATCTCCTCCTCCTCTCTCCTCTCACTTCCTTCTTCTGTAATAACTTCACTCCTCTCCTCTACTTGACTTTCCTTCTCCCTCTCATCCATCTTTTTCCTTCCTCTCTTCCCTCCTTTCTCTTTTCTCATGATCCAGTCGACAAAATAATAAAAAAATAGTAAAATGTGTCTCCTAACTGTGAAATTTGCCTTAAGCTCAAGTATATAAAATGTAAAATAAAAATTGAAAACCCCTACAAATCAGTGACACACGTCTCTCAGTAGCCAAACAGTCAGTAACAATGACAAAGTGTGCGCGGTCGCTTATATAGTCCCAGACCTGCTCATTGCCTCGTTTTAATTTCCAACGCGCGGAAAACAGTCGGTTCTTAATCGGTTGTTAGTCCCAGGCCGCCTGGGGCGTCCTCAGGACGCCGCAGACTGAAAATGCGTGGTCCCAGGCGTCCTGGGGAGGCCGGTTTGGATCGGTTAGGGTCGGTTACCCTTAGTCGGTTCTTAGTCCCAGACCTTGATTTTTGGGTCGCAGGACACCGCAGACGGTCTGAGGCTTCCGGGGACTAATGAAACCGACTCACTTTCAGACGCATGAAATTCATACGCATCATATTTGAGTCTGGGATTAAGAACCGGCCGCCTGGGACTAAGCTACGGAGGTCTGGGACTAAGGGTCGCAGGACGCCTGGGACAACAACCGACTCTGTAAATTTGGGTCTGAGGAGGCCTGAGGACGCCTGGGACTGGACATTTTGTTGACGGCGGGAAATAGGAATCGGTTGTAGTCGTGTGAAATATCAAACATGTTTGATTTTTCACACGGCCTCAACCGACCACAACCGATCCTTACAGGAAGCCTGGGACTAAGCAAATATTTCAAACCGACCCCCCAAAACCCTTAATCGGGAGCCTTAGTCGTGTGGTGGAACACCCACATTAAGTTAGCATTGAACCTGTGTATGATACTCAAAAACCCTATCTGGGGGGACTTTCTTCTGTTTAATTTTTCTCAAATTCTGCTTTCTAATTTTGAAATGCAATGTCTGACCAGCCTCAAACTGTACTAATATAACTTGTATCAGGTTGTATGTGTGACCTTTGGAAAATTTTAGCCCTGTAGTTTAAATTTTAAGGTCACCTTCAGGTCTCTAAACATACTCACCAGGACCCATTTTATACACTTTTTTAAACTTAAATGCAACTTGCCGAGCTAAAATCTCATATGGGGAAAGTTGTTTCTTTTCATATATGTCAAATTCACCGGATAACATCCGGTGGATACTATGGATTACACATGAGTACACCAGCAACCGGGGCACCAGTAACCGACCTTTAGGACCCAATGGAGTCCTGGTTGCGGTCATATTTGACTTAAAATTTTGAGTTCACTTAAAGTCCATATGTCCATTGGGTAAGAAGTATTAACACAATAAAATTGCAAATTTAATAAGTTAATACCTTACCCAATGGACAGGTAAGGCCCTCTCAACGGATCCTGCTCTCAGCTTACTAGGTCTAAATAGGTTTAGACAACAAAAAAGATGTTGCGACATCATGTTGTCTAGACAAGAAGGATCCACGATGTGCCACCTTGCAGATTTACACTACATGACCAGTCCAGCCAGTGGATAACACAGGACGGCTTTTTATGTTATTTGACCGGGCTGATCACAGCAACGAGTATAGCATATGTCCATTGGGTACTGTAGTAACTTAGAACTTATTAAATTTGCAAAAGTGGAACCTTTCCGTTGTACTGATTCAGCTCACAAAAGCACAGACCTCAAAGTTCTTACCTTAAAAACTGCATTCCTGCTCGCTTTAGCCTCAGGCAATGCCACAGCGAAATCCACGCCTGGGTTGCAAACAAAGTGTCCAATTTGGCAAATGGGAAAAGGTAGTTCTTCGCCCCTGTTCAGATTTCATAGCCAAAAACCAACTAGCAAGAGAAGGCTCCCAAACTGTGTCGCCAGTGATTATTCCCGCTTTGACTACCATTGTGGATAAACAGTTTGAAGAAGACAAGACTCTTTGTCTGGTATGTCTGGTATGGGCCCTGGGGGAACTGGATTGCACTCAGTATCTGAGAGGTTCTCGATCCTTACTCATCATTTCCTTTAAGAAAGGACATACCTCAGACAGCAACCCCGCTACCCTCTCTTATTGGTTAAACTATCTTTGTGCTACAAGCAAACAGATCAACAAGACGTAGACCTGGTTCAGGTAAAAGCTCACTATTAGGGCCGTTGCAGCCTCTAAGGCCTTTTACGGTGCAGTTTTGTTGGACCAAATCATGCAAGCTTGTCACTAGAAGGCACACAATACTTTGCCAAATTTTTACCAAAAAGATCTGACTTTGTCAGACAACAATATGCACCTGGGTCCACTAGTAGCAGCTCAACAAGGCCTAGACTCTTCCCCTCTAACTGGTCATCCTCAGGAGGAAAGAAAGGGGGTGGACACAGCTGCTGCAACCAAGTATGGCAGAGTCTAACACCCAGGAGCATCAGGTACAGTGGTTAACGTCTCAGGATATCTTGTAAGGTCAATTTCCCTTTCTTTTGAAAATGTATAATCACCATTATTATTTGTCTCTCAAGGTGACCCTCATAATCTCGTTATTAATTATATTTTCATATCTAATCATGAGTGGCAATTTGTATCACATGGGATTTTTCAAGCCTTGGGCTTGTATTCATAGATAGTGGAGCCCTTGGGGCTACAAAAAAACCCCAAAAAGACTTCCTCCATAACTCCAGATATCCAGACAATAGTTGTACTGTTTTCTATGTGAGACCTTGTAAGGTGTAGGAAGTTGATACTTGGTACAGACATTGGTTAGGGGGTGTAGGTGTGCAATGTCATGGAGTGACTTTGATTTGACCTTGCCGTAGTGACGTAAGAGCTATTCTCCAATTAATAAATTTTACAGCTTATTTATTTTTAGTTTACTGATTAATGCTGTCATCTTGCTATTGAATTGTCTTGTCTTAGTACTTATTTAGAGCTTTAGATAAGTGACACTGCACTGAAAGTATCCAGGTCTTTGTACTGTTTCACTACTTCTATATGTCCCGATGTTGAAAACTATTTCCCTAGGCTGATGGGTATGGGCATCTCTTGCTATTTTTGGCTTTTTACAGTGTTTTAACTTGTGCACTGTAATTGCGACACAGACTGATATTTATTATAAATCACAAGAAAAAAGTCACATAATATTTCCAGTCTCAGCTGTAATCCCTCCGCCTAGCAGTTGGATTCAGCATCTAGTCCCACATGGTAAACTATTGTAACTTAAATATAGCTCTTATAAGCTACAAGCTTACCATGTGGGACTAGGAAGAGTCCCACCATGCTTCCCCACTGTATTACAACTGAGGTGGTATGGGCAATTTCCAACTCGAAGAAGGAAGTTTTGTTCTGTCACTATCTAGGTCACCCCACAGGTGATCACCGAATAAGGTACTCAGGTAATAGTATAATTTTTTTTCATGAGTTGGCCCAAGTGCCTGTGAGATAGCATCTAGTCCCACATGTAAAGCTTGTAGCTTATAGAAGCAACATTTAAGTAATTGTATCCCCGGACGAAAGTCGGGGATACTTAGGATACTTAGGTCACGCCCCCGCCGCCGCAGAGATTTCCTTTTGGACGCGATAACTTAAAAAATATTTTAGTTAGAACTTTCAAATTTGGTATGTGGGTATATATGGGCAATGCCACAAACGCTATTGTTTTGTGACCTTGACCTTCAATCTCAAGGTCACTGGTGGCCTCTTAAAGGTCAGAATTTGGCCATTTTTTCACTTTTTGGCCCAGTTCTCCTATACAGAAAGTCAGATCATCCTATGGCTGGTATATATAATACATATATATGTCCTCTGTAAGCATGCAGAAATTTGACCTTGAAGCTCTTCATTGAAGGTCATCCACTGACCGCCAAAGTACCTGACCGAGGGTCATTTTTGGCCTTTTTGGAGATATTTTTACACTTAATGCTGACTACATTGCATGGAAACTATTGAAAATGGCTTTGGAGGTTGAGTACATGATGGACTTCAACCATCCAGGCTTACTGGTTACAGATCTTCATTTAAGGTCATCCACTGACCGCCAAAGTACCTGACCAAGGGTCATTTTTGGCAAATTTGGAGATATTTTCACACTTAATGCTGACTACATTGCATGGAAACTATTGAAAATGGCTTTGGAGGTTGAGTACATGATGGAGTACCAGCATCCAGGCTTACCGGTTACAGATCTTCATTTAAGGTCATCCACTGACTGCCAAAGTACCTAACCGAGGGTCATTTTTGGCCCTCTATTTGTTTGTTTCTTTGTGAACAAGATAACTCAAAAACTGACATGGATTTTGATAAAATTTTCAGGATATGTCCAAAATGGTAAAAGGAAGATATGATTAAATTTTGGGAGTGATCCGGATCACTGTCTGGATCTTCTGGATCCATGAAATTTAATTTTTAAAGACAGATAACTCAAAAACTTATGGGTGCATTTTGATGAAATTTTCAGGAAATGTCCTTAATGGGACAAGGAACAAGTGATTAGATTTTGGGAGTGATCTGGATCACTGTCTGGATCATCTGGATCCAGGCTGCCAGATGTGTTTGTGTACAATATAGCTCAAAAACTTATGGATGGATTTTGATGAAATTTTCAGGATATGTCTGAAAAGGTAAAAGGATGAAATGGTTGAATTTTGGAAGTGATCCGGATCACTATATGGATCTTCTGGATCCATGAAATGTAATTTTTAATGACAGATATCTCAAAAAGTTATGGATGGATTGTGATGACATTTTCAGCAAATGACCTAAATGGTACAAGGAACAAGTGATTACATTTTTGGAGTGATCTGGATCACTGTCTGGATCATCTGGACCCAGGCTGCAACATAATTTTAGGATGAATTTTGATGATATTTTTAGGACATGTTACAAATGGTAAAAGGAAGAAGTGGTAAAAGGAAGAAATGGTTCAATTTTGCGAGTGATCTGGACCACTATCTGGATCTTCTGGATACATGAAATATAATTTTTAAAGACAAATAGCTCAAAAAGTCATGGGTGGATTTTGATGAAATTTTCAGGAAATGTCCTAAATGGGACAAGGAACAAGTGATTAGATTTTGGGAGTGATCTGGATCATCTGGATCCAGGCTGCCAGATGTGTTTGTATACAAGATAAATCAAAAACTTATGGACGGATTTTGATGAAATTTTTAGGATATGTCTGAAAAGGTAAAAGGATGAAATGATTGAATTTTGGAAGTGATCCGGATCACTATATGGATCTTCTGGATCCATGAAATGTAATTTTTAAAGACAGATACCTCAAAAAGTTATTGATGGATTGTGATGACATTTTCAGCAAATGACCTAGATGGTGCGAGGAACAAGTGATTGGATTTTGGGAGTGATCTGGATCGTCTGGATCCAGGCTGCCAGATGTGTTTGTGTACAATGTAGCTGAAAAACTTATGGACGGATTTTGATGAAATTTTCGGGATATGTCTGAAAAGGTAAAAGGATGAAATGGTTGAATTTTGGAAGTGATCCGGATCACTATATGGATCTTCTGGATCCATGAAATGTAATTTTTAAAGACAGATACCTCAAAAAGTTATGGATGGATTGTGATGACATTTTCAACAAATGACCTAAATGGTACAAGGAACAAGTGGTTACATTTTTGGAGTGATCTGGATCATCTGGATCCAGACTGCAACAGAATTTTAGGATGAATTTTGATGATATTTTTAGGATATGTTAGAAATGGTAAAAGGAAGAAGTGGTAAAAGGAAGAAATGATTCAATTTTGCGAGTGATCTGGACCACTATCTGGATCTTCTGGATCCAAGAAATGTAATTTTTAAAGACAAATAGCTCAAAAAGTAATGGATGGATTTTTATGAAATTTTCAGGAAATGTCTTAAATGGGACAAAGAACAAGTGATTAGTTTTTGGAAGTAATCTGGATCACTGTCTGGATCATGTGGATCCAGGCTGCCAGATGTGTTTGTGTACAAGATAACTAAAAAACTTATGGACGGATTTTGATGAAATTTTTAGAATATGTCTGAAAAGGTAAAAGGATTAAATGATTGAATTTTGGAAGTGATCCGGATCACTATATGGATCTGCTGGATCCATGAAATGTAATTTTTAAAGACAGATATAAGTGAAAGAACTAGTGATTAGCTTTTGGGAGTAATCTGGTACTATGGAGAATCCTGACCTGGTGCTCCAGGAAACAGGCTCAAGACCGACATATTCACGCCTTAACTATGTCCCTTCCGGGGATACACTGCGTCGAGACGCAATCTCTAGTTAAAATTATACACTTTTTTCATAAAAAACAGTTATTGCTTTAGAGTTCAGAGATACTTTAATGATTACCCCATTACATAATATAATTTTTATGTCCCATTCTTGCCTTTCAAGGTCAATTTTTTTATGCTAAAAGGTTCAGGAGTGATCAGTAGCTTTATGGCATCTTCGTGATACCAAGAAATATATCAACTTAACTCGATACGTATATTTAATTATGATGTACTCTGATACAATTTATAAATATTGTTCATGCCGAAAAGATCCTTATCAAATATGAAATATAAAATATCAAGGAAAAGAATTTTCCAGGTTCACAATATCAATGTCTTCACCAATATCAATGTGTTCTGCATCTCCCTTTAGTCTTTAGTCACTTGATTAATTCTCAGGGATTACTGGGAGGCCTTCACAACATAAACATACTCCTTGTTATCTTTTGTTTTATCATAGAGTGAAATGCATCAGTTGAGTGCCTTCCACAATATGTTGTCTCAAGTTATGTAATGGGTGGATAGATGTGATCTGCTTGAGTAAATATTATGGTCCTTGTGTTTTTGTATTGAATATGGGTTCCACGTTAAATATTAAATGAAAAATATAAATGCTTAGTATGTTATTATTTTTGAGGGGAATGAACAATATATTGATTTTCTGATGATAATATACACAGCAGCAGCATATTTTTTGCATACCTTTAATTTAACTTGTGATTATGTATTACTACTGACAACCCCATGTATGTATTTAACAAACTTTTATTTTTACCATTTTTACCATGGTTTCCTTTCTTTTCTATGGGATGCTAATTTTTGACTTAGCAAAAACCTTTTTCTAGTTTTTCCTACTTTTCATTGGTTACCATAATGACAAAATGTCTTATATCTTTATCTCGAAAACTGTAACAGATAGAGTGATATCGAGCAATTTTTGGATGCCCTGGGTACTAACAACTACCCCTTTAGGATCTGTGAAAAAGTTTCACTTTTCCGAATTTTGGCTGCCATCTTGAATTATGATGGAAATGGAAAATGTTGTTTGTCTCAAAAACCATAAGAGATAGAGCAGTTTCAGGCAAAATTTTCACCCATGGGTACGAAGAAATACTCCTTCAGGAGCTGTGAAGATTTAGAATTTTCCAAATTTCAGCTAACATCTTGAATTTTGGCAGAAATGAAAGATGTTATTTATCTTGAAAACTGTTAGAGATGGAGCGATTTTGGGTAAACATTTTTTATTTTATAAGTTTCATTCGACCTTTGAACTCTACTTGAGCATAAAATTGGATGATCATAATAAAGTCTTATGTTGAGTATACTTTTCGAGTGGATACATCTTGCATCTGGCCACAGATGCATACTTTGGTGTTTTTACTCTTATTTCACCGTCTACCTCTGTGTCCTAGTGTTACAACTTTCTTTTCACCCCTACCTGTGTATATTGGTGTTATGACTTAATTTTCACCCTATACCTATATATCCTTATGTTATGACTAAGGCTGTGATAGGTTACCCGGTTACCCGAAAACAGTTCAAATTCTTTGAGAAACTGGGTACAAAGTGGCAAAGTGGGTAACCGAAAAATATTAAATATACTGTAAAACAACAAAAGCCTTGGGTAAACCTTAGTATTCTGTCAGATTTCTCTAACTACTGTTAGTTTTTCACGTAATTTTCCTTATTTATACAGATATTTAACATTAGTTTCATAGGGTTTTGTTTACATCATCCGCCATGTTTGCCTCTCTGATACTTCCACTGGGTGACAACTAAAACACAGTTATCCGATTTGGATCGGTTCTTTCAAGACGAAGTCACAGCCTTAGTTATGACTCTTACTTTACCCTCTACCTATCTATCCTGATGTTGTTTTTACTGACATTTCACTCTCAGTGTATCCTGATGTTGTGACTACTTTTACCATATGCCTGTGTATCTTTGCGATATGACTCTAGTTTTATCCTCTACATTTGATTCCTTGTGTTGTGACTCTGTTTTCAGCATCTACCGATGTATTGAGGCGTTTACTCTAATTTCACCCTCTATGTATCCAGGTGTTATGACTTATTTCACCCTTCACTTTATATCAAAGGTATTGTGACTCTTTTTACCCCTGCCTGTGTATTCTGGTGTTATTACTCTCTTTTTATCCTCTTTGTGTTTATCCCAGGCATCCTCTGCACTGGCGGGGCTGCTGGAGGAGGACACATCCTCACTATCTGACACTAAGCTTATAGACAATGCTTGGAGAGGTGCCGAGGCCTACCACTTCTTCATACTTGCTCAGAGGCAGCTGCTACAGGGTGAGTCAAACATACAGCTCAAACTGTAAAGATTAGAGTTTCTCACCAAACTTATCCGTTTTGTGAAGCTTGTTTAATTTAAAAATATTTGCATTGGAAGGGGAATAGGAAACTTAAAATGTTTTTATTTGGCATAACTCAGTGGCATCCGTGTACATGTTGGCATCTGCAACTTATCCAAAAGTACAAGGCCCAGAGACACACTGTTATTTTAAAAGATACTCCTGACCCTTTTTCACAATTTTTTCATTTATTATTGGAGGGATATGTCTCTTATCTTGCATATATGTACTAGGCCACAAGTACATCCCTTTGTGTGAGTATCAGGTTGGGATGTTTCTTAGTTTTTTTTAACAAACTTTTCAAAAAAAAATTTAATGCATTAAAATTCATGAAATGTCTTTAAAGAGTGCTTGAAGATTTCTTCATCTTCAGATCTCTGCATTTTGTTTTAACATAGTTTAAATATATATGCAGGGACAGTGCTGCAGAGAATTTGTTTTGGTTAGTTCTGCTACCTCAATGAGGCGGTACAGCAGAAAGGCCATTTATAGTGACCAGAAGTTTGAAAAGAACAACCCCAGGAATGCTGAGGCAGTTACAGAACAAATGGGCATCATCAGTGACCAGGAGGTTGCCATGACAGCTCCGTAGTCGGCACTGGAAACGGCAATGCACCCACCACAGAGAAACAGTTTCCATCAATGGATGTTGAGTTCTGTGCAAAATGAAGAAGGTTATCTATCATGCAACAGACTAAAGCCATTGGTCCAGCACAAGAAAGTCACGCCATTGCCAAATGTGGGAAATAAAAATTCCTGAGTTGTCCATTGGCCGGACTAGTAGACTGCCCTTCACTGGATAGGTGGCTAATGTCTCCTCTGCTGACTGATTGGGTGTCACATGATGTCATTTTTGTTGTTTGGTTAATGTACAGACTGTTTTATTTTGTCATTTTCTGTACTCTTACAAATTTCTGTGTTGCTGGTGACTCAGTGTGATTGTTTCATTATCATGGCATCACCAGGAGAGCGAAGAGGGGCCTATGGCCACAAAATGTTGTTGTTTGATACCCACAGCCATTATGCAAGGTCTAGGAAGAAAGGACTTGGCAATGACCCTTGCATCTTTAAACAGGATACCTGTGAGTGTTATGACCTTTTGACCCTGGAACAAGGGGTTCAGTTGTCCACACCTATATACAAGAAAATAAAATAAGAAGGATTGTTCACCTGTGAATCCAAATGCGATAACAGTATTATGTTCAGTTGAATTGGACTGATCTCCCAGGATGCTATTTCTGCCCCTCCACCTCCCACCTCTGTTTTGGCTTCTTCGACATTTAAAGTAAACCCTGTATTGTCTTTCATACCAAACTAAACAAGTGGTCAACAAGACTGGCACAGTTAGAGACTTTGATAACCATGGGAAATTGCCCAGTCTCAAAATAACTGGTTTACTTGCTGGTCAAGATGCAAGTGGTCCATAATGCCCCGGCAATCCTCTGATTCGCACTTTTTCCTGCACAGGTGTTTTTTTCTGCTCCAGCAAGTTTGACTTCAGATCAAGATGAAGCCCCTGTGGAATCTTAACTAGATATGGTCTCTCCTTTACAAGACCTGAAACAGCAACCAGTTCAAGAACAGTCTGCTAAACCTTCGGGTTCCTGTCAGTGTCTGTCCAACACACTTTACAGGATCCACCCTTCAATGGACCAACTTATCAAGGAAGAAGCAAGTTATCTGATCAGGTAGAAGTAAATCAACAAGAATCTGATAAGACTATGTCTGAGGCCATAGCCATAGAGAAACAGTGTAGGAGTTACACCCCTACATCACACAATGACAGCCCTTAGATGGGTAACAGAAGCTAGACATTGCCAAAGTCTCTGTCAGTTTACCAACAGAGGACTCGTATGGCATAAATGTGAGGACATGAACTTAACCCTAGTACATGGTTATCCTTCTACATCTGGTGAACCTAGTGAACTTCATTCTGACTAGTATTTGAAGCCTCCCAAGTATCAAAGTCATTGGTATGGATTACAACTGACAGAAACTTTTCAGTCTGCAACACCATGCAAGTCAGTGACCTATTGGCTCAACAATGCTGCTAAAGTAAACTTTTTTGTGTGTGTGATAGCCAAGGTTTCAGGTACAGCATCCAGTCCTCCACCTTCCAGACCTATTACCCAGGATATCCTGTGTAAGTGGGAGAAGGCTGCAAAGGGGTCCAGTAACATCAGTAACCAAGCAGCTGAGTTCAATGCCTGCATAACCAATATTCCAAACAATATGCATGATCATTTAAAAGTTCTGCAAGGCGAATTGGGAAAATCAGCTAACAAGTTCAGGTTACACTGGAGGATATTGGACATTTGACCTATTTTAACTGGAATGTAAGTTTTGCCATAGTAAAATCTGTGTAGCATTTGACAGATTCAGTGTTCATCCAAAAGGTAAACCATACCTTAGTCATGAGAAACTCCTACTTGGATCACCCCAAACAGTGCATCAAGCCACACGCATCACCTCTCTGCAATGATTCTCCCAATGCTCTTGCCTTCATCCTGGATGCTAATATCAGGAACATTACTAAGTACGAGTCCTCCCGGCGTAACCACCAAGTCCAGATTAGGTTCGGAGGGGGGTGGAGGGGTGGGAATTGCCTCACAGGAAACACAACACTGGTCCCAGCTTTATTCTTCTTCCTCATGGAAGCAAACTCAAGACACAGTATATCATCTCTCCAGTCAAATCAAGAAAAACTGGCATAGAATAATCTCAGGACCAGGAGGGCTACAGCTTACCATCCAAAATCAAACCCTGTCTGAGTGGACAACATTTCAACAAGAATAGATAGTCCAGATTGGGTTGGGGGGGGGGGTGATGGGAATTGCCTCACAGGAAACACAACACTGGTCCCAGCTTTGTTCTTCTTCGTCATGGAAGCAAAGTCAAGACACAGTATATCATCTCTCCATTCAAATCAAGGACAACTGGCATAGAATAATCTCAGCATCTCAGGACCAGGAGGGCTACACTCTACCATCCAAAATCAAACCTACTCTGACTAGACAACCTCTCGTCAAGAGTGGATATACCAATCTGCTACCTGCAATAGGCATTGCATTACCTCATCCAAAAGCAGGCCACAGAACAGGTCACGATTCAATCCCCACTGGCTATTTTAACTTTTTTCTGGTCCCAAAACCAGATAACAAATGGATGCCCATTTTGGATCTGAGCACACTGAGTCTTTCAAGATGGAACCCCAAATCAATAAAACTTTCCATCCCAAAAGGACAGTGGGTAACCTCACTGGACAGTGAATGGTCAGGCCCTCCACAGTTGGCAGACTGTGAACTTGAATAAAAAGCCTGCTTTTGAGACCAGTTTGTACCATCTGACAACTCATGGTTCTCATATGTCTTCTGACTGCAACAGAGAAACAAGTGCCTTATGGCCTCAACATGAGGCTGATCCAGTGGCATTTAAAGAACAATTGACAGATAAAATTCCTATCCTAAGGTCTCTCCATATCCATCCCAGATGATGGCTAGAGGAAGCCAGTGTCGGTCGATGTGTTTTGCTCCACTAAACCAAAACAAGCACTTGTGAGGATAAGGTAAGTATTTAACTTGCAAAAAGTTAAATTACAATAAAATTTGTTACAATTGTTTAGCATATTATCTTGATCCTGAATGAAATATCGAAATGTTAGAATGGAGTTTGAAAACATAAATCAACTTAATTTTCTGAAATTTAAATATTACACTTCATTACACTGATAAAACATATGCAGAAAACTATCAAAATATGTTCTGCATAGTAAAGATAGGGAGTTTCCTATCTTTTTTAATACATCAGGGGCTGTATTCATGAAAAATAAGACATTTCGTTAATACAGCCCCAGGTTTTTGTACCTAATATTTTCATATAAAACCATACAAGTCTGTTGGTTTGGACAGTTTTGAAATGTCATAAGACGATGAAATTCCATTGACCTGAAGTCAAATTTAGCGTTTTAAGATCTCAGTAATCCTTCTTGATTTCCTTTTATCACTCATATTTCCTGTTATCAGCGATCATCACTTTCACAATACACACCCACTAACCACACAATTCCCCAAAATTTATGTTCATTTTCAAACTTTTAACCCCCCACCCCCACCCCAAGTTCTCAAAAATGATTTTCCTACATATCTTACTGGCAATCCAGCCAGTTATTGCTGCATACCAGCACCACATTAACTCAAGCATTCAATGTCCTGATGTTGTCAGTTTCTGCCCCTTAAACCCCCCCCCCACCACCACCACCACCACCACCACCACCACCTTCTGTTTACATTTCAGCATCAAATCCTCAATATCAATTCCACCAGCTCTGTCACCTTCTCGCCCTTTCGTCCTACTCCTGCTGGTAATATCAGTCCAAATCCAGGAAAACCCAGGTGTCTAAAGGACACCTATACAAGTATCAGATCAATACACAACAAATACCCTGCCATTGCAAAATTTATTTCTGACAGTGACACTGATCTCTTCGCCATGTCGGAGACTTGGATCAGACCTGACACCACAAGTGACAATCTGCATGAAATAACCCCACCAGGTTATAAACCTTTAACAACAGCCATGGGAGGTTCGCCACGGTGGAGGCCTTGGTTTTTTTTGTCCAAAATGGATTGGATCCTTCCGTTGTTCCTACAAAGACCTGACCACCTTCAAAAACTTCCTTATCAAAATATCCTTACACAAAGAATCTTTTCATTTTCCGAATATATACAGACCACCATCCTCCAGTACTCCAATCTTTTTCAAACAGTTTCAGTCACTTTTGGAGGATATTCATCACTCCAGTGAAAATCTGGAAATCATCAGTGACTTCAATTTTCACCTTAAAACAACATGCTCAAATTAAAAAAAAACCTTCATTGTTTGATTGACTCATTTGCTCTAAATCAGAAAGTTAACTTCCTAACTCACTTTCATGGACATACTCTTGACCTGGTTTTAATCAAATCCAATAATGACAATATTTGTAATGTCCATACCACTGAGGCCTTTTCCGACCATTTTTAGTTAGCTTCACCATAAGTCTCTCAACCCCTAGATCCCATACTAATGCTACTGTTACCTTCCGCAAATACCATAAAATTGACAAAGAGATCTCTCTACCGCCTTATTGGATCTCTCCGCCGCCTTCGATAGCATTGACCACACCATTCTCCTTGACAGACTTAATGTTTACTATGGAATCAGTAAACTAGCACTTGGCTGGTTGAGATCATTCCTATCAGGAAGGATACACTCGGTCAAGGTAGGTAGCACACTATCACATCCTGCTGCACTCCAGTTTGGGGTGCCCCAGGGCTCCGTCCTTGGTCCAATTCTCTTTTTTTTTTCTCTATACAAACCCAATCTGCTCAATCATTCACTCTCACAGTAGTATTAATTACCACTTCTACGCCGATGATACCCAGTTATATATAACACTATCACCAGCTAATTTCTCTCACTCTATACAAACATTAAAAAACTGCCTAAACGACATTCAAAACTTCATGTTCAGAAATTAAAACTGAATTCTGACAAAACTGAGTTTATTTTGATAGGCTCCAAAAACAACCGTAAACAACTCCTTCCTCACTTTCCAATCAATATACTTGGTAATCAGGTCTCACCAGCACAAAGTGTCAGGAACCTCAGAGTGGTGTTTGATTGTAACTTTACTCTCTCAGACCATGTGTCACAGGACATAAAGTCTACCAGAATTTGTGCTAGAGACCTCTTCAGAATTCGTCCCCTTCTAGAACTTAAAACATTAGTTCTCTTAGCAAATGCTTTGGTGAGCAGCAGATTGGACTATTGCAATTGTCTGTTCGTATCACTCACTAATTTTGAGGAGATTGCAGTTGGTCCAAAACTCACTCTGCAGGGTTGTCACCTGTTCCCCTAAATTCTCACATATTACCCCTCAACTGAAAAAACTCCATTGGCTCCCAGTCAGGCACAGGGTACAATTTAAAATAGCCCTCATTACATACAAAATTCTCAACCAAGGTCAGCCAGCTTACATAAGAGAATTAATTCATCCTTACACCTCTTCCTGAAATACAAGGCGAAGCACCCACAAACTTAAGTTACTCCATACCCCCACTTTTGACCGTAGAGTTCATAAATCAAGTACTTTTCTAGTTTTTACTCACTATGCCTCAGTTCTTGGGACTCTTTCCCCTTCCAAATAAGAAATAGTCCTTCTGTTGCATCATTCAGGAAACACCTTAAATCCCACCCCTCGACTCTCCTTATGATAAACGATTTCTGTTAACTAGCACACTGAGTTTCCCTTTGTGGGGAAGATATTGCACCTACAAAGCAGTAGATTAGATTAGATTAGTAATTAATTAATAAACACCTTCTGTATTTTCATATCTTGCAATGATGCAATTTGGTTTCACAGACCATTGTCTGCTTTTTTCACCTGGACCCTCACCCACTCTTCCTTAAATTTAGAGAAAAGAGTTTCTTAAGCAAAAACAACATGGTACCAAGTATAATTTGGATCATATTTTTAGATTTTTTAGATATTGAGTTGTATTTGTCACTTTTTGTTGTAGGGTCTGTGGATGCTGCACTAAAGACTACACTTCATCTACGGGAGTATGAGGATGTGATAGAGCCAACAGACATTTACTCCCTGCTAGGTAAAACAATATAACAAATTGAAAGAATTATTCAATTATTTCTTGGAAATGATTATTGACAATTTTAACATTGATATTGAAACTCAGAACCATTATTGGTCTTATGTAGAATCCAGATTTTTTGTCTCTGACAGATGAGCAGCCTGTCTGAAGATTTTGTTTTTTTGTTCAGCTTGTTTTGCACACTCTCTTTGTGAAAGAACTGACGAGTGTACACAGTTGTATCTGTTACAGTGAATTTCTGTAATTCGCAAATTCCCTGAACATTTTTCAAATTATTTGAATACAACAAGCAATAAATCTATCAACATTTTCAACACTTTCATATTTTAAGTGTTATTCTTTTCTTTCATGTTTCTAAATATTAATAACTGCAATCTTCATTTATCCACAGCAGATAGAGAGAATATTGCATGTGTTTATTTAACAGATTAAATAGATTTGATCTGCTACATTAATACATTCAGCCTTGTATCAATTGCAGTTGGCAGGAACTGTACAAGAATAGATTCCACCAAAAATATGCACTCCAAATCGGTTCAGATCAGGCTGATTAATGAAAAGTAATTTATTTATTTGAGCAGGTAACTGGTATTGGAGATAAACAAGGCATCAGTGGGAGGTCTTGTGATCCTAAGTAGTTTAAAATTAAGAAAAAAATAGTAGTCATTCAAAAAATATTAGCATTCTTAAGAAATCTATCAAAATTAGGGATGGGGTCGGTAGGCCCGGTATCTCAGTATCGAGAGCATTTTACTGAAATACCGTTAAGAGATTTTACAACCGCCACTTCGCTTGTCAGCACATATAATGGAAGGATGGTGAAATATTAGAAACATATTACCCAAAATCTGGAGAAATTATAAGCTTTTATCCCCATACTTTCGTCCATTTATACCGAAACATTGAGCAGAAGTGCCATGCAACTTATAACCTCAATCTCGCTTGTCAACACATATAATTGAAGGAAAACTTAAAATATTGGGAACAAACAAGAAATATGAAGAAATTACAAGCTTTTATCTCATATATTTTGTGCATTCGGTCACTTTTATTGCAATGTCATGAAGAGAAAATGTCCATGCATGTTTGTTTGGGATGTACTAAAACACAGAGTCTCGGAATCGGTACGGTTTTGCATTGCCGACCACCCGATGTACATATTTTTCATACCGACCCATCCCTAATCAAAATAAACAAATTATCATTTTCAAGCTAAGTTTTTTTTAGCAAATACATCTTTTCCATATTATATTATTTTATGGTGTTATGAGCATAGTCCTAAAGAAGGATAAAAAAGAATTATGTGCATTTACTTTCTCTGTTCAATAAATGTTAGCAAAATAAAATATGTTCAGGGATTTCGCAAAATCCCTAGCTAAAATTTCACTGATTTTATGAATTTCCTAGAAATTTTAGGGAATTCATGAATTCCCTGGCCCATTTAGGAATTTTAAACATATACCACAAGGAAGTAGTAACAATGATATGCAAATACTTTCAGCACTCACCGCATGTGCTAACAGAGCATTCAATGCCACATCAAAAGCCTTCATCAAGCTGGAGTCCCCAGACACGTCTTCTGAAGAGCAAAGGAAGCAGTACGAGAGTCTGGCAATGGAAATATTCACCACGTAAGTGACTTTTTTACCAAAAATTACTCGACCCTTGGTTTCCACTTATTCAAAGAAACAGTATTTTATATATTTCATCAAAATTGGGAATTGAAACTTATTCCATTTATCTCATTTAAACAGTTTGAGATGGGCTGCTTCCAGATCCGTAGGATAATATAAACTGTATCCAAAGAAAATCAGAAAACTTTGATTTAATTCACTACAATAGCTTACCATGAAAGATTAAATGCTATTTTGGGAAGCCACTTGCCGTTTGGCCAACTCAAGAAAAATGAGCATAAAACTGACCAAGAGATCAATTCAGTGGTAGCACCTGTCATAGATAGTGACATAATGTGCAGCTTCCTTCTTCTCATTGGCCGTCACATTGCTAGAAACACACAAAAATTGCGGAGATAATTTTTGTCTGTTATTAGTGGATGAATATATTGTTGGATACTCTTATTTTATTACGCTACAATAGCTTACCATGTGGGACTTAATGTTGTTCTCGGGTTGCCACCACCCGGGGCCAACGTCTTAGAAAAAAAGATTGTTCTTGTTAGCCACCGGATATACTGGTAGTTGTCGTCACGTGACATCTTCTGACCAATCGCCCTACTTTCTCGTTGGCCACGATTGACTGGTAGCAGTTTGTAATAGGGCTGCAAGCGAGCCCGAAAATGCGCCTCGATTCCTCGTTTTGAAAGAACCGACTCGGACTCGGTTAATCGCTTGATTATCGCCCACGAAATAAACTGCTTCATATTTTGACATATCAGGCCTTATAAAATTATTAAAATGCACACAACAGGAAAGAATGTTGATAATTCATTGAATTTTGGAATAAATACGCATTTATAATGCAAAAAACAGAAACGTTTAATCATTTTAATATTGCGAGATTTGAGACGTCTTCGAAATTTGTTATATTAAAATGCCATCTTATAGAAACATTGTTGCGCGAAAATTTGAAGTTTGCAAATGCTTAAAATATAAAAACTGAAAACGGAAACACCTTATATTAGTAAAATATATAAATATGTTCATATTTTTGAAGAAAAATCTAATTTTGTAGTAGATTTTACGTCTATTTTTAGTTGTTTTCGAAGACCCGGTTCACTTTTCTTGACTCGAGTATTAGACTGAATCGTTTCGTTTCCGAGTAACCGAAGAATCGTTGCAGCCTTAGTTTGTAAATATACAGACTTTTTCATTTTTTTCTCAGTCTTTACTTATTGTTGGAGGCTTATATTTGCATATTTCTTGTAATATATATCATAGATCATTCTGTAAAATTTTAATTTTCACAGGATAAGTATTTTTCTTGCTTTCGCGTGTTTTGAACTTTCCTCGGTTCAGGCAATTATATTGTACGTCTTTTATTGCGTTAAAAATGTCTCTCCATCAAGCAAATAAAGACAAACCGAGAGCTCAGAAATGCCGCCACTTTTGCTTCAGTTTCGACCAACACAACTACTGCCCTACCTGTAGGGAGGCTGGCAAGGGAGACGACCCCTGTGTCACCTTCGAAACTCCCTGTCAAATCTGTACGTCTTTTTCAGATGAACAGTTGCAAAAAATACAGAACAGGAAACGTTATTTAAAAAAGCAAAAAGCGGAAACTAGTTCCAAAGATGATGAACTAGATCTTTTGGGTGAAGGCGACGGGGATTCCTTCACTGGATCCAATGCAGACCTCGAGAGTGCTGCTGATAATCTATTTACCTCACCCCCCCGTCCTCAACCTCTCGC
Organism: Sabellastarte sp. h YS-2021; assembly: GCA_964017235.1. Taxonomy (NCBI): domain Eukaryota; kingdom Metazoa; phylum Annelida; class Polychaeta; order Sabellida; family Sabellidae; genus Sabellastarte; species Sabellastarte sp. h YS-2021. The sequence goes on from OZ024936.1 coordinate 40,036,814, forward strand.
CATCAGTTCCTTGTCTTTAAAGACCCCAGCCAAGTCTGTCCCACCCACCCCAGGTACAGCTTTGCAAAATAAAATCCAGAAAAATCTTGAGAAATCCCTGGGTGATTCCTTAAATATACATTTACAGCAGCAAATGGGTTCCTTCCAGGCATCCATGTTGGAAGCGTTTCAGTCACTCCGACAGGAGTTGGCTACAAAAAAGAAAGTCGAGGTAGAATCCTTGCTTCCTGCTTCCAAACCTGGCTCGTCCAGTAACAATGCTGCACATCTGGATTTACCCCCTCCGAGATCTGGTACTAACCTTCAGAGCGAGGCAATGGATGTGGACTACGGTCCAGCACTTCCTCCTCGTCTAGTACTCAACCAAGATCCCTCGGATCAGTATGTTGCCCCCTCTGAGGGTCATCCCGAAGAGGTCTCGTACTCTCATAAAAAGCAAAGCCACAGGCAGCCAGTTGACCCGAGCTCTGCCTCGGACCAACTACATAAAGATTCCGATCACCCTCGGATTCCTTCTTCTAGATCTAAAAAACACTCTGACAAGAGCAAACACAAATCAAGATCTAGATATGTGTCATTCTCTTCAGAGGAAGATCAGTCCCCTGTAGCCAGACACAGGTCTTCTAAGCCCTCTAGGGCTCAGCCCTCAGGAGCAGCTTCTGATCAAGACCTCCCACAACATGATCCAGACCCCCCTTATTATAGGGAAGTAGCTCTGTCTGACATTCCCTCACAATACTCTGAAGAAGTAGACACCTTCAGGCGTATTCTCTCTCTCCCTGACCCCAGGGAATCTATGCCTAGGTCTTCAACTTCAGTATTAGGTCTGGATGATGAAAAAGGCCGTCAAGAGCTCAGACCTAGAGGTCCTTCCTCTATTCTACCCCTTAGCTCAGTTATCAAGGACGCCTTTGATAAATTTCAACATGACTTTAAGGCTGCCAATTTATCTGAGGGCAAATATGTCAAGCCTCCTCCTTCCACTTCAAAGTGGTACAAGGTGGGACAGCCCACATTTCAGGATAAAATTCAGGAGTTGAATACAGACTTTGCCAAGATCTGTATTACTCCTAGACCTCCTGGGGCCCCTGTAGCCAAAGTTCCCCTGCCAGTTCTCAAGGAGCTGGAACATCAGGCTAGACAAAATATCTCAACCCTCAACTTCACCGCTGCATTTGCCAAAACTTCTTCTTCTTGCAATGCTTCCTTGGAAAAATGCCAACATAGCATTAAGTCAACTGTCAAGAAGATTAAATCTCAGATCCAGAAAGGAGTAACCAATCCTTTCCCTCGGGAAGAGGAAAACCCAACTTCAGAGGCTCCAGGGGTCGTTTTCGACCCCACAATAGGGGAAGGGGGCGTGGAAACCCCCCTTCCCAATGACTCCTCCAAAGCCTCACTCAGTCCACCAGTAGGAGGTCGCCTCCATTCTTTCAGCAGAGACTGGCTAACAAACAAATGTTCTCAAAACGTGTTAAACATTATCACCAATGGCTACGTTCTGCCATTCCATTCAAAGCCAAACTTGATCAGATTTCCTCTGATTTTGTCAGAGTACAAGGCCCAACAAAAAGACCAAGCCTTGGCCACTTGTATCCAGTCTCTCCTGTCAAAGAACGCTATCGAAAGGGTGGAAAATGTAAAATCTCTCGGGTTTTACAGTCGCCTGTTCCTAGTACCCAAGCCTCACCAAAGGTGGAGGCCAGTCATAGACTTAAGCAGGCTCAACACTTTTCTACATGTAGAAAAGTTCAAAATGGAAACTCCAGAGTCCATCAGGACTTCCCTGATTCCAGGGGAGTGGGTATCGTCGATAGATCTGTCGGACGCTTACCTACACATCCCCATCCACCCAACCTCAAGGAAATACCTAAGGTTTTGCTACAAGACTCAGGTGTTCCAGTTCACCTCCCTCCTGTTCGGGCTGGCCACAGCCCCCCAGGTCTTTACAATGATCGTAAAGGAAGTGAAACTAATGGCCCTCTCAAGAGGACTCAGAATTCACCAATACCTGGACGACTGGCTGATCAGGTCCCAGTCTCAGGAGGAAGCCCAAGTGAACACTCGGGCAGTGGTCGACCTAACTCAGTCCTTGGGGTGGATCATAAATCAGGAAAAATCAGAACTGAAACCTACTCAGGTGTTTTCGTTCGTGGGCTACGAATACCACCTAGATTCAGCCCTTGTAAAACCCACTCAAGAGAGATGGCTCAAACTTCAGGATTTGATCCTACGACTAAAGTCAAAACGTGTTTTGACTGCAAGATGTTTGATGTCTCTAATTGGGTCCCGGAGGGACGCCTTCACATGAGGCCCTTTCAGTTTCATCTCAAGGAGCACTGGAGATATCCTCAGTCGCTGGACAACCTCGTCCCTTGGACAGAAGCCATTGCAGCCCACCTAGATTGGTGGCAAAATCCCTCAAACGTGCTGAAAGGTGCAGACCTTCATCCCAAAGACCACAGTATCCAACTCTTTACCGACGCCTCAAGCAAAGGTTGGGGCGCTCACTTAGACCAAAATTCTACAAAGGGTCTGTGGTCAGATCGGGAAAAAAGGCTACACATAAATGTCCTAGAATTGAAGGCGGTCTCCCTGGCCCTTCGAGACTTCAAGGACCAGTGCCAGAATCAAACAGTGTTAGTTGCGACGGACAACTCAACAGTGGTAGCCTACATCAACAAACAAGGAGGAACACACTCAGCAGAGATGTGCGCTCTCCTCTGGAAGATCATGACCTGGTGCCATCACTACCACATAACATTGAAAGCCAGGCACATTCCAGGATGCCTGAATGTGATGGCCGACCTACTGCCCAGGTCCAACAGTGCAGTCAACAGAACAGAACAAGTGCAGTCAACAGAATGGTCTCTGCACCCACAGGTGTTCAAACAGATCTGCCAGAAGTGGTTCACACCTCATGTAGACTTATTTGCCACTCACCTGAACCACAAGCTCCCACTGTACGTGTCTCCTATCCCAGACCCAAGGGCCTGGGACATAGATGCTCTAAACATAAACTGGACCAACCTCACGGCCTATGCGTACCCTCCTACGGCTCTCCTTCACAAGGTGATCCAAAAGATCAGGCAATGTCATTGCCTGATCATCGTAATAGCCCCAGGCTGGCCAGGGATGCCCTGGTTTTGGGACCTAGTGCAGCTCTCAACAGAGATCCCACTACAACTCCCAGTGTCAACGACCCTACTCAAACAGTCCCACAAGTATGTGTTCCACAACAACCCCCAGCACCTGAACCTCCACGCCTGGTGTCTAGGAGCGGACAACTCCAAGAACAAGGCTTCTCTGTGGAGGTGGCAGAGAGAATTGCTGCCCCTCAGCGGTCATCAACAAGGACCATCTATAAGTCAAAGTGGGCCCTATTTGAAAAATGGTGCAGAGAAAATTCGGTGGATTTCTCCACTCCATCTGTGAAACAAATCTCAGATTTTTTCATGTACCTATACCAAGACCTAAACAGGCGCCCCTCGACCATTGATGGTTACAGGACTGCAATCGTTGACACTTTGGGCCCAACGGCCCAACATATTGCACACAATGCAGACCTTCATAGGTTACTCTCCAGTTTTCACAGGGATCGTCCCAAAAGTTCCAGAAATTTACCCAAGTGGAACCTTTCTGTTGTCCTCAACGAGCTCACAAAAGCACCATCTGAGCCCATGAAAGACACAGACTTCAAACATCTTACTCTCAAAACTGCTTTCTTGCTAGCTTTGGCCTCCGGCAAGCGCCGCAGCGAAATCCATGCCTGGGTCGCAAACAAAGTATCTAATCTAGGCCAATGGGAAAAGGTCGCCTTGTTCCCGTCTTCTGATTTCATAGCCAAAAACCAACTAGCAAGAGAAGGTTCTCAAAGTGTGTCTCCGGTGACTATTCCTGCTTTGACTACCATTGTAGATAGACAATTTAAGGAAGACAGGACCCTGTGTCCGGTACGGGCCCTGAGGTATTATCTGGACCGAACCAAAGACCTGAGAGGGTCTCGTTCCCTCCTTTTTATCTCTTTCAAGAAAGGACATACCTCAGACATCAGACCCGCTACTCTCTCTTCCTGGTTGAAACAAACCATCCTACTTTGTTACAAACAAACAGACCAACAAGCCTTGGACTTGGTCCAAGTTAAAGCGCATGACATCCGGGCTTTCACGGCCTCTAAGGCCTTTTACGGTGGGGTATCGGTGGACCAAATCATGCAAGCCTGTCACTGGAAAGCTCACAACACATGTACAAATTTTTACCTCAAAGACCTTACTTGGTCGGACACCGACAACAATATGTATCTGGGACCAGTAGTGGCGGCACAACAAGTCCTAGATCCTTCCCCTCAGACCAGTTGTCCTCGGAAAGAAAAAAAAAGGGGGGGGGGGGCACATCCGCTACAACCAAGTCTTCGGGAGTCTCTCCCAGGATCTAGGTATTCCTTTACCTTCAAGATGTTACGGGTAAGGTCATTTTATTTTTTGGTTATCAAGTAATCTTATTAAGGACTTATTTAGTTGTCATTAATCTCATATTCAGGGTAAAAAATTTATGAGATCTCCAACCACTGGGTTAGTCAGTCACACGTGAAGGGCCCTCAGGGACCCTTAGACCTCGAAGTGAGCACTGCTGCACTTCCGTCCTACAATCAAACATCTAGACAGTTTTAGCACTGTCTCTCATTTTACTTAGGTTTTTGGCTCGTTACAGGCCCGGTCTTCGGGATCGGGGCACTGTAAATGGGACTCAGACTGGTATTTCTGGCACTATTCTATACATATTAATTCAAATCTTAAAAAAAAAAAAAATCACATATCTTCCAGTCTCAGCTGTAATCCCGCCACCGGGCGGTTGAATTCAGCATTAAGTCCCACATGGTAAGCTATTGTAGCGTAATAAAATTGAAAATTTTAATTACTTAAATTTATAAGCTACAAGCTTACCATGTGGGACTTAGGAGAGTCCCACCCTGCCTCCCCACTGTTTACAGCCGAGGGGTAGGTTTTAGAAAATTTCAACGAGAAAGTAGGGGATTGGTCAGAAGATATCACGTGACAACAACTACCAGTACATCCGGTGGCTAACAAGAACGATCTTTTTTTCTAAGACGTTGGCCCTGGGTGTGGCAACCCGAGAACAGCATTAAGTCCCACATGGTAAGCTTGTAGCTTATAAAAGCTACATTTAAGTAATTAAAATTTTCAATTTTATCAGTTTGGTTATATAACCTCATAGAATAATATTTATATAGCGAAATACCCTTACCATTTCCTAACAGCAGCTTTTTGTTGGAACCATTAAACCCAGTGGCCAACACATAGAATTGATGCAAATTTAAGGTTATATAACAACCTGAACCTGCCTATTGGGTAACAGTAGTCTATCCTCCAGCCAATTATGTCACATGACCACATTGTTTACTTCATTATTTTTTGTTGTTCATCACCAGTGAGGATGTCTTTTGGAAACTGGATTAAGTTTATCAGGGTTTTCTTTATTTTTTGAGAATTCATTTTTTTTTTTTTTTTTTTATTCTTTTTCCAAATATCATAACATGTCATTTTACATTTTAAAAAGGGAATAAACAAAGGAAGAGAAAACAAATACACACACAAGCACACGCATGTTGATCTCTCCCGGGCACTCACAAGAACAGGATCGTATTATTTAATCAATATCAATGAAAAGATGTTCCCACAGCATCCATCTGCGATTGAATACTTCAGAATTGAAATTGATCTCTTAGAGAGCTTTTTGTTCAAAAAAGACCTTCTTAATTTCTCTCTGTTCTCTTTGTTTTGTTTAAATGTATTATTCACCTACTTTTTACACCTTAATTGTTAACTTTGGACTTTACTTCTCAATACCAGTTGCAAAGCACACTTTTTTTTGTCCTTTCCTTCTTTCACTTCTACTCTGAAACTAAAAACACACAGCTGACACAGAGCCTGTTCACGGCACTGATCGCTTGTTTTTAAAATCATTTGGAAATCAGCATTTAATAAATTCTTCAGATTTCCATGGACAGTACTTCAGTGGTTGCTTATCTAACAGATTCAAGCAAAACAAACCCCAGGAATCTCAGTGTTCTAGCAGATTCCTTGTCAAGTAGAGACAAGGTGTTTCAAGTGGGATTGAATCATAAATTTCAATAAAATCTTCCATTGCTAGCACCAACCGATGGTGGATTTGTTTGTAACAAGTTTCATCACAAACTTCCAATGTATGTGTCTCCTGTCAGAGACAGTCGGGTTTGTGAAAGAGATGTATAATTACTATTAAATTTTCCAAATGTGTGACAATTCACAAAAAAGATAAGTATTTTGAACATATTTTACTGCTTAAACTCAAAATCCCGGGTTGATGTTGTCAAGAGTGGACGACCACGACTCTATGTATGTAGCTTGTATACAGGAATTATGCCTGTCAAAATAAAATAAAATATTTTAGAGGTTTAACCCCTATGTGCAACATTTGTGACCTTCAAAAGCTTGAAATATATAAGAAAGCATTAAAAACAGTGTCCTTCAGTGAGGAGAATTACCGGGAAAAAACCTTCAGTGTCGTCATTGTCATCTGCCAGATAATTGCAAAGGTGTAGGATACAACCTTAGTATTACCAAACAATAAAAATCATCCATATAACTTAATAAACAAAGTAAAAACAAAGAGTATATAAAATAAATAAATTTATTTGAGCTTTCGGAGCTTCACTCCTTCATCAGAAATAAATTACAATTGTTTAAATTATGAAAAAAAGATCTTTTTATGTGTAAATAAACAAAATTACATCAAAATGACATTTTAACAAACCAAATCACGTCATTATTAGTTAAAACACATATTTAGTCATATTTACTTCATAAATCACAAGATGACATCACAAAAAATTATATTTTACTATGACGTCACAAAAGTCTAAATTTTTAATTTTTGGCAATTTTTCACTGACGTCACAAAATCGAAAATTTTAAAATTTCACTATAATATCAAAAAATTCAAAATTTCTTAAATTCGCACAATTTTAACTATGACAATGAAAATCAATACATTCTATTAAAATCTGGAAATCATTAGATTTTGGCATTGATTGGTTAAGACATGGCTGAGCAATTAATGATTAATTAATCATTACGAATTTTCCAAATAAGGAAAACACAAAAATGCCTGTATCTCAAACCGTTCGCATTAAAGCAATTTCGACGAAATTTTTGACCCACAGGGTATCTGCAGATTAATTAACACATTTTTCAAAAAAATTTTATCTTGCTAAAAATGGCGGCCATTTTGAATTTTCAAATTTTTCGCAAAAATTGCAAAACACAAAAATGCTTATAATTCGAAAACAGTGCTAGATAGAGCAATTTCGACAAATTTTTTGACCCATAGGGTATCTCTACAGAGTAGCCATCCCAATTTTGAAAAAAATTTTGTCTTGCTAAAAATGGCGGCCATTTTGAATTTTCGAATTTTTTGCAAAATTGCAAAACACAAAAATGCTTATATCCTGAAAACCGTGCGAGATAGAGCGATTTAGATGAAATTTTTGACCCAAAGGGTATCTCTGCAGAGTAGCCATCTCAATTTTCAATAAAACACTTTGTCTTACCGAAAATGGCGGCCATTTTGAATTTTCGAATTTTTTGCAAAAATTGCAAAACACAAAAATGCTTATATCTCGAAAACCGTGCGAAATAGAGCAATTTCGAAGAATTTTTTGACCCACAGGTTATCTCTGTGTAGTAGCCGCCCCAATTTTCAAAAAAAAATTTCTTTCGCCAAAAATGGCGGCCATTTTTAATTTTTCACAAAATTTAAAAAATAATGCATATATCTCAAAAACCGTGATAGAGCGATTTGGACAAAATTCCTGACCCACAGGCTATCTGTGCAGAGTATAGCCACCCTGGTTTTCCCCCAAATTTTTGTCTCCGAAAATGGCGGCCATTTTGAATTTGAAAATGCTGATATCTCGAAAACCACGCTACATAGAGCGATTTCGATGAAATTTTTGACCCACAGGGTATCTCAGCGGAGTAGCCGCCCCAATTTTTAAAAATATTTGTGTCGCCAAATATGGTGGCCATTTTGAATTTTTCGCAGAATTTGCAGAACACAAAAATGCTGATATCTCGAAAACCACGCTACATAGAGCGATTTCGATGAAATTTTTGAACCACAGGGTATCTCAGCGGAGTAGCCGCCCCAATTTTTAAAAATATTTGTGTCACCAAATATGGCGGCCATTTTGAATTTTTCGCAGAATTTGCAAAACACAAAAATGCTTATATCTCGAAAACCACGCTACATAGAATGATTTCGATGAAATTTTTGACCCGCAGGGTATCTCTGCACAGTGACCATCCCAATTTGCTAGATAACCCTACAAACCTTACACACAATGTGTTATCACAACTGTTAAGTACATGTCATTGATCTGTATTACATGTCTGACATACAGGTGGCCCATATATCAATATCTGCCATTTATGTGATTGCTCAATGCCTAATAAACTACGCAGACTTTGGTTGCCACAACAGTATAAGGCTATACTACTTTAGCACTCACCTTTAAATCCTTTTTGGGACGCTTTATTTTGCTGTGCAAAAACTTATATATTTTTTGAAAGCGATCCTCTAGTTTATTTTAAAAATATAAAGATGTACAAAACTGTTATTTTTCAATGGGAACATATATTTAAAACTATTGTTTTTAAGTCTTCTAAGGTGGGCGAAAATAGGGGTTTTTGGAGCTGCATCAAGCTATTTTGAGTCGATTTTTTTTATTTCTTTAAAAATTTATTTACCCCCTTTGAAAGAAAATTATTGTAGTTTGTGGTGCTTTTTATTTAAATATAATCAAAGGGTGTTGACAAATAAATTTTAAAAGTATTGAAAATGCTAGAAATTAGATGTTGAAAAACAAGTTTTCACAAGGAAATAATATTCATAATTATAGTGAAGTAAAATATAATATTCATAGAATTTTGCAAACATTTCATTGTAGTTTTAGTTTACCTTTTATTTAAGGTAATTAGCTGTGTATTTGATAAGAAATGTTATTGTTTTGAACACCTGCGGAAAGTAAGCTTAGGCATTATAAAACAAAAAAACAAAAAAAAAATAAATTATACTATTTTATTGCGTTAATACATCCTATCCAATGGACAATTGCTTTACCGGTCGGCGCGACCGGTCCCGCCAAACGCCAGAAAAAGACGTCTTGTATAGAATACCGCCAGGACCGGTCAGGAGAGTGCATTCGCCAGGTGGCGCATCGTACTTCCTCTTCCTGTCTAGACATCGTGACGTCATGGCATCTTTTTCGTTTGGCGCGTGGAGAGTGAAGACGTGTTTTCAACGACAAGGAAATTTTGGTTTTATACCGAACTCATCCGTTTTATTTCTTATTTGAAGTAATTCAGAAGTTTTATCTGCAACTATGTCATCACCAGGACAAAGACGAGGTTCATGCGGACACGCTATGGCTGGGTTCGACACCCATTCCAAGTGTGCACGTTGTAGGGACAAAGGGCTAGGCGACGACCCCTGCGTCCTGAAGAAGGAATGCGTGATTTGTAAAGGGTTTACCCCTGAGCAGTCCCTTCAGCTGGCTACGCCTACCTATAGGGACAGAAAAGATAAGAAGACGACCTCCAATGCTACGACTTCATCCACCCCCACTCTCGTGGACCCAGCACACGTTAGCGTACTGGGTAAAGTGGAAAAGGTCAAGGCTGTGCAGACGACACCTTCCAAGAAGACGAAACGTAGTGAGTCTCCCAAGCCGTCTACCAGCAAGAAAAGATCTTCAAGCAGTAGACCTACCTCTGAAGATCTCCAGCATCTGGATGACAAGTGGGGAGAAAGATTTTCCAGACTTGAAGCTATGCTGCTAGCCAAGGCTTTCACAGTGCCGGTTGAACCGGTTGTGAAGCCGGCTTCAGATGTGACTCCCTCTCAGAAGCCCTTTTTTGACCCTGGTGTCGCCACCAGCAGTCTTCCTGTGGAGAAGAGTCTACCAGCTGAGAAATCCGGTCCCTGCGTTGACCAGGCTACCGGTAGTGCTGTAGAGGAGATGCAGACTGCCACCCAGCCCCTTGGGGCTCCCGGTGCAGGGATAGCAACCCAGCCTGTTCAGGCCCCCGGTTCATTCCCAGAGGTTCAGCCCACCGGTGATGTAGATCTAAGTGCAGCCTCTGACAGTGAAGCTGACCAGTGCAGTGAAACCGGTTCCCTGGATGGTGACATCCACCGGGACCGGTCAGCAGACAAGGATGCCTCCAGAGATGATCCTGAGACTGAACCCACTGAGGAGGCTAACTACAGGGAAACAATGAGGGGTGTGAGGAGTTTCATGAACTGGCACAGGGTTCCTGAGTTTGAAACTGTGTCCTCTACTGCAGATGACAACCCCTTTGCCGGTACCCATGTCCAGCCAACCGGTAAAGTCAGTGTGAAACTTCCGGTGGATGACTGGTTGTGCAGGAAGATGTCCAGTCTTAACCTCACAATCAAGGAAGGCTACCCAACCAGAAACACTGACAACACTGGCCTCCTCAGAGATCAGTTCATCAAAACCCCTAGACCGTTTAGATGGTATGGGATGCATGCTGAGAAAGAAAGTGACAGTTCTGCAGTTCGTACCTGGTCACCGGACCCGGCCAAACTCAACCACTCTTTCAGCAGGGTTGCCAGAAGAAATTTGCCTTCTGCTCCACCCTCTCGAGTCTTCAGTCAGGAGCTCCTCAGACGCTGGGAGAGGGCAGCTCGTGAACAGACAATAATGTGTAACCAGGCTGCTGGTTTGTCAAGGTGCCTGACCAGGGTTCAGGACTCGATGAACTCTCAGTTAAAAACCCTGCGTCTGGATAGTAAAGGCAAGTCATCTGAAAAGATGAAACAGGCTGTTAGTGAACTGGAGTACTTGACCACTTTCAACCGGTCAGTATCTCAAGCAATGGCCAGGACTATGCAAGACCTGTCAGAAGCAGTTTTTATTAACATGGCCAACTTCACCCTGGCTCGCCGGGATAGTTACTTGGACTATCTCCATGCTGGAGTTAAGCAGGATACGGTGCACACCTTGAGAACGTCACCAGTTCATTTGAATGCCTTATTCCCGGACCAGCTTATATCAAAAGCTGAGGAAGAAATCTGTAAGAGCGAAGAAAGGCGTTCTTCCGGTACTTCACACCGACAGCCAAATCGCTTCCACCCATATGCTGCAAGTGACAAGGTTACTAGCCATCACACCGACAAGAAGAACGTCCCTGCTTGGAAACAGATCAAAGACAAGCAGCAGACTAGGAAAGGTCGTGGCAAGGCCTCAACTTTCACACAGAAACCTGCCAAGGGGTTCAAGTCTCATAAATGACAATCACTGTATTTTTCCAGTGACCGGTCAGAAGAACTCTGTACTTATTACCGGTCAGGGAGACTTGAACCCAGCACCAGTGGTGTCAGAGAACAGCAAAGTGACTTTAAATTTCAATGTAGACTCTCATGTTGCAAATGCTCATATTGTCACCGGGTTGCCACAAAGGAAAGGCGTAAATCCCACCTTTTGTCAAATGTACACAGAAATAAAATATGTGAAAAATGTTTCTTGTGTAGGTCACTTGTGTTCTGTAAATCTTGTCACCAATGCCCAACATGCTGTTATAGATCCTCCTGTAGGGGCGAGGTTAAACCAGTGTTGGGAGAAATGGGAAGCCTTGGGTTCGAGTCCAAAAGTAGTCACCACACTGAGGGAGGGTTATACTCTTCCATTCCGGTTCAGACCTCACTTGACAAGGTCACCGACTGTAATAAGCAACTACCACAATCCAACCAAGCAGTCCTTCCTTGTGGAGGCACTGCATCAGCTGATAAACAAAAATGCAGTCGAACCGGTGGAAAACCCAAACTCACTGGGGTTTTACAACCGGCTATTTTTGGTACCCAAACCCAACAACCGGTGGAGACCGATTCTGGACTTAAGCACCTTGAACACCTTTTTGAACACAGAGTCGTTCAAGATGGAGACCCCAGAGACAATAAGAACCTCCCTACAGTCAGGGGAGTGGGTCACATCCATAGATTTCAAGGACGCATACTTCCACATACCAATTCACAGTCAGTCCAGGAAGTACATGCGTTTTCGCCTTCAGGGTCGGTCCTACCAGTTCAAAGCCCTTCCCTTTGGCCTGTCCACAGCCCCCATGGAGTTCACAGTGGTCACCAAAGAGGTCAAACTCATGGCACTTCAAAAGGGTATAAGGATCCACCAGTACCTAGACGACTGGCTGGTGAGAGCCTCTACCCACGACACCTGTCTCCAGCATACTCAAACCCTGATCACACTGTGCCAGGATCTAGGGTGGCTGGTGAACAGGGAAAAATCAGAACTGGTCCCACAACAGGTCTTCAACTTCGTAGGTTACCAGTTCGACCTGAAAGTGGGCAGGGTCAGACCAACAGAGGAACGTTGGCAGACCTTGACAGACAAGATCAGATCAATACTGTCGGATCCGGTATGCCCGGTCCGGAAATTTATATCCCTCATAGGACTACTCACAGCAACAGAAAAACAAGTCCACTTAGGGCGACTTCACATGAGACCCATACAGTGGCACTTGAAAAACAACTGGAGGGTCCCAGAATCACTGGAAAGGTGATACCGGTTCCCAAGTCCCTCCACCCCCATCTAAGGTGGTGGCTGGAGGAAAGCAATGTGCTACTAGGTCAACCATTACACCCTCTAAAACATGCTCTGCAGATCTTTACAGACGCATCAAACGAAGGGTGGGGCGCTCACTTGGACGACCATACTGCAAGAGGAACTTGGTCCCTTCCAGAGAGCAAGTTACACATAAACCACTTAGAGCTAAAGGCTGTATTTCTAGCTCTAAAAGAGTTTCGAACCCTGGTCTGCAACAAGACAGTGTTGATAGCTACAGACAACACAACAGTGGTTGCCTATATCAACAAAGAGGGGGGGGATGAAGTCGGGCTCACTGTGTGCCCTACTGTGGAGAATCCTGTCCTGGTGCACCAGACAACAGGTGACCCTCAGGGCACGTCACATCCCCGGCCGGCTGAACGTGATAGCAGACAAGCTATCCAGACTTGGCCAGACCATTCAAACAGAGTGGTCACTTCATCCAGCAGTGTTCCAGGCTGTATGCTCAAGGTGGCACCAGCCACAAGTGGACCTGTTTGCCACCAGATTCAACAACAAACTGCCACAGTTTGTGTCACCGGTGCCAGACCCCCAGGCTTGGGCAGTGGATGCACTCAGCCTCTCCTGGGAGGACCTGGACCCATACGCCTTCCCACCGGCAGCCATCTTGGGCAAAGTGGTGGAGAAGCTCCAGGACTACCCCTGCAACAGAATAATTCTGATTGCTCCAGGGTGGCCCAACATGCCCTGGTTTTGGGACCTGGTGGCAATGTCAAGCCAGATCCCACTGTGTCTGCCCTGCATACCAAACCTAGTGTCTCAGCCCTTCAACCAGGTCCTTCACAGGAACCTGTCGAATCTGAACCTACATGCCTGGCTGCTCGAGCCTCAGCGATCAAGGAGCAAGGCTTCTCTGAAGCAGTGGCAGCACGAATTGAGGCTCCTCAAAGAAGATCAACCAGATCTGTCTATGAGGCAAAGTGGACCATTTTTACAAAGTGGTGCCTCATTAATTAGGTGGACTTCAGGGCACCACCTTTGAAAGCCATTGCTGACTTCCTCCTGCACTTGTTTCAGGACAAGAAGTTGCAAGCAGGCACTATTGATTGCTGACAAACTGGGCAATTCCGCCATTAATGTCAGTAAGGATGAAAATCTCACTCGTCTCCTGGATAGTTTTTATGTCAGCTGACTTGTCAGTCAGCTGACATTATGTCATCACTCTGCGGCGTGGGCGTACGCGTCCGCGTACGCGTGAACAACTTCTTCTCCAAAACTACAAGGCCTAGAGACATGCTGTTTTTTTTAAAAGATACCTTATCTATCGAGGATGAAAAATTGTTCAAGGCATGCAAATCTGTCTGTTCGTCTGTTTGCTAGAGACATTACAAGGGGGGTACCCCCACCAAAAGTGTGAAAATTTCAACTTTTTATCACAATTTTCTCAGTGACTATTGTAGGGATTTCTCTCATATCTTGCATATATGTACTAGGCCAGAGGTAGATTCTCTTGTGTGAGTATGAGACCTGGATCTGTCTTACTTTTTTTTTAATAAATTTTTTTAATAATTTTTAATGCATTAAAATTCATGAAATCATGCACTAAATCACTTATAACTTCAAAAGTGTTGCATTTACAGCATTTTGTTAAAATATGTTATTCAGCTACTTTTTTCATAGCTACAATATGGTGAGTAAGTTGGGTGTCTGTCTCAATAGCTAAGTGAGTAATAGCTACTTTTGGGCTTTTCAGTAACTTCCATTATGAGTAAAATCACTTGTAACTTAAAAACTATTGCATTTAGAGAATTTCGTATAAATATGTTATTCAGCTACTTTTGGGCCAGCTATAACATAGTGAAATTTCAGACCTGTAGCTCATGGCATAGCTGAGTAATAGCTACTTTTAGGTTATCACTGTTGAGTAAATCGCTTATAACTTGAAAACTATTGCATTTAGAGAATTTCGTATAAATATGTTATTCAGCTACTTTTGGGTCAGCTATAACATAGTAAAATTTCAGACCTGTAGCTCATGGCATAGCTGAGTAATAGCTACTTTTAGGTTATCACTGTTGAGTAAATCACTTATAACTTGAAAAGTGTTGCATTTAGAGCATTTTGTTAAAATATGTTATTCAGCTACTTTTTTCATAGCTACAATATGGTGAGTAAGTTGGGTGTCTGTCTCAATAGCTAAGTGAGTAATAGCTACTTTTGGGCTTTTCAGTAACTTCCATCATGAGTAAAATCACTTGTAACTTAAAAACTATTGCATTTAGAGAATTTCGTATAAATATGTTATTCAGCTACTTTTGGGCCAGCTATAACATAGTAAAATTTCAGACCTGTAGCTCATGGCATAGCTGAGTAATAGCTACTTTTAGGTTATCACTGTTGAGTAAATCACTTATAACTTGAAAACTATTGCATTTAGAGTATTTTGTTTCAATATGTTATTCACCTATTTTGGGGTCAGCTATAACATAGTGAAGTTTCAGACCTGTGGCTCATTTCATAGCTGAGTAATAGCTACTTTGAAGTTCTCACTGTTGAGTAAATCAGTTATAATTGGAAAACTATTGCATTTACAGAAATTTGTGCAAATATGTTATTCAGCTACTTTTGGGTCAGCTATAACATAGTGAAATTATAGACCTATAGCTCATGGCACAACTGAGCAATAGCTATTCTCAGGTACTGACTGTTGAGTAAATCAGCTATAACTTGAAAAATATTGCATTTGGAGTATTTTGTTAAAATATATTGTTCACCTACTTTTGGGTCAGCTATAACATAGTGAAATTACAGACCTATAGCTCATGGCATAGCGGAGCAATAGCTATTTTCAGGTTCTCACTATTGAGTAAATCAGTTGTAGCTTG
Source organism: Sabellastarte sp. h YS-2021 (assembly GCA_964017235.1). Classification (NCBI taxonomy): domain Eukaryota; kingdom Metazoa; phylum Annelida; class Polychaeta; order Sabellida; family Sabellidae; genus Sabellastarte; species Sabellastarte sp. h YS-2021. The sequence goes on from OZ024936.1 coordinate 40,052,363, forward strand.
AAAACTATTGCATTTACAGTAGTTTGCTTAAATATGTTGTTCACCTACTTTTGGGTTAGCTATAACATAGTAAAATTTCAGACATGTAGCTCATTGCATAGCTGAGTAATAGTTCCTTTGAGGTTCTCACTGTTGAGTAAATCAGTTGTAACTTGAAAACTATTACATTTAGAGTAATTTGTTAAATATGTTATTCACAGAATTTTTGGTCAGCTATAACATAGTGAAATTGCAGACCTCTATGTCATGGCATAGCTGAGCAATAGCTACTTTCAGGTTCTCACTGTTGAGTAAATCATTGTATCCACTGGATAGCCGCAGTGTGTAGAGAGAGATTTCACCATTACTGCTCTGATGAAAAAAAATATTATAGCTAGCTTTCTTAAGTTTGCAGTATATATTAATAACCATAAAATGTTGTCGGAATATTTTTGGCCTCATTTTGAGAAACAAGATGGCCGCCACAGGTGTTTTTTGTCAGTCATGAAAAGTGCTTATATCTCCCTTATTATTGATCCTAGAGGTTTGGGATGATAAACCAACCTGTAGGAAATCATGGGGTGGGAATCTTTTGGTGTGGTCAGATTTGACCTTCAATGACCCCTCCTTCAAGGTCAAACAAGGATAGCCAAACTTAAAAGTGCTTATAACTCGCTTATTATTGGTCCCAGAGGTTTGGGATGGTAAACAGACAGGAAATCATGGGCTGTGAATCTGTTGATATGGTCCGATTTGACCTTGGAACCCTCCTTCAAGGTCAAATGAGGATAGCGAAAATTGAAAGTGCCTACAACTCGCTTATTATTGGTGACAGAGATTTGGGATGGTAAACCATCCCATAGGAAATCATTGGCTCGGAATCTTTTGGTATGGTCAGATTTGACCTTTGGATCCCTCCTTCAAGGTCAAATGAGGACAGCCAAGCTTAAAAGTGCTTATAACTCATTTATAATTGGTCCTAGAGTTTTGGAATGGTAAACCATAGGAAATCATGGGCTGGGAATGTATTTGTGTGGTTAGATTTGACCTTGGACCCCTTCTTCAAGGTCGAACGAGGATATTGCATTTGTAGTATTTCTTTAAATATGTTTTAACCTATTTTTTACACTTAAACAATTACCTTGTTATTTTCCTTCATAATACCATTTACAGGGCACAACTTTTTTATCCTTTTCTTCTGTCAGCTTCGGAATTTCTTTCGAACTTGCTGTTCAGTTACCATTTACTGTATTTCTGTACAGCCCTTTTCTTGATAATTATTCTGTCCTCTAATCACCTTCACAAATCAAAAACACTCAGTCAGCTGACACAGTGCCCGTTCACGGGCACTCTCCTCTTGTCATAGAGACAGACCCAAGGGCAGGAGGGGCATACCCTCCTGGAACCTTTCTCTGGTGCTTCACCAGCTGACAAAGGCTCCCTTTGAACCCCTAAAAGAGGCCTCCTTGAAACATCTGACCTTCAAGACTGTTTTCTTGTTGGCCTTAGGTTCGGGTAAATGCAGGAGTGAGATCCATACTTGGTTACATAAGAACATCAGACACCAGTCAGACTGGTCTAAGGTGTCTTTGTACCCCTCACCCAGCTTCCTATCCAAGAACCAGCTGGCTAAGGAAGGTCCAGATAGTGTGGCTCCAGTGGTCATTCCAGCCCTGGCACCATCTCTGGATAGGTCACTCAAGGGTGACAGGTCCTTATGTCCAGTTAGAGCCCTGCGCTACTACTTGGACAGGACTGCAGATCTCAGGCAGAATAAGGAGTTAGTCTTTGTCTCCTTCAAGAAGGGTTTTGACAAAGACATCTCACCTGCCACCATCTCCTCATGGATCAAACAGACTGTGATTCTGTGCTATGAGCTCTCTGACCAGGCGGCCCTCACCTTACATCAGGTTAAAGCCCATGATGTTAGGGCCTTTGCTGCATCTAAGGCTTTCCAATCAGGGATCTCCTTAGATCAGATCTTGTCAGCCTGTCACTGGAAGTCTCACAACACCTTCACCCAATTCTATTTGAAGGATGTTGCCTGGGCTGATTCAGAGCTTTTCCGCCTGGGACCTGTAGTGGCTGCCCAACAGGTGCACCACCAGGCCCAGAAGTGAGGAGATATTGTATATATGTACATATTGTAAATATGTTAAATATGTACATAATGTAAATATTTGTTGTACATATATTTAAAAAACAAAAAAAAACTGTGACTTGCTTCCCTTGGGAAGTTTATTCTTCTGGGACTGAACTCAGCCCCTCTCTCTCTATCTTTCCCTTCTCAAACCAACTCTGGAAGGAAAGAAAAAGGGGGGGGGCAACGTCGGTAGACTCCCGGCTAACCGGTGAGTTGGTGGCCGACCTTGACCTGTCAGGGTTCTCTGACCCTAGGTCAAATGGGCCTGTACTATTTTGTTTTATTATGACTTCACATAAGTCCCTAGCTGCTTACCCGCCTACCAAGCGGTAGTTATTCAGCAATTGTCCATTGGATATGTAACAAGTTGTATGACTTGTTGATATTTTATGAGAAATAAAATATAAAGTCTTTACAAATGTTATTATTTCAGCATTTAAAACAGAGATCACAAAATAACCAGCACATTCTTGAACTGCTAATACAGGACTAAACTGTTTAACCTCTCTTTGTAGTGATGCTACTGTCCAGTGATTTATTACCCTTATTTCCTGTGCTGTATGATGACTCATTCAAACCCACAGAATAATGGTTGAATACTGTTATACATGTTACATGCTTTTTCCTTTTTTTTTTTTGTTTTAATTTATGAAATGAAGTCCACTCTTCTAAAATATAAATTTTGGTATAAAAGTACACAAAAAACACACAACTGTTATCATTATAAAATGCATTGTTATTACATATAAGAGTTCTTGTCCATTTTGCTTCATGACTAATAATTATATCTTTACATGCAAAAATAATATCAAATTTCTGGTTTCTGAGGTAGACTGCCCAGTAACCATAACAATAAACAACCATTATTCTGGGTCTTTTTTTTGTTTATTGTTTAATTTTGAAAAATTAAAGCTATGGAATATGTTCATATGGTGTAAACTGGTGTCTTTCTCTGGCACTTCTGCGGGGTTGGCTCTTTTTAGGAGACTTCGGTGGTGTGTGTTGCATTTTTGGTAAGTGTGTCACATCTGCTTCTAGATTGATAGCTGGCAGTTGCGTTTGAGGTGTTGCATGGATGTAATTGTCCTCTTGTGTGATCTGACCTGGATCTTCCTGAGTCTTCTTAAGATGTTTTCTATTTCTCCGGAGTACCATGTCATCCTCTCTCAATACTTCATAGGATCTTTCTCCACTCTTTCTAATTATAGTCCCCTTTTCCCAGTCAGCCTTTTTATTCACCAATGGCTGCATTCTCACAGTGTCACCATTTTTTAGAGGATGTAGGTCTTTCGCAGTACGATTGTAATAAAACTGTTGTTTTGCACGGTGTGTTGGTGTCCTTTCTTTCTGCACTGTTGGGTCAACTGTTTTTGGCTGGAGTAGTTTGTCCTTTGTTGGAATTGTGGTCTTTGTTCTTCTCCCCAGGAACTTTTGTGCTGGACTGCTATTAAAGGCTTGCATGGGGATGTTTCTGTGCAGAACCAAAGCTAAATATATATCTTGATGCTCTCTCTTTGCTTTTTTCATCAAGTTCTTGCAGGCCTTCACAGCTCTCTCTGCAGGATTTGCAGATTGGTGATATGGTGAAGTATACTTGTGATGGAATTTGTATAGCTTTTCAAATTGTTTGAATTCAGCACTGTGAAATATTGGTGCGTTGTCAGAGATGAGTGTTTGACAGATTCCATATCTGGCAAAGTGGTGTTTGAGTTTATGTATGACGGTTTTTGCTGTCATTGTGGCAATCTTGTCAACTTCCCAGAAGTTAGAATACTGGTCTAATGTTATCAGGTAGTTGACTCCGTCTAATGTGAATATGTCAGTGGATATATGTTGCCAGGGTCGTTCAGCGATTTCATGGCTGATGAGGGTTTCTTTTTGCTGGCTGTTATCATCAGTGGCTCGGCACGTATCACACTTTTGGCAATGTTCTTTAATTTGTGCTGACATCTGTGGCCAATATACATATTCTCTTGCTGTTCTCAGACAAGATTCAATTCCAGCATGGGCAAGGTGGATGTCCTGGATAATTTCTTTTGTCATCCTGCTAGGGATCACAACACGGTCTCCCACAAAAATGATTCCATCTTGCACTGTGAAGTTGTGTTTTTCATGCTGGTATGGTGCAATTTCCATCGGTATAAGTTGTTTTTGCTCTGGCCATCCATGAATGATAGAATTTGCAGAGTTTTGTCTTCCATAGTCGCCTGCTTGATCTTGTGTAGCTTTTCATCTTTTAGTTCTTGAGTGTCAGTCAAATTAATGCTGTCAAGTTCTAGATAGAATACATGAGTATGTCTATCAGCAGATGGGCCAGTAGTCTCTTGTAGACTAGCTCTGGATAATGTGTCTGGCACATACAGATCTGAGCCCTTCCTGTACACAATGGTGGTGTTATAGTCTTGCATTTGGAGTAGCATTCTTTGCAGTCTTCTTGGTGCCTTGATCAGAGGCTTTATGGCGATATTTTCTAGTGGCTTGTGATCGGTCTGCACTTCCACATGTCTGCCATATGTCATCTGATGAAAATGTTGTAGGCCAAATATAACAGCAAGTAGTTCAAGCTCTATTTGGGCATAGTTTTTTTCACTAGATGTCAGGGATCTTGATCCAAATCCAACTGGTCTGTTGTCTTGTAGTAATACAGCTCCAAGGCCTGATCTTGAGCTGTCAGTCTGCAACATTAGGTTTGTGTTTTTTGGATCAAAAAACTTTAAAACCTGTCTGCTTGTTATGACTTCTTTGATGTCTTCAAAAGCTTTTTGCTGCTCTTCTGTCCACTCAAACTTTACGTCTTTCAGGGTTAGCTTGCGGATTGGCTCCAGCATTGATGAGAGATTTGGCAAGAATCTCATCAAATAATTTGCCATTCCCATCAGTCGTCGTACACCCTTAATGTCATTTGGTGGTGGCATCTCAACAATTGCATTGATCTTTGATTTGTCAGCTTTCAGGCCACCAGGGGTCAGCGTATTTCCCATATATGGCACTTCTTTGCGTCCTAATTTGATTTTGTCTTTGTTTAGCTTGATCGATTTTTCTACACATCGTTGTAGCAGTGCTCTAAGGTTTTTGTCATGGTCATGTGTGGCTGCTTCATCACTGTCACCTTTTCCAACAACAAGTATGTCATCTGCTATGATATGGACACCATTTAAGCCATGCAGTGCTTCATTTAGAGCTGATTGGAATAACTCGCTTGATACCTTCAGTCCAAATGGTAGTCGTAGGAAGCGTATGTTTCCAAATGGTGTACTTGTTGTCAAGTAGCTTGCTTCTTTTGAAAGTCTCAGATTCCAGTAGCCATCTTTAACATCAATAACTGAAAATATCTTTGAACCTTCTAATTTCGGCAGTACATCATCAAGGATCGGTGTTAACAGAGGTGCTCGTTTGAGTGCTGCATTAAGTGGTTGTGGATCAATGCAAGTCCTTATCTTCCCACTTGGTTTCTTCACTGTCACAAGACTCGATAGCCACTCTGTTGGTTCACTCACACTCTCTATCACTTTTAGTGTCCGCAAACGGTCCAGTTCTGCTTTCAAACTGTCCATGAGAGCATGTGGGACACGTCGGATTGGGTTTTGAACTGGCTTTACTGTAGAGTCAGTTTTCAGGTCTACATTGTCTTTTATCAGTCCAAGTTTGCCATCAAAAAGCGATGGGTATTCAGATGTGATCTGTGCTACTGTGAGTGGTTTTGTTTCGCTTTTGCTACTAATGGCTGCAATATTCTCAGTGTTGACTGTGATTAAGTTCATCTGTTTGGCTGCACGTAACCCTAAGATAGGCTGTGCTTTATCATCATTTACAACTATGCACGCCACACTGTATTTCCTGTTGTTTTTCAGGTTCTTCATGGGAATGCGGGTTTTTCCCTCAGCAGTCAATGTGGTGTTGTTGTACACTTTCAACTTAGTGGTTGTAGGCTCTATTGTACATTTGCTGGGAACCAGAGATTTACCAATGACATTCACTGTAGCTCCTGTATCGATTTGAAATCTTACAGTCTTCTGTTGAATGCGCATGTTTGTGAACAATTTTGTATCATCATAACTGTTCATGGTCGCTGCATTAACTGTGTCTACATTCACAGTTTCAACATATTCGTATTGGCTATCACTGTCTTCACTTTCATCACACAAATTCACTTTCTTCATTCGCGGGTTTCCCTTCACTTGATTCTTCTTGGCCATGCACATTGATTCAAAGTGGTTCTTTTTGGAGCAGTAAGTGCAGGTTTTTCGATAAGCTGGGCATTTGCTTTTGTCTTTTGGGTGACTTCGGCCACAATATTTGCAGTTTTTGGGCCAGGATGAAGTTTGTCCAGTTCTGTGACTTGGAGCTTTTCCTTTCTTTCTAACTGCACTCACTTCTTCAGTGGGAGCCATTGTCTTCAGCTGTCTTGTCGTCGTTTCGGAGGCTCTTCCACGTTCTATTGCTGTCTTTAATGTCAGCTTTGGTTCTTGAAGTATGCTGTGCCGCAGTCGTGCGTCAGATATCCCCATCACTATTCTGTCTTGAATCATCTCTTCTCGCATTGCATTATAGTTGCATGATAGTGAAAGTAGGCGGAGATGAGAAACAAAAGAATCAAAAGACTCACCACTTTCTTGAACTCTGTTGTTGAAGATATATCTTTCGTATATCACATTTGTTTCACCTATACAATAGTTCTGAAATAATTCAAGCACTTTATCAATGTCATTTTTATCCTCTTCATTTTCAAAGGGTAGTCCATTGAATATTTCCAGCGCTTCTGATCCAATACACGTAATGAACGTGGCTGTTCGATATGCACTTGTCTTTTCTTTGAGTATTGTTACAATCTCAAAACTGTCCCAGATTTGTTTATACTTCTTCCATTGAGAAGCTAGGTCACCTGTTGTCACAAAATTTGGGGGCAGTGGTACCTGGCTGTTGATTGAAGCCGCAGAGGTAGCCATTATTGAAGCTGCTGCTGGTGCTTGTTGATTTTCTGCTTGTTGATTTTCTGCTTGCTCACCTTCTGGATCCATATTAAAAAATCCTGTTTGCTTCCTAGAACAAATGTTTTGTTCCAAAAACAGAAATATCCTAATTACTGGCTTTGTTTTAGAACAGAGATTGTTTTGTTTACAGTAATTAAGATGGATGTATCCTTTTATTTTAAGATTCCAGAGTTAGTGCAATATACACATCTGACACCATGTAACAAGTTGTATGACTTGTTGATATTTTATGAGAAATAAAATATAAAGTCTTTACAAATGTTATTATTTCAGCATTTAAAACAGAGATCACAAAATAACCAGCACATGCTTGAACTGCTAATACAGGACTAAACTGTTTAACCTCTCTTTGTAGTGATGCTACTATCCAGTGATTTATTACCCTTATTTCCTGTGCTGTATGATGACTCATTCAAAACCACACATTTGGTTGAATACTGTTATACATGTTACAGGATAGGATGTATTAACGCAATAAAATTGCAAATTTAATAAGTAAATTAAATTTTTGTAAGTTAATACCCTATCCAATGGACAGGCAAGGCCCACCCAACCGGCCCCGCTATCAGCTTACTAGGGGTGTTACTAGGACTAGACACGAAAAAGATGCCATGACGTCACGATGTCTAGACAGGAAGAGGAAGTACGATCCGCCACCTGGCGAATGCACTCTCCTGACCGGTATTCTATACAAGACGTCTTTTTCTGGCGTTTGGCGGGACCGGTCGCGCCGACCGGTAAAGCAATTGTCCATTGGATAGGGTATTAACTTATAAAAATTTAATTTACTTATTAAATTTGCAATTTTCTTTATTTGATTTTGATATCCCAAAATAGTAGAGGGATTGATAAAATCATGTTCCATAAAATGTGGTAGTTTTTGGAATATTTTTGAAAAATAAGAACCTGTGGACAGCCTTAATATTTTGCCAAGGTAAGAGTGAAACCTTTTTTTTTCAGTAATGTTATCATATTCCAGTGCAGATGTAATATTTAATAATTTATAGTATTGTTTCAGAAGGTTTAAAATTGAAACAGTTTGGTCATGTATTTCCCAAAGTTTTGGTCTCTTCAAGACCCTGGTACAATTTCCCTGGTCAAGTATGAAAGAAATTTTCTAAAGTAACATTTATACACCAAAGTTAAATTACTCAAGCCACAAACCAGCCTGACCTTGATGAATATTCATTAGTTCACTTGATGAAATTTGCTCACAACCAAAATACTAGACACTAGCTCATGTATATTCCAGGTATTACCATCCAGAGCATCAGAAAATAGTTTATGATCATACATGAAACATCTACTAATCTAATCCCCTCTTAATTTTTAAATATTTTATAGCCCAAGATATAGATATATATATATTAGTGCTGGGACGAGTTGACCGTAACTCGAGTTGTAACTCGGTGGGCGATATTTGGGGATAACATCGATTTACACAATGTAAACTTCAGTTTTCACAAAATAAATAATGATATACTTACCTTGTCTCAAAGGGACACTTTTGGAACTGCTCAAACCATCGAAACTTAAAACTGAATAATTAATGGTCGTTTTTTATTGCTTTTTATTAACCTTATCCACGTGGCTGTTCCATGAAGTGCACGTACATATCACGTACATATATTTTCTTGCAATAAAAAGGTACTTAACACAACTAGTGATAATGTTTGGATTTTTCTTATTTTATTCTTAGCTTTGTACATTTACTCGAGTCCAATACTCTAGCATATTGTTTTCAATTTATTTTGTCACCAGACTCCACCAGTCTGGTGCTGGTCATGTAATGACACAAATAAACATACACAGGGTGCCAGAGCCTACCAGTCTGTTACTAGCTGCAGTTGCCAGTTACCCCCACCACATTGCCAGAATAATTTCTGTTTTGTCACCCACAGGTCCGGTGCTGGTTATGTGACAAAACACACAAACACACACACAGTTCCAGACCATACCAGTCCAGTACTGGTCACAGTTGCACTGTTACATACCCAGATTATTTATATTTTGTCACCCACTGGTCATGTGATGTCATTTATCATTCAAAGGGAACCAGAACCTACCAGTCTGGTACTTGCTACAGTTGCCCGACACTGCTAAATGTCAGAAAAAGATGCCCTATGTTTCCACCGGCAGGGTCAGTCCAGTACTGTGCATTCGCTAGGTGGCACATGGTACTTCTTTCCTTTCTAGACAGCATGAAATCATGGTATCTTTTTCATTTGGCGTGTGCACTATGCAGACATGTTTTCAAGAAGCTCTCTAAGTGTAAAGAAAAGTGTATTCTACGAATTTGAACTTTATTTTCATATCATATCTACATTTTACTGTGTTAATACATCCTATCCAATGGATAATTTCTATATCGGTCGGCGTGACCAATTCTGCCAAATGCCAGCAAAAGATGTCCTGTATATATTACCAGCAGGACCGGTCACGGAGTGTGCATTCGCTAGGTTGCACATCATACTTCCTTCCTGTCTAGACAGCGTGATGTCATGACATCTTTTTCGTTTGGTGCATGGAGTGTGCAGACATGTTTTTAGAGAGAGACGAATTTTGAAGTTTTCAACGAATTATATATATTACTGAACTTTATTTTATTTGAACTTTATTTTGCCATCTTCCTGAAGTACTATGTCATCACCAGGACAAAAACGAGGCACTGTTATGGCTATGTTTGATGGCTATCTTAAATGTGCACGTTGCAAGTATAAGGGGGTGGGAGACGACCCTTGCATTTTGAAGTACTGTCCAATCTGCAAGGTTTTCACTGCAAAGCAAGTAAGGCATTGACCACCCCCACCTACAGAACCAGGAAAGAAAAAGAACAGAAGAAGATGGCTAATGCCTCCCCTGCTACTGCTACCCCCACCTTGGTGGACCACAGAAGTTAAACTGTTACGCGGGTAGAGGGAGGTAGGGTTACAGAAGAAACCTCTGCTGGCAAGAAAAAGAGACCTGACGAGTTCCCAAAGTCCAGCAAGAAGAAATCCAGCAGCAAACCAACATCTGAAGATCTCAAAAGCCTTGACGACAAGTGGGTGCAGAGGTTTGCATGGATTTGAGGCCATGCTGCTAGCCATGTCATTTATAGTACTGGTGGAACCGGTGCAGAAACCTGCTGAATTGGTGACCATTGGAAAGCCCTTCTTCCAACCAGAAGGTGGTACCAGCAAGACATCTACTGGTGCAGTCGCCCAGCCTGCTGAAGTATTTACCGGTGCCAGTCCTGTTCAGGTAACCGGGGATGTTGCGATCAGCATGACTGCTACCCACCCTGTTGAGGCTCCTGGTACGATGATGGGAAGTGCTGCCAGCTTGACTGCTACCCAGCCTGTTGAGGCCCCCGGTATGAGAAGATTAGCCACCCAGCCTGTTGAGGCTCCCGGTGCAAGAACAGCCACCCAGCCTGTTGAGGCTCCCACTGCCAGATCTGAAGTTCACTCTCAGCCCACCAGTACCGGTAGTGTATATGTGAGTGCTGTGGACTGGTCCCTCACCAGTAAGAGGTCTGTTACTGCAACTAATACTGGTGTGTCTGACTCTGAGGACGACCTGAACATTGAACCGGAATCCCTTGCTGCTGTCAGTAACCAGGGCGATTTGTCACACAGGGACCCACCCAAGGATGATGAGCTTGACCAGGAGTTCTCTGAAGAGGCTAACTACAGAGAAATGATGAGAGGGGAGTGTTCTTTTATGGGCTGGCACCAGATACCAGACTTTGATAGCTAGTCATCTTCACAGGACGACAACCCTTTTGCTGGTTCTAGAGCCCAGCCTACCAGGAAAGTATCCATCAAGCTACCGGCAAAAAGCTTGAGAAACTGAATGTCACCATAGCTGAAGGATACCCGTCCAAGAGTGCTGAAACTGCTGGACTGTTAAGAGATCAGTTTTTGAAGACATCCAGAGGCAGTAAGTGGTACGATATGCACACGGACAAGAAGGACTTTGCTAAAGCAAAAGTGTTATCTTGGTCACCAGATCCAGCAAAGCTTAACAGTAGTTTCAGCAGGGTTTCCAGACACAGTTTGTCCTGGTCCATCAACTAAGACGTCTTGTGAAGATGGGAGAGATCAGCTATAACAGATATTTTTGTGCAACCATGCTGCTGGTCTGAGTAGATGCCTGACCAAGGTCAAGACTCTATGGTAACACAACTGAAAACTCTACATTTGGACAAGGGCAAGGGCAAAGCTTCCGGAAGGGCTCAGCATGCTGTGGACGAACTAGAATACTTGGTGATGTTCATCAGGTCCATCATCCAGGCCATGGTACGTATGATGCAAGATCTCTCTTAGGGCATCTTCATTAACATGGCAAACCTCACACTAGCTCATTGTGACAACTATCTGGATTACATCAGAGCTGGGGTTAAGCAGGACACCCTCAATGCTTTACGCAATGCCCCTCTTCATATGCAGTCTCTGTTTCCAGACCAAGTACTGATGAAAGCAGAGGAGGAGGTTTCACGAAGTGAGGAAAGGCGTTCTAGTTCTACAAACAGGAAGCCCGTTTTCACCCTTATGCTTCCTCCAGCAAATCATCTCACCCGCTGGACCGGAAGTCCAGTGTTCCGGCTTGGAAACAAATCAGGGACAGACAACAAGGCAAGAAAGGATGTGACAAGGCAACCTACCAGCAGGGACAGACAACATGGCAAGAAAGGATGTGACCAGGCAACCTACCAGCAGAAACAGGGTTCAGAACAGCGTAAATGACAGTTACTGTGTAAACTGTGTAACTAGACAGGAGGACTTTTTGTATGTGTCCGGCAAAGTAGACAGTTTGAACCCTCCACCAGTGTTAGCCGGAAAGAAGGACTTGTCTGTAACCAGCAAAATTTACATATAAACTCTTGTGTTGCCAGTCCTGTTCATTTTGGAAAATGGTATCTGCAAAAGAAAGGTGTAAATCCCATCAATTGTCAGAATTATACAGAAATAAAATATGTGAAAGATGTTTCTTATGTAGGTCACTAGAGTTCTGTAAATCTTGTCACAAATGTCCCAACTGTTGCTCCAGATCTACCTGTAGGGGCCAGATTGCACCTGTCTTGGGAGAAGTGGGCAGCCCTAGGACTGGGCCAGACCATTCTGTTTGAATGGTCTCTCCATCCAGAGGTCTTCCAAGCAATATGCTTCCTATGGCACCAGCCCCAAGTGGACCTGTTTGCCACCAGGTTCAACAACAAACTGCCACAGTTTGTGTCACCATTTCCAGACCCCCAGGCCACTAGAGTTCTGTAAATCTTGTCACAAATGTCCCAACTGTTGCTCCAGATCTACCTGTAGGGGCCAGATTGCACCAGTTTTGGGAGAAGTGGCAGCCCTAGGACTGGGCCAGACCATTCAAGCAGAATGGGCTCTCCATCCAGAGGTCTTCCAAGAAATATGCTCCCGGTGGCACCAGCCCCAAGTGGACCTGTTTGCCACCAGGTTCAACAACAAACTGCCACAGTTTGTGTCACCGTTTCCATACCCCCAGACCTGGGCTGTGGATGCACTCAGTCTGTCCTTCCCACCGGTCGCCTTCTTGGGCAAAGTGGTGGAGAAGTTGCAGGACTACCCGTGCTTTGGGTTCAGGCAAACGCAGGAGAGAAATCCATGCTTGGCTACATAAGAACATCAGACACCAGTCAGACTGGTCCAAAGTGTCTCTTTACCCCTCACCCAGCTTTCTTTCCAAGAATCAGCTGACCAAAGAGGGTCCAGCCAGTGTGGCCCCAGTGGTTATCCCAGCCCTGGCCCCCACTCTGGACCAAGTCACTCAAGGGTGACAGGTCCTTATGTCCAGTCAGAGCTCTGCGTTATTACTTGGACAGGACCTCGGACCTTAGGCAGAACAAGGAGTTGGTCTGTCTCCTTCAAAAAAGGTTTTGATAAGGACATCTCACCTGCCACTATCTCCTCAGGGATCAAGCACACTGTGATCCTGTGCTATGGACCCTCTGATCAGCAGGCCCTCACCTTACATCAGGTCGAATCCCATGATGTTAGGGCCTTTGCTGCTTCTAAGGCCTTCCAGTCGGGAGTCTCCTGAGATCAAATCCTATCAGTTTGTCACTGGAAATCTCACAACCCCTTCACACAATTCTATTTGAGGGATGTGGCTTGGGCTGACTCAGAGCTGTTCCACCTGGGGCCAAAAAAAGACAAACAAAAAAATTGTGAGAGACAGTGATGCAGGTTGCCAACTCTGATATGGAGACTGATTGTGATGCTGACCCTACCCACCAACCTCAACATGCTTGTCCAACTGAATAAGGGGTGTTGTCGGACCATGATCAGGACACTGCTGCAGCCGACCTTGACTAGGCCCTCTCTGAAGAACAGCCATATAGAGAGGCAATGATCACACATTTCAGACTTTAACACAGCTACCTCAGCAGCTAATGATAACCCCTTTGCCAGGCCAAAGCAGCAACCAGTTTGGAAGATCTCAGTGAATATGCCAACTGATGAGTGGCTGTGTAAGAAATAGGACAAGTTGAATGTTACTTTGGTAGAAGGATACCCTTCCAGAAGTTCTGAGGCTGGAGATTTTAGTGATGTAAAGTCACCAAGATCCCAGAGCAAGTGGTACATTTGCAGATATAGCTGGATAGCAAAATCTTCAGGACTCTCTTCTAGCCCACTTGCATGTAGGGCGATCTCTCAAGAAACCTTAAAAGAAGTGGGTGAAGTGAGTCCGGCTATATATAGCCAAACTGCTGGATTCAACAAGCAGATCAACAAGCCTTGGACTTAGTCCAAGTCAAAGCACATGACATTGGAGCCTTTGTGGCTTTGAAAACCTTTTTTTGGTGGGATCTCGGTGGACCAAATCATGTATGCTTATCACTGGAAGACGCATAACACATTAACAAATTTTATCAAAAAGATAATGATCAGATAATGACAACAATATGTATCTAGGGCCAGTGATGGCAGGTCAACAAGTCCTAGACTTCTCCCCTCAGAATAGTTATCCTTGGGAAAAAAGAAGCGGGGGACTCAACCTCTGCAGCCAAGCTTTCCAGAGTTAATTGACCTATCAACATCAGGTACCACTGATACCTTCTAATATCTGGTAAGAGTATCATTTTTACCCCACAGCCCTTAAGGCTATCTCAAAAACCGTGAGGTGTAGGAAGCTGATACTTGGTAGGGACATTGGTTAGGATGTGTAGGTGTGCAACGTCATGGTCTGACCTTTATTTAACCTTTGACCTTGCCGTGGTGACCTTGACCTATAAAATCTTGTCCGGGCTATATCTCGGAAACCGTAAGATGTAGGACGTTGATACTTGGTAGGGACATTGGTTAGGGGGTGTAGGTGTGCAACGTCATGGTGTGACCTTGATTTGACCTTGCCATAGTGACCTTGACCTATAAAATCTTGTCCGGGCTATATCTCGGAAACCGTGAGGTGTAGGAAGTTGATACTTACTAGGGACATTGGTTAGGGGGTGTAGGTGTGCAATGTCATGGTGTGACCTTGATTTGACCTTTGACCTTGTCGTAGTGACCTTGACCTTTAAAATCTTGTTGCACCTTTGGGTCTGTCTTTGATGCAGATTAAGGACTGTTAAAGTCATATTAGAATTTATTAAGAATTTTACTTTTATAACTTCCCATTGTAACAGATGGAATTTCATCAAGTGAGCCACAGATTTTGCTCCAACACCACACATAAGCATTCATTGAATGTATTACCACTTCTGTATGCATGGTAATATTCAAAACATCTAAACCATAATTCGGCCATGCAGATGTAGATAAAGCGTGTTGTAATGTTTAGTTTACTGATTAATGCTGTCATCTTGTTATTGAATTATCTTGTTTTAATACTTCATCTTTACATGCATTATCTTTCTCTTAGACATTATTTTCTCTATTTAAACATTGTTTGGACCTTTGTATACCTGACCGTGCTCTGAAAGTATCCTGAACTTTGCACTGATACAGTACTTCTCTATCTCATGGTGTTAAAAGTATTTTCCTAGCCTGTGGGGTACGGGCATCTCTGATGCTATTTTACTCTTTTATTGTTGACCTGTACTTAATAATTTCCTCGAGGTGACAATCGTGTAACATCTATCATAACTTTTATGTATAACCATGAGTGGTTTAAAAAAAGATTTGATGTTGTTCAAAACTTAGCGGCTTGTATTCACAGATATTGAAACCTTCACAGCCCAATTTTGGTATACACATGGTCATACCTCCTTCCTTCATAAGTCCAGATATCCAGAGAGTAATGCTAGTGTCTTCTATTTGTGACTATTATTCAGATTTTTGGCTCATTTACAGTACCATGTTTGACTGGTTCTCTAAGACTAGCATCTCACATAAATCACAAGAAAAAATTACATAATATATCTAGTCTCAACTGTAATCCCTCCACTTGGCGGTTGGATTCAGTATTTAGTCCCACATGGTAAGCTATTATAGCACAACAAAATGTAAAATTTTAATTAGTTCAGTGTAGCTTTTATAAGCGATAAGTTTACCATGTAGGACCAAGAGACACTCCCCCTGCCTCTCCACTTATTACAGCTGAGGGGTATGAGGAAAGTTCGAAGAAGGAAGCTGCAGATTATTTCACCTTGTGCTTCACCTTGAGATGACAGGTGCCATCCCGGAACAATCTCTCAGTATTATGTTCACTTTTCTTGAGTTGGCCAAGACGCAAGGGGCCCTTCTGAGATAGCTCTTAGCCCAACATGGTAAGCTTGTAGCTT
The DNA here is from genome assembly GCA_964017235.1 of Sabellastarte sp. h YS-2021. NCBI lineage: Eukaryota > Metazoa > Annelida > Polychaeta > Sabellida > Sabellidae > Sabellastarte > Sabellastarte sp. h YS-2021. Next base: position 40,068,210 of record OZ024936.1, read on the forward strand.
ATAAAAGCTGCATTTAACTAATTAAAATTTTCAATTTTAGAAGTCTTGGCCACTGTTTACGGTGTTTTCAAATAAATTTTGGACCTGAAGGATAATATAAACTGCAACTGTGGAAAATTAGCAATAGTCTATTTTCTGAGGTTTTTGCAGCCATCTTGAATTTTCTCAGAAACATAATATTCTATTTATTTTGAAAAAGATGCAAATGAATTTTGGATCATAATATGTGAGGAACTGCATATATTGAAACTTACAAAACTTCATTTTCCTGTTTCCAGATTTTTTGTACCATTTTGGATTTTCCCAAAAAATAGAAAATTGTGTTTATCTACCAAATTGTGTAAGACAGTGTGTTTTTGAGTAAACTTTGAGCCCACAGTGTATCATAAAGTGCATGTATGAACATGTGTATCCTATAGAGATCTACACCTCATTAAGTTTTAGGCATGACCCATAGCAACCATTTAGGTTTGGATATTTTACATTTTTATGTCAGCTGACATTATGTCGTCACTCTGCGGCGTGGGCGTACGCGTCCGCGTGAACAACTTCTCCTCCAAAACTACAAGGCCTAGAGACGTGCTGTTTTTTTAAAAAGATACCTTATCTATCGAGGATGAAAAATTGTTCAAGGCATGCAAATCTGTCTGTTCGTCTGTTTGCTAGAGACATTACAAGGGGGGTACCCCCACCAAAAGTGTGAAAATTTCAACACTTAATCACAATTTTCTCAGTGACTATTGCAGGGATTTCTCTCATATCTTGCATATATGTGCTAGGCCACAGGTAGATTCTCTTGTGTGAGTATGAGACCTGGATCTGTCTTACTTTTTTTTTAATAAATTTTTTTAATAATTTTTAATGCATTAAAATTCATGAAATCATGCACAAAATCATTTATAGCTTGAAAAGTGTTGCATTTAGAGCATTTTGTTAAAATATGTTATTCAGCTACTTTTTTCATAGCTACAATATGGTGAGTAAGTTGGGTGCCTGTCTCAATAGCTAAGTGAGTAATAGCTACTTTTGGGCTTTTCAGTAACTTCCATCATGAGTAAAATCACTTGTAACTTAAAAACTATTGCATTTAGAAAATTTCGTATAAATATGTTATTCAGCTACTTTTGGGTCAGCTATAACATAGTAAAATTTTAGACCTGTAGCTCATGGCATAGCTGAGTAATAGCTACTTTTAGGTTATCACTGTTGAGTAAATCGCTTATAACTTCAAAACTATTGCATTTAGAGAATTTCGTATAAATATGTTATTCAGCTACTTTTGGGTCAGCTATAACATAGTAAAATTTCAGACCTGTAGCTCATGGCATAGCTGAGTAATAGCTACTTTTAGGTTATCACTGTTGAGTAAATCGCTTATAACTTGGAAACTATTGCATTTACAGTATTTTGTTTCAATATGTTATTCACCTATTTTGGGATCAGCTATAACATAGTGAAGTTTCAGATCTGTGGCTCATTGTATAGCTGAGTAATAGCTACTTTGAAGTTCTCACTATTGAGTAAATCACTTGTAACTTAAAACCTATTGCATTTAGAGAATTTCGTATAAATATGTTATTCAGCTACTTTTGGGCCAGCTATAACATAGTGAAATTTCAGATCTGTAGGTCATGGCATAGCTGAGTAATAGCTACTTTGAAGTTCTCACTATTGAGTAAATCAGTTGTAATTGGAAAACTATTGCATTTAGAGTATTTCGTATAAATATGTTATTCAGCTACTTTTGGGTCAGCTATAACATAGTAAAATTTCAGACCTGTAGCTCGTGGCATAGCTGAGTAATAGCTACTTTTAGGTCATCACTATTGAGTAAATCAGTTGTAACTTGAAAACTATTGCATGTACAGTATTTTGCTTTAATATGTTGTTCACCTACTTTTGGGTCAGCTATAACATAGTAAAATTTCAGACCTGTAGCTCATGGCATAGCTGAGTAATAGCTACTTTGAGGTTATCACTGTTGAGTAAATCGCTTATAACTTGGAAATTATTGCATTTAGAGTATTTTGTTTCAATATGTTATTCACCTATTTTGGGGTCAGCTATAACATAGTGAAGTTCCAGACCTGTGACTCATTGCATAGCTGAGTAATAGCTACTTTGAAGTTCTCAATGTTGAGCAAATCACTTATAATTTGAAAACTATTGCATTTAGAGAATTTCGTATAAATATGTTATTCAGCTACTTTTGGGTCAGCTATAACATAGTAAAATTTCAGACCTGTAGCTCATGGCATAGCTGAGTAATAGCTACTTTTAGGTTATCACTGTTGAGTAAATCACTTATAACTTGGAAACTATTGCATTTAGAGTATTTTGTTGCATATGTTATTTACCTATTTTGGGGTCAGCTATAACATAGTGAAGTTCCAGATCTGTGGCTCATTGCATAGCTGAGTAATAGCTACTTTGAAGTTCTCACTGTTGAGTAAATCAGTTGTAATTGGAAAACTATTGCCTTTACAGAAATTTGTGCAAATATGTTATTCAGCTACTTTTGGGTCAGCTATAACATAGTGAAATTACAGACCTGTAGCTCATGGCACAACTGAGCAATAGCTATTCTCAGGCACTGACTGTTGAGTAAATCGGCTATAACTTGAAAAATATTCCATTTGGAGTATTTTGTTAAAATATATTGTTCACCTACTTTTGGGTTAGCTATAACATAGTGAAATTACAGACCTATAGCTCATGGCATAGCGGAGCAATAGCTATTTTCAGGTTCTCACTATTGAGTAAATCAGTTGTAACTTGAAAACTATTGCATTTACAGTATTTTGCTTAAATATGTTGTTCACCTACTTTTAGGTCAGCTATAACAGAGCAAAAATTCAGACATGTAGCTCATTGCATAGCTGAGTAATAGTTACTTTGAGGTTCTCACTCTTGAGTAAATCAGTAGTAACTTGAAAACTATTACATTTAGAGTATTTTGTTAAATATGTTATTCACAGACGTTTTGGTCAGCTATAACATAGTGAAATTGCAGACCTCTATGTCATGGCATAGCTGAGCAATAGCTTCTTTCAGGTTCTCACTGTTGAGTAAATCATTGTATCCAACCTGTAGGAAATCATGGGCTGGGAATCTGTTAATATGGTCCGATTTGACCTTGGAACCCTCCTTCAAGGTCAAATGAGGATAGCCAAACATAAAAGTGCTTATAACTCACTTATTATTGGTCCTAGAGGTTTGGAATGAAAACCAACCTATAGAAAATCTTGAGCTGGGAATTTTTTGGTGTGGTCGGATTTCACCTTGGACCCCTCCTTCAAGGTCAAATGAGGATAGCCAAACTTAAAAGTGCTTATAACTCGCTTATTATTGGTCCTAGAGGTTTGGAATGGAAAACCAACCTATAGAAAATCATGGGCTGGGAATCTTTTGGTGTGGTCAGATTTCACCTTAGACCCCTCCTTCCAGGTCAAACGAAGATAGCCAAACTTAAAGTGCTTATAACTCGCGTATTATTGGTCTTGGAGGTTTGGGATGGTAAACCAACATATAGGAAATCATGGGCTGGGATTCTTTTGGTGTGGTCAGATTTGACCTGGGACCCCTCCTTCAAGGTCAATTGAGGATAGCCAAACTTACAATTGCTTAGAACTCGCTTATTATTGGTCCTACAGGTTTGGGATGGTAAACAAGCTACAGGAAATCATGGGCTGGGAATTTTTTTGTGTGGTCAGATTTGACCTTGGACCCCTCCGTCAAGGTCAAACAAGGATAGCCAAACTTAAAAAGTGCCTATGACTCACTTATTATTGGTCCGAGAGGTTTGGGATGGTAAACCATCCTAAATTCTTTGGCTGGGAATCTTTTCGTATGGTCAGATTTGACCTTTGGACCCCTTCTTCATGGTCGAACGAGGATATTGCATTTATAGTATTTCTTTAAATATTTTTAACCTACTTTTTACACTTAAACAATTACCTTGTTACTTTATTTCATAATACCATTTGCAGGGCACAACTTTTTTGTCCTTTTTTTCTGTCAGCTTCGGAATATCTTTCGAACATGCTGTTCAGTTACCATTTACTGTATTTCTGTACAGCCCTTTCCCTGATAATTATGCTTTCCTCTCATTATCACCATCACAAATCAAAAACATTCAGTCAGCTGACACAGTGCCCGTTCACGGGCACTCTCCTCTTGTTGCACTTTGTTGTCTTTTTTTATAATTTCCAGTAATGTTTTGAAGAATAATGTAATGTACAGACCAATTTCGTTCTGAAGCAGGGGACTAGAATTATCTGAATTGCTAGTTAAACTTGGTACGCATGTTAAGGGTGGCCAAAGGAAGATCCTTATTTTAAGGTGACCTAAAACTTTCAATAATAAAGAACTTATGGACACCTTAAGACTGAAATGGACTTGTGGCCTCTGGGTCACAAACTATAAGGCTCATTTGGCTAAAATTTTACTAAAGAACACATTAATGTATTCTTACATATGTCAAAAATCAAAACTTAATGTTGAGGTTAAAATTGTGTTTTTTTGTGGGATTTTTTCTACATTTCTCCACATATTTTGCCCTGTAATTTGGAAATGGTAATCCAGATGAGTCTCAAATCATACCAGATATAACTGTCATATGTATTCTTTGTGGAAAGTTTCAGCTATGTAGTGTTAAACACAAGGTCATCTTAAGGTCTCTAAAAATGTCCACAGGGGCAATTTTATTCACTTTAAGCCGTATAGCTCTAAAACTATGTGGTTCATTCGCCTAAAATCTCGTGGGAATGTATTAATATGTTCTTTTACATGTGGCAGACATCAAGGCTTTAACTTGACATTTAACCTCCATATGAGGCCCATAAACACCCTAGTGGGAAGATTTCTTTCTCCATTTTACACATATTTGCCTTGTAACTTGGAAATGGTAAATCTGACCAGACTGAAACTGTAGTAGGTACAACTTGTATAGGTGATCTTTTTTTGTGAAAAATTTGAGCACTTGAGTTTTAATTTTAAAGTCACCTTAAGGTTTTTAAAATGGCTACAGGGTCCAATTTTATAACTTTTTCCTACTGTAAGCCCTATAGCTTTCAAAATATGTCTCTCACCCATTATCTGATAATGTGTTAATATGTTCTTTTTCTATATTGCTGTTGAATGGAACATAAAACCCCAACTTTGAACTTTACCTGACATTTTACCTGTGTATCATGCCCCTAAATTTCCCATTCAGAGGACTCTTTTCTGCATTTTTCACAAATTTTGCCTTGTAACTTGACAGTAGCAAATCTGACCAAACTGTAGGATATAACTTTGCTCCATAGTTTAAATTTTAAGGTCACCTTATGGTCACAAAAACCAATTGTATTTACTTGTTGTCACTTTAAGCCCTGTTCCTTGTAATCTATATTGCCTTACCCATCCAATATCTTATCTGAGAATATCTCAAATCTTAATATTTTATTTTTACTTGAGTCAAGGCTTTATATAGACATACTTCATTACAATTTTCACATAATAATAATAGTTATAACGTCTGCATGTGATCTTTGTAAAAAAATTTGAGTTCTGTTTATTATTGTCTGTATTTTATTTTTAAGGTCACCTAAAGATCTCTAAAACATACCAACAAAGACCCAATCAATGCACATTTTGCCCTGTAATGATTTAATTATAAAGCTGCTTACCCAGTTGACATTTAGACTATAAAGACCATAAAGACCCCACCTAGGGACTTTTTTCTGCATTTTTCATATATTTTGCCTTGTAATTTGGAAATGGTTAGTCTCACTAGCCGCAAACTGAAGTAGATATAATTTCTATATGTGATCTTTGTTCATGGAGAATTTAAGCTCTGGGCTTTAATTTTAAGGTCACATTAGAGTCTCTAAAATTACCACAGGGACCCAGTTTATACCTTTTCTACTTATGTAACGTACGCTGCACTTCTACCTCACCCCAGTCAATTTTATGATCAGTCAGGTGATAAATGGTTGTTTGGAAAATAATTGATTTTTTTGTTTGTATCTCAAAAATTTTTCCTATTTTTATCTTCTCTTGCTCATAACTTCTAAGCTAACATAAACTGAGTTATCCTACTTTTTATGTCAGCAGACTTGTAAGTTCATGAAATCATGCACTAAATCACCTATAACTTGAGCCTAGAGGAGCCTCCACAACATAGACATAATCCTTGTTATCTTCCATCTTGTCAAATAGTGTGATGTATCAATTAATTCCCTATTAATTCACAATATACTGTCTCAAAAACATGATAGAATGGACAGGTATGGTTTGCTTGAGTGATTGTTATTATCTTTGTGTTTCTATATGTAAATGGGTTACACATTATAAATGGAAAGTATAAATGGATATTATTGTTGTTTTTATTTAAATTGTGATGTCATTTGCAGGCACAGTCCGAAGGATAGCCGAATAAACAGTACAGAATGCACAAACTGTGAAACACAGATCCCAGACTGGTCAGTATTTTCTCTGGGTCAGTTTGAATGCAAGTTGGAGATATTTGGACTTTATCTTATCAACTGTGCATTGGGGTTCTTTAAGTTTTTGCAAATTGTTAGACACCCAAGCCCTCTGTGTATCTTGGTGATTCACTTACAGTTTCCTACTGGAGATGTGTTTCCCGTTTCTAGTAATAATCTGTGACAAATTCATTTTTATCTGCAAATCCCTTCTTTCAGGGCTAATATCATTATTATGAGTGAGCTTTGTTCTCGGGCACTGCAGGCATCATCTTCACACTTGTTTCTGAATAGTATCTCAAAAATGGCTTGGCAGATTCAATTCAAATTTGACATGTACATATAACTTGTGCTCCACATGTGCACTATTGTAAGATGACCGTAAACTCCCAATAGTAACATAATTATATTGAATTTAATCTTTTTCATTTCCTGACAGTATCACAAAAATTATTTTACAAATTCAATTCAAATTTGACACATGGCTGAAACTGGTTCTCAAGATGTGCCTTATAGTAAGGTGCCCTTAAACTCCCATGTATAAAAGAATTATATTGAGTTCAAGTTTTTTATTTTTCTGCAGAGTATACTGAAACAGCATGACAAATTTCATACAGATTTTGCATGTATGTGTAATTGGCCCCACATCAATGCTCTACAGTAAGGTAACCTCAAACCCCCAGTAATAATTGAATTATATTAAGTTTAAGTTTCGCAATTTTTAAACAGTATTTCAAATCTTACTCAAGAAGTGACTATCCTTGCTACCAATGCCTTGATTGGTAGTCCTATGTACTATTATAATTCCCTGTTTAGAGGTTTGTGATGTTTCAATCAGCACAAGCTGTAGAGTATTCAGAATACTCTTACATGTATTGTCACAAATCATAGAAAGTATGCTCATGTTACACCCATCCTAAAGGCACTCCACTGGCTGCCTATCAGCTGCCACTGTATGTTAAAAACTTCATTATTGGTTTATAAATGTTTACACAGTGGTTGTCCTAGCTATTTTGGACCATCCTTGTCTCTTAGCATTTGCTTCTACGAACCAGTTGTAGTCACCCTGATCATCAATATCTGACAGTTTCTCCTTTCCACTCCTCACTCTAAAAGTCAGTCAAGCACTTTGGCCATAGCTTTGCATTTTGATGCTGCCAAGATTTGGAATGATCTTCCTGATGAAGTACACAGTGCAAAGTCTGTTGTCTTCTTCAGTCATGCATCTGAAGTTATAAATGTCAGATACTGACAGGAGTCATGAGGGAAGGGTATATTATTAAAGAAAAAATATTTTAAAAATTTGAAATATGTCATTTAATGATATACAAGAAAAATATTAAGGAAACATTAAAATTCCGCATATTTTCTTGAAGTCTTCTGATATCACTCCCTCACTCACACATACCCACAGGAACAGCAAATATTCATAGGTCTTGTCATTTTGTGGGGTTTTCTAGCAGATAACCAGATGTTTCAACCTTCAAAATGCTTTGACTCAATTTTGAAGACAGTTCGACCCCTATTTTCTCCCAGCTACATACAGACAGTCTTTATACGACCCTAGTTTCTCCCAACTATGAAAATAGACTTCTTCACAATGGAGTACCACATATATTCTTAGAAAATCCTGATTATGGTGTATGTTGAATACCTTCTTTGACTTTAGAATTTTTTTCTAACAAACTTTATTTTTTCCTCTTGCTAACAAGAGCACTCAAAGAGTGCAGCCCTCCACCGAGGTCATGCAAGCCTCAATGTTGCTTATTAGTGCAATGATAAACAAGATGCACTCAGAGAGAGCAAAACGCTCGACTCCATGTGACCAGTCTCTAAAGTGATATAAAGTATTGTAAGGAAGACAATAAAATAAAACCAAACATGTAAATTAATTTTCGAAGAAGTATCAAGTAGAAAGCCAAATTCATTAAAAATACATTGAAATGGGACCTCTGAAAATTCTTGAATTTTTGTATCCAAAGATCTGTTCATTAATTCTTGAGTAATCTAAACACCAAAAAACAGACAGACAGACAAATAGACAAACAATTTGCACCCCAAAACATAAACTGCTGGTGGAGGTAAAATATAGCTTAAAAGTCACTTCTTGGTGAAAATCACTCATGGTAAATTTTTGTGATGGACTGTCAAGGAATTGAAAGAAAAAAAAGAGAAAATAAAGCAGAAATAATAATTAATAAAAATGATGACTGTACCAACCCCCTCTTTATTATCTTTGTGTCAATTTCAAGACATAAAATGAGAAGAAATATTTTTACTTAAAGACAGCAAGTATCACAAGCTAGGTTTGTGACCTCACAATGAGAATTGCATTGTGACATCATTAAGTATAATGACATCAGAAACCAAAATATTGATTTTTTTACGTATGTGGTGAAGAGAAGCAGTTTCACTGTGTATTCTCAATTAAAAATAAGAAAAACTCTCTCCTGACTTTAATTTTTCAACAAATTACACCAAATTTGGAAGAGTCCGTCTGTACCCCACGAAATACCTGCCCACCAAATTTGAGAGAGATTGATGTCATAATTTTTGAGTTATAAGGGCAAAACGGTGCACAGACAGACAGACAGACAGACAGAAAGACAGACAGAAACAAACTGATTACAATAACCTGATTGTTGGGTGAGTAACTTGTGTTTGTCTTTTTATTGCGTAAAATACCCTTACCTTATCCTCACTATTGCTTACGTGTTGGCGGGAGCAAACATGGACGACCAGACTAGAATATTTTTAAAATAAATATTCTTGTCGGTACCGGTATGTATATGCATGACCGCGCATGCGCGTGCACCGGAAGAACCCCGTGAAGCCTCACTTTTATTTTGGTCGTGAGGGAGTAAACATCGTTTGACACGATCTTCGTTTGCGAAGAATTTCAACATGGCTGGCAAGGAAGGAGACGTTTTTGAAAAGAATTCACGCCTTCTTAAGAATTGGAAGGTTTTCTTTTCTTTGGATGTTTGCCAGTCTTCTGCAACAGGAACTCTGCTTTTTGAGTGGTTTTACGGCGTTTACAGACCTTGTACATGGTTGGTGGTAGGGTCTGGTTCGCCAATTAACACGAAGATTTTCCTCGACATTGAGAAAAGAATTCATCTTCCTGGCTCTCCACCACCTCTACTTCGTCTTCAGACCCTCTGCACACAGCTTATACTAGCACGCCTAGAAGCTATGCAAGGTCTTATTGATGAAAAGAAGAACCTCATAGATATGTCTTCTGCTTCATTGTTATTAAATACAGATGCAAAGACGGCAGAAACTGCATTTCCTCAAGATCTACCTCTTCACAGTTTAATCACAGATCTCTTCCTTGAGCCAGTAGAGTGGTCAGATTAAGATCTTCATCTCACAAAAGGGTAGTACCTCTCTCTCCTCTAGTGAGGTAAATATGGCAGAGGCAACCCCTGTAACATAAGAATCCACCATGAACAGAAATTCTTCTCATCAGATAGCTTCAGATCTACAAGTTGCTGAATTCATCTGGAAACGAATGACAGTTCTTCCTATGGTGAGGTGAACTCGGCAGATACTGCACTTGGTCAAGAAGAATTTCCGGGAGTCAGATCTTCTCAACCAGCTGTTTCATTCCAATTTTACTGATCATTATGGAAATAAATTAAATTTCACTGGTCAGTTATTTACAGCATAGAAATGACCATGTTAATGAAAGTTTTCTGCTAGAACAGACTACCATGTACTGTTAATAGATTTTCAGAGGATATAATGTCTGAAAAGCCAGCATTCTTTATCTTCTTTCACTTTGGACAAGATATCCACTGCTGGGGAGAGGCTCATAGTGTTATAACTTCAACTGGAAACAAGTAAGAACTCTGTCTTTGCTGAGGTAAATACGACAGAAGCTACTGGAGATCAAGAAGAACTACCTAAATTAAACCTTCTCATCCATTCAATTTGGTATGGACAGGGTTTGCTGTCATCACTTTTCTACCGTATGCAAGGTCTGTGTTGGGGTTTCTCATTGTAAAAACACATCAATAGATTTCTCAACAACAGCACACAAATGCCAGGAGTTTTTCAGAAGCATTTGTTCACTCTACCTTGTCTTCCATGCAGTTTACAACACAGCATATACAAATGCTGGGGTAGGCCGTCTTCTGGTCATAATTCTCGACAAGTAACCCTCAACTTGAAAGAAATAATGCAGTGTTTTGGATCCAGTGGACCAACCCTTCTTTAAGGCATTTATTTACAGTAGTACTGCTCAGCTACAGTCTAACCCAATTTCTTTCTTCTCATTTATTGGGAAGTTTTAGAAATTATAGAAGAGGCATCAATGACAAGTATTTGCAACAGGAACTGGCTAGTCGTGTTACCATACATTTTCCATGTTTTCCTGCATCTATCTAGCATGACAGAGATTGGCAGGAATCTTCAGTTATAGCATTTATGACCACAGCTACACTATTATGACAAAGTTATTTTGTGGTAAAACAGAGAAGAATTAACAGAATGCATCACAATCCATCAGAGGTGTAGTGTTGCTGTTGGAAGTGACAACCCAGGTATAAAAGAAATAATGGCTGGAGGTTGTTTGCTGTTTTACTGCAGCAGTTAATTGAAAAACGAATGTCATTTCGAAGTTGTGCACATTCTGCAATTCGGTTTAACACTGAAACTACCTATCAAATTGTCGAGAACTCCCACAATTCATAGCGGATATATTTTGAAATAATAATATAAACCAAGAAAGAAGAAACCACTGCTTCTATACGTTAAAAGCTCAACAATGTGTACAAGCCTACAGTTTTAGAGTACTTTGGTCACCTGTGATGGTAGGGTATTAATTAAAACATCACACGATCCCAGCTTTGAGAATGGAGACCGCAAGGTAATCAGTATTCCATTTGCGAAGGTGGATAGGTAGTCGCGTTACATCTATCAGACGCGTTCTCCCTTAATCCCAGGTACAACTAAATGTGATTCTTCATTGTTTCTCTGCTGGTGAAAGAATGCACCTTGTCATAGGTCGTTCTTTTCAGTTCTCAGCCCTACCCTTTGGTATTGCGACGGCTCCACTCGAATTTGTCCGCGTAGCACCTCTTTCATCAGTAGTGACACCACTGGTTATATACTGCCGCCTACACCACATATTTGCTTGTAGAAATCGAAGCAATTAGTGGCCTGTGTACAGAAACTACATTGGGTGATAAGCTTTTGAATTCAGAACTCATCCCAACAAAACACTTCCACTTCTTTGGTTACAAATTCAACCATGGCAAGGGTGAAGTGTCCCATAGAAGAAAGTGGGTTATTTCAGAAGTTTATGGATGGTGTACATGCCACTTTGTCAACCATTCCAGAATTCTAATATCATTTATAGTATTTCAGAACCTATAAAATATTAACAATCTTTATACATTCAGATATATTGTTCACACTTTTGAAAATATATCTGTTTTTGGTGTAAAATCACAGAGGTCTTACCAGGATATTCCTCCATACAGAAGATATGTCTGTGAAGGGTAAGGAATACATTTGGCAGACCCATTCATTAGTTAAGTGTCTGATGGTCTTGCATCTAAGGGTTCTTTGTAAGCCCACAACAATTTTCTGAGGGCTCACTACATTTAGGGCTGTCAAAATGGGATATCAGATACCTTTTCATGCAGGGATAAGTCATTCGAACAGAATGTCATTCATCCCATAGTTTTCACATGACTTGCCAAATTTGGCACACTGCAATGCTAGATAGGTTTGTAACAAAGATGAAGATCAAACTATCTGTTTATTTCACCAGTTTAATGCAATGGCGTGCAAAGACAGTACATGTATTGAATATCCTGTGGGCGGCACTATTTGGTTATGCCTACTGCTGAATATTTCTCATTTCAAAAATGGTACAAAAAATGAGAATTACACTTCTTAACTGATAGTAGGGGCCCCAGGGTGACTAGGGATGTGTTGGTTTTGGGATCTGATGGACTTATTCTCAAAACCACTATTGCCCTACATCATGGAGGAATTTCTTTAAACAGCTATTCTGCCAGAGATTCCCCTGCCATTTCTCATACTCCATGGTATGATAATCAGTGTCTCAGAAGCTGAGGCACTTCAGAATCTTTTTTAAAAGTCTACAGAGCAAAGTAGTTCTTTTTGAATCTGATGCAAGGAGATTCAGGTGGACTTTCAACAGCCTTCTCTCTCCTCAATAGCAGATTTTTGACCCATTGATTCACTGGTAAAATCTGGTTTCTACCACACTTGCAGGACACAGGGATGCTATTGCAAATCTTTTGGGTTCACTACTGAAATCATTCATGGTTATGAACTCAATAGACTGATACATGGTTTTTTCATTTGGGTTCACTATTGAAATAATTCATAGGTATGAACTCAATAGACTGATACATGGTTTTTCAGTTGGGTTCACTGTTGAAATCATTCATAGTTATGAACTCAATAGACTGATAGATGGGTTTCATTTGGGTTCATTTTTGAAATCATTCATAGTTATGGACTAAATGGATTGATAGAGGTTTCTCATAGGATAGACCAATGAAGGATGGTGCTATACCATTTACACTCTTTGGACTTGTTTTGATTATTCTTAGTCTTGACAAAGTCTCGTTTGAACCACATTCAGTTCTATGAGAATAAATAGAATCCACCTCCCATTGGAGGGTGCTGTGCTTACTTACAGAAAGTGAGCAAAACTAAACTAAAACACCATCTGAATCAGAGTTTGAACATTCTGACATTCACATCAGTTTTCTCATGACCTTGGCCTCTGATAGATAGAGAGGCGAGGTTGTTTGGACTTTCAAATCATTGAAACACAGAACTGGAAGGACTTCACAGTTTCTCCTTCATCATTACTCCTAGCAGAGAACAGATAGCCTTAGATGGGTCCAATATTGTTCAAGCTGGGTTTCATTCCTGCTTTAATGCAATTTTTAGATCATTCTTTAACTGAAGATATGACCCTTTGCCCCTTTACAGCTCTAAGATTCTATCTTGACATATGGGAGATCTTAGATAGGGGAAATATGTGCTGATGACTTTTCAGGAGGTATACAAGGAGCTACCATGTCAAAAGCAAGACAGTTCTGCTAGCTGATCAAATATCTGGCCTTGAAACTTTGAATGTTTCCATGGCCAAGGCTCAAACGCTCCTTATATGGCTGGAAGTCACACTCCACAGTTTTATACTTTAACTTGTGACTTGGAAGTCAAATGAAGGTCAGACTATTCGTTGGAACTATAGTATCACCATGTGGTTCCTTCATAGTTGGTGTATTGTATTATACATTACAGTAATTATATGTATATGTACAGTTCCAATGGCCAGATCACACATTTTAGTGGTACCTGAAAACCCATTGGAAATACCCCAATTATGGGACATTCATTTCCCCTGTTCAGAGATCTGGGAAAAGCATCTGATCTGGTGGAAAGACCCAAGGAATGTGTTATAAGTTGTATTCTCTACATAGAGGAGCACAATCTCCTGTTATTTATCAATGCACCGGTCATCGGTTGGGTAACACATTGGTATTTAGGGTTATAAAATTCCAAATATGTGGGAATTTTTTCAATGAATGTTCTGGAAAGTTCCCGTTAACCTTATAGCAAAATATAACTCCATATGTTATTTTGTTAAGTTTCTAAGTATGCTTGTCATAGTCTTGTATTTATCATCACAAGTGTGTTTGAGATTAATACATTAGAACTAAGAATGCATACAGGGCCATGGCAACTTTGGGAAGGTTGCCAGGTTAGTGCTTACATATATAACTTCTAAATGTTATTTTGTTAAGTTACTTTTATTACATAACATAGTCTAGTACTATATCCTCACAAGATTGCTTGAGATTTGTACTTTGACTTTTCATTCGATTCTACCTGCTTTTGGTGGCAAAAATATTAAAAATCCCACCACCAGTATGGTTGTAATCAAGCAATAGTGAGGATAAGGTAAGGGTATTTTACGCAATAAAATGTAAAAATTTTATTGTAATTTAACTTTTTATAAGTTAAATACTTACCTTATCCTCACTAGATTCGGATTCCCGCCCAACCAACCCCACATTTTTCAGATTTTTGGGTTTACAATTTATTATATTGGCTCCCAAAATTAAAGTGAGGCTTCACGGGGTTCTTCCGGTGCACGCGCATGCGCGGTCATGCATATACATACCGGTACCGACAAGAATATTTATTTTAAAAATATTCTAGTCTGGTCGTCCATGTTTGCTCCCGCCAACACGTAAGCAATAGTGAGGATAAGGTAAGTATTTAACTTATAAAAAGTTAAATTACAATAAAATTTTTACAGTTTGTCCGTCGGAACAAGTTATGTTTGGCATGGGGTTTGTCTGTTTGTCCGTCTGAACAAGTTATGTTTGGCATGGGGTTTGTCTGTTTGCCCGTCTGAACAAGTTATGTTTGGCACGGGGTTTGTCTGTTTGTCCGTCTGAACAAGTTATGTTTGGCATGGGGTTTGTCTGTCTGAACAAGTTATGTTTGGCATGGGGTTTGTCTGTTTGCCCGTCTGTACAAGTTATGTTTGGCATGGGGTTTGTCCGTCTGTAGCAAGCATAGTTGATTAATTAAGCGTCCCTTGCGGGACGCTTGTTTGTGTATGGGAGAGCTTCAGGCTCCGCCGGCTCCGCATTTTGTTTTCCTTATAACTCTGTAACCGTTAGGCGGATTCTTTTCAAATGTGGCAGGTTTATGCAGTAGCCTTGGGGAATTTTTTTGAATATGCTGCAGTGACATTTCAACCAATCAGAGAGGTCACATGACCAAAAATGTCTTTTTTCGATGGGGAAGCTTGTCCGGATGATAACTTGAAAGGAATTTTATCAATTCACCTGAAACTTGGCAAATACATTCATTCTATTAAAATCTGGAAATCATTAGATTTTGGCATTGATTGGTCAAGAAATGGCCGAGTAATCATTACGAATTTTCCAAATAAGGAAAACACAAAAATGCTTATATCTCGAAAACCGTGCTAGATAGAGCGATTTCGACGAAATTTTTGACCCTCAGGGTATCTCTGCAGAGTAGTTATCCCAATTTTGAAAAAATTTTTGTCTCGCCAAAAATGGCGGCCATTTTGAATTTTCGAATTTTTCGCAAAAATTGCAAAACATAAAAATGCTTATATCTCAAAAACCCTGCTAGATAGAGCGATTTCGACGAAATTTTTTACCCTCAGGGTATCTCTGCAGAGTAGTTATCCCAATTTTGAAAAAAATTTTATCTCGCCAAAAATGGCGGCCATTTTGAATTTTCGAATTTTTCGCAAAAATTGCAAAGCATAAAAATGCTTATATCTCAAAAACCCTGCTAGATAGAGCGATTTCGACGAAATTTTTGACCCACAGGTATCTCTGCAGAGTAGCCATGCCAATTTTCAAACAAAAAATTTCTCGCCAAAAATGGCGGCCATTTTGAATTTTCGAATTTTTCGCAAAATTGCAAAACACAAAAATGCTTATATCTCGAAAACCGTGCTAGATAGAGCGATTTCGACGAAATTTTTGACCCACAGGGTATCTCTGCAGAGTAGCCATGCCAATTTTCAAAAAAATTTTGTCTTGCCAAAAATGGCGGCCATTTTGAATTTTCGAATTTTTGCGCAAAAATTGCAAAACACAAAAATGCTAATATTTCGAAAACCGTGCTACATAGAGCGATTTCGACGAAATTTTTTATCTTCAGGGTATCTCTGCAGAGCAGCTATCCCAAAGAGCTTTCACTTGGTGAAGTTTCAGACCCATTGCTAATTGCTCACCTACTCAAAAAGAGTAAATGCGAATTACCTCTAAAAGTATTGCAGATGGCCAATTTTTCTCAAATAACTCATTCACCTACTTTTGGAAGAGCTTTCACATGGTGAAGTTTCAGACCCATAGCCAATTACTCACCTACTCAAAATGAGTAAATGCGAATTATCTCTAAAAGTATTGCAGATAGCCAATTTTTCTCAAATAACTCATTCACCTACTTTTGGCAGAGCTTTCACATGGTGAAGTTTCAGACCCATAGCTAATTATTTACCTACTCAAAATGAGTAAATGCTAATTATCTGTAAAAGTATTGCGGATACCCAATTTTTATCAAATAACTCATTCACCTACTTTTGGGAGAGCTTTCACTTGGTGAAGTTTCAGACCCATAGCTAATTACTCACCTACTCAAAATGAGTAAATGCGAATTATCTCTAAAAGTATTGCAGATAGCCAATTTTTCTCAAATAACTCATTCACCTACTTTTGGGAGAGCTTTCACTCTGTGAAGTTTCAGACCCATAGCTATTTATTCACCTACTCAAAATGAGTAAATGCTAATTATCTGTAAAAGTATTGCGGATACCCAATTTTTATCAAATACTCATTCATCTACTTGTGGGACAGCTTTCACATGGTGAAGTTTCAGACCCATAGCTAATTACTCACCTACTCAAAATGAGTAAATGCGAATTATCTCTAAAAGTATTGCAGATAGCCAATTTTTCTCAAATAACTCATTCACCTACTTTTGGGAGAGCTTTCACTTGGTGAAGTTTCAGACCCATAGCTAATTACTCACCTACTCAAAATGAGTAAATGCGAATTATCTCTAAAAGTATTGCAGATAGCCAATTTTTCTCAAATAACTCATTCACCTACTTTTGGGAGAGCTTTCACTCCGTGAAGTTTCAGACCCATAGCTAATTACTCACCTACTCAAAATGAGTAAATGCGAATTATCTCTAAAAGTATTGCAGATAGCCAATTTTTCTCAAATTAATCATTCACCTACTTTTGGGAGAGCTTTCACTCGGTGAAGTTTCAGACCCATAGCTAATTACTCACCTACTCAAAATGAGTAAATGCGAATTATCTCTAAAAGTATTGCAGATAGCCAATTTTTCTCAAATAACTCATTCACCTACTTTTGGGAGAGCTTTCACTCTGTGAAGTTTCAGACCCATAGCTAATTACTCACCTACTCAAAATGAGTAAATGCGAATTATCTCTAAAAGTATTGCAGATAGCCAATTTTTCTCAAATTAATCATTCACCTACTTTTGGGAGAGCTTTCACTTGGTGAAGTTTCAGACCCATAGCTAATTACTCACCTACTCAAAATGAGTAAATGCGAATTATCTCTAAAAGTATTGCAGATAGCCAATTTTTCTCAAATAACTCATTCACCTACTTTTGGGAGAGCTTTCACTTGGTGAAGTTTCAGACCCATAGCTAATTACTCACCTACTCAAAATGAGTAAATGCGAATTATCTCTAAAAGTATTGCAGATAGCCAATTTTTCTCAAATTAATCATTCACCTACTTTTGGGAGAGCTTTCACTTGGTGAAGTTTCAGACCCATAGCTAATTACTCGTCTACTCAAAATGAGTAAATGCGAATTATCTCTAAAAGTTTTGCAGATAGCCAATTTTTCTCAAATAACTCATTCACCTACTTTTGGGAGAGCTTTCACTTGGTGAAGTTTCAGACCCATAGCTAATTACTCACCTACTCAAAATGAGTAAATGCGAATTATCTCTAAAAGTATTGCAGATAGCCAATTTTTCTCAAATAACTCATTCACCTACTTTTGGGAGAGCTTTCACTTGGTGAAGTTTCAGACCCATAGCTAATTATTCACCTACTCAAAATGAGTAAATGCGAATTATCTCTAAAAGTATTGCAGATAGCCAATTTTTCTCAAATAACTCATTCACCTACTTTTGGGAGAGCTTTCACTCTGTGAAGTTTCAGACCCATAGCTATTTATTCACCTACTCAAAATGAGTAAATGCTAATTATCTGTAAAAGTATTGCGGATACCCAATTTTTATCAAATACTCATTCATCTACTTGTGGGAGAGCTTTCACATGGTGAAGTTTCAGACCCATAGCTAATTACTCACCTACTCAAAATGAGTAAATGCGAATTATCTCTAAAAGTATTGCAGATAGCCAATTTTTCTCAAATAACTCATTCACCTACTTTTGGGAGAGCTTTCACTTGGTGAAGTTTCAGACCCATAGATAATTATTCACCTACTCAAAATGAGTAAATGTGAATTATCTCTTAATAGTATTGCAGATAGCCAATTTTTCTCAAATAACTCATTCACCTACTTTTGGAAGACCTTTCACACACGAAAATGAAAAATTGTGAATATCTCGGAAAAGCTATTTCTTCTGCTTTAATGCTCGGCGGGAGATACACACCACGGCAGTGGTCTTGACAAAAATTTTTGTCTCCCCAAAAATGGTGGCCATTTTGAATTTTCAAAGTTTTTGCAAAACACAAAAATGCTTATATCTCGAAAACCGTGCTATATGGAGCGAACTCAACAAAATTTTGGACCTGCTGGGTATCTCTGCAGAGTAGCCATGCCAATTTTCAAAATATTTTTGTCTCGCCAAATATAGAGCAGACTGCGCTGACTTTGGTTGCCACAACAGTATAAGGCTAGAAACGAAGCATTTTCTTAATACTTTAGCACTCACCTTTATATCCTTTTCGGGACGCTTTGTTTTTGCTATGCAAAAACATTATCTTTTTTTTTTGCGAGCGATCCTCTAGTTGTTTTTGGAATATTTGGTAGTCCTGAAAAGGACTGTTAGTCCTGAAAAGGACTGTTATAGTTAGTACTGAAAAGGACTGTTATAGTTAGTCCTGAAAAGGACTGTTTACTGCAACAGGACTTATATTCTGCCATCTTGCCAGGCCACTGCTCCCTCATTATTGAAGTAGTCCTTCAGGTAATCCCTCTGTCTTTTGGCCTCTCTAGCAGGGTTTCTGTCTTGGCCACCACCAGCAGCACCACCAATCAATCCACAATCACCAGGCACATCATCATCATCATCCTCCCAAGGCTGCTGACCAGCAGGTTGACCTTGATACTGGCTTCTGAGTATGTTGTGCAGAACCACACAGGTCATGACCACTTCTCTAACTGTTTCTGGGGGTAGTTCAATGGTGGTCCTCATGACTCTAAATCTTGAGACCAGGATGCCAAAACCGTTCTCCACAACTCTCCTGCCCCTTGATATTCTATAGTTGGCAATCCTTTCCTCTCTTGTTAACATCCTTCTGCCATAGGGTTTCATGAGCCAGGTCTTCAGGGCAAAAGCATCATCTGCCAGAATGAAGTAGGGGACATCTCTACCACCCTGGGTTATAGGAGCTGGGTCAGGGAAGCCTATCCTGCCATCTTCAATCCTCCTCTTCAGCTGAGAGGCATTAAATATCTGGGCATCTGAGCAAGATCCAGCTGTACCCACATCCACCCATCTGAACTTGTACTGTCCATCTACCAGGGCCAACATGACAATGGAAAAGAACCCCTTGTAGTTGTGGTAGAGGGCTCCAGAGTTCTTGGGTTTCTTCAGGGCCACATGCTTCCCATCCAGGGCTCCCAGGGCATGTGGAACATTCCACCTGATCCTGATTTCCCTTTCCAGTTCTTTCCACTCATCTGGAGTAGTAGGACATTTGAGGTACTCTCTGGTGAACTCATCCTGGATGGCCCTGCAGACCTCTGGTAGAAACTTGGAAATGGTGGATGTTCCAACCCTGAACTGACAGGATAATGATGTGTATGACTCTCCAGTGGCCAGATATCTGATGGTGAGGGCTAACTTCTCCCCAACACTGATAGGAGCTCTGTAGTTGGTGGCCTGCCTGGCTAGACGTGGTTCCAGTCTGGTCTTCATCATTTCAAAGAATTCTGGGGTCATCCTCATGTAGTTGGTGAATCCTGGAATGTCTGTGGCATACAGATCAGCCATAATGTTGTGGTAGGCCCCCCTCTCCTCTCTCTGCAGTAGCCATGGCCTGACCCACATGTTGTGCCTTCTTCTAGGTCTCTGTATGGGTGCTGGTGGTGGTGGTTGCTGTGCTTGACGTAAAAAATGGAAATACATGATTATTTGTAACTGAATAAAAACCAAAAAAGCCCTAAGTTGTTGTTGAATCTGTCTTCCATTAAAAGGTGACAACCTGCTGTGTTCCTAGAAAAGCAATGGTGATTAGATCGCGAATTTTATATATATATACCCAGAAAATCCAGCAACTTTGCAAAACAATAATCGGGGATCCTGGTCTGGGGAAGACTGAGGAGGCCTGAGGACGCCGGGACTTAATCGTGGGTTAGTCGGGGCTTAGTCCCAGGAGGCCTGAGGCGTCCTGGGACCCAGTCGGTTTGTGTGCGACAGGATCGTGGTTGAAACCGACCAGAAAACTGGCTTAGTCGGTTCTTAGTCCCAGACCAGTCGGGGACTGTCTGCGGCCACCTGAGGCGTCCTGGGGACGATCTGTTCTTAATCCCAGACTTCAGTACCGACCCAGTATTCCCGCCCATTTTTGTTATTTTTCAACCGACTGTCCACGATTAAGGGTCGCCGACAGGATCGGGGCTTAATCTTTTGGTGGAACAGGGGCATTAGTTATAAGGAGAATTGGTCACAAGTAACTCTGGCCCATCAACTGCCTTTCTGGCCAATAACCAGTTAAGCCGCAGGTCTTAGTTTCTTTGGACTACAACTTGACTCAACATAGGTCGCTCTGTCCTGTTTGGACTTTGAGATATAGTTGGAAAAGACAAAAGATTTGAGATAGAACAAGATCTTTTGTTTTGCGGCCATTAAGAAAGTTTCTTACAAAATTTTTCTCTTGGCAACTATCTCATCTGGATTGAGATGCAGTATTTGTCTTATGAGATGTCTTTTTGGAGTCTTATCATTGGTATCAGACAGAAGCTAATAATGTATGTTTTGACTTCATTTTTAGCTAGGATGGTTTTTCCTTACAGGAGTTTTGGATACAGATTAAAGGAAATTCCATAGTATGTTTACCAATTTCTGTCTTAAAGACCTCTGTTGTCATAGGGCCAGATTTGAAATTAGGTCTTACACTTTATTTTCAGCATTTTGTTACTTTATAAGTATGTGTGTGATATTTATATTTGTACATTTGCATGTATTTCCTTAAATATCTGCAATACTGGATGTATTTGTATTAGACATTAAGTTGTCTTCAACCTGGCTTGGGAATGATTAGGCTTTATGCTGATGACACTTTCAGGTTGGTTTGACCCTGTCTTGGGGTCGGATGTTACAATGTAGGTGGATCAGCTGTCTACAACATCCTATTGCAACACCAACAGTGTCAGCATTTGTAAGAACTACAACTAGATACTGCCATTGAGAAGGGTTGTATGTTGTGACTGTTAGAAGTTTATATGTTCATTAATACATGTAAATTTCATTGAGAAGTTCTCATGATGTTAGTTGTACATTAGGTAGTGGGTTTTCTTAAAAGAATTCCCTCCTTCCTACAAGGCTGGATTCAGCTACTGTTAGGAAATGGTAAGGGTATTTCGCTATAAAATTGGAAAATTTAATATTTGAGACATCATTTCCTAACACATAGATTTCCCTCCCGCCTCCCCGCAAGTCATTCTTTTACTTGCAACAAAAATAATGAAGTAAACTATGTGGTCATGTGACCTATTTGGCGGGAGGACGGACTACTGTAACCCAGTGGCCTGGTTAAGGTTGTGATATAACCTTAAATTCACATCTCTGCGTTGGCCATTGGGTTGGATGGCTCCAACAAATAGCTACTGTTAGGAAATGGTATTATGGTAAGTATTTCTAATAAAAATTTAAATTACTATTAAATTTTCCAAGTCTATCCTAATAGCTCAGTGAGTAATAGCTACTTTCTGACTTTTTAGTAATTTCCAAAATGAGTAACATCACTTGTAACTTAAAAACTATTGCATTTAGAGTATTTTGTATAAATATGTTATTCGCCTACTTTTGGGTCAACTCTAACATAGTCAAATTGCAGACCTGTAGCTTATTGGATAGCTGAGCAATAGCTACTTTCAGGTTCTCACTGTTGAGTAAATCACTTGTAAATTGGAAACTGTTGTTTTGTTGCGCCTTAGAGTCCTCTTGTTTGGGGAGATTAATCGCTAGAAAAGTCCAATTAGAATTAGAATTGCATTTAGAATATTTTATAGAATAGCTTTTTGCTTGTGTGACTTATTATGTCCACCCCACTGGGGGGTGGACATATTATTTTTGCTTTTTCCGCCATCCGGCGTCACACTTGATTTCCAGACATTTTAGGCAACAGTTCTTATCCTATCTTTACCAAATTTGGCATGCAGGTTTATTGGGTTAATAGCTTGTATGGGATTGCTTTTGGTGATGATAGCTCTATAGCTAACTGAGTAATAGCTACTTTGCTACTTTTGAGTATCTCTTTGGTTTCCAGACATTTTAAGGAATGCTATTAAGCCTATCTTTCTGAAATTTGGTATGGAGGTTCATTGGGTTAATAGCTTGTATGGGATTTCTTTTGGGGGGAATTGCTTCATAGATCAGTGAGTAATAATAATTAATTAAATAAATGAGTAATTGGCTATTTTGAGTACTGAAAAAGGCAAATGTGCGCATATCTCCTAAACCGTGCGAGATAGAGCGATTTCGTCGAAATTTTCGACCCACAGGGTATCTAAGAAATGTACTCTTGGCAATTTTCAAAAAATTTTCCCCTCCCCACATATGGCGGCCATTTTGAATTTTCGAATTTTTGCCCAAAATGGAAAAACAAATTTGCTTCTATCTCCTTAACTGTGCAAAATAGAGTTATTTCGTTGAAATTTTCGACCCATACAGTATCTAAGAAATGTACTCTTGGCAATTTTCAAAAAAATTTCCTCTTCCCAAAAATGGCGGCCATTTTGAATTTTCGAATTTTTGCCAAAAATAGAAAAACAGAAATTTGCTTCTATCTTCTTAACCGTGCAAGATAGAGTGACTTCGTCAAAATTTTCGACCCAACCAATGCAAAAAGGCATGAAGCTGAAATAATTTACATGTACACTAATAAATATTTAAGCATCATTGATATATTTTACAAAAGAAACAGGGTCTTGTAAGACTACTGTACAATTTTGGCAAAAGGTTCATGGGGTGGACATTACACATGATAATGTGTGTTCTTCTATGCTATCCTGTTTCTATTCATATGTCGCAGCTACTATCAACAGGGCGTCCTATTTCTAGTTAATCATTGAATTGCCAACTCAAGAGATGAGACCGATTCATTCAGCACCGATTGCTTGTTGAATTATTAGTTTCACACCCAGTGTTTTTAGAGAGCCTACACTGCCACCACTGCAGTAACTACGCCACATTAATTAGCCCTTAAGGGCTGTCAGGGTATTGTTTTCACCCATGGTGTCCGGAGGGGCGGGCGGTTGGGCGGCGGGAAAAAGTTTGTCTGGGCTATATCTCAGAAACCGTAAGGTGTGCTTTGTCATGGTGTGACCTCGATTTGACCTTGCCGTAGTGACCTTGACCTATAAAATCTTGTCCGGGCTATATCTTGGAAACAGTAAGGTGTTGGAAGTTGATACTTGGTAGGGACATTGATTAGGAGGTGTAGGTGTGCAACGTCATGGTGTGACCTTGATTTGGCATTTGACCTTGCCGTAGTGACCTTGACCTATAAAATCTTGTCCGGGGTATATCTCAGAAACCTTAAGGTGTAGGAAATTGATACTTGGTTAGGGGGTGTAGGTGTGCATCATGGTGTGACCTTTTTGCTCTGCCAAAGTGTGTTCACCATATTTGAGACATCTTTCTCTCATGACAAAGATATATGGATTGGTGCAACTGATTATTATTTTTCATAATTGTGCCATTTCTATTAACAGCTATTCTCCAATTAATAAATTTTACAGCTTCATATTTTTATGTCAGCTGACATTATGTCATCACTCTGCGGCGTGGGCGTACGCGTACGCGTGAACAACTTCTTCTCCAAAACTACAAGGCCTAGAGACATGCTGTTTTTTTTAAAAGATACCTTATCTATCGAGGATGAAAAATTGTTCAAGGCATGCAAATCTGTCTGTTCGTCTGTTTGCTAGAGACATTACAAGGGGGGTACCCCCACCAAAAGTGTGAAAATTTCAACTTTTTATCACAATTTTCTCAGTGACTATTGCAGGGATTTCTCTCATATCTTGCATATATGTACTAGGCCAGAGGTAGATTCTCTTGTGTGAGTATGAGACCTGGATCTGTCTTACTTTTTTTTTAATAAATTTTTTTAATAATTTTTAATGCATTAAAATTCATGAAATCATGCACTAAATCACTTATAACTTCAAAAGTGTTGCATTTACAGCATTTTGTGAAAATATGTTGTTCAGCTACTTTTTTCATAGCAACAATATGGTGAGTAAGTTGGGTATCTGTCTCAATAGCTAAGTGAGTAATAGCTACTTTTGGGCTTTTCAGTAACTTCCATTATGAGTAAAATCACTTGTAACTTAAAAACTATTGCATTTAGAGAATTTCGTATAAATATGTTATTCAGCTACTTTTGGGCCAGCTATAACATAGTGAAATTTCAGACCTGTAGCTCATGGCATAGCTGAGTAATAGCTACTTTTAGGTTATCACTGTTGAGTAAATCACTTATAACTTGAAAACTATTGCATTTAGAGAATTTCGTATAAATATGTTATTCAGCTACTTTTGGGTCAGCTATAACATAGTAAAATTTCAGACCTGTAGCTCATGGCATAGCTGAGTAATAGCTACTTTTAGGTTATCACTGTTGAGTAAATCACTTATAACTTGAAAAGTGTTGCATTTAGAGCATTTTGTTAAAATATGTTATTCAGCTACTTTTTTCATAGCTACAATATGGTGAGTAAGTTGGGTGTCTGTCTCAATAGCTAAGTGAGTAATAGCTACTTTTGGGCTTTTCAGTAACTTCCATCATGAGTAAAATCACTTGTAACTTAAAAACTATTGCATTTAGAGAATTTCGTATAAATATGTTATTCAGCTACTTTTGGGCCAGCTATAACATAGTAAAATTTCAGACCTGTAGCTCATGGCATAGCTGAGTAATAGCTACTTTGAGGTTATCACTGTTGAGTAAATCACTTATAACTTGAAAACTATTGCATTTAGAGTATTTTGTTTCAATATGTTATTCACCTATTTTGGGGTCAGCTATAACATAGTGAAGTTTCAGACCTGTGGCTCATTTCATAGCTGAGTAATAGCTACTTTGAAGTTCTCACTGTTGAGTAAATCAGTTATAATGGGAAAACTATTGCATTTACAGAAATTTGTGCAAATATGTTATTCAGCTACTTTTGGGTCAGCTATAGTGAAATTATAGACCTATAGCTCATGGCACAACTGAGCAATAGCTATTCTCAGGTACTGACTGTTGAGTAAATCAGCTATAACTTGAAAAATATTGCATTTGGAGTATTTTGTTAAAATATATTGTTCACCTACTTTTGGGTCAGCTATAACATAGTGAAATTACAGACCTATAGCTCATGGCATAGTGGAGCAATAGCTATTTTCAGGTTCTCACTATTGAGTAAATCAGTTGTAGCTTGAAATCTATTGCATTTACAGTAGTTTGCTTAAATATGTTGTTCACCTACTTTTGGGTTAGCTATAACATAGTAAAATTTCAGACATGTAGCTCATTGCATAGCTGAGTAATAGTTCCTTTGAGGTTCTCACTGTTGAGTAAATCAGTTGTAACTTGAAAACTATTACATTTAGAGTAATTTGTTAAATATGTTATTCACAGAATTTTTGGTCAGCTATAACATAGTGAAATTGCAGACCTCTATGTCATGGCATAGCTGAGCAATAGCTACTTTCAGGTTCTCACTGTTGAGTAAATCATTGTATCCACTGGATAGCCGCAGTGTGTAGAGAGAGATTTCACCATTACTGCTCTGATGAAAAAAAATATTATAGCTAGCTTTCTTAAGTTTGCAGTATATATTAGTAACCATAAAATGTTGTCTGGGAATATTTTTGGCCTCATTTTGAGAAACAAGATGGCCGCCACAGGTGTTTTTTGTCAGTCATGAAAAGTGCTTATATCTCCCTTATTATTGGTCCTAGAGGTTTGGGATGATAAACCAACCTGTAGGAAATCATGGGGTGGGAATCTTTTGGTGTGGTCAGATTTGACCTTCAATGACCCCTCCTTCAAGGTCAAACAAGGATAGCCAAACTTAAAAGTGCTTATAACTCGCTTATTATTGGTCCCAGAGGTTTGGGATGGTAAACAGACATATAGGAAATCATGGGCTGGGAATCTGTTGATGTGGTCCGATTTGACCTTGGACCCCTCCTTCAAGGTCAAACGAGGATACCCAAACTAAAAAGTGCTTATAACTCACTTATTATTGGTCCTAGAGGTTTGGAATGGAAAACCTACCTATAGAAAATCATGGGCTGGGAATCTTTTGGTGTGGTTGGATTTGACCTTGGACCCTGCCTTCAAGGTCAAACGAGGATAGCCAAACTTAAAAGTGCCTATAACTCGCTTATTAATGGTCCTAGAAGTTTGGGATGGTAAACCAACATATAGGAAATCATGGGCTGGGAATCTTTTGGTGTGGTCAGATTTGACCTTGGACCCTGCCTTCAAGGTCAAACGAGGATAGCCAAACTTAAAAGTGCTTATAACTCGCTTATTAATGGTCCTAGAAGTTTGGGATGGTAAACCAACATATAGGAAATCATGGGCTGGGATTCTTTTGGTGTGGTCAGATTTGACCTTTGGACCACTCCTTCTAGGTCAAATGAGGACAGCCAAACTTAAAAGTGCTTATAACTCGCTTATTATTGGTCCTAGAGGTTTGGGATGGTAAACCAACCTATAGGAAATCATGGGCTGGGAATGTTTTTGTGTGGTTGGATTTGACCTTGGACCCCTTCTTCAAGGTGGAACGAGGATATTGCATTTGCAGTATTTCTTTAAATATGTTTTAACCTACTTTTTATACTTAAACAGTTACCTTGTTACTTTCCTTCATAATACCATTTGCAGGGCACAACTTTTTTGTCCTTTTCTTCTGTCAGCTTCGGAATTTCTTTCAAACATGCTGTTCAATTACCATTTACTGTACTTCTGTACAGCACTTTCCCTGATAATTATGCTTTCCTCTCATTATCACCTTCACAAATCAAAAACACGGGCACTCTCCTCTTGTTACAAAGTGGTGCCTCACTAATCAGGTGGACTTCAGGGCACCCCCTGTAAAGTCAATAGCCAGCTTCCTACTATACTTGTTTCAAGTCAGGAAGCCACAGCCAAGCACCATTGATGGCTACAGATCAACCATTGCTGACAAATTAGGAAATTCATCCATTAATATCAGCAAGGATGAGAATCTCACTCGTCTCCTGGATAGTTTCCATAGAGACAGACCTAAGGTTCGGAGGGGCATCCCCTCTTGGAACCTCTCCCTGGTCTTGCACCAGCTGACAAAGGCTCCCTAAAGAGGCCTGTTTGAAGCATTTGACCTTCAAGACAGTTTTCTTTTTGGCCCTGGGTTCTGGTAAACACAGCAGTGAGATCCATGCTTGCCAGAACAAAAACATTAGACATTAATCAGACTGGTCTAAGGTATCCTTGTACCCCTCACCCAGCTTTCTTTCCAAGAACCAGCTGACCAAAGAGTGTCCAGACAGTGTGGCCCCAGTGGTTATACCCGCCCTGGCCCCAACTCTGGATAAGTGTGTCAAGTCTGACAGGTCCCTTTGTCCGGTCAGAGCATTACGCTACTATCTGGACAGGATAAGGAGTGGGTCTTTGTCTCCTTTAAGAAAGGCTTTGACAAGGACATCTCACCTGCCCCTATCTCCTCATGGATCAAACAAACTGTGATCCTATGTTATGAGCTCTCTGACCAAGACTCCCTCACTGTTCATCAGGTTAAGGCCCATGATGTGGGGGGGATGTCATTGTCGGTATATCTCCAGTTGACCGGATGCTGGTACCTGACCATGGCCTTATAGGGCTTCCTGACTCAAGTCAACCCAGGCCTGGAAAATTTTGTTCTGTTTCTAGGTTCACTTAAGTCCCTAGTATGTTACTCAGCAATTGTCCATTGGATAGGATGTATTACAGCAATAAAATTGCAAATTTAAAAAGTTAATTTAAATTTTAAATTTTTATAAGTTAATACACTATCCAGTGGACACACAAGACCCTCCCAACCGGCCCCTCTATCAGCTTACTAAGGGCTGATAGGTTTAAACAACGAAAAAGATGCCGTGACGTCACAATGTCTGGACAGGAAGAAAGTACAATGTGCCACCTGATGAATCAACCAGCCCCGCTATCAGCTTACTAAGGGCTAATAGGTTTAGACAACAAAAAAGATGCAGTGACGTCATGCTAGACAGAAAGGAAGTACGATCCACCACCTGGCGAATGCACAGTACTAGGCCGGCCTTTTTCTGTCGTTTGGCGGGCCAGTCTACGCTGACCGAATTAGCAATTCTTAATTGGATGGGGTATTAACTTGTAAACATTTAACTTATTAAAGTTGCAAGTTAACTTACAATCTTCATGTTTTCAAGTCTTCTAAGATTACTCACATGGATCAGCAGACGATCTTACAAGCGGTCTTTTCTGTTAAATATACTTAGGTAACTAGTATAGGTAACTGTACAGAATTCTGTGACCTCATACCTTCCATGCGTACAAGAATATTACGAACTGAAATATTTGATTTTCAAGTAAGTCAGTGGCAAATGGGAAGCATCTCATAAGGCCAACAGCTAAAATAATGCCTTTACCAGCTATGCCTTTGTGATCTTAGCCTCCAATTTTGTATTCTAAATTCGCATAGATCAAAGATTTTTGTGCTTTAATCCTCATGATTTTAACGTGATAAAATATGTATAAACTAGAAAGCACTCTTAGAGTGCATAGCTTCTATTATAGACACTACTGTGAGAGCGTGTGTCCTCAACATTCATCAAGCTCTTTAGCCAACTCTAGATATGTGACCAATTAATTGATCACTGATGGCTGGTTGTGTATGTTTTAAATCCATTAATGTAAACTGTGTCAAGTGTTGAGGTATAAAGCTGTTTCATTGTGGATACTTACAGGAGTGGTGTGTGTCCAAGCTGTGATGCAAAGTTCCCTACATGCATTGTGACAGGAAGGCCTTTAATGGACTACCAGTTCTGGATGTGCAGCACATGTAAACATAGGGCATATGAAAGGGAAATCTCCACCAAAAATACATGTCCCCTATGTCACAGTAGGATATGAACACTAAGCATTGTCAGAACACCAGCGGTCTTGTTTATGTAAATAGAAGGAACTTTGTTATATTTGTACCATTTCAGTAAAACTGTATGCTTTTTATGTGGATTATTTGCTTAAACAGCACACTTTACATGCCATTTTATCAGATAGAAAACAGAAAATTATTAATTTTGTCCAGGGATTAGAGGATATACTGATTAGTTAAGTTAATAAACCAACTGATAAGTCAAGTTAATAAACCAACAAGAAGATGAAGTTTCATCTGTTTTCCTCTTGCAGTGTTGATGTCTGTCTTTAAGGTGCCCTCAAAACCACTGGATTTTGAAGGATGATCATCTGTTTGTAACAGAAGCTACAGAAGGAGGTAGTTCCTTCCCTGTTTGTGTTCTTCATTGAATGTTAGAGATATATTGGATTTCAATTGGCCTTGCAACAGCAGGGATTTGACCTGATGACTAAAAAGTAAAAACATAGTTTAGCTGGATCTTGAAAATTAGATGAACTTTTAAATCTGCTGCTTCGCTCTTTGTTTCTTCAAACACAGAAATAAAAGCAATATTATTGTAAAAGAGCAAATCTATTAGTATATTGACGTTTCGGAGCCTCACTCCTTCCTCAGAACACAAACCAATTCAAATACATAAACAATATACAAAATAACTATCACTAAGCAATCCCTGCATCCTTTCCACATCATAAAGAAAATTTGTGATGTAACAAGTGATAATTACGTCATGTATTATAAACCTCATAAAGATGTCAGAAACACGTCATGAAACTTTAAAAAAAAAAAAAAAATTTACATCATTTAGCGTTCCAAATGGAAGAAATCTATACAGATTCTACCATAAGGTGAGACTTTATGCTTTTTCAATAACCTGGATCAAACTATTGACAAAAGAAACCACGCCACTGATTTACCTGATGATGAATTCATGAATTTCAAAAGACAATCTGGATCTTCATTTACACCTAAAGAAGGTCACAGTTGATAGATTCATTTCAAAATGTCGTGATGATTTTTCTCGATCTAATTTTAAACCACCACAAAGATCAAATTTGAAAGCAGATGGAAAAAAGGCCCTTCAAAAACTCAGAAAGACAGAAGACATTGTTATCAAACCTGCTGATAAAGGGGGTGCTGTAGTTGTGTGGAGAAAGGTTCTCTATTGTGATGAAGCCAAGAAACAATTATCAAGTGACCAATTTCATACAAAACTTGACTGTGACGTCAATAAAATAAGTAAAACAATAGAAAAAGAACTCAAATCAATCATCTCTAAAGGTGAATTGCCAAAAACAGCAATGAACTTAGTGGTAGACAATCCTAAATGCAGTAATTTTTGTATGTTGTCCAAGATTCATAAACTTGGAAACCCCGGTAGACCTGTTGGGTCCTCTTGTTCTCGCCCGACAACTTTGATATCTGATACCTGATATTTGATACCTGAGAGAGTTTTTGAAACCAATAGTTATGAACTTACGTCTTTTGTGAAAGACGTTAATCATGCCTTGAAGCTGATGGAAAACTTCCAATTTCAAGAAGAAAATGCTCTTCTTTTCACCATGGATATAAAGGGACTGTACACTAATATACCCAATGAATATGGTCATAACGCAATGAAATATTTCCTAGAAAAATGTGAAATTTAGAATCCACCCACACTTTAAGACTTGCAGAACTTGTGTTGACACAAAATTGTTTTAGTTTTGATGATGCTTTTTATTCGCAAACAGGTGGGACAATGATTGGGACTCCATTTGGACCTGAATATTCAAATTTGACTGTTGGAAAATTTGAATTAGACATTGCTGAAAGGTTCAATGGTCCTACTCAGAATTTTATCAGAGATATATTGATGATATAGTGGGTGCAACCTCCATGTCGAGAGTAGATCTTGATCAATTATTGATTATGTGTGCATTTTCCATCCTGCTTTTCAGTTTACTTTTGTTGTATCTGAGAAAGAAATAGAATTTTTGGATATAATAATTTCAGTTTGCAGAAATAGATTGTCCACCTCAGTACATTACAAGACTACTGACAGTCATTCGTATTTAAGATATGGTTCTTGTCACCCAAATGCTTCTAAAAATGCTATACCTTACTCTCAGTTTTTACGATTGAGAAGATTGTGTTCAGAAGACAATGATTTTGTGTCAAAAGTGGATGAAATGGAATATTTTTTTCTTGTGAGGGACTATCCCCAAAAAGTAATTGAATAAGCAAAAGCATCAGTAATTGGCATCAATCGAGCTCAAGCTCTTCAAGAAAGACAAAAAGGTGTGAACACTGAAAGAATTATCTTAGGCTTTACCTTCAATTCACACAGCAGAATGATAAAAAATATCATAGAAAGAAATTTTCACATTTTACAATTGGATGATGAAGTAGGCTACCTTTTCCAGGAAAAAGTTTTAGTTTCATACTGTAGAGACCGAAATGCGAAAGATATGCTTGTACACTCAAAAACAGGTCTAAAATCTCAAGTCGGCAGAACTCTTAAATGTGGCCAGAGAAGATGTTTTTACCTGTCATGTTTTTGATGATGTGCACCAAGTCAGAGGGCCATGGGGTGTATATTCTCCAAAGGACAACTATAGTTGTATCAGCCCGGATATAATATACTGTATAGAATGTTTAAAATGTGGTAGTCTTTATATAGTGAAAACAGAAAGAAGATTAGGGGACAGAATTCGGGAACATTTGAGAGACATAAAATCTAAGCAACCCCAGAAACAGGTATCTGTGCATTTTAACTCACAAGGGCATAGCTTGAATGACCTGAAAGTTCAAGTTTTATATCAAAATTTTAGGGACAACTTTTTCAGAAAGGCAAAGAAAGCTTCTTGATTCCAAAATTAGGCTCTGTATTTCCAGAAGGCATGAATATAGATGGGAGAATTGTAACATAAAGTTTCTTATTATATTTACTTACCTTTTCTTTACATTTTTTTCGTATACATATTACATATTCACTCTGTAGTGCCTGCATCCTTTGTATATTGTATAGATTTCTTCCATTTGGAACGCTAAATGATGTAATTTTTACATTTTAATGTTTCATGACGTGTTTTCGATGTCTTCATGACGTTTATACTACATGACGTAATTATCAATTGCTACATCACGAATTCTTGTTTATGACGTAGAAAGGATGCAGGGATTGCTTAGTGATAGTTATTTTGTATATTGTTTATGTATTTGAATTGGTTTGTGTTCTGAGGAAGGAATGAGGCTCCGAAACGTCAATATACTAATAAATTTGCTCTTTAATAATAATTTTTTATTGCATTAATACATCCTATGCAATGGACAATTGCTTTACCGGTCGGCGCGACCGGTCCCGCCAAACGCCAGAAAAAGACGTCCTGTATATAATACCGGCAGGACCGGTCAGTAGTGTGCATTCGCTAGGTGGCGCATCATACTTGCTTCCTGTCCAGACAGAGTGACGTCAGTTCATCTTTTTCGTTTGGCGCGTGTAGTGTGCAGACGCGTTTTGAAGTTATCTCCAAGTTTGAAGAAAACGCGGTTTATTCTACGAATTTAAAGCTTATTTTCATCTGAAAATATATATATTGTGTTACATACATATCAGGGCCTCTCCAGGACTTTAACGAGGCATTATCCAGCATTTTATAGCCAGTTTTGAAGATTTTCTGTGTACGTGTCGTCGAGAGGAAATCGTGGGTGAGAGGTCGTGTGTTGTCCCTGCAGCATTCCTTCTTCTGCACAGAAGGTTGTTTCTACCCTCCATTTATTTCTTCGTAGTCGAGTAACACTGAGTGTATGTCGATGAGAAGAATTTAGAAGGAAAGAAGAATGCATCGTCTGACGTCATCACTTCCAGCTTATGCTTGTCACATGACACGGACCTGGTCACGTGATACGCATTCAACAATGGAGGTCACGTGATACGCATTTACAATGGAGGAATCGTGTTTTCAACAGAAGTTTTAGAAGGAAAGTATTTATTGCTCTACACCCACTTTTTAACTGGCAAGAAGAAATCCAGCAACTCGTCTGTTGGCCTGAAGAAGTGAGATGACAAATGGTCATTGAACTCTGCGAATTTTTGCCGGTGCCAGTCATGTGACTTCACAGATCTCAGCACAACTACCGGCAAGCAAATCCCCAGGCGTGACTGGTTCAGCTGACAAGAAGTGATGAGTTTTACCGGTACCAGTTCTGGTCAGACTACCGGTGGGGAGCACTAGTGATGAGTTTTACCGGTTCCAGTCTGTACAGACTACCGGTGGGTGCTGTTCCTGTGAAGAAACCCCTTCAGTGGTTGCCAGTGATCAGCCCTGTTGATCCTGGAACCTCCACCAGAGGCCTTTCCACTGGTGGGACTGTTGGGGTACCTGTTCCAGTCATGTTCCTGTGAAGCTGTCAAGAAACCCCCCTTCAGTGGTTCCAGTAATCAGCCCTGTGTTGATACTGGAACCTTCACCAGAGGCCTTTCCACTGGTGGGACTGTTGGGGGTACCGGTTCCGGTCTGTACAGACTACCGGTGGGTGCTGTTCCTGTGAAGAAACCCCTTCAGTGGTTGCCAGTGATCACCCCTTTTTGATCCTGGAACCTCTTCCCTGTGCAGAATTTTAGACCGGTACCGGTCCTGTTCAGGCTACCGGTAGGGTCACTAGCCAGCCAGCGATGAGGGATACCGGCACCAGTTCTGTTCAGACTGCCGGTTGTGGTCACAGAAACCCAGCAAGGGCTACCGGTTAAACAGGATTACCGGTTACACAGAGTTGCTGGTGACATACAGCAGGGCTACTGGTTCAGAGAATTACCAGCTCCTGAGTGTTGCCGGTTCCGGAGTGTTGCCGGTTACAGAGGAATCTGTACCCATCCTTAAGGGCAAGAAACCAGCTTCAAATCCAGTGCGGACAACAGGTTTGCCGGTCACACTTGCTGGTTCCGGAGTGTTGCTGGTTCCGGAACCGTAGTGCTTCTGGTTACAAGAATCTGCTGTTCCCATCCTTACTGGCAAGGAACCAGCTTCAAATTCAGTGCTGACAACAGGTTCAACAGTTAGCCTTCTCTCAGAGCCTACCGGTTTGACCGGTTACAGAGCTTGTTTGATTGCAGAGAAAAGCTGCTGAACCACCACTGTGGACAGGAAGAAGGCAACTTCATATGAGCCTATCCTTGCTAAGAAGTAGTTCACCCAGTTCTGCCAACTCCGGTGAGTTTATGCAGAACTGTGGAGCCACCAGGAACCGGTTACAGAGCATTGCCTCACGTATAACCGTTTAAGGCCTGGTACTGGGCAGGTCTCCAGGACTGACTGACAGACCGGCAGAAGTTCCTTAAAGGCCCAAACAGCTGTTTAGGCCAACCAGTGGCAGCCTAAGGAACTGGTTACAGAGGAATTCTTTGACCAGTCACTGGTCCCAGTGAAATGCCTGTCAAGCTACCTGACCAGTCAGCCAGCCTACCCTTCGGGTCCCAGCTGGTCAGACAGTGGCTGGAGATTGAGGGAGGGTTACACTCTCCCCTTCCGGTTCAGACCCCACTTGACGAGGTCACCGACTGTAATAAGCAACTACCACAATCCAACCAAACAGTCCTTCCTTTTAGAGGCACTGTATCAGCTGATAAACAAGAATGCAGTCGAACCGGTGGAAAATCAAAACTCACTGGGGTTTTACAACCGGCTATTTTTGGTACCTAAACCCAACAACCGGTGGAGACCGATCCTAGACCTGAGCACCTTGAACACCTTTTTAAACACAGGGACGTTCAAGATGGAAACCCCAGAGACAATAAGAACCTCCCTCCAAGCAGGAGAGTGGGTCACATCCATAGATTTCAAAGACGCATACTTCCACATACCAATTCACAGTCAGTCCAGGAAGTACATGCGCTTTTACCTCCAGGGTCGGTCCTACCAGTTCAAAGCCCTTCCCTTTGGCCTTTCCACAGCTCCCATGGAGTTCACAGTGGTGGCCAAAGAGGTCAAACTCGTGGCTTTTCAGAAGGGTATAAGGATCCACCAGTACCTAGACGACTGGCTGGTGAGAGCCTCTACCCACCACACCTGTCTCCAGCATACTCAAACCCTAGTCACACTTTGTCAGGAATTAGGGTGGCTGGTGAACAAGGAAAAGTCAGAGCTGGTTCCCAAACAGGTCTTCAACTTCGTAGGTTACCAGTTCGATCTGAAAGAGGGCAAGGTCAGACCAACAGAAGAACGTTGGCAGGCCTTGACACACAAGATCAGATCAATACTGTCGGATCCGCTTTGCCCGGTCCGACAATTCATGTCCCTCATAGGTCTACTCACAGCAACAGAAAGCAAGTCCACTTAGGGCGACTACACATGAGACCCATACAGTGGCACTTGAAAAACAACTGGAGGGTCCCAGAGTCACTGGAAAAGGTGATCCCGGTCCCCAAATCCCTCCACCCCCATCTAAGGTGGTGGCTGGAGGAAAGCAATGTGCTTCTAGGTCAACCATTACACCCTCTAAAACATGCTCTGCAAATCTTTACAGATGCATCAAAAGAAGGGTGGGGCGCTCACTTAGACGAGCACACTGCAAGGGGACAGTGGTCCCTACCAGAGAGCAAGTTACACATAAACCACTTGGAGCTGAAAGCAGTATTTCTAGCTCTTAAAGAGTTTCAAACCCTAGTCTTCAACAAGACAGTTTTGGTAGCTACAGACAACACAACAGTGGTTGCCTATATCAACAAAGAAGGGGGAATGAAATCGGGCTCTCTGTGTGCCCTACTGTGGAGAATTCTGTCCTGGTGCACCAGGCAGCAAGTAACCCTCAGGGCACGTCACATCCCCGGCCGGCTGAACGTGATAGCAGACAAGCTATCCAGGCTTGGCCAGACCATTCAAACAGAGTGGTCACTTCATCCAGAAGTGTTCCAAGCTGTATGTTCAAGGTGGCATCAGCCACAAGTGGACCTGTTTGCCACCAGGTTCAACAACAACTACCACAGTTTGTATCACCGGTACCAGACCCCCAGGCTTGGGCAGTGGATGCACTCAGCCTCTCCTGGGAGGACCTGGACCCATACGCCTTCCCACCGGCAGCCATCTTGGGCAAAGTGGTGAATCTCCAGGACTACCCCTGCAACAGAATAATTCTGATTGCTCCAGGGTGGCCCAACATGCCCTGGGTTTGGGACCTGGTAGCAATGTCAAGCCAGATCCCACTGTGTCTGCCCAGCATACCCAACCTAGTGTCTCAGCCATTCAACCAGGTCCTTCACAGGAACCTGTCGAATCTGAACCTACATGCCTGGCTCCTAGAGCCTCAGCAATCAAGGAGCAAGGCTTCTCTGAGGCAGTGGCAGCACGAATTGAGGCTCCTCAAAGAAGATCAACCAGATCTGTCTATGAGGCAAAGTGGACCATTTTTACAAAGTGGTGCCTCAATAATCAGGTGGACTTCAGGGCACCACCTCTGAAAGCCATTGCTGACTTCCTCCTGCACTTGTTTCAGGAGAAGAAGTTACAACCAAGCACTATTGATGGCTACAGATCCGCCATTGCTGACAAACTGGGCAATTCCACCATTAATGTCAGCAAAGATGAGAATCTCGCTCGTCTCCTGGATAGTTTCCATAGAGACAGACCTAAGGGCAGGAGGGGCATCCCCTCCTGGAACCTTTCACTGGTTTTACATCAGCTCACAAAGGCTCCCTTTGAACCCCTGAAAGAGGCCTCCTTGAAACATCTAACTTTCAAGACTGTTTTCTTGCTGGCTTTGGGTTCAGGTAAACGCAGGAGTGAGATCCATGCTTGGTTACATAAGAACATCAGACACCAGTCAGACTGGTCTAAGGTGTCTTTGTACCCCTCACCCAGCTTCCTATCCAAGAACCAGCTGGCTAAGGAAGGTCCAGATAGTGTGGCACCAGTGGTCATCCCAGCCCTGGCACCATCTCTGGATAGGTCACTCAAGGGTGACAGGTCCCTATGTCCAGTTAGAGCCCTGCGCTACTACTTGGACAGGACTGCAGACCTCGGGCAGAATAAGGAGTTAGTCTTTGTCTCCTTCAAGAAGGGTTTTGATTAAGACATCTCACCTGCCATCTCCTCATGGATCAAACAGACTGTGGTTCTGTGCTATGAGCTCTCTGACCAGAAGGCCCTCACCTTACATCAGGTTAAAGCCCATGATGTTAGGGCCTTTGCTGCCTCTAAGGCTTTCCAATCAGGGATTTCCTTAGATCAGATCTTGTCAGCCTGCCACTGGAAATCTCACAACACCTTCACCCAATTCTATTTGAAGGATGTTGCCTGGGCTGACTCGGAGCTTTTCCACCTGGGACCTGTAGTGGCTGCCCAGCAGGTGCACCACCAGGCCCAGAAGTGAGCGGATGTTGTATATATGTGCTTCCCTTGGGAAGTTTATTTCTTCTGGGACTGAACTCAGCCCCTCTCTCTCTATCTTTCCCTTCTCAAACCGACTCTGGAAGGAAAGAAAAAAGGGGGGGGGCAACGTCGGTAGACTCCCGGTTAACCGGTGAGTTGGTGGCCGACCTTGACCTGTCGGGGTTCTCTGACCCTAGGTCAAATGGGCCTGTACTATTTTGTTTTGTTATGAGTTCACAGAAGTCCCTAGCTGCTTACCCGCCTACCAAGCGGTAGTTATTCAGCAATTGTCCATTGGATATGTAGCGAACTCTATGTACTGGTTTCCTCTGCCCTTCCAACTACCCGTCGTGATATGACCTGTACAGTGTTGAAAGCGACGTTAAACCCCAAATAAATAAATAAATAAATTTAATCGTTGCATTACGAAAATTCAAGACACTGTACAAGATAATTTGAGATCCTTACAGACTAAATTATCAAAAGGGAAATCTTCTGCAAAGGCCCAGGCTGCTTTAGATGAGCTACATTACTTGGCTTCATTTAACCAGAACGTTAGTTTTGCCATGGGAGGAGTTAAACCTGATACCTTCTCAGCCTTGCGTAACTGTCCTCTCAATGGATACACACTCTTTCCTGACGCTATCATAACGAAAGCTGAGGACAAAATCACTCAGTTTGAAAACACCAAACGTACCTCCCAGCCCGGTTCGTGCCATGGGGGGTTCGCCGGTGGCTTTAAGAAGCAGCAACAACAAGGACGTTTCCAGCCATACCCTGCTAACTGGAAGAAAACACAGGACACTGCCTGGTCCGCGGGACAATCTGGCAAGGATATGCCTGCATGGAAATCCTTTGGCAGCAGAGGTAGAGCTAGGGGTCGCGGCAGGGGTGGTCAACCAGGACGCGGCACCCGCCCGGCCAAAGAACATAATCAATATAAATGACAATTACTGTTTGCTAAGTCCGGAGCCGATGGCCCAGCCAGTAAGTTGTGTGTCAGATGTTCAAAGACAGAACTTTCATGTACCTGTACAACAACCTGTATTGTGTCCTGTTGTCAGTCCTGTACCTTTTGTCTTAAATATGAGAGGGCAGTCACAAAAGAAAGACGGAAGTCCCTCATTAAACATGAACACAGAAATAAAATTTGTGAAAAGTGTTTTTTCTGTAGATCATTGTGTTTTTGCCCCAACTGTTCCAAGTGCCCACAATGTTGCCAATGCTCAGCTGGTAGGAGGGCGTCTGCAAAAGTTTTGGCAGAAGTGGTCCCTCCTGGGTGCAAATCCGAGAGTAGTGTCCATCTTAAAGGACGGTTACATTCTCCCATTCAAAATCAGACCTCCTCTGGTGAGAGATCCCTTGATAGTCAGTGGTTATGCAAACCCCCTTAGGAACCTCTACCTCAGGGAGGCTTTGCAAGCCCTACTGCAAAAGGAGGCAGTGGAGATGGTGAGGGTGCGAACATCTCTAGCCTTCTTCAGACTTTTCATAGTTCCAAAACCAAACCAAAAATGGCGACCAATCTTGGACCTCAGTGCTCAAAACAAATTTTTGAGCATAAAAACATTCAAAATGGAAACCCCAGAGACAATTCGGATTTCCTTGCAACAAGGGGAATGGGTGACAGCGACGCCTATTTTCACATTCCAGTTCACATCAAGTCCCGGAAATATCTCCGGTTCCACTTCCAAAATCAGTCCTATCAGTTCCGGGCCCTTCCTTTTGGCCTCTCAACAGCTTCGATGGAGTTCACTTGTGTGGTCAAAGAGGTCAAATTAATGGCTCAGTCTCGGGGTATAAGGATCCACCAGTACCTAGACAACTGGTTGATTCGAGCCCCTACCAAAGAATCCTGCCACCAGGGCACCCAATCCCTCCTCGCCCTTTGTCAGGAGTTGGGTTGGGTGGTGAACCTGCAAAAGTCAGAGTTGGAACCCAAACAGGTGTTTGAGTTTGTGGGTTACAGGTACGATCTCTCTCACGGATTGGTCAAACCGACCCAGAACCGTTGGGAGTCGATTCTCCAGAAGGTGGAGTCCATCCTAGCCAGCCCAACTTGTCGAGTCAGGAACTTCATGTCACTAATAGGCCTGCTTACAGCAAGAGAAAAACAGGTGCCCCTGGGGAGACTCTACATGAGACCCATCCAGTGGCACCTCAAAAGACATTGGAGGGTCCCAGAATCTCTAGAGAAAGAGATTCCAGTTCCAAGGCCCCTTCACCCGCACCTTCTTTGGTGGACCAAGGAGACAAATGTCCTACTAGGCCAGCCTCTGCACCCTTTGCGTCATGCCATTCAAATCTTTACAGACGCCTCAAAAGAAGGCTGGGGTGCTCACTTAGGCGACTTCACAGCAAGCGGTACTTGGTCAGTTCCAGAAAGTCACCTTCATGTAAACTTCCTGGAACTAAAAGCTGTCTTGCTGGCCTTAAAAAGATTCCAGCTCTTAGTACAAGGAAAAGTAGTTCTAGTTGCCACAGACAACACCA
Source organism: Sabellastarte sp. h YS-2021 (assembly GCA_964017235.1). Classification (NCBI taxonomy): domain Eukaryota; kingdom Metazoa; phylum Annelida; class Polychaeta; order Sabellida; family Sabellidae; genus Sabellastarte; species Sabellastarte sp. h YS-2021. The sequence continues at coordinate 40,108,660 of OZ024936.1, forward strand.
CAATTGTGGCATACATCAACAAGGAGGGAGGTATGAGGTCAGGCTCACTTTGTGCCCTTCTATGGCGACTCCTGTGCTGGTGCAATCTGAGACAGGTTGTTCTAAAGGCCAGGCACATCCCTGGTCGTCTAAATGTGATTGCAGACAAGTTGTCTCGTCAAGGCCAAATCATTCAGACAGAATGGTCCCTTCATCAGGAGGTTTTCAACCTCCTGGTTCAGACCTGGCACCGTCCCCAAGTGGACATGTTTGCAACAAAGTACAATTGCAAACTAGCCCAATACGTGTCTCCAGTGCCGGACCCCAATGCGTGGGCAGTGGACGCTCTAACAGTCTCTTGGGAGAACCTGGACATATATGCCTTTCCCCCAGTGTCGTTACTGGGCAAGGTGGTCAGCAAACTATCGGACCATCTTTACAAGAGAGTGGGGGCCATGGTGGCAGAGTGGTAACACTCTCGCCTCCCACCTCTGCGGCCGGGGTTCGATCCCCGTCATGGCCGTAAGTGGGAAAGCTGGTAGTTGCTTGCCGTTGGTCGGCAGTTTACAGTACACAACCCTAGCGAACTCTATGTACTGGTTTCCTCTGCCCTTCCAACTACCCGTCGTGATATGACCTGTACAGTGTTGAAAGCGACGTAAAAACCCCAAATAAACAAATACAAGAGAGTGATCCTAATAGCCCCGGGTTGGCCCAACATGCCATGGTTCTGGGATCTGGTGGAACTGTCGTCCCAGATTCCTCTTTGCCTACCCATTCATCCCACCTAGTGACACAGCCATTCAACAAGGCTCGTCACAGGAATCTGACCAATCTAAACCTTCACGCCTGGCTCCTAGAGCCGAGGCAATCAAGGAGCAGGGTTTCTCTAGTCCAGTGGCGTCACGAATTGAGGCTCCTCAAAGAAGTTCAACCAGAACAGTCTATGAGGCAAAATGGTCCGTTTTTGTCAGATGGTGTGAGACAAGTCAGGTGGACTTCAGGTCTCCATCTGTCAAACAAATAGCAGATTTTCTCCTACATCTTTTCCAGGAAAAGAATCTCCAGCCCAGTACCATTGATGGTTACAGATCAGCCATTGCGAACAAATTAGGCAATTCCTCCTTGAATGTCAGCAAAGATGAAAACTTAACTCGCCTTTTGGACAGTTTTCATAGAGATAGACCAAAGGGTCGGCGAGGAATTCCTTCGTGGACCCTCTCTTTGGTATTGCATCAGCTCACCAAACCACCATTTGAGCCTCTCAGAAAGGCCTCATTAAAACATCTGACCTTTAAAACGGTTTTTCTTCTAGCTCTGGGTTCTGGAAAGTGTAGGAGTGAAATACACGCATGATTGAACAAAAATATTAGACACCAAGCTGACTGGTCAAAAGTGTCCCTTTACCCGTCTCCAAGTTTCTTGGCTAAGAACCACTTGGCAAAAGAGGGTCCAGAGTGCGTGGCTCCAGTGGTCATCCCGGTTCTGGCTCCTACTCTGGATAAATCCCTGAAGGAGGATAGGTCACTCTGTCCAGTTCGAGCTTTACGCTACTATCTGGACAAAACACAAGACCTCAGACAAGGCAAAGAGCTAGTCTTTGACTCCTTCAAGAAAGGTTTTACTAAGGATATTTCTCCTGCTACAATCTCATCTTGGATTAAGCAGACAGTTATCCTTTGCTATGAACTTTCAGATCAGGAGGCTCTAACGTTACATCAGGTTAAAGCGCATGATGTTAGAGCCTTTGCGGCTTCCAAAGCTTTTCAAGGTGGCATTTCTCTGGACCAAATTTTGGCGGCATGCCACTGGAAGTCCCACAACACCTTTACTCAATTCTATCTTAAAGATGTTGCTTGGGCAGATTCGGAGCTCTTTCATTTAGGTCCTGTGGTGGCTGCACAGCAGATCCATCACTAAACCCCTATGCTCCTATCCTGTATATAGTGTACATAGCAGTTATAAGTTTTGTTGGGTATAGGTCTCTCCTTTTTTGACCTATTCCCTAATTGTAAGGTTTTTTACCTGGGTGCCTAAAGTACCACTCTTTCTTGGGTGTATCTGGAATCTGGATTCTCTAGGATGGAACTTTCTCTCTTCCTCCCCTCAGAGCAGAAAAAGGGGGGGGGGGGTGCTCCTTGGGCCTTAAGAGCCTGGTGTGACCTTTTCACCAAACAGGCCAGTGCCCCTGAGCCTAGACATAGAGTTCCCTTTTATCCTGAGAAGCTGCCCTCCATCCACTGGGTAGTTATTCTAGCTATCGTCTGTTAGGTAAGGTATATTAACGTAATGAAATTGCAAATTTTAATTAGTAAATTAAATTTTTATTAGTTAATACCTTACCTGCTTTTATTTCTTGAAAATTCGATGTGGGATTAGATAGGGGCGCAACAAGATGATTGTTTAGTGAGATTGATTTTTAATTGAATGTTTAATTCATTGCACTTTTTGGCAAGTTCATCATATATAGCAACCCACATTGGTTGGTGGTTAATAAGCATGATAAAATATGTATGTTCCCAGTAATCATGCAGAACCCCAATTGAAAGCTTTTTTATTGTGTTAATACATCTAACCCAGTTGACAATTTGCTATACCAGTCCCGCCAATGACAAGAAAAGCCATCCAGTGTAATCCACCAGCGTCGGTCTGGTATGTGCAGTCGCTAGGTGGCGCACCATACTTCCTTCCTCTCTAAACAGGGTGACGTCATAGCATCTTTTTCGTTTGGTGCATGTACTGTGCAGACATGTTTTTTAGAAGCTCCAACAGTTGAAGAATTTTATGTGTAATCTGCGGATTTTGACTTTATTTTCTTTTTTTATCATATATTAAATGTTTTTTCTCACATCATAGCTTCTGGACAAAAAAGAGGCAGTTGCAGGCACGTTATGGCTAGTTTTGATGGTCACAGTAAATGTGTGAGGTGCCATGAAAAAGGTATTGAGGGAGACCCATGTGTTCAGAAGAAAGACTGCAAAATTCTGAAATATTTTACATCTGAGCAGAATATCCAATATCAAAGTTACCAACCGTTCCCCCCCCCCCCCCCCCCCCCCCCCCCCCCCCCCCCCCAATCGATCCTGGTCGACATCTTGCTAGAAGGAGGCAGTATCAGACACCACACCCACAATAGGCCAGCAGAAAGAATAAAACTAGCAACTCGTTGAGTGATGACACTAGGGCCCTGGATGAGAAGTGGTCACAGCGTTTTGCTAGGCTTGGAGCCATGCTGTTAGCCAAGACTTTGACAATGTCAGTTGAACCAGTGAAGCAGACATCTACTGTTGTGACCTCTGATAGACCGTTTATTCCTCCAAGTGAGTCTGCTACTGGTTCCAGCACTTCATAATTAAATGGACCGGTCACCCAGGTTGCTATCAGGCACCACAGTCTCTTGCTGGTGCCAGTGGTCCAGCTTTGAAGCTTTGCAGACTGATGATGTTCCAGGTGGGATGCCTTTAGCACAGCATACTGGTCATACCACCAAATCATAAGCTACTACCAGTGCCAGTGATATGCTACATCTCCAGTCCACCAGACTGGTTGGTCAGAAGTTTTCCAACCAGACTTTTACCAACAAAAAGGTCCTGCCATCATCTTTATTTGCCAGTGTTTCTCTCTCACAGGACCTGGACTCTCATCTGGAACAGCTTAGCTGGCCATCCTTCCCTGTTCATCCCATGGAGGAAGAGGGCAAGGTATCTGATCAGGACACTGCTATACCAGAGCAGGAACCGGACGAGGAACTGAGTGAAGAGCAGAATTACCGAGAGATGATCAGAGGGGTCAGGTCCTGTTTGTAGTGGAAACAGGTACCTGAATTTGAAACTTCATTTTTATTGCGTTAATACATTCTATCCAGTGGACAATTGCTAATCCAGTCGACGCAGACCAGCCCGCCAAATGACAGAAAAAGTCATCTTATATGAGTGCATAATGCCCTCACAAGCTGGCCGGTCCCAGTGTGCACTCGCTAGGTGGCACATCGTACTTCCTTCCTGTCTAGACAGCGTGACGTCATAGCATCTTTTTTCATTTGGCGCGTGCGTGTGTACAATGGTACAATGGAAATGGTGAAATTATCTTCATTTTTCATTATTTGGTGGTTATTCTGCAAGTTGAACGTTTATTTTAGTTTTATATCAAGTTGTGAGTATTCAGGACATATTATGTATTCTCCTGGACAACAAAGGGGTTTGTGTGGCCATTTAATGGCAGGATATGATAAACATAAAGTCTGTGCTCGATGTAGAGATAAGAAGAAGGGTGAAGACCCCTGTGTAGGAAAACAACCTTGTCCTAGTTGTGATATACTCACAGAAGAACAGAAACTTAAGCCTGCCACTCCATCATATCAGAAGAAAAAAGAGAAGCGTGAATTGAAGAATATGGAAGAGTCGAGTAGCGCCCTAGTACATCCGTCCCTTGTTTCTGTGATAGAGCTAGCGAAAGACAATGGAGTTAAAAGCTCAGAAGAGATGAGTACCACCCCTGCGGGTGCGAAATTCAAGAAGACGAATAAGAGCTTGGAAGCAGTGAGTAGCACCCCTGAGGTTGCGAAAACTAGGAAATCTGACAAGACTCCAGACAGCAAAGTGGCCAAGGGGAAATCTACCAAGAAAAGACATTCCTCTCCAGTGAAATCTACAACAGCGTCCACTGAGAGCAAGCTGGAAGCCATGGACTTTAAGTGGTCTGAAAGATTTAGCAGGCTGGAAGCCATGCTTCTCTCCAAGTCTCTCAGTCAGCCTGCACCTACCTCCAGCCGGTCAAGGTCACCCCGGTGAAACCTCCACCAGTCGGTGTCTTGGATAATACTGAACCCTTCTTCGCACTGGCGAGATCTACCGACCAGCTGGCTTCCTCTCAACAACAGACTCAACCTCTACTTCCGGTGTGGAACCGACCTACCAACCCTCAGATTCGGATATGGACACTGATTCTATTCTGATGCCGAATCTATACCTGTTATGTTGGGCAATACTGAGGAGGGTGAACTTTCTGACATTGAACAGGATGTGTCTCTTACTGATGCTGATCAAACGTTGTCGGAGGAACAGAACTATAGAGAGACTATGAGTGGAGTAAGATCATTTATGGGATGGACTCACATCCTGGAAGTGGACTCTGCCTTATCTAGTTCTGAAGATAACCCATTTGCAGCCCCCAAGCAACAACCAGCCGGCAAGACTAGTGTTAACTTACCAACAGACGACTGGTTGTGTCGTAAGATGGATAGACTCAATTTAACTTTAGTTCAGGGATATCCGTCTAGAAGTTCTGAGGCTGGAGGTCTCCAGAGAGACCAGTTTGTGAAACATGGAAAGTCGCAAGGAAAGTGGTATGGCCTACACCCCAGTCAGGACAAACCAGCCGGTACTGTTTCCTTCTGGCACTCTGAGGCTGCAAAACTGAACAGCACTTACAGTAGGGTGGCTAGGCCTGGTGGTTTGACCTCACCGGCTCCATCATCGCGATCCATCTCACAGGATACCCTTAGGAGATGGGAAAAGAGTGCCCGGGAAGCCATGTATATATGCAACTAAGCTGCAGGACTTGGCCGCTGTTTGAGTAAAGTACAGCAAAACATGACTTCCCAGTTGAAGATTCTGCAAGCTGAGCACAGCAAAGGTAAAATCAGCAGACAAGGTCGGTGGAGCCACAGAAGAATTGCAGTACTTAATGACTTTCAATTCCTCTATTACCCAGTGCATGGCCAAGACCATGGAGCACTTGTCGGACTTTGCCTTTGTCAGTATGTATAACTTTACATTGGCCCGTCATGATTCATATTTGGCACATATGAAATCTGGCATCAAGCAAGACACTTTGCCTTACGCCAAGCTCCAATGGACTCTGCAACGCTCTTTCCAGATAACATACTGAAGAAAGCAGAAGAAGACATCTCCAAGTTTGAGGAGAGAAGCCACCCTCATGCCAGTTCTTCAAGCCGTAAGGATTCACGGTACCATCCTTACAAGAGGTCTGACCGGTCATCTTATGATGCCAAGTCTTCAAAACCTGCCTAGAAAAATCTGGGACGACAATACAAGAAAAAGAGTAAAATGCAGTCTGGAAAGTTTTCCTCGTGACAGGCCAAGGGTCAGTCTGCTTATAAATGACAATTACTCTGTAAATTTTGTGTTTCCAAGCAGACTGACTGGAAACAAAGAACAGATACCAAGAAAGACTTTAAGTCCTTGTACACAGACAATGAACACTCAGTTAAATGTAAGATCTCTTGTTGCAAAATTCAGTGTTGATGATAGGGCAGTAATCGACGAGAAATATGAAGGCAGCCATTTTCTAGTTTCCTCCCAATCAACAATTGTATTGTTAGGGGCAGATGGACAATATTTAAAAAGAAATGGATATACTACTTACAAGGTATTTTTATCCGTGTCTTTTGTTTGAATGTACCTTCTGTAAGCTTCCAGCTACAATCACGAAAGAAACGTCAGTATTTATGCTATAAATAGAAGGAATTCCCTAACAGAACATGAGATGCATTCTTTAAATCTTTTGAGAGCGCACTGGTACAGACTTCTCTGCTGTATAGCATCAGTCACCCCAGCCAGCTCGAGTATTTAGTGTCTTGTCAACAGAAGCAAGAGGTGCATTCTTTAAATTTCTTCAGAGCACAATGGTACCGACTTCTCTGCTGTAAAGCATCAGTCACACCAGCCTAGTATTTAGTGTTTTTCATCAGAACTTCATCAGAACTTCATATCTACGACATAGAAGGAATTTCATCTTCAGTCACTCTCAGTCCCACCCTTGTGGTTCCTATGTCGGTAATAAGGGCAGTGGATGGCCAGGACACTGGTTTGAGTGCACAGCCGGCTGAGAAGAACCGACTTCAGACCGGCACCGACCAGGAGTTTCATCTTCAGAGCGCACTGGTCCAGGCTTCTCTGCTTTAAAGCATCAGCCGACCGGCCAGCTCAAAAGAACGCGACCTCTGACGTCATATTCTACACGAAGCTAGTCACATGATTCATCGACCAGGTCACGAGGCTGATCACATGATTCACCGAACAAGAAGGTCGGAAGTGCATTCTTTCTGCTCATGTCTACTGTGATTCCAGTTTTAGTTCCTGAAATTCACCTCCAGAGCGCTCTGGTACAGACTTCTCTGCTACAAGCATCAGTCAACCAGCCAACTCATGTTTAACCGGCAATTCTTTCTACATATTGCTACTGCGCTCTTCACAACTTACGTCTACTGTAATACCAGTCCCTCTCTCATGGACCCGGCCTTTTTGTTGTCGGTAGTGGGGTTTGTGGATGAGCAAAATACTGCGTATTTGCCTGTTTAAGTATCACACAAAGAACGCGACCACTGATGTCGTCTTCAATCAGCCAATCACATGTCCTTCCGACCAGCAAGCTGGTCACGTGACACGCCGACCAACAATTGCTTCTAAATATAGCTCACAAGCAACTGTCAAATCTACAAATAAGACGTGTGCTTAAAAGAAATACTTTAATTAATGAAGGAAACGTACAGTAAACTGAATTCAACACAAAGAATAGTTGTAAACTTCCTTCAGCAACTGGTTACAGAGTGTACCGGTTACACAGCCTTGTACAGTTGCTTCAACAACTCATTACAGTGTACTGTCTGGCTACACAGCCCTGTACAGTTACCCCAACAATTGGTTACAGTGTACCGACAGGGTACCGGCTACACAGCCTTGTACAGTTTCAACAACTGGTTACAGTGTACCGACCGGCTACACAGCCTTCACTGAACGGCTTGCTTCATATTAGCCAGTTACAGAGCCTTCATGCCAATTCCCAACCAGCACCAAGAATCACCAACTCCAAGGTCTTCTACCAGCTGGCCATTCCTCATCAGCAGCCTATTCACCGGCCTAAGACTGATGACAGCCCTAATAATGTGTAATCCCTGACAGGAAGTTTTTTGCTACACAGAAACTGCTTCAACCGGTTAGAGTTCACCAACCGGTTACCGGCCATACAGTTTTCACTGAGCAGTTTTGCTTCACACCAGCTGGTTACAGAGACTACCGACCTATCGGGTGCAATTACTTACTTGCCCCTTTTTTTCAATACTGGTTTCAGAGGACCGGAACCGACCGGCAGACCCACCCGGGGATCACCTAGTTAGTAGACTAGTAACTAAATTCAGTGGTCAGCCTAACCTACCAGTTTTTACTGGTTACAGAGTATCACAGGCTACAGAGATTTACTGTTGCCAAAAGTTGCTGGTTACAGAGAAAACAAATGGGTCTTTTGAACAGCAAGAGAAAAGGTGGTCCACACTCAAACAAGCCTTCATCGTGTCCGTTCAGGGGTCAGCCATCATACAACTGACAATGTGTACATGCTCCACCTTCAAGGTGGCTGACCCGGGGCCAAGAGTCTGTAAAATGTGAAGAGTTGTGTCAGCCCCACTGGACTGGACCACAGCAATAACAGAAGGACTGTTCACTGTTTTCATTGTCACCAGGCCTGACCAGTGTCCGGAGGGACACAAAATGTTTGTCAGACTACCAAATGTCCCAAATGTGGCACATAATCTGCCTTTAGGGTCCAGACTAAATCTGTTTTAGGAACTTAGGAAGCCTTGTTGAAGTAACTGCTATGTACATTCTCACAGGAACCTATATTGGTTAGAGGCATTACGTCAGCTTATGGACAAAGATGCAGTCGAGCCAGTTCAAAATCTCTGGGCTTCTTCAACTGACCCTTTTTTGGTTCCAAAACCAGACAGCCGTTGGAGAGCTCTTCTAGATCTGAGCGAACCAACCTTTCGGAGACCATCAGGGCCTCCCTCTAACAAGGGGAGTGGGTTACCCCATAAGATTTCAAGTTACCTACTTCCATATACCTATACAAGAACAATCCAAGAAATGCCTGAGATTTCACACCAAAGGTCGGGCATACCAGTTTAAGGCCCTGCCATTCGGTGGAGTTCACCGTGATACCAAAAGAGGTGAAACTGATGGCCATACACAAGGATTTAAGAATCCACCAGTACCTAGACGACCGGTTGGTGAGAGCCAGATCCCACCAGGCTTGTCTCCAACATACACAGGAACTAGTAAATAATGTGTCAGCAACTGGGTTGGCTGGTGAACTTAGAGAAACCAGAGCTGGAGCCTAAACAAGACTTCAATTTTGTAGGCTACCAGTTCGACCTTAGGTCTGATCGGTTCTGACTGACTCCGGACCGGTGGCAGAACCTTATGAATATGCTAAAACTGCTATCCCTCAAAAACAACTGTAGAGTACCAGAATCACTAGAAAAGGTGATCCAAATCCCCAGGTCCCTGCACCCCATTTACAATGGTGGCTGAAGGAAGACAATGTATTTACAGGCCAACCATTACACCCAATAGAACATGCTCTGCAAATATTTACAGACGCATCAATAGGACGGTGGGACGCTCCTTAGATGAGCACATTGCAAGGGGAACCTGGTCCCTTCCGGGAAGCAAGCTGCATATAAACTATCTAGGACTTACAGCAGTCTTTCTGGCTTTAAAAGAGTTCCAAGACCTTTGCTCATACAAGATAGTACTTGTAGCAACCGACAACACCACAGTAGTGTCATACGTAAACAAGGAAGGAGGCATGAGGTCGGGCCCACTTTGTGCCTTTCTATGGAGAATCTTGACCTGGTGTACCAGGAAACAAGTGACTCTAAAGCCCAACACATTCCAGGCCGGCTGAACGTGGTAGCAGCCAAGCTATCCAGGCTAGGCCAGACCACCCAAACAGAGTGGTTTCTCCTTCCAGAGGCCTTCCACTCAATATCCAGCAGGTGGCACCAGCCCAAAATAGACTTATTTGCCACAAGGTTCAACAACAAGTTGCCTCTGTTTGTGTCACCGGTACCGGATCCCCTGGCCACAGCAGTGGATGCGCTCAGTCTGCCATGGTAGGATCGGAAAGCATACACCTTCCCACCATCAGACATATTGGGCAAAGTGGTGGAGAAGTTGCAAGACTCCCCATGCAAGAGAATTATTCTGATTGCTCCGGGGTGGCCCAACATGCCTTGGTTTTGGGATCTAGTGGCCATGTCCAGCCAAATCCAACTGAGCCTGCCATTCAATCAGATCCCTCACAGAAATCTTAGTCTCCATGCATGGCTCCTAGAGCCTCAGCAATCGAGGAGCAGGGCTTGTCTGAGGCAGTGGCAGCAAGAATTGAGGCTCCTCAAAGAAGATCAACCAGATCAGTCTATGAGGCAAAGTGGACCATTTTTACAAAATTATGCATCACTAATCAGGTGGACTTCAGGGCACCTGTAAAATCAGTAGTTTTTTTTCATAATGTACCCTTTTCAGGACAGGAAGTTACAGCCCAGTACCATTGATGGTTACAGGTCTGCCATTGCTGATAAGTTAGGAAGTTCATCCTTTAACATCAGCAAAGATGAGAATCCCACCCGTCTCCTGGATAGTTTCCATAGAGACAGACCCAAAGGCAGGAGTGGAATCCCGTCCTGGAACCTCTCTCTGGTTCTACACCAACTGACAAAAGCTCCCTTTGAACCAATCTGAGAGGCCTCCTTGAAGCACTTGACCTTCAAGACAGTCTTCCTATTAGCCCTATGGTCGGGCAAACGCAGAAGTGAGATTCATGCGTGGCAGAACAAGAACATCAGACACCAGTCTGATTGGTCAAAGGTGTCCCTGTACCCATCTCCCAGCTTTCTCTCCAAGAATCAGCTGGCCAACTCTGGATAGATCCCTCAAGTCTGACAGGTCCCTCTGTCCAGTCAGGGCCTTGCGCTACTATTTGGACAGGACCTCAGGCCTCAGGCAGATAAGAAAGGCTTCGACAAAGACATCTCACCTGCCACTATCTCCTCATGGATCAAGCACACTGTGATCCTATGTTATGAGCTTTCTGACCAAGAGGCCCACACTTCACATCAGGTCAAAGCCCATGATGTCAGAGCCTTTGCTGCTTCTAAGGCCTTCCAGTCCGGGGTCTCCTTAGAGCAGATTCTTTCGGCCTGCCACTGGAAGTCACATAACACCTTCACACAATTTTATCTGAAGGACGTGGCTTGGGCTGATTCAGAGATCTACCACCTGGGTCCTGTAGTGGCTGCTCAGCAGATCCACCAGTAGCCCAGGACATAGAGGAGATTTGTACATATGTAAATAGTTGTACATATATTTAAGAGATAATAAAAAAACTCTGACGGGAGGTTTATTTTACTTCTTATGGGACTGAACTCATCCCTCTCTTCCCCTACCTCAGAGCAGGTCTGTTAAAAACAGGGGGGTAAGTCGGTTTAGACCAGTTAACCTGTCTCTGTTAACCGACTATGGCCTTAAGGGTTCCTTGACCAAGGTCAACCCAGGCAAGGAAGAAAATTTTTTGTTAATTCTGGTTATGAGTTCACCTAAGTCCCTAGTAACTTACCGCCAACCAAGCGGTAGTTATTCAGCAATCAGCAAGGCGCCACCTGGTGAGTGCACAGTACTGGACTGGCTTGGCCAGTGGAAACATAGGACGTCGTTTTTTATGTCCAATTGTCCATTGGATAGGATGTATTAACACAATAAAATTGCCAATTTAATAAGTAAATTAAATTTTTATAAGTTAATACCCTATCGAATGGACACACAAGACCCTCCCTCCGACCCCGCTATCAGCTTACTAGGGTCTAATAGGTTTAGACAATGGAAAAAAGATGCTATGATGTCACGCTGTCTAGACAGGAAGTACGATGCGCCACCTAGCGAGTGCACACTGGGACCGGCCAGCTTGTGAGGGCATTATGCACTCATATAAGAGGACTTTTTCTGTCCTTTGGCGGGCAGGTCTGCGCCAACCGGATTGTCCATTGGATAGGGTATTGGATAGGATAGGGTATTAACTTATAAAAATTTAATTTACTTATTAAATTTGCAATTTTATTGTGTTAATACATCCTATCCAATGGACAATTGGACATAAAAAACGACGTCCTGTGTTTCCACTGGCCAGGCCAGTCCAGTACTGTGCTCTCACCAGGTGGCGCCTTGTACTTTCTTTAGCCCAGGAGGGAGATTATAAAATGCATTGCGTGTGTGCATGCGTTAGTGTGTCCCACAGATTTCTCCAAAAAACTAAAGCTACAAATTTTTGGTCAATCAATTGTCCTGATGAATTTTCACGCCCTTGAAAATTTTTTGGGTTTTGTGGACTTAGGCCTAAAGATAAGTGAGTAATAGCAATTTTAGTTACTTTCAGTAAAGGACTCAACTCAAAAAGTATTGCAGTTTTTTCTTGAAATATGTTGTTCAGCTACTTTGTCCTTAGCTATAAGATGGTATATAGTTTGGGGTTCCATTGCATGCCATAAGTGAGTAATAGGCATTTTCTTATTTGTAGCAAAATAATGACAGAAGTAAATGTCAAATATCTTCAAAAGTATTAAAGTTAGGCATATCTTTTCAATATGTTTTCATCTAGTTTTTGATAAGCTATCACATAGAAAAGTTTCAGACCTGTTGCACATTGTATAGGTGAGTAATAGCTACTTTAAAATTCTTGCTATTTAGTAAAGCCTTTGTAACTCCAAAACTATTGCAGTTAGAGTATTTTCTTAAAATATGTTGTTCAGCTACTTTGTCCTTAACTATAAGATGGCATATTGTTTGGAGTTTCATTGCATGCCATAAGTGAGTAATAGCTATTTTCTTATTTGTAGCAAAATAATGACAGAAGTAAATGTCAAATATCTTCAAAAGTATTAAAATTAGGCAAATCATTTGCGATATGTTGTTCATCTAGTTTTGATAAGTTATCACATAGTAAAGTTTCAGACCTGTTGCACATTGTATAGCTGAGTAATAGCTACTTCTAAATTCTTACCATTGAGTAAAGCTTTTGTAGCTCAAAAAGTTTTGCAACTCCAAAAGTATTTTCCTAAATATGTTGTTCATCTATTTTGTCCTTAGCTATAAGATGATAGACAGTTTGGAGCTGCATTGCATATAATAAATGAGTAATAGATATTTTCTCATTTGTAGCTAAATAACAGATAAATATCTTTAAAAGTTTTACAGTTAGACCAATCTATCAAATATGTTATTCATTGAGTTTTTAATAACATCATTTACTACTTGTATCTTATTGTATCCACCAGACCTATACTCATTTTGCCAATGAGAAACTCACTTGTAACTTCAAAAGTATTCAATTTATAGGTTTTTTATCAAATATGTTGTTCATCTATTTTGTCCTTAGCTATAAGATGATAGACAGTTTGGAGCTGTATTGCATATAATAAATGAGTAATAGATATTTTCTCATTTGTAGCTAAATAACAGATAAATATCTTTAAAAGTTTTACAGTTAGGCCAATCTATCAAATATGTTATTCATTGAGTTTTTAATAACATATCATTTACTACTTGTATCTTATTGTATCCACCAGACCTATACTCATTTTGCCAATGAGAAACTCACTTGTAACTTCAAAAGTATTCAATTTATAGGTTTTTTATCAAATATGTTGTTCAGCTACTTCTTGATGTTCTGTGCCACGGCAAATTTTCAGATCTATAGCTCCACAGCTGCGTGATAGCTGCTTTGCTATTTTGTTAATGAGTAAATCACTTGTAACTTCAAAAATATTAAATTTAGAGGTTTTAATCAAATATGTTTTTATCTACTTTTTCATATTCTGTGTCATGACGCATTCTCAGAGCTCTAGCTATGACGCCAACTGAGTAATATCTACTTTGACATTTTCCCACTGAGTAAGTCACTTTTTAAGTTCAAAAGTATTCAGTATAGAGGTTAGCTGTAAAATATGCTATCCTTAGGGTACTAAGGACTGTACATTTACACTTGTCTGGAATTCAGCCTCCATCTTGAATTTTGGCACAAATAGAAAATGCCATTTATTTCAAAAACCGTAAGAGATAGAGAGATTCCGGCAAATTTGGGACCCCCAGTGTACTAAGAACTACTCCACTAGGACCTCTGAATTGTTTAGACTTTTTAAAAATTTTTCCACCATCTTGAATTGTGTCGGAAATGGAAAATATCATTTATCTGCTATTCCTCTAGCACCTCTGAAAAATTTAGACTTTTCCAATTTTTGGCCGCCATCTTGAATTTTGGCAGAAATGGAAAATTTCATTTATCTCGAAAACCGTAAGAGATATAGCGATTTCGGGCAAATTGTGAATACTAAGGACTACTCCACTACTTTTGGTTTAGTTTCTTATGTCTTTTATATATTTGTTGCTTTTGCAGATCTAGGTCAATAGCTAATTGAGTAATGGGGCTAGTAGCTACTTTTAGTAAATTGCTTATAACTCCAAAACCAGTGCATTTACATCATTTCGCAAAAAATATGTTGTTCAGCTACTTTCTCTGTATCTATGAGATGGTACCTGTTTTACAGCTGTACCTCAATAGGTAAGTGAGGAATAGCTATTTTCTGAAATTTACAGTGATGAAAATGCAAAAACATTTTTATATCGGAAACGGTTTTTAAATGCATTAAAATCTTAAATATCTTAAAACTTGAAAAGTATTGCATTAGAGCACATGTGAGCTGATTGCTACAAATCTAAGTTGAAAAATAAATTTCTAGGTTGTGGATATATAAAGTCCTGGAGAATACCTGTGGGTAAGGTGATCTTACACTCCACAAGATAAGACGATATCACTCGTTTGCTTTCCCACAAGATGGCGGACAATCATAAGTAATTCCTTGTTTCTTCTATGAAGAGAGGAGGCAGACAGGACCCATCTTGCTAAATGCATTAACTTATATGGGCATATGACTAGCATTTTAACAGTAGGTTACCAAAATGATACTGTATTGAATTTTCTGCGGACTGCTGACATCTAGTGAAAACTTGACAAGTGACTTTGTGCGTTTCCCTCTCTGTCTGCCTGTGTGCATTTGTCATAACCTGTATATTGGATCTAGGTTATGTTTTTAACAAGTTGGGGCTTCACCATGGCTCAATTCTTCTGAAAAGTGATCTGGATCTGAAAAATATTGCCAGTCAGCCAGCATAATGTTGGTCCTTTCGAATTTCATTCGCTTCAGTCTTTAACCAAAGCTGGTGACACAGTACAATTCTGCTGAATTCTTGTTTATCTAAGACTCATCTAGCAAGAACCTGACGGCGTGGCTTTTGTGGTCATTTCAGCTCTGGCTCTAGACCAATATATCAAGGAGAGCAGGTCATTCTGCCTAATCCTAGCCTTCCGCTTTTATCTGGACAAAACAAAGTGGTACCATCTGTATGACCAGAATCTTTGACCTTGCATCAGGTCAAAGCTCATGATGTAAGAGCCTTTTGCTTCTAAGACCTTCCGAGGGGGGAGAAGCGCTGATTCTCTCAGAATGCTATTGGAAGTTCGAGAACACCTTCAGACATTTTTACTTGAAGAATATGGCCCATGGCCAGGCCTGATTGAGCTTTATCTCCTGAGTCATGTGGTAGCATATTTGCCACTAGACCTCAGATTTGTCTGGTGTTTTACTATAGTGTTTAGTCTTACTATATTATGATATAACTTTAAAGCTTAACAATAAGATCCTTAATCTCCCTTTTGTACCTTTTACCTTAGAATCAGGGATGTCAGGATTTAGGCCCCAGTTAACTTCATTGTTCACCACGGACTTTCTTGAAGATCCTTGGGACTTGACTGTACTCCTCTCTTCCGTATCTTTGGTTGAGGAAAAGGGGGAGGCACTCCAGTCTGGCACTGTTTACCCAGTTAGGCTTAGGGCCCTTATAATGGGAGTGTAAGTCTTAGGAGTTAATTTTCTATCAGTCCCCAGGTAAACTGCCATCCATACACAGGGTAATTGTTCTGGCATGTGTCTGTTAAGGTATATTAATGCAATAAAAGAGGAAACTGAAATTTTTAACTTCCTTTTTTGTAAGTTTATATGTTACCTAAACAGGATTCCCACTCAACCATTACCACACTTCAACTTACTCCGGGTCTCATATTGATATTCGAAACAGGAAGTCACATGATTAGTTGCCACCTAGCATGTGTTAGATGTGGTTGTCAGATAGCGAGTGGTTGGGACACTACCAGTCCCGCTAAAGCATAGCTCAGGACGTCTTTTTATGTCATTATGTCGTCACTCTGCGGCGTGGATGTACGCATACGCGTGAACAAAAATTGTTCAGGCCATGCAGATCTGTTCGTTCATCTGTTCCCCAGAGTCATTACAAGTCCGGTAACCCCACCCAAAGTGTGAAAATTTCAACCCTTTATCACAATTTTCTCATTCACTATTGCAGTGATTTTTCTCATATCTTGCATACATGTACTAGGCCACTAGTAGATTACCTTGTGTGAAAATTAGACCTGGATCTGTCTTATTTTTTTTTTTTATTAATTTTTAAAATAATTTTTAATGCAATAAAATTCATGAAATCATGCACTAAAACACATAACTTGAAAAGTATTGCAGTTAAAGCATTTTGTTAAAATATGTTATTCAACTACTTTTTTCATAGCTACAACAAGTGGTGAGTAACTTGAGTGTCTATCCCAATAGCTAAGTGAGTAATAGCTACTTTCTGATTTTTCAGTACCTCCCATAATGAGCAAAATCACCTATAACTTGAAAACTATTGCATATACAGAATTTTGTATAAATATGTTATTCAGCTACTTTTGGGTCAGCTACAGCATAGTAAAATTTCAGACCTGTAGCTCAGTGCATAGCTGAGTAATAGCTACTTTGAGGTTATCACTGTTGAGTAAATCAGTTATAACTTGAAAACTATTGCATTTAGAGTATTTGTTTAAATATGTTATTCGCCTAATTTTTGGTCAGCTATAACATAGTGAAATTGCAGACCTGTAGCTCATTACATAGCTGAGCAATAGCTATTTTCCGGTTCTTACTGTTGAGTAAATCAGTTATAACTTGAAAACTATTCCATTTACAGTATTTTGTTTAAATATGTTGTTCACCTACTTTGGGGTTAGCTATAACATAGTGAAATTACAGACCTGTAGCTCATGGCACAGCTGAGCAATAGCTATTTTCAGGTACTGACTGTTGAGTAAATCAGTTTTAACTTGAAAAATATTGCATTTGGAGTATTTTGTTAAAATATGTTGTTCACCTGCTTTTGGGTCAGCTATAACATAGTGAAATTACAGACCTATAGCTCATGGCATAGCTGAGCAATAGCTATTTTCAGGTTCTCACTATTGAGTATATCAGTTGTAACTTGAAAACTACTGCATTTACAGTATTTTGCTTAAATATGTTGTTCACCTACTTTTGGGTCAGATAGATCCCTTTCCCTGGTTCGGGCTCTCAGCTACTATCTAGACAGGAACAAGGACTTACATGGACAAGGAGTTAGTCTTGGTTTCCTTCAAGAAAGGTTTTGATAGAGATATTTCTCCGGCAACCATTTCTTCCTGGATCAAAGACGGCAATCCTTTATCAATTATCGCATCAGGAGGCCCAAGCTTTGCACTAGGTGAAGGCTCGCAATGTCTGAGCTTTTGCTGTGTCCAAAGCTTTCCAAATTCTTTCAGCCTGTCACTGGTAGTCTCACAACACCTTCACTCCATTTTATCTAAAGGATGTGGCTTGGGCTGACTCAGAGCTTTATCATTTGTGTCTAGTGGTAGCTGGTCAACAAATACAACCCTGAACCCAATACCAGTGATTGTGTTGTAGTGCTCTATAGCTCTCTTTTTATTGTTGCGTTTAAGTTCTAATAGCTAAACTAAATCAGTTTTCGGGCACTTAAGCCGGTACTCCTAGTACTGGGTTTCGGGCCTCAATTTCTCACACCTTGGTCTCTCTCATCAACAGTGGCTGGATTTTCTGGGACGTGTGAAGTCTTTTGCTCTATCCCCAGTTAAGAGGAGGAAAAAGGGGAGGGGAGAACCGGTCTGTCAAACGGGACACAGGTTTATTTCCTGGAACCTTTTACAATGCCCCAGTTGGAAAATTTTAAGGAGAGTTCATACACAGTCCCCAGTAACTGCCCACAAGCCTTTGGGTAGTTAATCTGGATATGTCTGTTAGATAAGATGTATTAACGCAATAAAACTGAGAATTTTAATTGTTAATAAACTTACATTAGTTAATATTTTACCTAACAGGGAAGTCCTGCCCTTCCGTACCCGATTTTCAATTTTCGGGACAGGTCATGTCCTTGGACTAACATGAAAAGATGAGAAGCAAGGGCTTTCTCTCCACTTGGCAAGCGTGAGATGAACTAGCTACCTAGCAAGTGAAAGGGGAGATACCGGTCTGGCCACAGGAGACTCGGTGTGTCTTTTTCTGAGGTTTGGCAGGACTGGCAAGCTCCAGACTAATGGTTATCTGTTAGGTAAGATATTAACTTACAGATAAAATTTAATTTACAGTTAAAATTTTCAGATTGCCATTGAATGTAAGCACTTCTACTGGTGAGAGTGTTACTGCTCAAGGTATTTAAAGAGGTTGTGTGAACATTTCTTGTATAAGGTCAACTTTGTATCAGACTTCATGACTGGTTCAGTTATCCAATAAAGGGGTATCTTTGTTATTTGGAAATGTTTTGGCAGGTTGAAAGGTGGTTGCTAATCCTAATGTTATCTCAGTGCTAACCAGATCACTATGGTTAGCACCAAGAAATTAGAAGAGGTTATTCCTGGATTTTTCCCTCCTGTACTGTGGCTTGGGCTATATGGCAAAAAGCCCAAGAACCAAAAATTTGTAAACAATATACTGATGTCTTAGTTGATTTATAAGACACATACCCGAACAATGATGACCATGATTTGCATAATCATAGTGATACTGACCTTAAGGGTAGGCAAGATTCTGAAAAACGACACAATTGATGGTCCAGATGTATCACTTTCAAAATCAAATTGAATTCAGAACAGGAAAATGACCCTTAATTAGCTCCTTTATTCAAGTTGGTTTTACATCAATAGACCTAGATAAGATCTGATAGACTATTATGTCAGAAATGGTGTTTTTATGCAGAAGTGGAGGTTGCCAAATGTCTGCATCTGAGGAATTGTCAGTAATAAACCATATTGTTGTACCAAAAGTGTACCAAAGCGATATATTGAAGTTTGCTCATGACTCTCCAAAGGGTGACCCTTTAAGCATCAATAAAACTTAAGCAAAATAACAAAGCATTTCTACAGACCTCAAATCCGGCACAGTGTGGCACAAATTTACAGGGAATGGTAGGGAAACCAAAACCACAAGATTCTTGTAGCTCCCCTGAAACCCATTCCAGCATTGAGGAAGGATTTAGCAAAGTGATTATTGATTGTGCAGGCTCCTTAATAAAGACTCATTCCAGAAACCAATATCTTTTGACCATTATTTGTGCCTCAACATGATTCCCAGAAGCCATACTGTTCAACAAGATAACAGCACCATGATTTGTCCGTTTGTCCATCAACATTTCCATTTCCAGACTCTAACTCAAAAACACTTTGTCCAATCCAATTCAAACTTGACAGGGAGATCGATGACCATCGTAGCTAAGTTGCTTTTGAAATTGGTGTAATTCCATCTGTTCATTTGTCTGTTTATAACATAAATACAATTATGTAACCTAGATTACAAGTTTCTTAGTACGTCTAACACATTTACGTTAACTGGGTGACCTAACATTTCTTTCCTTGTTAAATTTAATTACAGCAGTCGCTAATCTTATTGCTGCCTGTGCAACCCGCCTTTTGGAGGCATTTCTGACCCTCTTGTTTTTACTAAAGTTAACTTAACAAAAGAGATCCCGTCAGATCAAGGGTCAAATTTTATGCCAAAAAAGTTGTATTTCAGCTAGGTGTCAAAAGATAAAATCTAGTGCTTATATCACCCCAAATCACAAACTGCACTTACAAGGTTCCATTTAACTTTGAAAAAATATGATTAGGACATATTGTATAGACAATGACAAGAATTCAGTAGAATTGTACTGTGTCACCAGCTTTGGTTAAATACTGAAGCAGATGAAATTCAAAAGGATCAAATTATACTGGAAAGACAAAAATAGTTGGCTGACTGGCAGTATTTTTGCAGATCCAGACCATCTTTCAGAAGGACTGAGGCATGGCGAGGCACCACCTTATTGATCACTTGTTTCCAGATCTTGCCGAAAAGCTAACCAGTTCCTATCCATGCATTGGTTTGGAATGCAAAGAACCCACAAAATATTTTCAAGTGCAAGAAACAGAAAAAAGAGTTGCCATAGTAACACTTGTTGCCAGGTGTTGCCAAAAACCTAATCCGCTCCAGTCTGTGCTGCATTCTTGGAATTTATAAGTCCAAGAAACAGAATACAGTGTTGCCAAGGCAACACTTGTTGCAAATAGTGTTGAAAAGCTAATCAACTCCAATCCATGCAGGAGTTTCAAATGGAAGAACTGCAAAAAAATATTTTTAGGCCCAAGAAACATAAAAAGTGTTGCTATGGCAATACTTGTTACCATTTATTGCCGAAAAGCTAGTCAGCCTCATTTCCCTTTGCAACAAACATATCTTTGAAATTTGGTAAATATATGTGCACAAGTTTTGAATGTAAAGTACCACAAAATCACAAGTTAAAAAAAAACAACACAGAAAGTGTTGCCATATAGATAGTTGTTACCAAAAAGTTGCCACAAGGCTTAATCACTACTCTTTTTATTTCCCCCAATATATCCTGAAAATATAGTTGAAATCTTTGCATGGTTTTTTGTTTATAAATATCCCACAAAATATTTAGTGAAAAACAACAGGAAAAGTGTTGCCATGGCAACAGCTGTTGGCAAATGTTGCCTAAAAGCAAAGTTCTTCTTACAAGAAACATTCTGAAATTCTCGAACAATGTTAATTGCCCACAAAATTACAAGAAACAGGAAAAGTGTTGCTATGGCAATACTTCTTGCCAGATATTGTCAGGAAATCAATCACATACCAACTATCGTGCCATTAAACCTCCACACCAAATTTAGCTGAAACACGTAAGAAGCTGTACCTGTAAATGAGCAGCAATGAATGGTGATTCAGAGAGAAAGGCAAAATAATATCCATGCCCAGCAGGATGGATATGATACAAAAATGAGTTGTAACCTTACACTCATTTCTGTAACTATTAGGTTTTTATGGTAACATTACAATAAAAATTTTGTTTTGGTCTTGCTTTGTGCACATGTTTAATTTAAATAAAAAACAACCACTTTATTATTGTCAAAATATCATAAAAGTTTGTCCTAACCTTAAACTGAATGTAACAATGCAAATGTCAAGACTTTTAGGTCATGTTAACCATATAGACTCTATTCAAGGTTAGTTATAAATTTAAAATATTTAAAATTTAAATAGGCTTAAAATCTATTGCACATAATTTAAGATATGATCCAAATTTGAAAAAGAAAAGTAATTATACTTATGCAGTTACTTGAAGTTTAAGGTAACCTCATTGTTGTTGTAAAGCATTTTTGTAACACCAGTTACATGAACCTGTAAAATCTAGATAAAATATGTCATGCCATTTTTGGCATACTTTGCGGAAACATAGAAAAACTCAGCTGAGTAAAATTATTTTACACATGAGAGTTTAAGGTCACCTTAAAATAGGGCACATCTTCAGGACTAGATACATCAACATACCAAATTTAAATTAAATCTGTCAATCAGTTTTGAGATACTCTCCAGAAATTAAAAAAAGTTAAATTCAATATAATTATGTTATTACTAGGAGTTAACAGTCACCTTAAATTAGGCCAAACCTTGAAAACCAGTTACATCCACATACCAAATCTAATTTGAATCTGTGAAGCCATTTTAAGCCTCTGCCCAAAAATTGTAAAAGTTAAATTCAATATAATTGTGTTATTAGTGGGAGTTTAAGGTCATCTTAAAATAGGGCACATATCGATTACCAGCAACATCCACATGCCAAATTTGAAATTCATCCTTCAAGCAATTTTTGACACATTTTTCAGAAAGAAAGCTTGACGATGATGCTGATCATATATGTGATCCATCACAGCTGGGTGATGCTAAACTTTTACAACTTTACACTCATAAGTTTATAAAATATCAGCAAGTTATTGTAACCTTACAAAATAGACTTTTTTTCTTTTTGTCTAGATATCTGGACGTGATGAATATCAATGATAAAATCTTAATAACCACATCAAATATCTTCCACACACCAAAAAAAATTATCCCAACCTTAAGTCAATGTTAATTTGCAGCTATAAGGGAGTTTAAGGTAATCTTTTCATGGAGATTCTGTTCGTGGTTTGTTACATCCACAACTTTAACAATTTTGAATTGCACAGTATTTGAAATACTATTCATATTTGCCAAAGTAAGAGTGAAAACAATTCTGTTAATATTGGGAGTTTAAGGTCACCTTAATGTATGGCACTTATCTATGGTCGGTTACATATAAATGCAAAATTTTAAAGAAATTTCTTAAGTCATTTTCAGTATACTGTATGGAAAAATAAAAACATAAACTCAATATAAAATTTTTATATGTGGTAATTTAAGGCTACTTTAAAATAGGACACACTTTAATCACATGCCAAATTTGAATTGAATCCATCAGCCCAATTTTTAAGATACTGTCTAGAAATGAAAACAACAAATACAAAGTGTGATGACAACGTAATATTTAACCTCGAAAGACAAGGGGCAAAAAGCTATAACACTGTGTGAATTTTCCTGAAGAATGTTTCAATGAACTTTTGTAACATTCCTGGCAATAATTTTGCAGACATACTACAAAATGCAAGAAAATCCACTTTATGACCCAAATTTGCCAATGAGGCAGGGCAAATGGAGTTTTGGAATTCCAGGCCTTGGTTTCATATTACCTCTCAATACATTCCAATGCTCTAATTTCAATAATTAAAGAGATAATAAGTAATAAGTGAAAACCTGATCAATTTTACAGTCAAAATATAACTTGAAAAGCAAGAAGGTGGACAAAAAGTCACATCTTAAGGTTAGAATAGTCCTGGAGAATATTTTAATGAAATTTTGTAGGAATTCAGGCAATACTTTTGCAGATACAATGCAAAATACAAAAATTCAACTTTATGGTCCCAGTTTGACTTTGAGGGGGGCTCGAGGCGAAAAGCATTTTTTGAATCCCATGTCATGGTTCCTATTACCTTGATTTCATGGTTCCTATTACACATTCCAAAACCCTTAATACAAAAAATAAAAGAGATATTTGACATTTTACAAATCTCTTCTGCCTGTATACAGCATACCAAAGACACCTCAAGTGTCAATTTCAAAAAAAAAAAATTTATATAAAATGATATAATCAGTTGGCTCTCAATGGATCAGGTACGGCCTGATTGATCTGAAATTCAACTGGTGCCTAGATTTGATGTTAGGAAAGTGCCAAAGTTTGTCGATCTATATGTTGTATTTTCTCAGGTGAAAAAGAAATACAAAAATTGCTTTTGGTCATATGACTTTCATAAATGTAAAAGGTCAAATTCGCACCCGTCCAAAACCTTTCCCATGCCAATAGATGCATATTGCTAAAAATTGTTTTGGTAGGCATTATATTAAGGGATATATTCAACTCAGTAAATGCTGCAGCGGCTCCACAAGCTGTCTAAAAATAGGGTGAAATCAGTAATTGTCCCCTTATCAAGGGATGTTTAATAAAAAGGCACCCTACACATATAAAGGAAAATTTGGTGTTTCAAGGGATTGTAACACCACATTGAATTTGACAGTATTATTTAGTTGGCCATTTTTTCCATGGATGTTGCTACTCTGTATCTTATATTTAAGACATCTTCCACTTAGTTTCTTCTTTAAATATTTACACCCAGTTCCGTCCTCCCAGTGCGTGGACACATCTGCAGAAATCCAATGAAAAAGGCGAATCAGAAGAGCAAAAGGTCAATGACTGACTGTCACATGACCATATACTGCAATCTGATTGGCTGGAGGCACCACAGACTTATGAATAGGAGGTTAAATGCCCACTCTGTACTACTGATCATAAACTTCAACAATAAAACAGAAAACCACTCATAGTAATCGTGATCAATACTGCCACACATACACACAGAAATGCGTGTAATTTGTGACAAACATTTCCTTTATGAAATCATACAGAAAAAGTTATGAATTTAACCCAAAATTACACTTATGTTTTGTGGTGATTTTGAGTGTTAATGCTGGGATTTGGACAATTGGCACATTAGATAATAATTAATGGAGCTACTTGCAAAATCATTCGAATTTACATTTGTTGTAACTAAAATTAAAGCAAAAATTTTGTTACATATTTCTGCATAAATCCCTTTTAGTTAAAGATATTGTGCACATGGGAAGCTCTACTTTACTCCACAAATATTAAAATATTTCTTCCCTCAATCAAAGAATGATAGAGAAACAGTAACCCGAATAATTCTCTTGCCATTATCCACAATGTCAACATTCAAAATTTATTGCAAAAATATTTTGAAATATCACCATGTGGGCAGTGACGTCTTTTGTAATACTTACTGCAATTAGAAAATTGATTAACATACTTACATTTTTTTTCTATACTATAATTGCATGTAGCCATCTTAAGAAAATGATGCCATCATTAAAAGTTCATATGTGTAAGATTAACAATAACAGATGTGATTTATTCAGACAATGCCAATTGCTAATCATATTTTACAGTACATCCAATAACCTAGACCATGGAATGTACACATTCCACAGTAAAACCATTGAAGGTACTGTTGTGTGAAAGTGTACATATTTCACAGATGACAGAAAATGCTGTTAGATCTAAAACCATATATTGAGTGATAAGTTTGATTATATGTTCATGTAATATTATGATCAGATACAATTCAACAACCCTTCTCAATGAACAAATTATCATATGTGCATGATATAAATGGAAAGGTACCATTTCACACATTATTATGAGAATTCAATTAGCCACATGCAAACGAATAGTTAGAGCTACTAAATGAAAAATAAAAAAAAAAAAATGTCATGTTTCCATGAAAAACTAAAACCTGTGTTGGAGTAACATAGATTAAACATTGGATCTAACTGAGATTAATTTGCAAATTGAAAACATACTTTAATATTATTTCACCTGTTAGATTCAGCCTGATTTTTAGTGGTCGGATCCAAGCAAAAATGGTTTGTAAAATCCACATGTAATTCAGCTAGATTCTACGCATTGATTTCAGCATGATTTCACCCATTTGCTCTAACTAAAAATGGCATGCAAAATCTAAACATATTTCAACCGGATTTCACCCATAGCTTTCAACATGATTTAAACCATTGGTTTCAAAATGATTTTAATTGGTGGATCCAACATAAAACAGGTTGCAAATCTTACATGTCTTTCAACCAAATTTCATAGGTGGATTCAACCTGATTTCAAAGTTGCATGGCTGCTGGGAGTTTTGTCTTAAATATAAGAAAAAATCTTAAATCTTGAAATTCTTGTCATATAGTTAAGAAAAAATGTATGTTAAGATAAAAAGAGATTCACAAAATTTTGTCTTGGATTTTGTGATAACTTTAAGACTGCTACAGAGTCCAGACCACTATACTATGCCAAAAAAATATGAGTAGGCATATTTCACAACCATAATCCATCGAATCTTGGATTTGTCAGATTACCAGGGCCAGTATTCATAAACTTGCTGAGATCAAATTTTGTCTCAAGTCTCAAGTTTTGGTCTCAAATCTGAGACTGTTTTTGGTATCAAACTTGTTTTTATTCACAAAATAGTCAAGACCAAATTTAGTCTCAGATTTGGTCTCAAACTTAAGACTGGTACATAGTTGTCTTAAATATTTTGGTAAAAGTCTCAAGCATTATTTCACCTTAAGTGAGATTCGTGTTTTTACTTTTTATGGCTTAATGTAAAGTAAAAATAATTCATAACATATATAATACTTGGCCTAAACTTTTGTAAGAACGGATAGCCCAAACTTTGGTTTCAAAAGTACTTACTTTGAGACACTTTTCAACAGAGTTTTCTGACTGCAGAGCAACAAAGAAGTAGATCATGTGACATGAAAAATAAAAAACAGTTGACACAATTTTCTATTTATGTTTTATTTTAATAGACAGTATAATTTTTGTTAAGAATTAAAACACACAAAAACTATTGATCTTTAAAAAAAAAAGTTATATTATAATGGATATATTGTTATAATGGATATATTTGCAAGTTTATGGTTTGTTTACATTGGAAAGACTTGAGACTGGTCTCAGCTTGGTCTCAGCTGAGAACCTGTTTGTGAATACAAAGTTGAGACTTGGTCTCAGCTGAGACCAAGACCTGTATTCACAAAGATTCTTAGATTTTTTTCTTAGAATTACACTTAAGTCTAAGAAAAATTCTTTGCTAAGAATTTTCTTATTCTTAGAATAAAAACCTATTCACAAAACAATTCTTAGCTAAGAATAATTCTAAGAATAGAAGTAAAAAGAAATGAATACACAGGTTAGACTAAGTGTAAGTCAAAGAAAAATTCTTAGAATTTTTGTGAATACAGGCCCAGAAGTGACTTTCTGTATTTGGATGCAATTCTGGGGTCAAGAATAAGAGTTTTGTGCATATAGCAATTTCATATTCTTAGAAAAATTCATAGAATAAAAGCCATTCTTAGAAAAATTATAAGAATAAGTATGATTCTAAGAATAAGAATCTTTGTGAATAGGAAAATTCTTATTCTTAGAATTCTACTAAGAAAAATGACAATTCTAAGAAAAATTCTAAGAATAAGAATCTTTGTGAATACAGGGGCTGGGCCTGTATTCACAAAGATTCTTAGAATTTTTTTTAGAATTACACTTAAGTCTAAAAAAAAATTCTTTGCTAAGAATTTTCTTATTCTTAGAAAAAATCCTATTCACAGAATAATTCTAAGAATAGAAAGGAAATGTATGCAATTCTTAGAATTTTTCTTAGACTAAGTGTAATTCTAAGAAAAATTCTAAGAATACAGATCTTGGCCTATGTGAACAAAAAACTGGAATTTTTAAAAATAATATAAAGAGGCTGCATTTCGTTACAGTACACATAATTTACAACTAATATGTAACACTCTATTCTGAATGTCGATTTGCAATCAGTTGCTGCACTATGATCATCAAAACAACTATTTTTCTTAAGTTAAGCATGCTATGTGCCATTCTTAGATTTAAACAAAAGTTTTGTGAATAGCAAATTCTTATTCTTAGAAAAATTCTAAGAATAAAAACCATTCTTAGAATAATTCTAAGAATAAGTATAATTTTAAGAATAAGAATCTTTGTGAATAGCAAAATTCTTATTCTTGGAATTTTTCTAAGAAAAACGACAATTCTAAGAAAAATTCTAAGAATAAGAATCTTTGTGAATACGGGCCCTGGGTCTGTATTCACAAAGATTCTTAGAATTTTTCTTAGGATTACACTTAAGTCTAAGAAAAATTCTATGCTAAGAATTTTCTTATTCTTAGAATATAATCCTATTCACAAAATAATTCTTAGCTAAGAATAATTCTAAGAATAGACGTAAAAAATGTGTGTATAGGTTATACTAAGTGTAATTCAAAAAATAATTCTAAGAATCTTTGTGAATATAGGCCCAGAAGTGACTTTCTATATTTGGATACAATTTTGGTGTCAAGAATAAGAGTTTGTGCATATAGCAATTTCTTATTCTTAGAAAAATTCTAAGAATAAAAGCCATTCTTAGAAAAATTATAAGAATAAGTATGATTCTAAGAATAAGAATCTTTGTGAATACAGGCCCAGATCTCAAAGCTGAGACTATTTTTTGTCTCAGACTTAAGATCTCTTTATGAATACGGCCCCTGATTCATTGGATTACCCATAATTCTTTGCAAAATAATGGCAGCAAATTATGGCAGAAACTTATAAGAGTTGTGTAATTTTAATGATATTAAAAGTTACTTACCTTATTTTTTTTAACCTTGGATTTTGATGTAGAGAAAATTGTATTTTTCGAATGTAGCTATTCCAAAGAATCTATATGTGAATCTGGGGCCATATTCATAAAGAGATCTTAAGTCTGAGACAAAAAATAGTCTGAGCTTTGAGATTTGGTCTCAGCTGAGACCAAGTCTCAACTTTGTATTCACAAATAGGTTCTCAGCTGAGACCAAGCTGAGACCAGTCTCAAGTCTTCCCAATGTAAACAAATCATTAACTTGCAAATATATCCAACATTTTTTAAAGATCAATAGTTGTTGTGTGTTTTAATGCTTAACAAAAATTATACTGTCTATTAAAATAAAAAATAAATAGAAAATTGTGTCAATTGTTTTTTATTTTGCATGTCACATGATCCACTTCTTTGTTGCTATGCAGTCAGAAAACTCTGTTGAAAATTGTCTCAAAGTAAGGCACTTTTTGAAGCCAAAAATTTGTGCTACAGTATCAGTTGTTACAAAAGTTTAGGCCAAGTAGTATATATGTTGTAAATTATTTCTACTTTATATTAAGGCATAAAAAATAAAAATATAAATCTCAGTTAAGATGAAATAATGCTTGAGACTTTGAACAAAATATTTAAGACAACTATGTACCAGTCTGAAGTTTGAGACCAAATCTGAGACTTGAGACAAAATTTGGTCTCAGCAAGTTTTATGAATACCGGCCCGGGATTGCAGAAATTTTTGTTTGTGAAATACGGTTTATGATGACGCGTCTATATCCATCTATGCATATTTATGCAGAAAAGCGTGTATATAGCCTGTTTTCGTCTTGGTAAAGATTTTAAAGTTTGATTATATATTTTCCGTAGCTTTGACAAAATCCTAATATCATTCCTCGGCAAATATTGGAGGTAATGGTTTTGTTGCACTATCGGTGTAATGGGAGTGAATTATTATAGAAATAGACAACGACGAGCGAGGGGTTATATGCGATTTTACAACGATTAGCGATTATAAGCCGGTTCGTAGTCTCGCGAGGAAAAGTCATCTGATAGAAATTCGGGATAAAAACTATTCGCAGAAAATGCACAAATCCTGTACAGACGTCTAGATTAGTAAACCAGGCAACAACCATCCATACATTATTGAAGTCAAAATGTGATTTTTATTTATATTTTTTTGAATGTAGTTTTATTTTTCTCTCTAATTTTAGTAAATTAGCTGTGTATTTGATAAGGTTGTCAAACTATTTTATAAGGTATTACATACACCAGAGGAAATTAAAGATATTGTGAAACCCAACTATTTTATGTTATTTTATTTATTTAAGGATTGTAATGAATAATATGAGCAGAGACACTCTCCTTTCAATAACATATAACTGTTTTTTTTAATATTTTATAAAGATAAGACCCTTGCTTCAACGCCCCTAAATTTTAGATTAGAGAAAATCTTATTTTATGTAATGAGGTGAAATTTTAAAAAAATGGTGTTCATTCTGAAGAAATTAAGGAAATAAGGACCTTAGTTGTCACATATAAGAATTTTCATGTTATTGAAGAAGGGTGAAACTTGCATATTTTATTGTTCCCCTTGTTTCAGGGTCCCTATTGTTGACCTTGAAACAGGGGTCACAGGTCAAATTTGACACTTATAAAAGATTTACAGCCCATGATTGCCTATTTGGTACCTCACAACCCTTAAGGGCTGTTGGGGTACTGTTTCCACACACAATGCCCAGATGGGCAGGCAGCTAGGCAGTGGGAAAAGTTTTTCCCGCCTGTATCTCAGAAACTGTAAGATGCAGGAAGTTGATACTTGGTATAGGGACATTGGTTGTAGGTGTGCAATGTTATGGTTTGACCTTTATTTGACCTTTGACATTGCCATAGTGACCTTTCCAGATAGCAAGACTCTGTAGGGCCACCACTGGCCCACCAGCGGCATAGCAGTCAGTCCGATATTGGCTGTAGCTGGTGGCTAGCCATTGGCATGACCAGCTGGTAGACAGTGGTCCACCATTGGCAGCCAACAATAAGGTTTACTGGTGGTCCATCAGTGGCCCACTGTCAGCAGCCAATGATAAGCTTTTCTATTGGTCCACTGGTGGACCACCTTCAGTAGCTAACAAGGTTCACTGGTGGCCCACCAGTGGTCCACTGTTGGGGGCCATCAACTTTTTATTGTGGTTCTGTGGTGGCGTGACCAGCTGATAGACAGTGGTCCACTGTTGGCAGCCAACAATAAGGTTTACAGGTGGTCCATCAGTGGCCCAATGTTGGCAGCCAATGAGAAGCTTTTCTATTGGTCCACCGGTGGATCACCTTCATTAGCCAACAACCCAGAGAGCATGCAGACGTTCGCCTAACATTAATATATTTGTCGGTCCGACGTTGGCAGCCACCATTGGCCCAATGGCTTTTGGCCGTCGGTCTAACGTTGGCAAGCCAATGGTAAAATTTTACTACCACTATAGCATCAGCCAATCAGATTGCAGCATGGAGTTATGTGGCCATTGTTTAACAGAAAGTAAATAATTGACAGACTGTGGGTGGATTTTAGTTAAGGGAATCCCTGATAAGTCACATGACCAAACATAAACAATGGAGGAACAGTATCTTAAGATGATATAATCCATAATCAAATAATAAAATTATCATGCTCAGAAACAACTTTTCTTATTGTGAATTTATAATGAGAATGTTATTTTTATGTCTAAAATTGCTAATTAGTTAAAATTGTGGGCTCACTGAAATATGATTTTTAGACATACCATAATAAATCATTTTTAAATTTTTTTTTCAAGTGTCCCAAAATCTCCTATTATTGCTCACTGCCATCTTGAATAAAAATCCACCATTGGCCCACCGTTGGCCCAACCTCGGCAGCCTGAGTTTTGGTTGGCAAGCCTTCGTGGGCCAACATTGGCCCAATGTTGGCAAAATCTACTGATCATGCAACCAATAGTCATGTTTGCCCAATGTTGGCAAAATCTGCCGACCATGCGACCACCAGCCAACATTGGTCCGATGGCAGAATGCTATCTGGGAACAAGCTTGACTGGTGGTCCACCATTGGCAGCCATCTCTCAGCAGATGTTATGGTTTGGATATTTATGTTTATATTTATGTTTATATATATATATGTTTTGAATATTCCCCATACAGAAAAATACATTAAACTTAAAATGGCAAAATTGTGATATCTGTTACGTAGCTTGGACTCCGAAAAAAAATAACTGGGACTCCCATTTTTGGTTGTCATTTTTTGGCATTATTTTTTCAAGGTCTGTCAAAATAGATGATTTTTTGAATTTGATTTTGGTGCTGCGCCTTAGAGTCTGACTAGCAGAGATTAAGCGCTATAAAAGTACAGAATAGAATATAAGAATAGAATAGAAAACAAATGCTATTCAGCATATATTTATATTTTGAAATAATGTGTTTTAACATTGAATATTGTTAAATAATATGTCAGAAAACAATAGTTGAGGTTGCTTATGAAGTTATTTATAATGCTTTAAAAATTTTGAAAAAAATGCAGTCAGTGGTCCAGCAGTGGCTCAGTGGTGGCCCACTAGCTATATTTTGCCACCCATAGCCAACGGTGTCCCACTAGCGTCTTCCTACCCAGGAAGTAGCATCAGAGATGCCAGTAAACCATGGCCCAGGGCAACAGCATTGGACGCCATTATATATAGAACTTACAATGTAACTAGATCTATGTATCAGAGAACCAATGCAAATCTGTATCTACCGGAAAGACAACTCACCAAAGCCAGTGAACCATCATTTGACCTTGAAGGAGGGGCCAAAAATCAAATCTGACATCAGAAGATTCCCAGCCCACAATATCACGCAAGTTGGTTTCACATTGCAAACCTCTAGGATCAATAATAAACAAGTTATAAACCCTTTAAGTTTGGCTGTCCTCGTTTGACCTTGAAGGAGGGGCTCAAGGTCAAATCAGACCACATCAGAAGATTCCCAGCTTATGATTTCCTATAGGTTGGTTTACCATCCCAAACCTCCAGGACCAATATTAAGCGAGTTATAGGCACTTTGAAGTTTGTCTATCCTCATTTGACCTTGAGAGGAGGGGTTCAAGGTCAAATCCGACCATACCAGAAGATTCCCGGTTCATGATTTCCTATAGGTTGGTTTCACATTGAAAACCTCTAGTACCAATAATAAGGGAGATACAGTAGAACCTCTATTATCCGACCCTCATGGGAGAGTAAAAATTAGGTCGGATAATTGAATGGTCGGATAATAGGAAGGGTAAAATAACAGGCCTAAATGGAGTTGGGAGAGTGGACTGGAGGTTGGATAATTGAAAATTCGGATAATAGAGGGTCGGATAATAGAGGTTCTACTGTATAAGCACTTTTAAAGTCCGCTATGTGGGTTACTTTGGCACTCTGTGGATGACCTTGAATTAAGAGCTTCAAGGTGAAATGTGTGCAAGGTTGTAGAGGACATATATATCTGTTATACATATTACTTATGAAGACATTCAACCTTCTATCTATGAGAAACAGCCAGTAGAAAAAGGTAGATAATTTTTGAAGAAATGTCCGCGGTGGCCATCTTGTTTTTCAGAATGAGGCTAATTTCCTTCCCAGAGAATCTTACCCCCTAATGAAGATATCCTGCAAATTTGGTGAACCTAGCTGCTGTAGTTTTACTCCGACAGCGTTAACACCGAAAATCTCTCCACGCGTTTTGCTTGTTTATGAATTCACTAGAGTCCCTAGTATCTTACCCGCCTACCAAGCGGTAGTTATTCAGCAATTGTCCATTGGATAGGATATATTAACGCAATGAAATTGCAAATTTAATAAGTAAATTAATTTTTATAAGTTGATACCCTATCCAATGGACCGGCAAGGCCCACCCATCCAGCCCCGCTATCAGCTTACTAGGGGTCTTCATAGGACTAAACAACAAAAAAGATGCTATGGTGTCACGCTGTCAGGACAGGAAGGAAATACAAGGTGACACCTAGTGAATGCACACTCTGTGACCGGTCCTGCCGGTAGTATATACAGGATGTCTTTTTTTGGCATTTGGTGGGATCGGTCGCACCCCCAACCCTACTTCCCTACCACCTACCACATAATCCAGCGACAGCGATCAATCGGTCGCACCCCCCAACCAACACCCCTACCACTTAATCCAGCGGCAGCGATCAATCGAACCAACATAAAAACAAATAAGCGTTCCCAACAGCCTGCTCAATAACTCTTGGAAACCCTTATTATAGTCCAGGCAACAAGCTTAATACACACAAAATATAATATGGCCAGCTGGGGTCAAAAAGGGGTATTTTAAACTCATGCTAGGTCCTCAGTAAGAGATATGTACCAATACAAAAAAGCAAATTTTCTTTTAAAATATATACAATTTTTTATGTTATAGTATTGCAGCAACAAAATAACAGACTGAGTGCTCTGTCACTGAGCTATGATGTCTCATTCCACATCACTGGGAATCAAACCCAGGTCTCCCAGTCTGAGGGGACATTTAATATTTTGTTACAAGAATGAAAAAAAAAAAAAAATTCTGATATGACTTTAAAAAATATTTTGCCTTTGAGCAATATGTCTCAAATAATGGATAATTTTTTTACTGATTGTACTGGTATTTAAAGCATCTGAGGACATTTTTATAATTTAAATACTCACAGACTGTATAACAAAATTATAACATATATAATAAATATTTAAATATTAATTAAGGTAGCCAGGGTCTTTTTTTTTTTTTGGTCTTATTCAACATCAGTGATAATTAAGTTAGACTTTTAAAAATGGAATATAAAGGACCAGAGGGTTTTATTCAAATTTTATTACTTTCAGGACGTCATATAGAGCTGCATTAATATTTACAATTTAAGGTAACCATAAAATCGAAGTATCCCCCCAAAATTCTCATCCATACAGTTTAAAGCAAAGCACAATGCAGTAAAAACAATTCCAAAGCCAAAGTAGTTATTCAGGGGTGACCATAATCCGGCGATGGCGATCAGATGTACCAATGTAAAACATGTAAGCACTCCTGAAAGGCAGCTTGAGTTTTAGATACCCCTATTATCGCCCATTTCACATGATAAATACACTAAAAATAAAACATGGCAGTCGTCATAAACTGCATCAAAATAAGTATTATGCATCACTCGATAATTATTATATATATGTTTTCGAATAACTTTGCTGTATATAACAGGACAAGAATTTATCCACAGAAAACCACTTATCCCGTTTTTCTCCTCAAAAGGGACCACTTCCTGTTTATTTAGACATGCGCAGTCGAGACCACGAATCGGCTTATTAGGATCACGAAGGCGAAGCCTGAGTGATTCTAATGCGCTAATCGTTGTAAAATCGCATATAACCCCGAGCTTGGAGTTGTCTATTTCTATTCTAACATGACATTTGAAAATTATCTTATAAAAATTAGTTTTGAAGCTATTTTGTACAAAAATATACGAATATGCTATAAAGATTATTTATCAAATGGTGTAGTTGAAATATTGGAAGAGCCACAAATAAAATAACCCTTTCTTTGTTAAACGTCCTTAAACTTTTGTATATTCATATCAGTATATTATATTTTCAAATATAAGAATCCCTGAATATCGTATTTACCATTATTTTTTTGTATTTAATAAAAAAATCTAGGCTATTACTTGATTTTTTCTTTTTGCGGAGCAGCATTGTGAGCGATAAAATAGAACTAGGGAAGTTATGCGGGGTTTTACAGAGCAAATTTTTGTGTCTTAGCCAATCAGAATCGCGGACACAGCCATGTCATGTTAGAATCAGTATTTTCCTCTCTTCGAATTTTCATGGGCGATAATGGATGAAATTTGCAGCGTACTTGCAAAAAGCTTATTATGTGAATTGATAGTACTATCGACGGTCGTCCCTGATCGACGCAATCGGAATTTTTTATGACAATAAAAATTCTGCATGATTATCAAGTTATTGTACACCTAGCTCATTAGTTAATGAAGAAATATGAGGTCACCCAATTCGGTGTTTTACATTTTGTAAATAGAAATGCTTAAAAATCGAGTATTTTATGTAAGAACCTCAAACACTTCAAATTCTCATATTTGTACAACTCAATTCTATTAATGTATGTGCATATAAGGTCACAGAATTCCATGTTGTATCTCAACAATACAGGGGTGGTCACTGAGATAAACAGTCATAGAGATAAACAAAATGAATGTTTCAAATCTAAGTGTCCTACTGCTACCCTGCATAAGTTGGCCGCAGTCATAAGTTGGCCACGGCTCATCTACAGGCTCCAGAAAGACAAATAGGTTATTGTACACCAATGAAAACTGTTGCATGTAATAAGTTTAACAATAATGAATGGTTTCAGAGTGTAGTAGGCCAGTCATGTTAAAGCCCTGTGAAGCTGTGGTGAGGGCGGCCAACTTATGACTGCGGCCAACTTCAGTACAGAGCAATATAGACCGAGTTTCTGTCCCATCGCCAATTGCTATTGATATACTGATGGACACAATGGCGAGGGACAGAGCTCACATGTACCTGTTTTCTGTGTAAATCTTGAACTGTGGGGAATTATTGCATTCACTTTAAAAAGTTATTGTTATGTCTATTATAGCTGTATCCAGTTTCCAATACATATGTTGTTAAATTAAACTGCTTTTAGAAGCCAGGAATTTTTTTGTAGATAACTATGTAATGTTGAAGGTTTGTTTACATTTTGAAAATTGGTTGAAATATATACATGCCAGTTTGATTGGCATGAAATATAAGTGAACGGCACATGTACATACCTTAAAGAAACCAAATAACACTGTATATTTGTGGTAATATGTGTACAAATATGCCGTCCAAACTTTACACAGAAAACAGGTACATGTGAACTCTGTCCCTCGCCATTGCGTACCATCAGAAATATCAACAGCAATACGCGACGGGACAGAAAGTTGGTCTAAGAGCAATACAGCAACCAAAAGCCATGATGAACTTAGTTTCAATTTATTTTCTCATTTAGTTTGTAAGATTTGTTGTTTACACCAATTAAATTTGAATAATTCTGATTTCTGAAGACTGTTTATGTCTATAACTGTTTATCTCAGTGATGACCCTGTACTTATATTTTTTAACAGAAAGATATGAAAAATGGTATCAGGTATCCATGTGCTTAATCTCCGAACTGGCAGATTCTAAGGGGGTTAATGTCACTAAGGGAACCATTGGTGTTTGGTAGGTAGACAAAATAGGGAGGGAAAGACTTCTGAAACAGATAGGTTTTAAGTTGCCTTTTGAAACATGTTTCAAATTTCCAGTGGCAAATCATTCCATTGTTTTGGAGCATCATATAAGAAACACTAAAAAAAATGAACTTTAGATTTATGAACTGAATAGCTGTAAAAAGGAACCTTGAGAAATCTTTTCAGGATTGCTACATCTTGTTTTACCAGCAGATGTATACAAGGCAAGAAACAGGGCAAAATACTTTGGCTTGCCAGTGGTGAAGTACTTGTATATGAGTACTAGGGTTTTGAAGATGATTTGTTGTTTAACAGGAAGCTAGTGAAGAGATTTTAAGGATGGAGTGATAGTAAATCTGGAAGCATCAGACACAAACGTGCCAAACAATTTTGTGTATTCTGGAGCCTTGATATGTTCTTGGAAGACAAAGTACAAAACAGAGAATTGCAATATAATAATCCATAAGACTACTGACCAATGTATTTTCCACCTTGACTGACAAATCATATGAAGGAAAGTGTCAGATGCCTTGCAAATGATGTAGATTAGTGAAAGAGGATATTGATCACAGAATTTACTTGATTGGTGAAACTTAATTTTGAGGTTCTCACTGTTGAGTAAATCAGTTGTAACATGAAAACTATTGCATTTACAGTATTTTGTTTTCGTATGTTGTTCATGTACTTTTGAGTCGGCTGTAACATAGTGAAATTACAGACGTGTAGCTCATGGCATAGCTGAGCAATAGCTACTTTGAGGTTGTCACTGTTGAGTAAATCAGTTGTAACTTGACAAAACTATTGCTTTTAGAGTATTTTGTTTAAATATGTTATTCACCTAATTAAGCGTCCCTGAAAGGGCGCTTATTTGGTTTCGCCTCAGTTTCCTCGCCGCCACCGCCGCATTATGGTCTCTCTTGAATATCTCCCTTATTATTGCAAGCTTTTTAACCATATTTGGCAGTTATATACCTTAGGCGTGGGAAAATTTTTCCACATGCTTAAATTTGACCTTTGATCTTTATCAAGGTCACATGATCAAAAAATAGTTTTTTCGGGTACACCCGCCTGTCATCGCAGTTCAGGAAAATCTACTGACCGCAGAGGCTTGTAACTTCATACACATGTTTATATTATCAAAAACGTGAGCTGATTAGATTTTGGGAGCAATCCGATGAAAATTGAGCGATTTATGAGTGATTTTCTCACAGGTACCTGCTTAAAATTCATGTGAACCCCCCCTATTATCTTCTTAAGTATTGCATTTAGAGCCATAAAATGTATTGGGAGGTAGTAGGAAACCATATGTGGAGAGTCTAGAAAGCAAGTCAAATTCCCCCCCCCCCCTGTAGGGGTCAAACGGGGGTCATAAAATAGCCAATTTCATCTTTTCCCCTTATATCTCCTTTATTCTTGCTTCTAGAGCTTGAGAATGTATTAAGAGGTATTGGGAAACCATATGTGAAGAGTCTAGATAGCCGGTCATATTTACCCCGAGACCCTCCCTTATGGGTCAAACTGGGGTCATAAAATAGCCGATTTTGTGTTTTTGCCTTTTATCTCCTTTATTCTTGCTTTTAGAGCTTTAGAATGTATTAAGAGGTATTGGGAAACCATATGTGAAGAGTCTAGATAGCTGGTCAGATTTACCCCCGGGCCCCCCCTTATGGTTCAAACTGGGGTCATAAAATAGCCAATTTTGTGTTTTTGCCTTTTATCTCCTTTATTCTTGCTTTTACAGCTTTAGAATGTATTAAGAGGTATTGGGAAACCATATGTGAAGAGTCTAGATAGCTGGTCAGATTTACCCCCGGATCCCCCCTTATGGGTCAAACTGGGGGTCATAAAATAGCTGATTTTGTGTTTTTGCCTTATATCTCCTTTGTTCTTGCTTTTAGAGTTTAGAATGTATTAAGAGGTATTGGGAAACCTTGTGTGAAGAGTCTAGGTAGCTGGTCAGATTTATCCCCGGATCCCCCCTTATGGGTCAAACTGGGGTTATCAAATAGCCGATAATGTGTTTTTACCTTTTATCTCCTTTATTCTTGCTTTTACAGCTTTAGAATGTATTAAGAGGTATTGGGAAACCATATGTGAAGAGTCTAGATAGCTGGTCAGATTTACCCCCGGACCCCCCCTTATGGGTCAAACTGGGGTCATAAAATAGCCGATTTTGTGTTTTTGCCTTTTATCTCTTTTATTCTTTTAGAGTTTTAGAATGTATTCAGAGGTATTGGGAAACCTTATGTGAAGAGTCTAGATAGCTGGTCAGATTTACCCCCTGCCCCGCCCCACCCCCAACCCCTTTTATGGATCAAACTGGATTCATCAAATAGCCGATTTTGTGTTTTTGCCTTATATCTATTTTATTCTTGCTTTTAGAGATTTACAATGTGTTCAGAGGTATTGGGAAACCTTATGTGAAGAGTCTAGATAGCTGGTCAGATTTACCAGATGGATGTGTTTAAAGCATTGTGTCATAAACTTCTTGCCTTTCTGAAGGCTCACATTTTACTATGCCTTTTTCTAAAATGTAAATAGATATATGGCATTTATAAAGCACTGTTACTCTTTAATTAAGTAGTTTTATGGTGTAACTTTCGACCTATTATAAGTATTGATGCTTTATGCATTCTTACCCAGAGCATTTATTCAATTAACTTTTCACAATTTATGACCATAGAAAACAAATAAAGCTTAAATTTTTCTTTCATGTTAATGCATGAACTTCCACACTGTCTGCTTAAGTTTCACTTCTTCTCTCAGCACTGCATGTTTTTATTTTCAAAAAACTTTTTCTACTGTATATTATATTGCAGTGAAACTTTTTGGGATGCTTAGTTTTTGTTAGCAAAAACATTTTTCTAGTTTTTGGTCAGCTATAACATAGCAAAATGGCAGACCTGTAGCTCATTACATAGCTGAGCAATAGCTATTTTCAAGTTCTCACTGTTGAGTAAATCACTTGTAATTTGAAAGCTATTGCATTTACAGTTTTTAGTCGAATCTTGGATTCGAGTTATGTACTGGGTTCTGATTGTTATTTAAAAAACGCCATTTTATCCTCTAAAAGCTAAAGATATATGCAATATCTATACACATATATTAAATATAAGAGGTACTGTATATACTCTCGGCTTATTCACAATCAGGTGTCCAAAAGGGGAGCTCGAAGGGTGAAAAAAAAAGTTTTTAAAAGATAAATAATTTTTATCAAATATTGAACTTGCAACTGTGCAGTAACAGGATTTTAAGTATTTTTGTGTTAACTATCCTCACTTAAAAGTTACAGTGCATTTAAATAAGCATACCAATACACAAAAGTTGCTGTTGCGGACACTACAGATAAACATTAAGTCACTAGATAATTTAGTTTTAGTACTTATTTACCAGGGTTTTGTTGTTTAACTTACTAATATCCATTAACTGTATGTGTCTGCACTTATATTTTCAATTTTTATGTCAGCTGACTTGTCAGTCAGCTGACATTATGGCATCACTCTGCGGCGTCCGCGTCTGTGTACGCGTCCGCGTGACAAACTTCTTCTCCAAAACTACAAGACCCAGAGACATGCTGTTTTTTTTAAAAGATACCTTAACTATCGAGGATGATAAATCGTAAAATTCATGCAGATCTGTCTGTTCGTCTGTTTGCCAGAGCCATTACAAGTGAGGTACCCCCGGGATTTTTCTCATATCTTGCATAGATGTAATAGGCCACTAGTAGAGTACCTTGTATGAATATAAGACCTGGGTCTGTCATAATTTTTTTTTTATTAATTTTTAAAATAATTTTTAATGTAATAAAATTCATGAAATCATGCACTAAATCAATTATAACTTGAAAAGTATTGCATTTAGAGCATTTTATTAAAATATGTTATTCAGCTACTTTTTCCATAGCTACAACATGGTGAGTAACTTGGGTGTCTATCTCAATAGCTAAGTGAGTAATAGCTACTTTTGGACTTTTCAGTAACTTCCATCATGAGGAAAATCACTTGTAACTTGAAAACTATTGCATTTAGAAAATTTTGTGTAAATATGTTATTCAGCTACTTTTGGGTCAGCTATAACATAGTAAAATTTCAGACCTGTAGCTCATGGCATAGCTGAGTAATAGCTACTTTTAGGTTATCACTGTTGCGTAAATCACTTATAACTTGAAAAGTATTGTATTTAGAGTATTTACTTTCATATGTTATTCACCTACTTTTGGGTCAGCTATAACATAGTAAAATTTCGGACCTGTAGTTCATGGCATAGCTGAGTAATAGCTACTTTCAGGTTATCACTGTTGAGTAAATCACTTATAACTTGAAAACTATTGCATTTACAGTAATTTGTTTGTATATATGTTATTCAGCTACTTTTGGGTCAGCTATAACATAGTAAAATTTCAGACCTGTAGCTCATGGCATAGCTGAGTAATAGCTACTTTCAGGTTATCACTGTTGAGTAAATCACTTATAACTTGAAAACTATTGCATTCACAGTAATTTGTTTGTATATGTTATTCAGCTACTTTTAGGTCAGCTATAACATAGTAAAATTTCAGACCTGCAGCTCATGGCATAGCTGAGTAATAGCTACTTTTAGGTTATCACTGTTGAGTAAATCACTTATAATTTGAAAAGTATTGTATTTAGAGAATTTAATTTCATATGTTATTCACCTATTTTGGGGTAAGCTATACCATGGTAAAATTCCAGATCAATGGCTCATTGCTTAGCTGAGTAATAGCTACTTTGAGGTTCTTACTCAACACTAAATCATTTATAACTTGAAAAGTATTGCATTTAGAGCATTTTCTTTAAATATGTTATTCAGCTACTTTTTCCATAGCTACAACATGGTGAGTAACTTGGGTGTCTATCTCAATAGCTAAGCGAGTAATAGCTACTTTTGGACTTTTCAGTAACTTACATCATGAGTAAAATCACTTATAACTTGAAAACTATTGCATTTACAGTAATTTGTTTGTATATGTTATTCAGTTACTTTTGGGTAAGCTATAACATAGTAAAATTTCAGACATGTAGCTCATGGCATAGCTGAGTAATAGCTACTTTCAGGTTGTCACTGTTGAGTAAATCACTTATAACTTGAAAACTATTGCATTTACAGTAATTTGTTTGTATATGTTATTCAGCTACTTTTGGGTCAGCTATAACATAGTAAAATTTCAGACCTGTAGCTCATGGCATAGCTGAGTAATAGCTACTTTCAGGTTATCACTGTTGAGTAAATCACATATAACTTGAAAACTATTGCATTTACAATAATTTGTTTGTATATGTTATTCAGCTACTTTTGGGTCAGCTATAACATAGTAAAATTTTAGACCTGTAGCTCATGGCATAGCTGAGTAATAGCTACTTTTAGATTATCGCTGTTGAGTAAATCACTTATAACTTCAAAAGTATTGCATTTAGAGTATTTAGTTCTATCCACCGGACAGCAGGATATGTTCCTCATTATAAAATCTTGACTGGAAATATTTGGGTCCTCATTTTGAAAAAAAAAAAAACATGGCCGCCACAGGCGTTTCTTTATCAGTCATGAAAAGTGCTTTTAAGTCGCTTATTATTGGTTCTAGAAGTTTGGGATGGTAAACCAACCTATAGGAAATCATGGGCCTGGATTCTTTTGGTGTGGTTGGATTTGACCTTGGACCCCTCTTTCAAGGTCAAACAAAAATAGCCAAACTTAAAAGTGGTTATAACTTGCTTATTATTGGTCCTAGAGATTTGGGATGGTAAACCAACCTATAGGAAGTCATGGGCCTGGATTCTTTTGGTGTAGTCGGATTTGACCGTGGACCCCTCTTTCAAGGTCAAAAGAGGGTAGCCAAACTTAAAAGTGCTTATAGCTCGCTTATTATTGGTCCTAGAGATTTGGTATGGTAAACCAACCTATAGGAAATCATGGGCCTGGATTCTTTTGGTGTGGTCGGATTTGACCTTGGACCCCTCCTTCAAGGTCAAACAAAAATAGCCAAACTTAAAAGTGCTTATAACTTGCTTATTATTGGTCCTAGAGGTTTGGGATGGAAAACCAACCTCTAGGAAATCATGGGCTGGGAATCTTTTGGTGTGGTCGGATTTCACCTTGAAACCCTCCTTCAAGGTCAAACGGGGATAGCCAAACTTAAAAGTACTTATAGCTCGCTTATTATTGGTTCTAGAGGTTTGGAATGGAAAACCTACCTATAGGAAATAATGGGCTAGGAATCTTTAGATCAGATTTGATCTTTGGCCTCTCTTTGAAGGTCAAATGAGGAAAGCCAAAATTAACAATGCTTATATCTCGCTTTTTTATTGCGTAAAATACCCTTACCTTATCCTCACTAGTGCTTACGTGTTGGCGGGAGCAAAGAAGTACGACCAAACGAGAATATTTTTAAAATAAATATTCTTGTCGGTACCAGTATGTATACGCATGACCGCGCATGCGCGTGCACCGGAAGAACCCCGTTAAGCCTCACTTTTATTTTGGTCGTGAGGGAGTAAACATCGTTTGACACGATCTTCGTTTGCGAAGAATTTCAACATGGCTGGCGAGGAAGAAGATGTGAAGAATGTTTTATTGTAAAGAATTCACTCTTTCATAAGAATTGGAAGAATTATTCTTTCTTTGTTGTTTGCCAGCCATCTTCATCAAGAAGTGTGCTTTTGACTGGATCTGCGGCGCTTGCAGACCTTTTACAGGGTACTGCATGGTAGGGTCCTGTTCGCCATTTTAGAAGAAGATTTTCCTCGACATTGGGAAAAGAATTCACCTTCCGCAGCTTATACTAGCAAGTCTAGAAGCTATGCACGGTCCATCAACACTCTTATTATGCACAGAAGAATATCTGCTTCATTGTTTATTTAATGCAGATGGAAGATGATAGATTCTGCAATTCTTCATACAGACTTCATCTCACAAAAGGGTAGTACCTCTGTCTCCTCCAGTGAGGTGAATATGGCAGAGGCAACCCCTATAACAGAAGAATCCACTATAAACAGAAGTTCTTCTCATCGGATAGGTCACACCTACAAGCTACAGACTTTCATTTGCAAACAAATGACAGTTCTGACTCTGGTGAAGCAACTTAGCCGGGACTGCACAGTGCTTTGAGGTGGAAGGTGGCCAGAATAAGATCTTCATCTCACAAAAGAGTAATTCTTCTGTCTCCTCTAGTGAGGTAAATATGGCAGAGGCAACCCTGTAATAGAAGAAGGGTTCAAGAATAATGTTATTCTCATCAGATGGTTTCACAACTACAACTTACAGGAACTTCAGCTGCAAGCAAATGGCAGGGCTTCCACAGTTAGAGTAAACTCGGCAGAGAATGCACTTGGTCAGGACAGATTTTCTTCAAACTGATCAGAATGGGTAAAAATTAAATTTCACTGGTCAGTTATTTACAACAACAGAAGAAGACGATCATGCTGTTTATGTTTCTTGCTAGGAACTAGAATGTCACTACAAATCTTGCATTCTTAGTCCTCTCACACTTCAGACAAGTTATCCACGACTGGGAGAGCTTCATGAGGACAACTTGAACAGGAAACAAGCAACAACTCTGTAGATTCGACAGAAACTACTTGAGATCAAGGAGAACACACCAGCAGTTTTCACTTGAACAGAAATACTGCAAGGTTTTGTTTGCTTCCAGTGGACCAGCTTTTCATTTAGAAGTTGAATCACTGCTCACCTACATTCAGATCTAATGTCTTTCTTCTCATTTATTGGGAAGTTTTAGAGATTAAAGAAGAGGCATTAAATGGCAAGGAATTTGCAGCATGAACTTGTTTTATATCACATATACTCTAGTATGTCACAAGGTATTGGGTGTTACAACAGACAAGAATTAACAGAATGCATCACAATTCACCAGAGGGGAAGTGACAACCAAGTTAAAGAAATGACGTGGAGGTTGTTTTACTTCAACATCTATTTTAAAAACGAATCTCATCTCAAAGTTGGGCACATTCTGCAATTCGCTTAATATTGAAGGTACCTTATTGAATTGTCGAGAATTCCCACAATTCATAGCGGTTATACATTCTGACAGGAAGCAACAACTTTAATGGTTAAAGTGTACATCAAAGGCTTCTGTACGTTTATAATCTCAGTAAAATGGGTACAACCCTACAGTTTTACAGTTCATTGGTGACCTTTGAGGGTAGTGTATGCATAAAACAGCACACGGTTTTACCATTGAGGACGCAAGGTAACAGTACTTCATTTGCAAAGATGGATAGGTAGTCGCGGTTCATGTATCGGACGCGTTCTTCCTGAATCCCAGGTACATCAAACTGCTATGCTTCATTGTTTATTTGCTGGTGGAAGAATGCACCCTGTCATAAGTCATTCTTTTCAGTTCACAGCCCTATACTTCGGTACAGCAACGGATCCATTCGAATTTGTCCGTGTAGCTCCACATTCATCAGTATCGGGAACACTGGTTATATGCTGTCTCCAACATCACATATTTGCTTGTAGAAATCGAAGCAATTAGTGGCCTGTGTACAGAAGTACAGTGGGTGATAAGCTTATGGGGTTAGAACTCATCCCAATAAAACACTTCCAGTTCTTTGGTGTCAAATTCAACCTTGGCAAGGGTGAAGTGTCCCTATAGGAAGAAG
This sequence comes from Sabellastarte sp. h YS-2021, assembly GCA_964017235.1. Taxonomy (NCBI): domain Eukaryota; kingdom Metazoa; phylum Annelida; class Polychaeta; order Sabellida; family Sabellidae; genus Sabellastarte; species Sabellastarte sp. h YS-2021. The sequence continues at coordinate 40,153,420 of OZ024936.1, forward strand.
TCTGGTATTTGAGAAGTTTAGGGATACATTGTACATGGGGTGATAACCTTGATGTCAGAACTGATCCCATCACAGCACTTACTAATTCAACCATGGCAAGGATGAAGTGTCCCCATAGAAGGGAAGTGGGGTATTTCAGAAGTTTATGGATGGTGTACATACAAGTTTATAAACCATTCCAGAATTCTACTGTCATTTATAGTATTTTAGAACCTATAAATATTCACAATCTTTACACATTCAGATATGTTGTTCATACTTTTGAAAATATATCTGTTTTTGATGTAAATCAGAGGTCTTACCAGTTCTTAGTGCCCTAAAGGAGAGGGTATTCAGAAGGCTATGGATGGGTATATGCAAGTTTGTTAGCATAATTTCATTCCCATAATTCTAATGTCATTTATAGGAATCTATAACCTACAGCATGTTATCCCAATGGATATTTTTCACATAATTGTTGCTTGGAAATTCCATTGGAAACCAGAAACCAGGAAGTACTCAAGGCTGCATTTCTGATAATGTTTCAGATTCACCTTCACAGTACAGGATTTTACTTCAGATAATGGCATGGCACAGTGTTGTCTTATCTTAACAAGAGGGACCCATTCATTAGATAGGTGTCTGATGGTCCTTTGGAAGCCCACAACACTGTCTGAGGGCCCACCACAATTAGGGCAGTCAAGGTGGGATATCAACCTCTTTTCATACAGGGATAAGCCATTCAAACAGAATGTCCTTCATCTCATAGTTTCGCATTATTTGCCAAATTTGGCATTCTGCAAGGTTAGATAGCTTTGTTTTAAAGATAAAGAACAAACTATCTGTGTTTATTTCACCAGTCTAATATACTAGCGCAATGCAATACAATGGCTGTAGATGTATTGAGTATCCTACAGTTGAGTATTTCTCATTTCAGAGGTGGTACAAAAAATGGGAATTATACTTCTTACATATAACCAGGAGCCCCAGGGTGGCCAGTGATGTGTTGGTTTGGGACCTAATTGACTTATTCTGCAAACCATTTTTGCCCTACAGAATAGAGGATTCTCGGTGAACAAATATCAAATAGAGATTCTTGAAAGGCTGCCATATTTAAAAAAAAAAAAAAAAAAAAAAAAAGGCAAAGTAGTTCTTTTTGAATCTGATGCTACGAGATTCAGTTGGACTTCCAATAGCCTCCTCTCTTCTCAATAGTAGATTTTTGAGCCTTTGATTAACAGGCAAAATCTAGTTTCTTTCACACTGACATGTTACAGTGATGTTATTGCTAATCATTTGGGTTCACTACTGCAATCATTGATGATTATGAACTCAATAGATTGATACATGGGTTTCATTTGGGTTCACTATTGAAGTAACTCATAGGTATGAATTCAACAGACTGGTACATGGTTTTTTCATTTGGGTTCACTCTTGAAGTGATTCTTAGATATGAATTCAATATACTGATACATGGTTTTCCAGTTGGGTTCACTGTGGAAATCATTCATTCTTATGAACTCAGTAGACTGATCATTTGAGTTCATTTTTGAAATTATCCATAGTAATGGACTAAATGGATTGATAGTGGTTTTTCTGAGGATGTACTGATGTAGGAGGGTGCTATACCTTTTACACTTTTTGGACTTGTCTTGATTATTCTTAGTCTTGACAAAGTCTCTTTTGAATCATCTGAATCCATGTCCTTAGCCTCGGGTAGATAGAGAGGTAGGGTGTTGGTCTTTCAAATCATTGAACACAGAACTGGAAGGAGTTCATACTTTCTACTTCATCAGTACTCCTAGCAGAGAACAGATAACCTCAGAGGGTCACAATATTGTTCAAGCTGTTTTTCATTCCTGCTTTATGCTAGTCTAGATCATTCTTTGACTGAAGATATGATAAGATATGGTCTTTTAGAGCTCTAAGATTTTATCTGGATATATTTCAGATCTTAGATAGGGGAAGTATGTGCTATACTATACATGTGTGTATATGTATGTACTTTTCAGGAGGCATTCAAGGAGCTACCATGTCAACAGGTAGACATCTCTGCTAGCTGATCAAATATTTGACCTTGAAACTTACAATGTTTCCTTGGCCAAGGCTCAAATTGTTCCTTAAATGGCTGGAAGTCACACTCCACAGTTTTACTTTAACTTCTGACTTGGAAGTCTGATGAAGGTCAGATTAATTGTTGGAGCTATAATATCACCATGTGGTTCCTTCATAAGGGGTGTATAGTTGGTACATTACAGTAATTGTATGTATATGTACAGTTTCAATGGCCAGATCACGCTGTTTAGTGGTACCTGAAAGCCCATTGGAAATACCCAATCATGTTCCTGTTTTTGGGGAAGCATCTGATCTAGTGGGAAAGCCCAAGGAATAGGTTAATAGGTGGTCTTATCCATATAAAGGACCACAATCTCCTGTTATTACCAATGCGCCTGTCCATGGTTGGGGAACACATTGGTATTTAGTGTGATAAAAATTCCAAGGTGTGGGAATTTTTCAATGCGTATTCTGGACAATTCCAGTTACTTAATAACATAATATAACTACATAGGTTATGTTGCTATGTTGCTAGGTATGCCTTTCATACTCTTGTACTTATCACCACAAGTGTGTTTGAAATTAGTACATTGGATATAAGATACATGCAGGGCCAAGGCACCTTTGGAAAGGTTGCCAGGTAGTGCTTACATATATAACTACTAAATGTTATTTTGTTAGGTTACTTGGACTGCATAATATAGTCTGGTATTCTCAAGTTTTCTTGAGATGTGTACTTTGACTTTTCTTTGGTTATACCTGCTTTTGGTGGCAAAAATATTAAAAATCCCACCACCAGTATGGTTGTAATCAAGCACTAGTGAGGATAAGGTAAGGGTATTTTACGCAATAAAATGTAAAAATTTTATTGTAATTTAACTTTTTGTAAGTTAAATACTTACCTTATCCTCACTAGATTCGGATTCCCACCCATCCAACCCCACATTTTCAAAATTTTTGGGGTTTGCAATATATTATATTGACTCCCAAAATTAAAGTGAGGCTTAACGGGGTTCTTCTGGTGCACGCGCATGCGCGGTCATGCGTATACATACTGGTACCGACAAGAATATTTATTTTAAAAATATTCTCGTTTGGTCGTACTTGTTTGCTCCCGCCAACACGTAAGCACTAGTGAGGATAAGGTAAGTATTTAACTTACAAAAAGTTAAATTACAATAAAATTTTTACAATTTGTGTTCCTAGAGGTTTGCAATGTCACACCAACCCATAGGAATCATGGGCTAAGAATCTTTTGACATGGTCAGATTTCACCTTGAGCTCCAAGGTTAAGCATGTTTTAATGGCTTTTGTGAGTTTTCTGGTGGATACAATTTGCATCAGTTCTCCAATGCTATAGGTCTAGTTTCAGTGTGTTATTCACATATTTTGGGGTCAGCTATAACATAGTAAAATTAAAACTATTGCATTTGCAATATTTTCTTTAAATATGTTTTTAACTTACTTTTTACACCTTAACAGTTACCTTCTTAGTTTTCTTCCAAACACCGTTTCCAGGGCACAACTTTTGTGTTTTTTTTCTTCTGTCACTTCTACTCTGAAACTCAAAACACACAGTCAGCTGACACAGAGCCCGTTCACGGGCACTGATTGCTTGTTTAGACATACGATTATTAAAACATTAAAAATTTCTTCCAACTGAAATTTTTTCTCTCAAATTTTTCTTAATTGAATTGATTCACATTTAATTATTGTTGATCATGAACTATTTGGGCAAAAATAAACATGTCATGTCACAAAATCAACCAAAAACGACACAATTTCATCAATATCAATGAAATTGAACATTCTTTGATCAACGTAACATAATGACAGTCATTAGTTGCGGACTGTACACAATTACTGTTTGAGTATACTGCACATCAAATGTAGTATATATATATATATATATAAAGCTAATATTTCAGTTTTTACACGTATTTATAAATGCCATTTTGCATAGCTAAACTTTAAATTACATGATATTAGATTCAACAAAAAATTTTAATTACATAAAATATAAGGTTCAACTTAACATCATAAAATGACTTATAGATTTAGTTATGTCATTGTCTTAAAACTTTGCAACAGTTACTGCTTGATATATTTATTTACTTATAAAAAAATGAGTAATTAAAACAATTTAGGCAAAGTTTAGGTCATTGTCACATTATCTAAGAGAATAAACTGTAGGAAATTTTAAATTGTAAGTGTTGTGGACACTGCATAATGATTTACAAAAGCTAATCAGGGCCTGGCCTCACCATTTATTTGGCATTCTGATTACAAATTGGAATTCTATTTCATTACATATTCTCAAATGTAAATAAAAGCTCGAGTTGTTTTGAAAAGGAATTTCATTGGATGGGGGTATATCTGTGCAATATCATGGTTTGGTCTTGATTTTACCTTGCCCAAGTGACCTTGACTTAAAATATTGTCTGGGGTATCTCTCACAAAATCATAATGTACAGGAGGTTGACACTTTGTAGGACATTGGTTTGGGGGAGGGGGTTTTACTGTAGGTTTGCACTGTCATGATAAGACCTTGATTTGACCTTTGACCTTGCCATGGTGACACTGACTTTCAAATTTTATCTGGGCTGTGTCTCAGAAACTGTAATATGTAGCAAGGTGACATTCAGTGAGGGTATTGGTTTGGGTGTTGTGCCACATCTTCGTGTGATCTTGGTTTTGCCAGAATGTTTCTATAGCCAGATCTGAGACACATTTCTCATATCACAAAGCTATAATGATTGCTGCTCTTGATAACTTTATGTACTTGCTTCCTCTTTCGACAGGTAAACCAATATTAATAAATTGATGAATTTATAAATTTTACAGCTTCATTGCTTTTATTTTTCAATTTTATGCTGTCATCTTCCTATTAAATTACCCTGTTTTGATAGGTTGTCTTTACATACATTTTCTCTTGAATGTTATTTCTTCTGCACCTTTAGATAACTTGCAGTATCTGTTCTGAAAAACTATTTGTCTTTGTATCTTTTTATGTATTTCAAGGTGTATAACGCTATTTTGCTGGCTGTAGATGTCCGGCTATTTTTTTTTTTTTTTTTACGTTTTCCCATTTTGTCATCTGACTTTATATCTCTATTTATGACACATTCACCTGTAATATTTTTCTCCTTTTTACCCCACAGCCCTTAAGGGCTGTCGGGGTATTGTTTTCACCCATGGTGTCCGTATGGGCGGGTGGGCAGGCGTCCTGGCGGGCGGGCGGGCGGGAAAAAGTTTGTCCGGGCTGTATCTCAGAAACCATAAGGTGTAGGAAGTTGATACTTGGTAGGGACATTGGTTAGGGGGTGTAGGTGTGCAACGTCATGGTGTGACCTTGATTTAATCTAATCTAATCTAATCTACTGCTTTGCAGGCGCAATATCTTCCCCACTAAGGGGAACTCAGTGCGCTAGTTAACAAAAATCATTTCTTATAAGGAGAGTCGAGGGGCGTTCAAGGTCAGTGTACCAGGTTTGTGGGTGGGACCAAGAGGGAAGGAGACTAAGTTGGGAAGCTAGAGTTGAAAAGGTGCGTTTTGAGGTGTTTCCTGAAAGATGCGACAGAGGGACTGTTTCTTATTTGGAAGGGGAGAGAGTTCCAAAGAACTGGGGCATAGTGACTAAAAGAATTTGAGAAGTGTTTAATTGATTTATGAACTCTGCGGTCAAAAGTGGGGGTATGAAGGAACTTGAGTTTAGGGGTACTTCGTCTAGTATTTCTAAAGGAAGTGTAGGGGTGGATTAGTTCTCTTAGGTAAACAGGCTGACCTTGGTTGAGGATTTTATATGTAATGAGGCCTATTTTGAATTTTACCCTATACCTAACTGGAAGCCAATAGAGTTTTTTCAGTTGAGGGGTGATGTGAGAAAATTTTGAGGAACGGGTGACAACCCTGCAGAGTGAGTTTTGAACTAGTTGCAATCTTCTTAGCTCAAAGTCTGTGAGTGATAGAAACAGGGAATTGCAGTAGTCCAATCTGCTGCTGACCAAGGCATTGGCTAAAAGAACTGATGTTTTAAGGTCTAGAAGGGGGCGTATTCTGTAGAGGTCTCTTGCATGAGCTCTAGTGGACTTTATGACCTGTGACTTATGGTCGGAGAAAGTGAAATTGGAGTCAAACACCACTCCGAGGTTCTTGACACTTTGTGCTGGTGAGACCTGATTACCAAGAATATTGATTGGAAAGTGAGGAAGGAGTTGTTTACGGTTGTTTTTCGAACCTATCAAAATGAACTCGGTTTTGTCAGGGTTGAGTTTTAATTTATTTGTGAACATGAAGTTTTGGATGTCGTTTAGGCAATTTTTTAGTTTTTGTACAGAGTAAGAAAAATTTGCTGGAGAGAGTGAAATGTATAGCTGAGTGTCATTGGCGTAGAAATGGTAATTGATGTTGCTGTGAGATTGAATGATGGAGCTGATTGGGTTGGTGTAAAGGGAAAAAAGAATTGGACCAAGGACGGAGCCCTGGGGGACCCCATGCTGAAGGGCAGCAGGATTTGAGAGTGTGCTGCCTACCTTGACCGACTGTGTCCTTCCCGAAAGGTATGATTTGAACCAGCCAAGTGCCAGTTCACTGATTCCATAGTAACCATTAAGTCTGTCCAGGAGTATAGTGTGATCAATGGTGTCGAAAGCGGCGGAGAGATCTAGAAGGGTGAGGGCTGTAACAGACCCTTTGGCCATATTGAGAAGAATATCATTGTGAATGTTAAGGAGGGCACTTTCAGTAGAATGGTGCTTTCTATAAGCCGACTGGAAGGCAGTCATCAGGCCGGCTTCATCAAGGTGAGTATGTAGCTGGGCTGCTACTACCCTTTCAAGTATCTTTGAAATAAAGTTTAGATTGGAAACGGGCCTGTAATTTTTGAAAACTTCCTTGTCTAAGGATGATTTTTTGAGAATTGGGGTTACATGGGCCTGCTTAAAGAAATTAGGACACGTACCTTGTGCTAGAGAGGCGTTGATTATTGAGGTGATGGGGGTAATAAGGATATCCAGGAATTCAAGAACAAGAAAAGTGGGCCAAGGATCAAGGGAACATGATTTAGTGGGAGAGTCTTGAATGATTTTGGTGACCTGCTCTTCAGTTACAGCAGAGAAAGAGGCGAATGTGGGTGGAGGAGAGTCTGGGGTGATGTGTCGGAAATTGAGTGAGGTAGAGAAAATAGAGTGAATTTTATCAATTTTTTCTGTAAAGAACTCAACAAATCTGTCAGCCAAAAGCTTTGGGGGGTTTATAGATGGGAGAATCTTTGCTGGGATTCTGTGTAACACATCACCCAGGACTCGTCATAGTTTTTATGTCAGCTGACTTGTCAGTCAGCTGACATTATGTCGTCACTCTGCGGCGTGGGCGTACGCGTCCGCGTCCGCATACGCGTATGCGTACGCGTCCGCGTCCGCGTGAACAACTTCTTCTCCAAAACTACAAGGCCTAGAGACGTGCTGTTTTTTTTAAAAGATACCTTATCTATCGAGGATGAAAAATTGTTCAAGGCATGCAAATCTGTCTGTTCGTCTGTTTGCTAGAGACATTACAAGGGGGGTACCCCCACCAAAAGTGTGAAAATTTCAACACTTAATCACAATTTTCTCAGTGACTATTGCAGGGATTTCTCTCATATCTTGCATATATGTACTAGGCCAGAGGTAGATTCTCTTGTGTGAGTATGAGACCTGGATCTGTCTTACTTTTTTTTTAATAAATTTTTTTAATAATTTTTAATGCATTAAAATTCATGAAATCATGCACAAAATCATTTATAACTTCAAAAGTGTTGCATTTAGAGCATTTTGTTACTTTTTTCATAGCTACAATATGGTGAGTAAGTTGGGTGCCTGTCTCAATAGCTAAGTGAGTAATAGCTACTTTTGGGCTTTTCAGTAACTTCCATCATGAGTAAAATCACTTGTAACTTAAAAACTATTGCATTTACAGAATTTCGTATAAATATGTTATTCAGCTACTTTTGGGTCAGCTATAACATAGTAAAATTTTAGACCTGTAGCTCATGGCATAGCTGAGTAATAGCTACTTTTAGGTTATCACTGTTGAGTAAATCGCTTATAACTTCAAAACTATTGCATTTAGAGAATTTCGTATAAATATGTTATTCAGCTACTTTTGGGTCAGCTATAACATAGTAAAATTTCAGACCTGTAGCTCATGGCATAGCTGAGTAATAGCTACTTTTAGGTTATCACTGTTGAGTAATCGCTTATAACTTGGAAACTATTGCATTTACAGTATTTTGTTTCAATATGTTATTCACCTATTTTGGGATCAGCTATAACATAGTGAAGTTTCAGATCTGTGGCTCATTGCATAGCTGAGTAATAGCTACTTTGAAGTTCTCACTATTGAGTAAATCACTTGTAACTTAAAACCTATTGCATTTAGAGAATTTCGTATAAATATGTTATTCAGCTACTTTTGGGCCAGCTATAACATAGTAAAATTTCAGACCTGTAGCTCATGGCATAGCTGAGTAATAGCTACTTTTAGGTCATCACTATTGAGTAAATCAGTTGTAACTTCAAAACTATTGCATTTACAGTATTTTGCTTAAATATGTTGTTCACCTACTTTTGGGTCAGCTATAACATAGTAAAATTTCAGACCTGTAGCTCATTGCATAGCTGAGTAATAACTACTTTGAGGTTCTCACTATTGAGTAAATCAGTTGTAATTGCAAAACTATTGCATTTAGAGAATTTAATCTAAATATGTTATTCAGCTACTTTTGGGTCAGCTATAACATAGTAAAATTTCAGACCTGTAGCTCATGGCATAGCTGAGTAACAGCTACTTTTAGGTCATCACTATTGAGTAAATCAGTTGTTACTTGAAAACTATTGCATGTACAGTATTTTGCTTAAATATGTTGTTCACCTACTTTTGGGTCAGCTATAACATACTAAAATTTCAGACCTGTAGCTCATGGCATAGCTGAGTAATAGCTACTTTGAGGTTATCACTGTTGAGTAAATCGCTTATAACTTGGAAATTATTGCATTTAGAGTATTTTGTTTCAATATGTTATTCACCTATTTTGGGGTCAGCTATAACATAGTGAAGTTCCAGACCTGTGACTCATTGCATAGCTGAGTAATAGCTACTTTGAAGTTCTCAATGTTGAGTAAATCACTTATAATTTGAAAACTATTGCATTTAGAGAATTTAGTATAAATATGTTATTCAGCTACTTTTGTGTCAGCTATAACATAGTAAAATTTCAGACCTGTAGCTCATGGCATAGCTGAGTAATAGCTACTTTGAGGTTATCACTGTTGAGTAAATCACTTATAACTTGGAAACTATTGCATTTAGAGTATTTTGTTGCAATATGTTATTCACCTATTTTGGGGTCAGCTATAACATAGTGAAGTTCCAGACCTGTGGCTCATTGCATAGCTGAGTAATAGCTACTTTGAAGTTCTCACTGTTGAGTAAATCAGTTGTAATTGGAAAACTATTGCCTTTACAGAAATTTGTGCAAATATGTTATTCAGCTACTTTTGGGTCAGCTATAACATAGTGAAATTACAGACCTGTAGGTCATGGCACAACTGAGCAATAGCTATTCTCAGGCACTGACTGTTGAGTAAATCGGCTGTAACTTGAAAAATATTGCATTTGGAGTATTTTGTTAAAATATATTGTTCACCTACTTTTGGGTTAGCTTTTGGGTTAGCTATAATATTACAGACCTATAGCTCATGGCATAGCGGAGCAATAGCTATTTTCAGGTTCTCACTATTGAGTAAATCAGTTGTAACTTGAAAACTATTGCATTTACAGTATTTTGCTTAAATATGTTGTTCACCTACTTTTAGGTCAGCTATAACAGAGCAAAAATTCAGACATGTAGCTCATTGCATAGCTGAGTAATAGTTACTTTGAGGTTCTCACTCTTGAGTAAATCAGTTGTAACTTTAAAACTATTACATTTAGAGTATTTTGTTGAATATGTTATTCACAGACGTTTTGGTCAGCTATAACATAGTGAAATTGCAGACCTCTATGTCATGGCATAGCTGAGCAATAGCTTCTTTCAGGTTCTCACTGTTGAGTAAATCATTGTATCCAACCTGTAGGAAATCATGGGCTGGGAATCTGTTAATATGGTCCGATTTGACCTTGGAACCCTCCTTCAAGGTCAAATGAGGATAGCCAAACATAAAAGTGCTTATAACTCGCTTATTATTGGTCCTAGAGGTTTGGAATGAAAACCAACCTATAGAAAATCATGAGCTGGGAATTTTTTGGTGTGGTCGGATTTCACCTTGGACCCCTCCTTCAAGGTCAAATGAGGATAGCCAAACTTAAAAGTGCTTATAACTCGCTTATTATTGGTGCTAGAGGTTTGGAATGGAAAACCAACCTATAGAAAATCATGGGCTGGGAATCTTTTGGTGTGGTCGGATTTCACCTTAGACCCCTCCTTCCAGGTCAAACGAAGATAGTCAAACTTAAAGTGCTTATAACTCGCGTATTATTGGTCTTGGAGGTTTGGGATGGTAAACCAACATATAGGAAATCATGGGCTGGGATTCTTTTGGTGTCAGATTTGACCTGGGACCCCTCCTTCAAGGTCAATTGAGGATAGCCAAACTTACAATTGCTTATAACTCGCTTATTATTGGTCCTACAGGTTTGGGATGGTAAACAAGCTACAGGAAATCATGGGCTGGGAATTTTTTGTGTGGTCGGATTTGACCTTAGACCCGTCCGTCAAGGTCAAACAAGGATAGCCAAACTTAAAAAGTGCCTATGACTCACTTATTATTGGTCCGAGAGGTTTGGGATGGTAAACCATCCTAAATTCTTTGGCTGGGAATCTTTTGGTATGGTCAGATTTGACCTTTAGATCCCTTCTTCATGGTCGAATGAGGATATTGCATTTATAGTATTTCTTTAAATATTTTTAACCTACTTTTTACACTTAAACAATTACCTTGTTACTTTATTTCATAATACCATTTGCAGGGCACAGCTTTTTTGTCCTTTTCTTCTGTCAGCTTCGGAATATCTTTCGAACAACTGTATTTCTGTACAGCCCTTTCCCTGATAATTATGCTTTCCTCTCATTATCACCATCACAAATCAAAAACATTCAGTCAGCTGACACAGTGCCCGTTCACGGGCACTCTCCTCTTGTTGTGGGTTGTGGTGATTGTCCCGAATTTTTTCTTTGAGGAATTCAGATTTGGCCTGCATGCAGATTTTATTTTACTGGTGGACTTTCTGCATGTATTGGGATCTATTGAAGGTAGATTTATTTCGGCGCCAAATACGTTCAAACAAACGCTTGGTCTCCTTTGCCGCAATTACCGTTTCATTAACCCATCCTGGGATGTACTTCGCCTTGGTATTTTTGGTGTGTGGTTGTGCATATTTGTCAATAAGGGTGGACAAAGTAGTATGATATTGTTCATAAAGAGTGTCGGCTTCCTTGGAAGGATTATTAAGTAGTTCAGAAGCGAGGAGATCTGTTTTCAATTTGTCTTTATCAATTTTATGGTATTTACGAAAGGTGACAGTAGCCTTGGTTTGGGTTGTAGGGGTTGAGAGATTAAGAGTAAAACTAATTGAAAAGTGGTCGGAAAAGGCATCAGTGGTATGGACATTGGAAATATAGTCATTGCTAGATTTGGTTAATACCTGGTCAAGTGTATGTCCATGAATGTGAGTTGGAAAGTTAACTTTCTGAGTTAAATCAAATGAATCAATCAAAGAATGAAAGGTTTTTGAATTTGAACACGTTGTTTCGAGGTGAAAATTGAAGTCGCCGATGATCACCAGATTCTCCGTGGTATGGTGAATATCCTCCAAAAGTGACTGAAACTGGTCAAAAAAGGATGTAGTACTGGAGGACGGAGGTCTATATATATTTAGTAGGTAAAAGGATTCTTGGTGAAGGGTTATCTTGAGGAGGAAATTTTCGAAAGTGGTGAAGGTCTTTGTTGGAACTACGGAAGGATCCAATCCGTCTTTGACAAAAAAGCCCAATCCTCTACCGCGACGGGCCGCTCGTGGCTGTTGATAGAGTTTGTAGCCTGGTGGGGTAATTTCGGACAGATTTGCAGTTGTGGTGTCAGGCAGTGTGCGAAATTCGCGGTGGCCCGGGGCCCCCCCTTTTTAAGTTAGGGCCACCACAACTTGACTTTCATGGGCCCCAATGGGCCACCACATTGACTACAACATGCCTCCTGTGGTAATACAATCCAGTGTGCTGTCATTTATTTTTAACTGGTTTTCTTTCCCCATGGCTAAGCCTTTAATTATGCATTGTGTTTTGCATATTCCAGATTGAGTTCACCCTTAATTAGCAGTTATATACTCTTTCACACACAGGCCAACATACATCCCCCCTCCCTTTACCAACTCTGCAGTGTTCAGCCAGAGAGTGAATATAAAATCAAAAGATCCCCTCATTCCTCTTGCCCCTCCCCACAACACACACACAAGGCCTGCCACTCACTCTCACACAGAGTTCATGTTAGCCTGGCCTTCCAGGCTGTCTCAACCATAATGCAAACGTGAAATATTTTTTGCCATAATGCACACTGTATCAGAGGCCTTTCTAGTCTGGGAGACAGTTCTCCTCAGCAAGCTAGGCTAAGTAAATGTATGAGGGCATTATGAAAAATACTTATAATGCAATCACACAGATGTGTCTATATTATACATATACACGCCGGTGGCAAGGCTAAGTTCATGTGTTCCACCTCTTTAATCTTTATGTACTGTTCAATACTTCCAGCCTGTAGCTTTTCCACTGGTGTGTTGCATGTGATAGAAAATTTCTGAAAAGAACGAATTTATTTTTAATAAAACTCTGTCATAATATCTTAACTCACCACTAGTTTAGTTCCCTCAGATAAAAAAGTTGTAGGCCTTTAATGTGTGGAGGACATAAAATGTATTTCATAGTCTATTTTTGACATTCATATTGAATAGTTGCATTATACTGAAGACAGCTTTTCAGATTCTAGTGTATCAGTGGGGAGGAGAAAGTCAGTAAATTCTATTGATTAGTTTCGTTCATGGCTTGGTTGGCTGTTTCTGAGAAGATATGCACCCATACATACACCTCCCCCACACACACACATAAACACATGTGAGTTGTGGCCAGATAGACAGACAAAAATACATGCTTATCTTGTAAACCAATTGTACTTGGCTTGGTTGGCTGTTTCTGAGAAGAGATACACCCATACACACACATACATGTGTGAGTTGTGACCAGATAGACAGAAATATACACTTATCTTTAGGGGTACATACACAAGTGTACTTGAGGTGGGAAAGAATAAAGGGTTTTGTGTGGTTGGCTGTGTGAATGGCTGATTTTGATTTTAATGTTTGTCTTGTAGAAATACATTGGGGATTGCTGTTACATAAAATTCTCTATTTTTAAACAAAGTAACAAGTCTATGCCTAACTACAGAGGCTGGCTCTGCTTTTTCCAGCAAATCTGACATACATGAAATCATTATGAACCCACTTGAAAATTTAAAAAAGCTTCTGTCTGGAGAAATACAGCCCCACATTCTGGTAAAAAAGTCATTCAGTCCTCATATAATACCTTAGGCAAAAGGACTTGATGAAAGTCTACCTTAAACAGAAACTTCAGAAAGCCATTTCCTCATAAAACTTGCAAAATGTTTTGTGTAACTGTGTTCCCACACTTTGTTCTTCACATCATTAATATTTATGTAACTGAAAGAAAGCTGAATTAATAAGAAATGGTTTAACATTAAACAGGATGGCCTTAACTCGGGGTATTTAATTGTCAATGTGAAAGTGTTAATTTGGCTGGTTTGGGCCTTTTTACTGAAAGAAATGAAAGACTTCCTTGGCAACTTTTTTTCTGTATATGTCATGACCTTGAAAATAACCTTCAAAATTCATACATTTTAGTAAAAATATAATCATTAACATTCTTTTCCAGCCTGAATTATTAATAATTGATAGTATAGCATGGAGAAATTTCTAATCAAATACAGTAAAAAAAGAACATAGAGTAACTACTGAAGGTGACTTTGATGACAATATGCCTTCCACCAGTAGTTTGGGCAATCAAGTTTTAATAGGGGCCACTGAACTTCAGAACCTAGTGGCCCTATGGGGCCACCACTTTACAACGAATTTCTCACACTGGTGTCAGGTCTTATCCAGGTCTCAGACATGGTGAAGAGATCGGTGTCATTATCAGAAATAAATTTTGCAATGGCGGGATATTTGTTGTGTATTGATCTAATGTTTGCGTAGGTGACCTTTGGACACCTGGGTGGTCCTGGGTTTGGGTTTATGTCACCAGCAAGCAGGAGTAGGATGAAAAGACGGAAAGGTGGTAGGGCAGGTGGAATTGAAATTGTAGATTTGATGATAAAATGTAGACAGAAGGTGGTGGTGGGGGGTTTAAAGGGGCAGAAACTGACATCAGGGCACTTAATGCTGGAGTTGCTATGGTGCTCATATGAAGCAATAACTGGTTGGATTGACCTTTGACCTTGCCGTAGTGACCTTGAGTTTGAAAATCTTGTCCGGGCTACATCTCAGAAACCGTAAGGTGTAGGAAGTTGATACTTGGCAGGGACATTGGTTAGGGGGTGTAGTTGTGCAACGTCATGGTGTGACCTTTATTTGACCTTTGACCTTGCCGTAGTGACCTTGACCTATAAAATCTTGCCTGGGGTATATCTCAGAAACCGTAAGGTGTAGGAAGTTGATACTTGGTAGGGATATTGGTTAGGGGGTGTAGGTGTGCAACGTCATGGTGTGACTTTGATTTGACCTTTGACCTTGCTGTAGTGACCTTGACCTATAAAATCTTGTCCGGGCTATATCTCGGAACCGTAAGGTGTAGGAAATTGATATTTGTTAGGGACATTGGTTAGGGGGTGTAGGTGTGCAACGTCATGGTGTGACCTTGATTTGACCTTTGACCTTGCCGTAGTGACCTTGACCTATAAAATCTTGTCCGGGCTATATCTCAGAAACCGTAAAGTGTAGGAAGTTGATCTTTGGTAGGGACATTGGTTAGGGGGTGTAGGTGTGCAACGTCATGGTGTGACCTTGATTTGACCTTTGACCTTGCCGTAGTGACCTTGACCTATAAAATCTTGTCCGGGCTATATCTCAGAAACCGTAAAGTGTAGGAAGTTGATCTTTGGTAGGGACATTGGTTAGGGGGTGTAGGTGTGCAGCATCATGGTCTGACCTTGATTTGACCTTTGACCTTGCCATAGTGACCTTGACCTATAAAATCTTGTCTGGTCTATATCTCGGAAACCGTAAGGTGTAGGAAGTTGATACTTGGTAGGGACATTGGTTAGGGGCTATAGGTGTGTATTATCATGGTGTGACCTTAATTTGACCTTTGACCTTGTCGTAGTGACCTTGACCTTTAAAATCTTATTGCACCTTTGGGTCTGTCTTTTGATGCAGATTAAGCACTGTTAATTCATATTAGAATTTATTAAGAATTTTACTTTCATAACTTCCCATTGTAAGAGATAGAATTTCATCAAGTGAGCCACAGATTTTGCTCCAACACCGCACATAAGCATTCATTAAATGTATTACCACTTCTGTATGCATGGTAATATTCAAAACATCTAAACCATAATTCGGCCATGCAGATGTAGATAAAGAGTGTTGAATTTTAGTTTACTGATTAATGCTGTCATCTTGTTATTGAATTATCTTGTTTTAATACTTCATCTTTACATGCATTATCTTTCTTTTAAACATTATTTTCTCCATTTAAACATTGTTTGGAACTTTATATAACTGGCAGTGCTCTGAAAGTATCCTGAAGTTTGTACTGGTACAGTACTTCTATATCTCATGGTGTTGAAAATATTTCCCTAGGCTGTGGGGTACGGGCATCTCGGATGCTATTTTTTGGTTCTGTATCTGTCTAGCTAACTCGCATCCTCCATTGTTGATCTCTGTTGACAGATTCTTTTTTATTTTCATAGTCTTTCACTTTTCATTTTCATTTTTTTCTTCCTGCTCAAATGTTTGTGAATGTGTATATTAGTTTTCTGTTTGTTTTTATCTACCAAAATTTGTTTCTGTGTTTTTTGAGGGAAATATTTTAAGATTTATAAATTCTTCCAAACTGTTGCGGACACTACAATGAATACCCTGACTTAACAGTTATAGTATTGCCTGATTTCCAAAATCAGTTAATAATAGATGCTTAATTTTGAATATGAGTCTACAACAGGAGCATAAAAGATTATGTATGATACTGAAATATTGTTATTTACCTTTACTCACTATTTTCAGGTCACCTGATCCAAAACTTGAATTTCATAGTTTTAATACAATTTTTTGCAGTTTATAGTCATAACTATAGGTAGTAATTATGTAAAACACAACAAATGTACTTATATGTGATGAAATTAATCTAGATTACATTATGCCTGGTGCAAGAAAGATACCTACATTAACTGATGTAGTATCCGCAACAAGACTGTTGCGGACACTACATCAAGTATTGATAATATTTTCATGAACTAATCTTTTTTCAAAAAATTATGCTTTTATGCTCCTTTATACTTGGGGGATAGTTAATACATATCAGTGAAAAATTTATTAAAACACTTTTCAGTTGTGGAAAAAATACTGTTTAATTCCCTGTTGCGGACACTACAGGAATTTAGTCTTACTCCAATTTTCAAAGAATAGATGGTGCTTAAAAAAAATACAGAGCATATATATTAACAACTATTGGTGTTTCTCTTGCCAACTTGAATACACATTATTGTAAGAGTGAAAATATTGAATTTAAAGAAAGATTTATTACTGATTGGATGATGTAACAGGCATATATATACTTAAAATTCTATAATACAAAAACTGGGTATACTTACTATTTCTTTTGTAAAAACAAAATTAATTAATGGATTTTAGTTCTGTAAGCGGCAAATAAAAGCTGAGATGTGACTTCCTTTGGATGCACTGAAAGAATACTGCTACTCCATAGAAACTGAGCTTTCCTTTGCCTATAATTTTTAGTTTACATGAGGAGCTCCCTCGTAACGCTTAAAATAGGCTATTTTACAGCGTAAATATCAATGTTACGAAAAAAATGAGAACAATGTGCTTTAATAAAAAGATACAAAATATTTGTTATATCACTACTTACAGCTATACAGCATAAAAGTAAATTTTTGATCACACCTGTTTTCATATTTTACTTGTAACAGTATGTTTGAGCAAAAGGACACCTGATTGTGAATAAGCCGTCTGTCATTTTGTTTTTTGTTTAATATTTTCTTTAATGTGCAGTTTATGAAATGAATACACTGTCTAGCCTTTGTCTATCTTCTTGCCAGGATGTAGAAAATCTTTTGTCTTTTTCTTTGTTTTCTGGTGCTCAGTTGAGTAATTTTCCCCAATATAAATGTCTGGTTCTTCAACACATGACTTCCAGACACACTAATAGGTTCAATAGACATTATTCAATAAGCAGTCTTTTATGCTTGTGTTGGTGGTTATTCAAAACACTGGTAGAAACACCATTTACATCTTTGGTAGTGGCAATTTTAGTTATGTGGGTGCAAGTTTTTGCACAAATAAAAGTTCAGAAAAGTGGCCTTTGTCATGAATACAAAGTCAGAAAATTAATTGAAAATGGTTTACATGTGAATGGTATCAATGTGTATGTGTGACACATGTACTCTTAATTGGTATTTCATTATTTTTTTTTGTTTTTTTTGTGGCAAAATAATTTTATTCTAACACTTTATAAATGTTTACAAGCATCAATTACAGTACCAATACAATAAAGTATAAATAAAAAAACACACAGTACTCTGACTTTACCTTTCTACAAAACCCAAATGAACAAATAGCATCTCCTGATAATGTATTATAGTGTAGAAATCATATTGAACTATTACCATAGAAAAATACCTTTAGTGGATTCCATTTGCTCTTTAATTTTTTATCATTTATAGACTTTCTAATAACAATGTTCTTCTCAATATCATATACTTCTCTTATACTATTATGCACTGCCAAGATATCGAGTTTAGATGGCCCAAATTTACTAATATAAATATACCTTTTAACAATAATAAGTAAATGATTAATTAAATGCATGTTGTCTCCACTGGTAACCCCTAAAAGAATGCACTTTTCATTTATTACAGAACTGAGATTGATACATGGTGAAAGACTATGGGCAATTTGATTCCAAAATGTTTTTACAAAGTGACATTTCCAAAAGAGGTGCTCTATAGTTTCAATTTCTTTTTGGCAAACGCTACAGCAATCATTATTTCTAATGTTACACAGTTTTAGGAATTTATTTGTGGGCAAAATTCTTTGTAAAATCTTGTACTGGAAGCTACGTAGTTTAGATTCTATAGTACTGATAAAAGGGATTGTGTAAAATGTTTTGAAAGAGTTTACTTCAATATTTTGATTTAAGCCTAAAATCCATTTTTCAATATTCTTCCTTTTTGATTTATGCATATTAACAAAAGTCCAATAAGTCCTTTTACATACCTTGTCCATTGATAAGATATCATTTAAGGCCTTTTGATATACCATATTAGCATCCAGCTTTATTTTGGTTTGAGTAAGGTTAGTTTTCCAACTCCTTGGAATGGCATGGGTTAAAGAATAGAAGTCTACAAAATTAAGATTGATTTCAAACTTTTTTTAAAAGATAAGTATCCCATTAAGTTTCCAGACTGATCTAACAGATCATTTATGTAGTACACACCTTTGTTCTGGAGTTTAGGTCTAAGTAATACCGTAACCGTAAAAAATGTATTCCAAATAAGAAAAGTTCTTACATTAATAGTGTTAACAAAGCAGGATTTGTAGCTGCACCAACCAAGCAAAACTTCTTCCCAAAATTGGTTATTTAAAGTACTACTAAGATGTTTAAGTGAGAGTATATCAAGTTCCCACACTTTATTTCTGTCAATGCCTATTAAGTTTTCAAAGTTAGATTGCCAAGCTCTGGGTTTGTTGATTACTCTTTTAATCCAAGAAAGTTTTAGTGCATTATTCAAGCTGACAATATTTGTCAGTTTGAGCCCTCCTTTCGGAATATCTCTCTCTAGATCTCTAAGTGATACCCGAGGTTTGCCTGTGCCCCAAATAAACTTCCTCAACATTGCTTCTAATTGCTCTACCATATCTGTTTTAGGTTTTGGCAGAACTGACATTGCATACACCAATTTTGGAATTGCCATCGATTTAATGACAGTAATTTTGCCAATCAAGGATAATTTTCGTTTCTCATATGACCTTAATAGTTTTTCAATCTTATTTATAATTTCTGCATAATTTTTATTTACCATAGATTCTAAATTGATATCAAAATTAATTCCAAGCAGCCTGAATTGTTCCACCCAAGACAAATCTTGTATTAACTTTTTTTTTACTGTTCTTGATAAACCAATCCAGGCCACTTGTGTCTTTTCCATATTCATTTTGAGACAAGAGCAGTGATAGAACTCTTGAAATGTGTTTAAACATTCTTGTAGAGAATTGTCTCCTTCCTCCAGTAACAAAAAAGTATCATCTGCATATTGCGCGATTTTGCATTGATCATTCTCAATTTTTATACCCTTTATATTGTTATTTGATTTTATATCCATAGCCAATGGTTCAATTGCCAAAATAAAAAGATATGGACTAAGAGGATCCCCTTGTCTGCACCCTCTCTCCAGAAGAAATTGCTGGGAGAAAAACCCGTTATTAATGACACATGAGCAAGGATCATTGTAAAGCAATTTGATCCATTTTATGAAATCATTTCCAAAGTTGTACGCCCTCAAAACTTTAAAGATATATCCCCATTCTAAAGAATCAAATGCTTTTTCAAAGTCTATTAATACTATTAAATTTCATTAGTTTTAATACCTATTGTGTGTTTAAAATTTGCACTTTGGGAATGTCTTTTGTCCTTGACAGCCTGTATCTGTCTCCTGGTAAAATATTCCAAAGGGAAAACCAAAGTCTGTGCTTAATATGTGCAACATTCAGGGCCATATATGGACAGATCTACTGTTGTGTGCAGTTGTTTGCAGCCACATCAGAGATGTGTATAAAGCATGTAAGCCTCTTTATAAATAATGTAGAGTACCAATATTGAGGATCTCTGGTGCTTGCACTTGAAAGTCATGGGGTGTGTTATGTATAAAGTTATACATATATAGTATATACAGAATTAGTTTAAATTGTTTCTAGTTGTTGTAGATCACACCTTGTCCTTTAAACTTGTAATTGATGAAATACCATAATTCATTCAATTGACACCCAGGGCAATTCACTTAATAACAGGGAAGCCCCAGATAACATTCTACAATCCGTAAAACACTAGAGAATAGTCATAAAACATTAACATGATGTTTCTACTTTTAGTGAATACTAACGTAACGGTGACCACAGTAGGCATATATATTCTATGATTAGATTTTGTTTAATATCAAGTAAAGTTTCTATCATATATGTCAACCATGGTAATATTAAGCAGAACCTTTACAATGTCATTTGTCGGAGGTGAACCAGTAGAACCAAAATAGTGACACTAGTATTGGCCCTAGCTCTAGTACAAATGTAACTTTCACAACAGACAAGGCAATAAATCAATCTTTGTTATGTAAATTTTTGCAGTGGCAAGTGAATATGAAGATATAAATTGTCTTCTGTTTTGTGCAAAGTTAAGGCATTTTACAAGTTACAGTTTGAAGCATTAGACAGCACCATAATCTGTCTTTCATCAGCCATGTTAAAGACATCTTATGTCCAATTTAAGTACTAATTTAAAGGGTGTTGGTCTAAAATTCACTTGCACCATTGTATAGGTAATCTTTGAATGTGGAAAGGGAAGTAGAACATGTGCCCATGAATGCCAAGGCAAGCAAGTACAATCCTTACGACAATACATGATGAAATGGGGAAAACTAACATTTGACTTATGATGTAATCTTGGAACAAGGCCTTCACATTATTGGCTTACTGATCATACAATATTTATAAATTCTGTTTTATTGAATGATTTAAAGTCAATTATATTATTCATGTAAGTAAACCATATAGAAATATAAGACAAATTTACCTTTAACTCTTGTATCAGAAATCTACTTATATTTTTGATACTGAGAACTATGATTTATAGCTCACCCACCATGTCTCCTATAATCTTATTTTACAAATTTGAAGCTTACTCGCAACCTTCAGCTTTTCACCTTCAATGTCTCATCCTTAATAATTGTTGATCTCTGATTTTTATGTCAGCTGACTTGTCAGTCAGCTGACATTATGTCGTCACTCTGCGGTGTGGACGTCCGCGTCCGCGTGAACAACTTCTCCTCCAAAACTACAAGGCCTAGAGACATGCTGTTTTTTTTAAAAGATACCTTATCTATCGAGGATGAAAAATTGTTCAAGGCATGCAAATCTGTCTGTTCGTCTGTTTGCTAGAGGCATTATAAGGGAGGTACCCTCACCAAAAGTGTGAAAATTTCAACACTTTATCACAATTTTCTCAGTGACTATTGCAGGGATTTCTCTCATATCTTGCATATATGTACTAGGCCAGAGGTAGATTCTCTTGTGTGAGTGTGAGACCTGGATCTGTCTTATTTTTTTTTTAATAAATTTTTTTAATAATTTTTAATGCATTAAAATTCATGAAATCATGCACTAAATCACTTATAACTTGAAAAGTGTTGCATTTAGAGCATTTTGTTAAAATATGTTATTCAGCTACTTTTTTCATAGCTACAACATGGTGAGTAACTTGGGTGTCTGTTTCAATAGCTAAGTGAGTAATAGCTACTTTTGGGCTTTTCAATAACTTCCATTATGAGTAAAATCACTTGTAACTTGAAAACTATTGCATTTAGAGAATTTCGTATAAATATGTTATTCAGCTATTTTTGGGTCAGCTATAACATAGTAAAATTTCAGACCTGTAGCTCAGTGCATAGATGAGTAATAGCTACTTTTAGGTTATCACTGTTGAGTAAATCACTTATAACTTGAAAACTATTGCATTTAGAGTATTTTGTTTTAATATGTTATTCACCTATTTTGGGGTCAGCTATAACATAGTGAAGTTCCAGACCTGTGGCTCATTGCATAGCTCAGTAATAGCTACTTCGAAGTTCTCATTGTTGAGTAAATCAGTTGTAATTGGAAAACTATTGCATTTACAGAAATTTGTGTAAATATGTTATTCAGCTACTTTTGGGTCAGCTATAACATAGTGAAATTACAGACCTGTAGCTCATGGCACAACTGAGCAATAGCTATTTTCAGGTACTGACTGTTGAGTAAATCAGTTGTAACTTGAAAACTATTGCATTTACAGTATTTTGCTTAAATATGTTGTTCACCTACTTTTGGGTCAGCTATAACATAGTAAAAATTCAGACATATAGCTCATTGCATAGCTGAGTAATAGCTGCTTTGAGGCTATCACTATTGAGTAAATCAGTTGTAACTTGAAAACTATTGCATTTAGAGTATTTTGTTTAAATATGTTATTCACATAATTTTTGGTCAGCTATAACATAGTGAAATTGCAGACCTGTATGTCATGACATAGCTGAGCAATAGCTACTTTCAGGTTCTCACTGTTGAGTAAATCATTGTATCCACTGGATAGCCGCAGTGTGTAGAGAGATTTCACCATTACCGCTCTAACGAAAAAAATATTATAGCTAGCCTTCTCAAGTTTGCAGGATATATTAATAACCATAAAATGTTGCCTGGGAATATTTTTGGCCTCATTTTGAAAAACAAGATGGCCGCCAGGGACATTTATTCGACTTTAAACAAGGACTTTTGTTGGCCCTCTAGAGCAAAGGGTATTATAGATAGAGATCTGAAATTCGCAGGATATGTTCTTCATTATGAAATTTTGACTGGGAATATTTTTGGCCTTATTTTGAAAAACAAGATGGCCACCACAGGTGTTTCTTTGTCAGTCATGAAAAGTGCTTATATCTCCCTTATTATTGCTTCTAGAGGTTTGGGATGGTAAACCAACCTGTAGGAAATTATGGGCTGTGAATCTTTTGGTGTGGTCAGATTTGACCTTTGACCCCTCCTTCAAGGTCAAACAAGGATAGCCAAACTTAAAAGTGCTTATAACTCGCTTATTATTGGTCCTAGAAGTTTGGGATGGTAAACAGACATATAGGAAATCATGGGCTGGGAATCTGTTGATGTGGTCCGATTTGACCGTGGGCCCCTCCTTCAAGGTCAAACGAGGATACCCAAACTAAAAAGTGCTTATAACTCACTTATTATTGGTCCTAGAGGTTTGGAATGGAAAACCAACCTATAGAAAATCATGGGCTGGGAATCTTTTGGTGTGGTCAGATTTGACCTTGGACCCTGCCTTCAAGGTCAAACAAGGATAGCCAAACTTTAAAGTGCTTATAACTCGCTTATTAATGGTCCTAGAAGTTTGGGATGGTAAACCAACATATAGGAAATCATGGGCTGGGATTCTTTTGGTGTGGTCAGATTTGACCTTGGACTCCTCCTTCAAGGTCAATTGAGGATAGCCAAACTTAAAATTGCTTATAACTCGCTTATTATTGGTCCTACAGGTTTGGGATGGTAAACCAACCTACAAGAAATCATGGACTGGGAATCTTTTGGTGTGGTCGGATTTGACCTTGGACCCCTCCTTCAAGGTCAAACAAGGATAGCGAAACTTACAAGTGCCTGTAACTCGCTTATTATTGGTCCTAGAGGTTTGGGATGGTAAACCATCCTATAGGAAATCATGGGCTGGGAATCTTTTGGTGTGGTCGGATTTGACCTTGGACCCTGCCTTTAAGGTCAAACGAGGATAGCCAAACTTAAAAGTGCTTATAACTCGCTTATTATGTCCACCCCATTTGAAGGAAAAGTATTTATCCTACCTTTACCAAATTTGGTATGGGTGTTTATTGGGTTAATAACTTGTATGGGATTGCTTTTGGTGAAGATAGGTATATAGCTAACTGAGTAATAGCTACTTTTGTGTACTTCTTTTGTTTCCGGGCATTTTAAGGAAAAATATTTGACATATCTTTACCAAATTTAGTATGAGCATTACTTAGGTCAATAGCTTGCTTGAGATTGGTTTTAGTGATAATAGCTATATAACTGACTGAGTAATAGCTACTTAGCTACTTTGCCAAAAATGGAAAACGCAAATTTGCTTCTATCTCCTTAACTGTGCGAGATAGAGCGATTTCGTCGAAATTTTCGACCCACAAGGTATCTGACCAATGTATTCTTGGCAATTTTCAAAAAATTTTCCCCTCCCCAAAAATGGCGGCCATTTTGAATTTTCAAATTTTGGCCAAAAAATGGCAAAACATAAATTTGCTTCTATCTCTTTAACCGTGCAAGATAGAGCGATTTCGTCTAAATTTTCGACCCACAGTGTATCTGAGAAATGTACTCTTGCCAATCTTCAAAAAAATTTCCCCTCCCCAAAAGTGGCGGCCATTTTGTATTTTTGAATTTTTGCCAAAAAATGGAAAAACACAAGTTTGCTACTATCTCCTTAACCGTGCGAGATAGAGCGATTTCGTTGAAATTTTCGACCCACAGGGTGTCTGAGAAATGTACTCTTAGCAATTTTCAAAAAAATTTTCTCTTCCCACATATGGGGGCCATTTTGAATTTTCGTATTTTTGTCAAAAATTGGAAAAAAACAAATTTGCTTCT
Source organism: Sabellastarte sp. h YS-2021 (assembly GCA_964017235.1). Classification (NCBI taxonomy): domain Eukaryota; kingdom Metazoa; phylum Annelida; class Polychaeta; order Sabellida; family Sabellidae; genus Sabellastarte; species Sabellastarte sp. h YS-2021. The sequence goes on from OZ024936.1 coordinate 40,178,195, forward strand.
ATCTCCTTAACCGTGCGAGATAGAGCGATTTCGTCGAAATTTTTGACCCACAGGGTATCTAAGGAATGTACTTTTGGCAATTTTCCAAAAATTTTCCTCTTCCCAAAAATGGCGGCCATTTTGAATTTTCGAATTTTTGCCAAAAATTGGAAAACAGAAATTTGCTTCTATCTCCTTAACCGTGCAAGATAGAGCGATTTCGTCGAAATTTTTGACCCAACCAATGCAAAGCGGCATGAAGCTGAAATAATTTACATGTATACTAATAAATATTTAAGCATCATTGATATATTTTACAAATGAAACAGGGTCTTGTAAGACTACTGTACAATTTTTGCAAAAGGTTCATGGGGTGGACATTACACATGATAATGTGTGTTCTTCCATGCTATCCTGTTTCTATTCATATGTCGCAGCTACTATCAACAGGGCGTCCTATTTCTAGTTAATGGTCCTAGAATTTTGTGATGGTAAACCAACATATAGGAAATCATGGGCTGGGATTCTTTTGGTGTGGTCAGATTTTACCTTTGGACCCCTCCTACTAGGTCAAATGAGGACAGCCAAACTTAAAAGTGCTTATAACTCGCTTATTATTGGTCCTAGAGGTTTGGGATGGTAAACCAACCTATAGGAAATCATGGGCTGGGAATGTTTTTGTGTGGTTGGATTTGGCCTTGGACCCCTTCTTCAAGGTGGAACGAGGATATTGCATTTGCAGTATTTCTTTAAATATATTTTAACCTACTTTTTACACTTAAACAGTTACCTTGTTACTTTCCTTCATAATACCATTTGCAGGGCACAACTTTTTTGTCCTTCTGTCAGCTTCGGAATTTCTTTCGAACATGCTGTTCAATTACCATTTACTGTACTTCTGTACAGCACTTTCCCTGATAATTATGTCCACCCCACTGGGGGGGTGGACATATTATTTTTGCTTTTTCCGCCGTCCGGCGTCCCACTTGGTTTCCAGACATTTTAGGCAACAGTTCTTATCCTATCTTTACCAAATTTGGCATGCAGGTTTATTGGGTTAATAGCTTGTATGGGATTGCTTTTGGTGATGATAGCTCTATAGCTAACTGAGTGATAGCTACTTTGCTACTTTTAAGGACATTTTAAGGAATGCTATTAAGCCTAGCTTTCTGAAATTTGGTATGGAGGTTCATTGGGTTAATAGGTTGTATGGGATTGCTTTTGGGGGTAATTGCTTCATAGATGAGTGAGTAATTAATTAAATAAATGAGTAATTGGCTATTTTGAATACTGAAAAAGGCAAATGTGCTCATATCTCCTAAACCGTGCGAGATAGAGCGATTTCGTCGAAATTTTCGACCCACAGGGTATGTAAGGAATGTACTCTTTGCAATTTTCCAAAAATTTTCCCCTCTCCAAAAATGGCGGCCATTTTGAATTTTCGAATTTTTGCCAAAAATGGCAAAACACAAATTTGCTTCTATCTCCTTAACCGTGCGAGATAGAGCGATTTCGTCGAAATTTTCAACCCACGGGGTATTTGAGCATTGTACTCTTGGCAATTTAAAAAAAAATTTCCCTTCCCCAAAAATGGCGGCCATTTTGAATTTTCGAATTTTTGCCCAAAATGGCAAAACACGAATTTGCTTCTATCTCCTTAACCGTGTGAGATAGAGCGATTTCGTCAAAATTTTCGACCCACAGGTTATCTCAGAAATGCAGTCTTAGCAATTTTCAAAAAAATTTCCCCTCCCCAAAAATGGCGACCATTTTGAATTTTTTCGAAATTTTGCCAAAAATGGCAAAACACAAATTTGCTTCTATCGCCTTAACCGTGCGAGATAGAGCGATTTCGTCGAAATTTTCGACCCACAGGTTATCTCAGAAATGCACTCTTAGCAATTTTCAAAAAAATTTCCCCTCCCCAAAAATGGCGGCCATTTTGAATTTTCGAATTTTTGCCAAAAATGGCAAAACACAAATTTGCTTCTATCTCCTTAACCGTGCGAGATAGAGAGATTTCGTCGAAATTTTCGACCCACAGGTTATCTCAGAAATGCACTCTTAGCAATTTTCAAAAAAATTTCCCCTCCCCAAAAATGGCGGCCATTTTGAATTTTCGAATTTTTGCCAAAAATGGCAAAACACAAATTTGCTTCTATCTCCTTAACCGTGCGAGATAGAGAGATTTCATCAAAATTTTCGACCCACAGGGTATCTAAAGAATGTACTCTTTGCAATTTTCAAAACAATTTCCCCTCCCCAAAAATGGCGACCATTTTCAATTTTCGAATATTTGCCAAAAATGGCAAAACACGAATTTTCTTCTATCTCCTTAACCGTACGAGATAGAGCGATTTCGTCGAAATTATCAAGCAACCTGACCAATGTACTCTTGGCAATTTTCAAAAATTTTCCCCTGTCCAAAAATGGCAGCCATTTTGAATTTTCCCCAAAAATGGCAAAACACAAATTTGCTTCTATCTCCTTAACCGTGCGATATAAAGCGATTTCGTCAAAATTTTCGACCCACAGGGTATCTAAGAAATGTACTCTTGGCAATTTTCAAAAAATTTTCCCCTCCCCACATATGGTGGCCATTTTGAATTTTCGAATTTTTCCCCAAAATGGCAAAACACAAAATTGCTTCTATCTCCTTAACCGTGCGATATAAAGCGATTTCGTCAAAATTTTCGACCCACAGGGTATCTAAGAAATGTACTCTTGGCAATTTTCAAAAAATTTTCCCCTCCCCACATATGGTGGCCATTTTGAATTTTCGAATTTTGGCCCAAAATGGAAAAAGACAAATTGGCCTTAACCGTGCAAAATAGAGTTATTTCGTTGAAATTTTCGACCCATAGGGTATCTAAGGAATGTACTCTTGGCAATTTTCAAAAAATTTTCCCCTTCCCACATGGCGGCCATTTTGAATTTTCGAATTTTTCCCCAAAATGGCAAAACACAAAATTGCTTCTATCTCCTTAACCGTGTGATATAAAGCGATTTCGTCAAAATTTTCGACCCACAGGGTATCTAAGAAATGTACTCTTGGCAATTTTCAAAAAATTTTCCCCTCCCCACATATGGTGGCCATTTTGAATTTTCGAATTTTGGCCCAAAATGGAAAAAGACAAATTGGCCTTAACCGTGCAAAATAGAGTTATTTCGTTGAAATTTTCGACCCATAGGGTATCTAAGAAATGTACTCTTGGCAATTTTCAAAAAATTTTCCTTTTCCCAAAAATGGTGGCCATTTTGAATTTTCAAATTTTTGCCAAAAATAGAAAAACAGAAATTTGCTTCTATCTTCTTAACTGTGCAAGATAGAGTGATTTCGTCAAAATTTTCGACCCATCCAATGCAAAAAGGCATGAAGCTGAAATAATTTACATGTACACTAATAAATGGTTAAGCATCATTGATATATTTTACAAATGAAACAGGGTCTTGTAACACTACTGTACAATTTTGCCAAAAGGTTCATGGGGTGGACATTACTCATGATAATGTGTGTTCTTCTATGCTATCCTCTTTCTATTCATATGTCGCAGCTACTATCAACAGGGTGTCCTATTTCTAGTTATGCTTTCCTCTCATTATCACCTTCACAAATCAAAAACACTCAGTCAGCTGACACAGTGCCCATTCACGGGCACTCTCCTCTTGTTCTTGTTTTATGTTCCTCGGAATCTGTTTAATGTGTCTTGGAATCTGGGGTCCAGTCCATCCATACTTCAACCCAGTAACTGTCTTTAGATAGAGATTAAATGCTATAGAAATACTATTAGATTTAGAATTACCTAGTGTTGATTACTCTGCAAACAGACGCAACAGAAACTGAGCCAACTATATGTCTTGAAAGTGTCATGTATACATAGAAATCCTAACTAACTATATGTAACATGTGTCAACGAAATCCCATGCATTCAGCATCAATTTCTACCATAAATGAGGCAGAAATTAAAACACATGATTCAAATATTTTTGGGTTCATAGTGAATCAATAGTTAGGATGGAAAAGTGTTGTGTGGTCTATTAATTACAGTCACTCTCATTATAAATTTAGTATTAAAGTAATGGGGCATTATTTAGAAAAAAATATGGTATATGTAATGATCAGCATTTATCTTCATTTATAGGTCACTGTTCAAAATGTATAATGAAAAAGCCATGCATGGGGATTACCGGTATATGTTTTTATGATGATATACAGTTTATTTTGGATCACAAAAAAGTATTCATCTGGTGGCTCTACACATGAAAGCATGTGCACAATAACAGTTTCATAGATGGCAGACATCACATGACTAATTTAATAAAATTATTTGGGTTCTGCAAATCTATTTAGAATTTCTCCCTCAGAAAAGGTTATTGCCTTCTCTGTTAGGATTTTCAATTGTAAATCTATCATAAAAACACATTTTAACAGTGTTGGTAAATGACATTATTCGATTCAGAAACACTATTAAACATCTTGACAGTTATTGGGTACTAATGAGCTCTCTCCTTGCTAAACACAATAAATTGATATCTATTATTCTGGGTTTAACTCAACTTTAATCTAAAGATTCGACTTTGTGGTTGACTGAAAGACAGCCACTGTTCCCTTGTTTGTTTTAAGATGTTGTTCACATACTTTTGGGTCAGCTATAACATGGTGAAATTACAGACCTATAGCTCATGGCATAGCTGAGCAATAGCTACTTTGAGGTTGTCACTGTTGAGTAAATCAGTTGTAACTCGAAAACTATTGCCTTTAGAGATTTAGTTTACATATGATATTCAAGTAATTTTTGGTCAGCTATAACATAGTAAAATTGCAGACCTGTAGCTCATTACATAGCTGAGCAAAAGCTACTTTCAGGTTCTCACTGTTGAGTAAATCAGTGGTACCTTGAAAACTGTTGCATTTTCAATATTTTGTTTTAATGTGTTGTTCACATACTTTTGGGTCAGCTATGGTAAAATTGCTGACCTATAGTTCATTGCATAGCTCATCTATAGCTACTTTCAGAGTATCGCTGTTGAGTAAATCATTTGTAACTTCAAAACTATTGCATTTACAGTATTTTGTTTAAATATGTTATTCACCTACTTTGGGGTTAGCTATAACCTAGTAAAATTGCAGACCTAAAGCTCATTGTGTAACTGTGTAATAGCCACTTTGAGGTTCACTGTTGAGTGTTGAGTAAGTCAGTTGTAACTTGAAGACATTTGCATTTAAATATGTTATTCATCTGCTTTCGAAGCGGCTATCACATAGTAAAATTGCAGACATGTAGCTCATTGCATAGCTGGGAAATAGATACTTTGAGGTTATCACTGTTGAGTAAATCAGTTATTCACATACATTTGGTTCAGTTATAACATGGTGAAATTGCATGCCTGTGGCTCATTGCATACCTGAGCAATAGCTACTTTGAGGTTGTCACGGTTGAGTAGATCAGTTGTAACTCGAAAACTATTGCATTTAGAGAAATTTGTTTAAATATATTAGTCACCTATTTATTGGTCAGCTATAACATAGTGAAATTGTAGACCTGTACCTCATGGCATAGTTAAGCAATAGTTACTTTCAGGTTCCTACTGTTGAGTAAATCAGTTGTAACTTCAAAAATATTACATTTAGAGAATATTGTTTTAATATGTTATTTACCTCTTATGGGTCAGCTGTAACATAATCAAATTGGAGACCTGTAGCTCATTGTAAAGCTGAGCAATAGCTATTTCCAGGTTTTCAGTGGACAATTTTAGTACGCACCACAGAGACACTTTTTTGCTAATCTCACTGTAACAAGGGTCGTTTTATATGTATTCAGGAATAATCACTATATAATATTGCTTTTGTGTAGTTTCTTTAGTTTAATCCCGTTTTTATATCTATATGTAACTCCAGTTCACTGTTATACCAACTTCCTTAAAAAGAGGGTATTATCGCCCATCTTGTCGGGTATTGTCGTTGTTATTTTCATTAAATATTTGGTAAATACTTTCCCTACATCAAGTATTGGATATTATCAACAATCTAATTTGTGTCTTGCAAGTTTTCTTCTAGTTTACTTCCAATCAGTTTATAGCCATTACTCCTGTTGTTGGTGTCTGGTGGTGTTGTCACTTAGCTTAAGGTGAGGCTGTAGTTTGGGGTGTTAGGGTGCCTGTGAGTCGCCTACAGGATGAAGAATTCTGACTGTGTTAAGGTGTAGGGATATATTCTTGTGGCGCCACACTGTTGAGCTTAGATTTAGGGCTTCTTACGCATGAACAATCCAACCAGTCATGTTTAGTCTTCGGGTATTACTCTTTATGGCACTGTTTACAGTTGCACTGGCTCACAGGTATGAGTGGTTCAACATTAGAGTATCTAATACATCATGTCCTCCTTTGATACGGGTTGCAAAAAAATTACTCATATTTGTGTTCCCGCCAAATATTTTCAACCATGGTTAATAGTAGAGGGCTTTTGTTGTTACTGCTATTGGGCGGAGATCTGTCCCTCAACCCTGGTTCACTCACACTCGGTGTTTTGAATGCAAGATCCGTAAGGAATAAGGGTCCACTTCTATCCGATATGGTTACTTCAAATGACCTTGACTTTCTATGCCTCACGGAAACTCATATTCGTCCCTTTGATTCAGACAGCTTTTTACGGTCTATAACTCCTCCTGATTTTATTTTTCCTCACAAGCCTCGTCCCTCAGGTATTGGTGGTGGTGTTGGTTTTTTCATTAGATCCTCCTACAGACCCCATGTAATAGAATCTCCTTCTTATCAGTCATTTGAGAACATGGTGGTGTCAATCGGGCTTCATGGCCATTCATTGTTTCTTGCCTGTATATACCACCCTCCAGGATCATGTAACTTTATGGAAGAATTCATGTCATTTGTTGGTTACCTCTCATCTATTGATTCTTCATATTATATCTGTGGTGACTTCAACATTCATGATTTGTGTGATATGAAACACAATAAACCTACTCATCTGCATCTATTGATTCTTCATATTATATCTGTGGTGACTTCAACATACTTGATTTGTGTGATATGAAACACAATAAACCTACTCATCTGCATGGTCACATATTGGACCTCATTTTATCCCCCAGTGATCAGGACACTATTGCTGATGTCAAAATTTGCGATTTTGTGTCTGATCATGCATTAGTCAAATGCACTATTGCCTTCCCTTGTCAAGTGGCTCACACTCCAAATATAGTTCAAATATGGAAAGTACCACCATATCAACATGTCTGACTTTCGCACAGATCTCAAAATACTTCCTTTGTCAAGTCTCCAGCTGATGCTGTAGTTGATCTTTACGAACAATATGCACATGATTTTGGTAATGTTCTTGATAGATATGCAACTCTCATATCTAGACTGACAAAGATTCCACAGATTGGATGTCTGATGATTATCGACGTGCAAAGTCCTTAGGTGCCAATTTGAGAGAACCTGGCGTAGGGCTAAAAATCCACTGAACAGAAGTCGGCTTCGTCGTCCGATTGCTCGGTGCAATGCACTTGTACACAAGGATAAGTCAGTCTATTACAGCAAACTGATTTCAGACAATTGTCATGACTCTCGAAAACTATGGCGGGTGAGCTGCATAAAACCCAGACACTTCCATCCCACGAGTCTGAAAAGTCATTGGCTGACCAGTTTGCCTCCTTTTTTTCCAACTAAATTAAGAAAATTAGAGATACTTTCGCTCCCTCTGATACTGAATTTGATGTTCACCCACCTTCAGATCCTCCAAATTTACTGTCTTTAGGCAAGTTTCTGAAAAAGCTGTTGAAAAAAATAATTAAAACCTCACCAACAAAATCATGCCTGTTGGATCCTTGGCTGACATTCCTTTCAAGGAATGCATTGACATACTGCTACCATCACTTACAAAGCTGGTTAACTGCTCACTCATGGAGGGATGCATCCTTGATGCTTTCAAATCTGCTGTGGTCACCACTCCTCTTATTAAAAAGCCAAATCTTCCTTCAGATGACCTGAAGAATTATCGCCCTATATCTGGCCTCAGTTTTATATCAAAACTGGGAGAACGTGTGGTTGCTAAGCAGCTGTTAGAACATATTCATGTCCATAACTTAGACAACCTGTACCAGTCAGCATATAAGGCTGGTCACTCAACTGAGACAGGTCTTCTCTCCATAAAAAATGAAGTTCACTTATCATTATCAAGAGGTTGAACCCACTGCCTTAGTATTGCTCGACTTGTCTGCTGCCTTTGATACCATAGATCATTCCACTCTTCTCAGTTGCCTCTGAATTTGGTTTGGAGTCGGTGGCTCTGTTCGGAAATTGTTCACATCCTACCTAACAGACCGTTATCAGTCAATAAAAATTGGTTCTACTTTGTCAGATGTTTGTAAACTTCTATTTGGCGTCCCCCAAGGTTCTGTCCTGGGCCCTTTGTTCGTTCTCATTGTACACCACTCACCTCAGTTTGATTATCAGTAAATATAAAGGAATAAAGTTTCTTTTTTTATGCAGATGACAGGCAAGTTTGTGTATTTATCCCATAAGGAATGCATCTGCTGCCTTCGAAAAGTTGAACAGGTGCCTAGATGATGTTAAAGAGTGGATGTCAACTAGTAAGCTCAAATTGAATCCTGACAAGACCGAGTTTATCATCTTTGGTTCGAAGAGACAGAGGGACATGTTGAAAGCATGTTTTCCAATTGATATCTTGGGTAATCCACTCTGCCCTGTTGATTCAGTAAAAAATTTGGGTGTGTGGTTCGATTCAGATTTTTCCTTGTCCAAGCATGTTCAGAATGTCTGCAAAAGTTGTTTTGTTAAACTCCATGATTTCAGACATGTCAGGTGGTTTCTTACTCATGATGTTTCTGTGCTTGTGGCTAATGCTCATGTTAGTAGTCGGTTGGATTATTGCAACTCACTTTTCAGGAGCCTCTCCAAGTTCAATCTACGCAAATTACAGTGCATCCAAAACTGCAGCCAGAATTGTATCAAACACCAGTCGATACACCAGTATAACTCCTGTGCTAAAGAAATTGCATTGGCTTCCTGTTGAACAGCGCATAGTGTTTAAGACAGCCACACTTGTTTATAAGTATCTTCACACAGGTTTTCCCAGGTATTTTGCTCCATATCTTTCTTCTTACAACAGTTCTCATAGTACCAGGCGCAGTCAAAATGGTGGCAATTTCCTTGCCATTCCAAAGTTTTATCCTTCTGTTCATAAATCTGTCAAACAGTTTGGTTATAGTTTTGCTTTTGATGCTCCCACTGTGTGGAATTCTCTTCCAGATGAGATTCTTGCCTCTTCCTCCCTGGCCTCCTTCAGAAAGCAGTGTAAAACCTAGCTGTACGCCAAAGCATACCCACCTTAGCCTGGATCATTCCCCTGGCGTTCTCCATGGTGCTTGACCCCTCTTATGTCCCTGGATGCTGAAATTTTGTCTTATTTGGGGAGATTAAGTGCTATGAAAGTCCAATTAGAATTAGAATCAGTGTTGAGTCAATCAGTTGTGACTTGAAAACTATTGCATTTAGAATATTTTGTTTAAATATGTTGTTGACCTACTTTTGGGTCAGTTATAATATAAAAAGATTGCAGACATGTAGCTCATGGCATAGCTGAGCAATGTATCTAAGGGTATCTATGGGTAATATTCAAAATATCCAAACCATAATTCGACCAAACAAGACTTGAATAAACACATTTCAACATTGAGTGTTTTAATCTTTACACATCTGTGTAAGGTCATTTATGTATAGTATGTTTGGGCAAAATTCAAAACATCCAAACCACAATTTGACTGTGTATGGCATATATAACTTTGTCAGTTGAGGACTAGTGGATGGCGTCCCTGGGATGCATTTCCTTATAAAATATGTGTCCTTTATAAAATTCATGCGTTTTTACCCCACAACCCTTAAGGGCTGTCGGGCTATTGTTTTCACCCATGGTGTCCGGATGGGCGGGCGGTGGGAAAAAGTTTGTCCGGGCTGTATCTCAGAAACTATAAGGTGTAGGAAGTTGATACTTGGTAGGGACATTGGTTAGGAGGTGTAGGTGTGCAACGTCATGGTGTGACCTTGATTTGACCTTGCCATAGTGACCTTGACCTATAAAATCTTGTCCGGACTATATCTCGGAAACCGTAAGGTGTAGGGACATTGGTTAGGGTGTGTAGGTGTGCAACGTCATGCTGACCTTGATTTGACCTTTGACCTTGCCGTAGTGACCTTGACCTTTAAAATCTTGTTGCACCTTTAGGTCTGTCTTTTGATGCAGATTAAGCACTGTTAAAGTCATATTAGAATTCATTAAGAATTTTACTTTTACAACTTCCCATTGTAACAGATGGAATTTCATCAAGTGAGCCACAGACTTTGCTCCAACACCACACATAAGCATTCATTGAATGTATTGCCATTTCTGTATGCATGGTAATATTCAAAATATGCAAACCATAATTCGGCCATGCCAGATGTAGATAAAGAGTGTCATAATGTTTAGTTTACTGATTAATGCTGTCATCTTGTTATTGAAGTGTGTTGTTTTAATACTTCATCTTTACATGCATTATCTTTCTCTTAGACTTTATTTTCTCTATTAAAACATTGTTTGGACCTTTATATAACTGATAGTGCTCTGAAAGTATCCTGAACTTTGTACTGATACACTACTTCTATATCTCATGGTGTTAAAAATATTTCCCTTGGCTGTGGGGTACAGGCATCTCTGATGCTATTTTTATATATATTGGATGGCATCAGCACGAACACTGATAAATTATTAGATCAAGTGAAGATAGAGGCACATTCACTCGAAACACAGTTAAAACATGGGTGGAGGGGGGAAATCTTCTGTCAGTTTTCCAATGTTCCAAATAATAAAATAAAGCTACATAATGGCAACTTAAGTCTTTCCACATGTTTTCCGTCAGATCTGTAAGTTAACCAAAGTATATTATTTATTAAAAGCCAGAAGAATAAATTACAGGTGTCACACTGAAAAAAACATTTAAAAAAAAACTTCAGCAGACATCATGGTTCCCAATACTGGACACAATAATGATAATAAATGAGCGACAAGTCTTTTTAGTTATAATAACAGAATAGCATTTACCCATACATATTTAAACGAGCACTCAGCCGCAGCTGAGTGGTAACTTCAAAAACTGTCTGCAATTTACTGATAACTTGCTGCATTACAAGATTCTAACTACACATCTTTTGCATTGGGTCCAAACTTGGCCAACTCAAAGTAGCTATTACTCAGCTATGGCCCTTGATTTGACCTTGACCTTGCTGTAGTGATCTTGACCTGTTAAATCTTGTCCGGGCTATATCTGGGAAATGGTAAGGTGTAGGAAGTTGACACTTGGTAGGGACATTGGTTAGGGGGTGTAGGTGTGCAATGTGGTGTGACCTTGATTTGACCTTTGACCTTGCTGTGGTGACCTTGACCTATAAAATCTTGTCCAGGCCATATCTCAGAAACTGAAAGGTGTAGTGAGTTAATACTTGGTAGGGACATTGGTGGGGAGTTGTAGGTGTGCAACGTCATGGTGTGACATTGATTTGACCTTTAACCTTGCCGTAGTGACCTTGAACTTTAATATCTTGAATTGTCTTGTTTTAGTACTTTATCTTTACATACATTTTCTTTCTCTTAGATGTTATTTTCTCTACTTAAACATTATTTGGACCTTTATATAAATGACACTGCGATGAAAGTATCCCGGTCTTTGTACTGTTTCACTACTACTATATGTCATGGTGTTGAAAACTATTTCCCCAAGCTGTGGGGTATGGGCATGTCTGATGCTATTTTATCCACTTGTTGGAATCAGCTATATTGTTTAGACTGGTGCCCAAAGTATATCTTTTTTTGGTTTCAAAAACAAAAAGACAATTTCTGTTGTGAACATTTCCACAAACATTATGTGTCAAGTATTTTATTAATTATGTCCACCCACTGGGGGGTGGACATATTATTTTTGCTTTTTCCGCCGTCCGGCGTCCCACTTGGTTTCCAGACATTTTAGGTAACAGTTCTTATCCTATCTTTACCAAATTTGGCATACAGGTTTATTGGGTTAATAGCTTGTATGGGATTGCTTTTGGTGATGATAGCTCTATAGCTAACTGAGTAATAGCTACTTTGCTACTTTTGAGTATCTCTTTGGTTTCCAGACATTTTGAGGAATGCTATTAAGCCTATCTTTCTGAAATTTGGTATGGAGGTTCATTGGGTTAATAGCTTGTATGGGATTGCTTTTGGGGGTAATTGCTTCATAGATGAGTGAGTAATTAATTAAATAAATGAGTAATTGGCTATTTTGAATACTGAAAAAGGCAAATGTACTCATATCTCCTAAACCATGCGAGATAGAGCGATTTCGTCGAAATTTTCAACCCACAGGGTATCTAAAGAATGTACTCTTTGCAATTTTCAAAAAATTTTCCCCTCCCCAAAAATGGCGGGCATTTTGAATTTTCGAATTTTTGCCAAAAATGGCAAAACACAAATTTGCTTCTATCTCCTTAACCGTGCGAGATAGAGCGATTTCGTCGAAATTTTCAACCCACAGGGTATCTAAGGAATGTAATCTTTGCAATTTTCAAAAAAATTTCCCCTCCCCAAAAATGGCGGCCATTTTGAATCTCCTTAACCGTGCGAGATAGAGCGATTTCGTCAAAATTTTCAACCCAGAGGGTATCTGAGCATTGTACTCTTGGCAATTTTTAAAAAATTTTCCCCTCCCCAAAAATGGTGGCCATTTTGAATTTTCGAATTTTTGCCAAAAATGGCAAAACACAAATTTGCTTCTATCTCCTTAACCGTGTGAGATAGAGCGATTTCGTCGAAATTTTCGAACCACGGGATATCTAAGAAATGTACTCTTGGCAATTTTCAAAAAATTTTCCCCTCTCCACATATGGCAGCCATTTTGAATTTTCGAATTTTGGCCCAAAATGGAAAAACACAAATTTGCCTTAACCGTGCAAAATAGAGTTATTTCGGTGAAATTTTCGACCCACAGGGTATCTAAGAAATGTACTCTTGGCAATTTTCAAAAAATTTTCCTCTTCCCAAAAATGGCGGCCATTTTGAATTTTCAAATTTTTGCCAAAAATAGAAAAACAGAAATTTGCTTCTATCTTCTTAACTGTGCAAGATAGAGTGGTTTCGTCAAAATTTTCGACCCAACCAATGCAAAAAGGCATGAAGCTGAAATAATTGACATGCACACTAATAAATATTTAACCATCATTGATATATTTCACAAATGAAACAGGGTCTTGTAAGACTACTGTACAATTTTTGCAAAAGCTTCATGGGGTGGACATTACACATGATAATGTGTGTTCTTCTATGCTATCCTGTTTCTATTCATATGTCGCAGCTACTATCAACAGGGCGTCCTATTTCTAGTTGGGGTTTCTAAACTTGTTAATTATGGGATGAATTTAGCATTTTACAATAACAAGAGTTACTTTAAAAAAAAAAAGTGTCTATTGATAATTTTATCCACCAGATGCATCTGGTCGATACTTCGGCTTAGCTTTCGCTACACTGCTGATGCACATAGGGAGATTTTTGACGTTAATGCTCTCAGCGAGAAACTACATCACCTAGCTTCACCATAATGCAGGTAAGCTCCTCTGGGACTGAAATTAGCCTCATTCTGAAAAACAAGATGGCTGCCCCTGGCATTTCTTTGAAAATTATGTACCTTTTCCTACTGGCTGGTTCTCATAAGTAGAAGGTTGAATCTCGTCATACATGATATGTATAATAGATATATATGTACAATAGATATATATGTACTCTCCCAGGTTGTAGACATGTGACCTTGAAGCTCTTCATTCCAGGCTATCGACGGAGTGCCAAAGTACCCAATGTAGCAGACTTTAAAAGTGCCTATATCTCCCTTATTATTGGTCCTAGAGGTTTGGCATGTGAAACCATCTTATAGGAAATCATGGGCTAGGAATCTTCTGATGTGGACAGATTTGACCTTGGGTCCCTCCTTCAAGGTCAAGTGTGGACAGCCAAACTTAAAAGTGCTTATAACTTGCATATTATTGGTCCTAGAGGTTTGCAATGTCAAACCAATTTATAGGCAATTGTGGACTGGGAATCTTCTGATGTGGTCAGATTGGCCTTGGGCTCCTCCTTCAAGGTCAAATGATGGTTCACTGGCTTTGGTGAGTTGTCTTTCCGGTGGATTTGCATTGGTCCTCCTGATACACTTGGTCTAGTTGTAATTTTGTCTGAAAAGAGAAACACTTCTTTTGTCTGAAAGTAGTTTGAAGTTATAGAGGATAAAAAAACCTGTCTACTCACCAATGCTGCCATGACAGCTGATTGTCAAAATACACTTTATCAACAAATACCACTAGAATGTCCTAGTTAATTACATGTAACACCCAGTCTAACTATGGCGTGAGTGATGACCTGTCTGGAGATAGGCTGGCACCATGTTGGCCCAATCTAGTTTATTTTGTGTTTTCTATTTAATTTTCAGATAACTAACAAGTCATGGATCGATTACTGCGACTTGGAGGAGCGGGAATTTTGGGACAAGTAAGTTGTAGAGACCTCATTCTTTATAGTTGATTAAAGGCTTGTTCACTCTGTTATGTTGTGTGGTGGTATCAACACATATTTGTATCCACTGAACAATTTGGATTTCATTTTCTTACACTGCCGCTGACTCCGATGCAGTATTTAGAGAGATTTCACCATTACTGCTCTATCATAAGTTTGATTAGTAGGCTTTTCATATTTACAGGACATGTTCTTTATTATGAAAGCTTGCCTGCAAATATATATTTTGCCTCATTCTGAAAAAAACAAAACAAAAAAAAACAAAAAAAAAACAACAAAACAAACAAGATGACACTCATAGACATTTGACCATTTGACCCTGAAGCTTGTACTTCAAGGTCATCATTGACCCCCAAAATGCCCCACCAAGGCACTTTTTAGTTGATTTTTCAGGATTTTCTTGCTTGCAGGAAGTTGCTCCTATTTGCTCTGAAAGATAAGATAATTTATTATTTAAACCCTCTTGACCGTATGCATTTTACTCAGTTGTCCTAATGAATTTTATGCTCTTCAAATTATTACATTCCACTATCTGGTGGACCTAACGGTGAAAATTACGGTAGTTTCGAGTGGTCAATAATTGCAGTTTTCAGATGCGTTTTCAATAAGTTTAACTTGAAAATCTTGCAATGTCTTTGCTATTCTTCCGTAATTAAGCCTCCCTTGAAATGGATGCTTTTTTATTTTGATGTTGTGTTTACCCACTGCCACCACATTATTGCTCCCCTTGAATATCTCCCTTATTGTTGGGCAGATTCTAACCATTCTTGGAACTTTGATACCTTAGGCATGGGAAAATCTTTCCACGTGGCTTATTTATGTCTATCAGAATCTCGAGCTGATTAGATTTTGGGAGTGATTGGACCATAATTGAGGAGCTGATTAGATTTTGGGAGTGATTGGACCATAATTGAGGGATTTATGTGCATTCTATACCGGGTAGTAATCAGAAAGCTGAAATTCATCAGAACCTCCCTATTTTCTGCTTGTCTGTTGCATTTAGACCTATAAAATTTTATTGGGAGATAGTAGGAAACCATATGCAGATAGTCTAAATACCATTCTGATTTACCCTCTTGCCACACCCCCGCCCTATCTGTCAAACTGGGGTCATAAAATCACAGATTTATTTCCTTTATTATTTCTTTTAGAGCTTTGTAATGTATTGGGAGGTCATAGGAAACCATATACACGGAGTCTATTAAGCTGGTTAGATTTACTCCCACCATCCCCCCTCCATGGGTCAAACTGGGGTAATAAAATTGCAGATTTTATGTTTCTTGCTCTTATCTCCTTCATTATTACTTTTGCAGCTTTTGAATGTGTTTGGAGGTAATATGAAACCATATGCATGGACTCTAGAAAGCTTCTAAGATATACCCTGGCTCTCCTCGGGAGGTTATAAAATGCTTTGTAAGTGTCGGTCACGCTTTTACATAAATGTTTATATCTTATTCATTGTTAAAGATATCTTTACCAAATTTGCAGGGAATGTTTATGAGTATGAAAACATGTCTATGCAAAATTTTCGCCTCATTTTGAAAAACAAAAGGGCCTCCATAGCCGATTATTTGAAAACCATAATGATGCTCCAAAACTTAAAATATTGCAGCTAGCTTCATCAAATTTTCACAAAAGATACATGGTTAGGAAAGCTAGCATATTAATAATTTTGGCCTAGTTTCAAATCACAAAATGGCTGCCATGTCGCACATTTAATGTCAATTAGGGTTATCCTATTAAAAGGCCTTGTATCTCCTGTGTGATTGCGCCGAGGGGTTTGCAATTTGAAAATAACTTATTGAAGTCATTGTTATTGTGTCATTTAATAAATTGTGAAATTTGACCTTTGACCCCTGCTTCAGGGGAAAGTGGGATCATCAAACTGAAAAATCCTTACATCCTCCTTATCATTGGTCCCAGGGCTTCAGAATGTGAAAACAGCCCATAGGAAGTCATGGCCTTCAAATCTTTAGACTGTCAAAACTTTCGGCGTCATTTGGAAAAACAAAATTGCCATCATAGCTGATTGAAAATCATTAAGATGCTCTAAATCTTCAATGAATATGCTATTCACCTACTTTGGGGTCAGCTATAACATAGTAAAATTGCAGACCTGCAACACATTGCAATAGATGTTTTGAGATTCTCACTGTTGAGTAAATCCCTTCTAAGTTGAAAACTATTGTATTTAGTGTATTTTGTAAAAATAATATGCTATTCACCTATTTTTGAGTCAGCTATAACATAGTGTTGTGGGAAGGGAGAAATTAGAACTGATATACCTGAGGATATTACAATAGTAAGATTGTAGACCTGTAATGCATTGCATAACTGAGTAATAGCTATTTGATTATCTCAAAAACCCTTAAAGATAGATCAATTTTGAGCAAATTTGTGACCCGCTGTGTACTATTGTAGACCCTGGATCTAATGCCTTTGAAAAATTTTTAATTTTCTGAATTCCGGCTGCCATCTGGAATTTTGGTAAAAATGGAAATTGTCAATTATCTCGAAAACTATGAGCGATTGAGTGATTTGAGTGAATTTAGGACCCTTTGGGTACTATAGACCCTGGATATAATTATATCCCCAGACGAAAGTCGGGGATATATTGGATTCAGGTCCGTCGCGCCGCCGCCGCCGCCGCCGTAGAAATTTCCTTGTGGACGCGATAACTCAAAAACAAATTAATATTTTTTTTTCAAACTTGGTACACATGTTAAGGGTGCCCAAAGGAAGATCCCTATTTTAAGGTGACCTTAAACTCCCAGTAAAAAAGAACTTATGGCCACCTTAAGGTCAGAAATTGCACTTTTGGCCACTTAGAGCCCTGTAGGTCACAAACTATGATGCTCAGCTGGCTGAAATTTTCCCTGACAACACATTAATATGTTCTTAGTACATGTGCCGAAAATCATGACTTTAAGTTGAGGAGAAAATTGTGTTTGAGGCCCATAAATACCCCCACTTAGGGATTTTTTGCTATACTTTTCACATATTTTGCCCTATAATTTGGAAGTGATAATTCTGATGAGTCTCAAACTGCGCTAGGTATAACTTTGATATGTAATCCTTGTCTGTAGAAAATTTTAGGGCTGTAGGTTTACCCAAAGGGGTCGACTTAAGGTCTCAAAAGTGCCCACAGAGACCCAATTTATGCACTTTTTGCCACTTTCAAGCACTGTAGCTTTCAAACTATGTCTCTCATCTAAGTTAAATATCATCTGGGAATATATCTATGTGTTTTCTTATATGTGCCCCAACATTTAGGCCTTTAATAGACAGTTAACCTGTGTATCAGGACCATAAACGCCCACCCGAGTGACCCTTATAAGACATTTTTCACATCTTTTTCCCTGTAACTTGGAAATGGTAAGTCTGAGAAGTTTCAAACTGTATTAGATATATATTCTGTGTGTAATCTTAGTATGTAACAGATTTTAAGTCTGAAGCTTTAATTTTGAAGGTCAAATTGAGGTCTCTAAAAGGCTCCCAAAGACCCAATATTTGGACTTTTTGCTACTTTTAAGCCCTGTGACTGTCAAACTATGTGACTGATAGAGCTCAAATCCTATCTGAGAAGATATTAGTATGTTATTTTTATATGTGCCAAAAATTAAGGCTTTAAGAAGACATTTAACCTGTGTATGAGGACCATAAATCCCCACCCGAGTGACCATTTTTAGACATTTTTCACATATTTTGCCCTGTAACTTGGAAATGGTAAGTCTAAGAAGTTTCAAACTGTATTAGATGCATATTCTATGTGTAATCTTAGTATGTGACAAATTTTAAGTCTGAAGCTTTAATTTGAAGGCCACATTTAGGTCTCTAGAAGGCCCCATAAAGACCCAGTATTTGGACTTTATGCCAATTTTAAGGCCTGTGACTGTTAAACTATGTGACTGATAGAGCTGAAATCTCATCTGGGAATACATTATTATGTTCTTTTTACATGTGCCAAAAATCAAGGCTTCAAGTAGACATTTAACCTGTGTATGAGGACCTTAAACACCCACCTGAGTGACCCTTTTAAGACATTTTTCACATATTTTGCTCTGTAACTTGGAAATGGTAAGTCTGAGAAGTTTCAAACTTTATTAGATACATATTCTATGTGTAATCTTAGTATGTAACAAATTTTAAGTCTGAAGCTTTAATTTGAAAGCCACATCGAGATCTCTAAAAGGCCCACAATGACCCAATATTTGGACTTTTTACCACCTTTAAGCCCTGTAACTGTTAAACTATGTGATTGATGGAGCTGAAATCCCATCTGGGAATGCATTATTATGTCCTTTTTACATATGCCGAAAATCAAGCTTTTTAGTAGACATTTAACCTGTGTATGAGGGCCATAGACACTCACCCAAGTGCCTTTTTTGACATTTTTTCCGTATTTTGCCCTGTTATTTGGAAATGCTTAGTGTGACAAGTCTTAAACTGTATTATATATAATTTTTGTTTGTTATGTATGTCCCCCAAAAAGTTTCAGATCTGTAGTTTAATTGCTAAGGTCTCTTTAACAATTGTAAAATGCCCACAGAAACCCAATTTATGGATATTATGCCACTTTAAAGCCCAGTAACTGTCAAACTATGTGGGTTATAGAGCTGAAATCTTTGAATTTTTAAAAGGAAATGCCTGTCTATTTAAATTTTGAATATTAATAATGTTATGGCTATCTTAGTCTTTTAAGAACTTATTTTTGTGTGTTATACCTCTGCTTGCTGAGTTTTTCACTTTTTAAAATGAAACTGGTTAAACATATTCAAGTAGACAAAATGGACACTTTAAGTGAGCTTTAAGTCCCAATATTAATGAAATTATATCCTTATGTAGTAAAACTAGGGGATTTTTAACCCTCAACTAGCCCAGTTTTATTCAACTTGCCTCAGTTAATTTTGGCACAGCTCCTACAGTTATGAACTCATTTCAGTTGATAATCACATACTTAAAATTCTCAATTCTTTTTGTATTTGAGTACCCCTTTTATATAGATTGTTTGTTTACCATTTATGCTCAACCCACATCCCCCACCCGGATTCCCCCCACCCACCTCTGGGACCTCCAGCTATATTGAGTGACACTAAATAAACAAAGGTATTTAATGATATCAGATGAGAAACAAAGAACTCAATGGGGTTGCAGATCTTGTGTAATAGTGAGAGAGGTGTGGAGAAGGGGAGAGGGGTGGGGGTGGGAGGTGGTGGGCTTCATTACATATAACACAAAGGGGAGTCAGAACTGAGATTGTGTCACATATTTAGGTTGCATATATATGGACCACATATATAGGTATAGAGGAAATGAATAACTGAAAACAATTTGCAAATTCTAAAAATAATATAATAAAATAATAATATAAATAATTTTTTTTAAAATAATATTTTATTTGTGAACAAATATAGAAACAGATATGCGCTTTTGGGATTATGAATTTTAGAATGGACATTGAATCATCAATCATTTAAATACTTTGAAGGAAGGTTGAAAAATATGATGAGTTGAGTTAAAAATAATATTTTATTTGTCAACAAATATAGAAACAGATATGCTCTTTTGGGATTATTATTTTAGAATGGACATTCAATCATCAATCATTTAAATACTTTGAAAATAGGTTTAGAGTTATCATTGCAGGAAGATTGAAAATATAATTTGAGTTATGTATTCGGCGTCTGGGGATACACCATCTTCCTTGGGGAGATATAAACAGAGTAGATTGATGTGCTGAAGTTCATATAATAATGGGTAATTATGTTTTTAAAAATTCCCGATCAAAACCTGTGGCGTGAGTGATGACCTGTCTGGGGATATGTTGGCGCCGAGTTGGCCCAATCTAGTTCCTCTAAAAAATTTAATATCTGAATTTTCACCACCATGTTGAATTTTGGGGAAATAGAAAATGTTAATTATCTCGAAAACTGTAGAGCCATTTCGAGCAAATTTTGGAGCCATTGGATTAAACAGACCCTGAATGTAATGCCTCTGTAAAATTTATAATTTTCCGAATTCCAGCTGCCATCTTGAATTTTGGCAGAAGTGAAAAATGTCAGTTATCTCGAAAACCAGTACAGGCAGAGTGATTTCTAGCAAATTTTGGAACCTTTGGCTACTATAGACCCTGGATATAATGCCTCTGAAATATTTTTAAATTTTCTGAATTCTGGCTGCCATGTAGGATTTTGCTGGAAATTTAAAATGTCGATATTTCTGAAAACTGTTCGAGATGGAGTAATTTTGAGCAAATATTGGATCGTTTGGGTACTAGACACCCTGGATATAGTGCCTCTGAGAAATTTTTAATTTTCGAAATTCCGGCCACCAGCTTTAATTTTGGCAGAAATCGAAAAAGCACTGCGTCCAACTGAATCAATTCTAGTTGGTTCTAGAGCTTCAGTTGTGAAAACAACCCAAAGGAAATTATGTCCTGTGAATGTTTTAAAAGTGTTAGATTGGATTTTTGAGCCCTATTTCAAGGTGCAGTTGGGTCGTCATATAGAAATTGCCATATATCTTCCTTATTATTGCTCCTTGGACCTTAACCCCCTCTTTTGTGGTCAGACGTCCATTTCTACTTAATATCCGGCAGGAGATAGATACCACGGCAGTGGTCTTGTTCTTTCTGAGAGGTATCTATTTTGTGTACAAAAGCTAGCATGTTTTAGTGTGTCACTGTTATTAAAAGCACCGACTGCTTTAAAATTTAAATATTAATGATATTGTTTTTTCTCACCTTCCACTTGTTGAGTTTTACTCCATAGCCTGTAAGGGCTGTCGGGGTATTGTTTTCACCCATGGTGTCTGGATGGGTGGGCAGGCGGGCAGTGGGAAAAAATTTGACCGGGCTGTATCTCAGAAACCGTTGTAGGAAGTTGATATTTGGTAGGAACATTGGTTTGAAGGTGTAGTGTGCAACGTCATAGTGTGACCTTGATTTGACCTTTGACCTTGCTGTAATGACCTTGACCTATAAAACTTTGTCCTGGCTATATCTCAAACCATAAGGTGTGGGAAGTTGTTACTTGGTAGGGACATAGATGGGGGTTGTCGGTGTGCAACGTCATGGATTTGACCTTTGCCCTTGATTTGACCTTTTGACCTTATATAATATCTTGTCCGGGCTGTATCTCGGCAACCATAAGGTGTAATAAGTTGATACTTGGCAGGGACATTGTTTGGGGGTTGTACATGTGAAACATGGTGTGACTTGATTTGACCTTTGATCTTACCGTAGTGACCTTGAGGCTGTGGTGTAAAGGCATCTCTGATGCTATTTTTAACTTTTAAAAACCAAACTTGATACACATATTATTAAAGTCAGGGGCATTATATTTGTATCCACCAGATGCATGCGGTTGATACTTTAGTGTTCACTACGCCGCCGCCACCGTGCGTAAAGAGATTTTCAACATTTACACTCTCAGTGGAAAACTGCACCAGCTAGTTTCACCAGATTTGCAGGATATCTTCATTGGGACTGAAATTAGCCTGATTCTGAGAACAAGATGGCCGCCGCGGGCATCTCTTCGAAAATTATCTACCTTTTTCTACTGGCTGGTTCTCATAATTAGAAGGTTGAATCTCTTTATAGATGATATGGATAACACATATACATGTCCTCTACAACCTTTGCAAACATTTGACCTTGAATCTCCTCATTCAAGGTCATCCACGGAATGCCAAAGTATCCCATGTAGCGGACTTAAAAAGTCCCAATATCTCCCTTATTATTGCTCCTAGAGGTTTGACATGTGAAATCAAGTTCTAGGAAATCATGGGCTGTGAATCTTTTGTTGCGTACATATTTGACCTTGGACCCTTCCTACAACGTCAAACGTGGACAGGAATCTGACATAGTCAGATTTGACTTTGGGCCCCTCCTTAAAGCTCAAACGCAGACAGCGAAATTAAAAGTGCTTATAACTCGCTTATTATTGGTCCTAGAAGTTTGCAATGTGAAACCGACTTATAGGAAATCATGGGCTGGAAACCATCTGATGTCTGATTTGACACTGGGCCCCTCCTTCAAGGTTCACTGGCTTTGGTGAGTTGTTTTTCCAGTGGATACAAATTTGCATTGGTTCTTCGATGCGCTAGGTCTAGTTTCTGGTGACATTAAAGGTCGACACTTGCAATGTTATTTTTAAAAAATACTTAATGTATATTTTCATTGCGTTAATACATCTTACCTACCAGACGATAGCTATAGCCCGGCGCCAGCCGGTCCCGCCAAACGAAAGAAAAGACGTCCTGGGTTTCACCCCCGGCAGGACCGGTACACTACACTCCACTCGCCAGTTGGCCTAGTTCCTGCTTCACTCGCCAGAGGGACGTGACGTCATAGCATCTTTTTCGTTTGGCGCGATATTCAAAGTTTGAATTTTGTAAACTCTTTTTATTTTGAGTATTTCTTAAGTTATATATTGTGTTTTGTGCTATGATTTGTCAGTTAGTTGGATAAACTACCATGGCATCTCCAGGACAAAGGAAAGGAGCCTGCGGGCATATCATGGCTATTTTTGACCCTCATTCTCGTTGTGCCAGATGCAGAGATAAAGGGTTGGGCCAAGACCCGTGTGTTTTAAAGTTGCAGTGTGAATTGTGTGACAATTTAACCCCTGAGCAATTGCTCCAGCTTTCAACCCCTACGTACAAACTTCGGAAGGAGAAATCTAAAAGCAAAGAAGCCCTTGTGGATCCGTCCACTGTCACTATCGTGTCGCAGGTGGAATCTCAGGAAGTTGCTTCAACTTCTCCACCCCATGTTGCTGAGCAAGATCTCTCTTTACCTCCACCTATGTTCCGCCAAGAGTTAAAAGAGTTGGACGAAAAGTGGTCAGTACGTATGGCCCGTCTGGAAGCACTCATTACTTTGGGGCAGCGTCCTTCACCTCAACCTTCCTTCTCACCGGTCAAGGCACCGGTACCGCATCAAGCTCCCGCGGGAGCTCTCTCTCAGGCACCTTTTCTCTTATCTTCTGTCCCTTCCGGCCAAGCCGGCCCGGCTTCTGGCCCGGATAGGATAAAACCTAGTGCCACTGTCACTACCAGCTCAATAGCTAGGACGTCTCCTCTAGAAGGCCTTTATTCTGAACAGGACCCGGAACCGGTATTCTCTCAACAGAGTTCTTCCGGCCCGGTGGCCTCTGCTTTTCCTCAACCTCCTCCGCAATCCAGCTTGTTCAAGTCAGCTCCGGAGCACTTTGAGGAAGGTGAGGTATCTGACCAAGAAGACGTCACTGACCATCCTGATCAAGAATCTCCGGACTTGGATAAGACATTGAGCGAAGATCAAAACTACAGAGAGACTGTTAGGGGAGTACGTGCATTCATGGGCTGGTCACATATCCCAGATCTTGAATATACACCAAGTTCCAGGTCAGACAATCCCTGGATTGGCCACCGGGCACAACCTGTAGGCAAGGTCTCTATCGACTTACCACCAGAGGACTGGCTTTGTAAAAAACTTGAAAATTTAAACCTCGTCCTCATAGAAGGGTACCCGTCCAAGTCTACGGAACCGGGTGGACTTCATGTTGATCAGTATCTCCGCCCTCCCAAGTCTCAGGCAAGGTGGTACGGGATTCATCCCGCTGAAAATAAAGACATCACTAGGCCGGGTAAATATGTAACTACTTGGCCCAATGACGCTGCGAAGTTGAACAGTTCCTTTGCCCGAATTGGTAAACCTGCTCTTGCTTCATCCCAACCCACCTCCCGCCCTATTGCTCAGGATACGCTCCGGAAGTGGGAGAAAGCAGCAAAAGAGACCAGTTATATTTGTAACCAGTCCGCTGGTTTCAATAGGTGCATCACCAAAATACAAGACTCTGTACAAGAACAGTTACAAATTCTTCAGACAGAGTTGGGAAAAGGAAAATCTTCCACGAAAGCTCAGGGTGCACTTGATGAGTTACATTTCCTGTCTGCATTCAATCAAAATGTGAGTTTCGCGGTTGGCAAATCCCTCCAACACCTCTCAGATTTTACTTTTATACAAATGGCTAATTTAACTCTGGTCAGGAGGGATTCTTATCTTGAGCACCTGAAAGCTGGCGTCAAGCCAGATACCTTTTCCTCCCTCAGGAACTGTCCTCTACAGACCAAGGCTTTGTTTCCGGACGACATTATCCGGAGGGCGGAAGATGAAATAGCAGCATTTGAGTCACACAAGCGTACCAACCAGCCCGGTCCGGGCCGTGGTGGGTTCGCCGGTACTCAAAAGAAGCAACACCGTTACCAGCCATATTCAACATGGAAACAGGAGGATTCTGGAAACTCCGGGGCTCCCGGCAAAGAGATGCCTGCATGGAAGACATTTGGCAATCGCGGGAGAGCCCGTGGCAGAGGCAGGGGAGGTCAACCCGGTCGCGGTTCGCGCCCTGCCAAGGATGCTAAGGCGTATAAATGACAATCACTGCAAAGATCCTCCGGAAGTAACATCCTGTCCGGAGTTTGGTGTTGTGGATGTAACAAAGACAAGTCTTCCTGTTCTTGTGAAAGACTCTGTAAATTGTCACAATGTTGCTCATCATGTACTTTCTGTAAAAAACATCAGGCAGCCGCAAAAGAAAGGCATAAGTCCAATCTTAAACTCACAAAATACAATAAAGTATGTGAAAAGTGCTTCTTTTGTAAATCACTGTGTCTTTGCCCCAAGTGTGTCAAATGTCCTCAGTGTTGCAAATGTCCAATCAGTAGGGGGACACCTACAAAATTTTTGGAAAATATGGGCTCTCAAGGGTGCAAACCCGAAGGTAGTATCCATCTTGAAAGAGGGCTATGTGCTTCCCTTCAAGGTCAGGCCTCCCTTAATAAGGGAACCCCTGATAGTAAGCGGCTATGCAAACCCCACCAGAGACTCCCACTTACAAGAAGCAGTGCAAGCTCTGATCAAGAAAAAGGCAGTAGAGAGGGTCAGGGTTCGAACCTCACTAGCCTTTTTCAACAGACTGTTCATTGTCCCAAAGCCGAACCAAAAGTGGCGGCCAATCTTGGATCTCAGTACTCTAAATCAGTTTTTATGCGTAAAAACATTCAAAATGGAGACTCCAGAGACAATCCGGACCTCTCTACAACAAGGGGAGTGGGTGTCATCGATAGATTTCAGCGACGCCTACTTCCACATTCCAATCCACTTCACATCCCGAAAATTCCTCAGGTTCCACTTCCAGAACCAGTCGTACCAGTTTCGGGCTCTTCCCTTTGGCCTTTCAACAGCTCCCATGGAGTTCACTGCTGTGGCCAAAGAGGTCAAGTTAATGGCTCAGTCACAGGGTATAAGAATCCACCAGTACCTAGACGACTGGTTGATTCGAGCCCCTACCAAAGAATCTTGCCACCAGGGAACCCAGTCCCTCCTAACCTTTTGCCAGGAGTTGGGCTGGATGGTAAACATGCAAAAATCAGAACTGGAACCCCAACAAATCTTCGATTTTGTAGGCTACCAGTACGACCTGCTCAACGGACTGGTCAGACCTACTCAAAACCGTTGGGAAGCCCTTCAACAAAAAATAACAGGGCTATTACAGAGGAGATCTTGCCGAGTGAGAACCTTCATGTCTCTTATAGGTCTACTCACTGCGACAGAGAAACAGGTGCCCCTAGGCAGACTGCACATGAGACCTATTCAGTGGCACCTCAAGAAACACTGGAGAGTCCCGGAATCTCTGGAAAAGGAGATCCCAATTCCGAGGTCTCTCCATCAGCACCTGCAGTGGTGGACCCAGGAGAAAAATGTCCTAAAGGGTCAACCCTTACACCCCCTACAACACGCGATACAAATCTTTACAGACGCCTCAAAAGAAGGCTGGGGTGCTCACTTAGGCGACTTCACAGCAAGCGGTACTTGGTCAGTGCCCGAAAGCAAGTTGCACATAAACTTCTTAGAGCTAAAAGCCGTGTTGTTAGCACTAAAAAGATTCCAACAATTAGTGCAAGGAAAGGTCGTCCTGATTACCACAGACAACACCACAGTTGTGGCATACATCAACAAGGAGGGAGGTATGAGGTCAGGTTCACTTTGTGCCCTTCTTTGGCGGCTCCTATGTTGGTGCAATCTCAGACAAACAGTACTGAAGGCCAGACATATTCCGGGCCGTCTGAATGTAATTGCAGACAAGTTGTCTCGCCAGGGACAGGTCATTCAGACAGAGTGGTCCCTCCATCAGGAGATCTTCGACACCCTTTGTCGAACTTGGCATTATCCCCAAGTGGAGATGTTTGCAACAAGGTACAACTGCAAACTAGTCCGGTTTGTGTCCCCAATTCCAGACCCAAAGGCCTGGTCAGTGGACGCTCTGACGCTGTCCTGGGAAAACCTGGACATGTACCTCTTCCCCCCAGTGTCTCTGATGGGGAAGGTGGTCAGCAAGCTGTCAGACCATTGGTATCACAGAGCAATCCTGATTGCTCCGGGATGGCCAAACATGCCTTGGTTTTGGGACCTAGTGGAGCTGTCGGCCATGGTTCCTCTTTGTCTTCCACACCATCCAGATCTAGTGACCCAACCTTTCAACAAGGCACGTCACAGGGATCTGACAAGCCTAAATCTCCATGCCTGGCTCCTAGAGCCCAGACCATCAAGGAGCAAGGGTTCTCTAGCCCAGTGGCGGCAAGAATTGAGGCGCCTCAAAGACGTTCAACCAGAGCAGTCTACGAGGCAAAGTGGGCCCTTTTTGTTAGATGGTGCGAAACAAGTCAGGTGGACTTCAGGAACCCATCTATAAAACAAATAGCAGATTTCCTCCTGCATCTTTTCCAGGAGAAGAATCTCCAGCCCAGCACTATTGATGGTTACAGGTCAGCCATTGCAGACAAACTGGGAAATGCCTCGGTTAATGTTGGCAAGGATGACAATTTGACTAGACTGTTAGACAGTTTTCACAGAGATAGACCCAAAGGGCGCCGGGGGGTTCCTGCTTGGAACCTCTCCCTGGTTTTACACCAGCTTACAAAGGCGCCTTTTGAACCACTCAGAAAGGCTTCTCTGAACTGTTTTTCTCCTAGCCCTGGCTTCGGGAAAACGCAGGAGTGAGATTCACGCTTGGTTAAACAAAAATATCAGACACCAAGCTGACTGGTCCAAAGTTTCCCTCTACCCTTCACCAAGCTTCTTGGCGAAAAATCACTTGGCAAAAGAGGGACCAGAGTGCGTGGCCCCGGTGGTCATCCCGGCTTTAGCCCCCACTCTGGATAAGTCGTTGAAAGAAGACAGATCCCTTTGCCCCGTTCGGGCTCTTCGCTACTACCTGGACAAAACCCAGGACCTAAGGACGGGAAAGGAGTTAGTTTTTGTTTCTTTCAAACAAGGTTTTAACAAGGACATCTCTCCTGCCACTATCTCGTCCTGGATCAAACAAACAGTAGTGTTGTGTTATGATCTCTCTGACCAAGATTCCTTGACCTTACATCAGGTTAAGGCCCATGATGTTAGGGCCTTTGCGGCCTCCAAAGCCTTTCAAGGTGGCATATCTCTGGACTAGATTCTAGCAGCATGCCACTGGAAGTCCCACAACACCTTTACACAGTTTTACCTTAAGGATGTTGCCTGGGCAGATAAGGAGCTTTTTCACTTGGGTCCTGTGGTGGCTGCCCAGCAGATCCACCACTAGTCCCCTAAGCTTCTTTGTATATAATTATATATAGTGTACATACTAGTTAGTTTTAGGTGTAGGCTCACCTTTAGCCTAGACCTTGGCTTCTCAAAGTCGTTTACTTCAGAATAATCCTCTGGGTATAGGACTTTCCCCACTCTTCCAGGTTAACCGTGGGAATCATTGCCTTGAACTCTTACTCTCTTCCTCCCCTCTGAGCAGTCAAAAAGGGGGGGGGGGGGGGGCAGGTGGGTCTAGTTACCCTCGAGACTAACATGTCTCCTCAAAGGGCTAGAACCTCACACCTAGGCATAATATAAGAGTTCTCTCCAATCCTCAGAAGGCTGCCCTCCTTCCACTGGGTAGTTATTCTAGCTATCGTCTGGTAGGTAAGATGTATTAACGCAATGAAATTGCAAATTTTAATTAGTAAATTAAATTTTTATTAGTTAATACCTTACCTACCAGACGGGAAATTCCCACCCAGCCTTCCCCGCTTTCAGCCTTACAATTCAACCTTAGGGACGAAAAAGATGCTATGACGTCACGTCCCTCTGGCGAGTGAAGCAGGAACTAGGCCAACTGGCGAGTGGAGTGTAGTGTACCGGTCCTGCCGGGGGTGAAACCCAGGACGTCTTTTCTTTCGTTTGGCGGGACCGGCTGGCGCCGGGCTATAGCTATCGTCTGGTAGGTAAGGTATTAACTAATAAAAATTTAATTTACTAATTAAAATTTGCAATTTTGTACAAAAATTAATATATTTATATGCATAGACTAATGTACCTGTTTCAGCAAGCACCGCCAAGTGATGCGCCTGTTGTAGACACTGCGGAGCAAGTGTACATATCATCCCTTGCATTGTTGAAGGTAAGTTTTTATCATTTTAGCACCCATTAAAAAGTGTACCTTTTTGTTTTGCGCCTGGATTTCACTGCCACCATCATGGTTTCAGTTTCCCTTAGTAGCGATTAGAGGAACCTGGAAGTGATTTTTGTTATTTATTTTCTTTGGCTGTAAGAAAAATTAATTTTATGTATTATTTCGACCTTTCACTTTTATCAATGCTCCGTGAGTAAACGAGGACTCATTTGTATGTCAGCTGACTTCTCAGTCAGCTGACAATATGGCATCACTCTGTGGCATACGCGTCCGGGTCTGCGTCCGTTTGAACAACTTCTCCTCCTAAACTACAAGACCCAGAGATATGCTGTTTTTTTAAAAAGATACCTTAACTATCGAGGATGAAAAATTGTTCAAGGCATGCAGATCTGTTCGTTCGTCTGTTCCCCAGAGCCATTTTCAAGTCAGGTACCCCACCCAAAGTGTGAAAATTTCAACACTTTATCACAATTTTCTCGTGTCACTATTCACTCATATCTTGTATATATGTACTAGGCCACTAGTAGATGTTGTTCACTTCCTTTTGGGTCAGCTATAAGATAGTGAAATTGCAGACCTGTAGCTCATGGTATAGCTGAGCAATAGCTACTTTCAGGTTATCACTGTTGAGTAAATCAGTTGTAACTTGAAAACTTTTCCATTTACAGTATTTTGTTTAAATATGTTGTTCACCTACTTTTGGGTCAGCTATAACATAGTTTATTTATTTATTTGGGGTTTTACGTCGCTTTCAACACTGTACAGGTCATATCACGACGGGTAGTTGGAAGGGCAGAGGAAACCAGTACATACAGTTTGTTAGGGTTCTGTACTGTAAACTGCCGACCAACGGCAAGCAACTACCAGCTTTTCCACTTGAGACCGTGCGGGGATCGAACCCCGGCCTCAGAGGTGGGAGGCGAGAGTGTTACCACTCTGCCACCGTGGCCCCTAGCTATAACATAGTAAAATTTCAGACCTGTAGCTCATTGCATAGCTGAGTAATAGCTACTTTGAGGTTATCGCTGTTGAGTAAATCAGTTGTAACTTGAAAAGTATTGCATTTAGAGTAGCTTGTTTAAATATGTTATTCCCCTAATTTTTGTTCAGCTATAACATGTTGAAATTACAGACCTGTAGCTCATGACATAGCTGAGTAATAGCTACTTTGAGGTTTTCACTGTTGAGTAAATCAGTTGTAACTTGAAAACTATTGCATTTAGAGTATTTTGTTTAAATATGTTATTTACCTAATTTTTGGTTAGCTATGACATGTGAAATTGCAGACCTGTAGCTCATTACATAACCAAGCAATATCTATTTTCAGGTTCTCACTGTTGAGTAAATCATTTGTAACTTGAAAACTATTCCATTTACAGTATTTTGTTTAAATATGTTGTTCACCTACTTTTGGGTCAGCTATAACATAGTGAAATTACAGACCCATAGCTCATGGCATAGCTGAGCAATAGGTATTTTCAGGTTCTCACTGTTGAGTTAATCAGTTGTAACTTGAAAACTATTGCATTTATAGTATTTTGTTTAAATATGTTGTTCACCTCCTTTTGGGTTAGCTATAAGATAGTTAATTCTAATTCTAATTCTAATAGCACTTTTATAGCGCTTAATCTCCATCAAAAGACAGACTCTAAGGCGCATCACACAAAAACATTGTTCAATATTCAAAAACCAGAGACATTGCAGGGGTCAGCACCGCGGAGAAAGCAGAAAGGATATTGGAAATTTAGGGTGGGTATGCTTTTCCAAAGAGGTATGACTTCAACTTTGACCTGAAAGAGGCAAGTGAGTTTGCAGAGCGGACCTCATCAGGAAGGTCATTCCAAATCATAGGTGCGTCATACGCAAAACTGAGTCCAAAATGTTTTCGAGACTTGAAAATTGAACCAAAGTGGGGAACCTCAAGAAATATGCCATCAGATTGACTTCGACGAGTGTTATATGCACTATGTCTGGGAATGAGGAAGAGTTCAAAGTATTTGGGGTTACCACTGTGTAGGAACTTATATACCAACATGGCAGTCTTAAAGATAGAACGGTACTTAATTGGCAACCAATGTAGTGCTTTTCTAACTGGAGTGATGTGTGAGTACTTGGTGGTGTTGGCAACAATTCTGGCCAGGCTATTCTGAACACATTGAAGTTTGCGCAGATCTAGAGCTGAGAGACCTCTGAACAGAGAGTTACAGTAATCTAGTCGACTTCCGACCAGAGCATTGGCAGCCATAAGAGTAGCTTCATGTGTCAGATGTCCTCGGAGTCGCTTAAGATCCCGGACATGAGCAAAACAAGCCTTGCAGACCTTCCTAACATGGCAAGAGAATGAGAAATCAGAATCAAACCAGACACCAAGGTTCCTAACTGCATCTGTTGGTGATATGAGATTACCAAGTATGTTGACCGGGAAGGACTGATTAAGTTTTTCGCGCTGAGACTTTGAGCCAAACACAATGAATTCGGTCTTATCTGGATTTAGCTTGAGCTTATTTGTAGAGAGCCATCTCTTTACGTCTTCAAGGCAGTGTGACAGCTTATCAAGGGCCGAGGCAACATTTTTATGTGTGAGGTGTACATACAATTGTGTGTCATCAGCGTAGAACTGGAAACTAATACCAGGATGATTCTGTATGACTTTACTCAGTGGAGTAGTATAGAGTGAAAAAAGGATTGGCCCCAGGACAGAGCCTTGAGGCACACCATACAATAACTTTTTGGCATCAGATAAAATTGACCCAATCTTAATGCACTGAACACGGTCTGAGAGATAAGACTTAAACCAATCGAGGACAACCCCGCTCACACCAAACCAGGAGCTAAGAGAATTAAGTAGCGTATCATGATCAATAGTATCAAACGCTGCTGATTGATCCAAGAGAACGACAGCAGTAGCCTCACCTTTAGCAAAAGCCAAATGAACATCATTCTTAATTGAAAGCAATGCAGATTCAGTTGAGTGACCTAGTTTGTAGGCAGATTGCCTGACATTCTCCAGTCCGTTCAAACTAACATGGTCATTCAACTGAGAAGCAACAACACGTTCAACCAGTTTGGATATGAAGCCCATCCCAGAAACAGGTCTGTAGTTTTTTAAGTCATTGGGTGGTAGTGATGACTTTTTAATCAATGGGGTTACAATAGCCTTCTTGAATTCATCAGGTACAACACCTTCTGACAACGAGCAGTTAACAAGCCTGGTGATAGAGGGCAGTAAAATATCAATACATTCCTTAACAAGAAATGTAGGCCATGGGTCTAACAAACAAGATTTAGTGGGTGACTTCATGATAATTTTTCTAATTTCCTCTTGAGAAACTTGTTTAAAGCAGCTGAAATTGGGTACATCAGGTGGAGGAGGCAGAGTGAATGAGTCACTAGAGGAAAATGAGTTTCTGATTTTATCTATTTTGTCACTGAAGAAAGTGACAAACCGGTCAGCAAGACCTTTCTTAGATTCATGAGAAGGAAGTACTGCTTCAGGACTAGAGTGCAGTGCGGAACGCAAGACCTGCCATAGCTTCTTGGAGTCATTGGTATTTTCTTTGACCAGGTTTCTGAAGTAATTTGCCTTATCTTTGTTGACCAGTGAATTGCAGCGACCAATCTGTCTTCGAAGTCTAGCTCGATTATAGGCAGATTTATCTTTACGCCAGATTCGTTCCAGCTGTCGCCTGATGGTTTTTGCCAGCCTGTAGGTGTCAGATAGCCAACCAGTAGCTTGCTTAGTAAAAGTGCGAGTAACCAATGGTGCATGCTTGTTGAGCAATTTGCTCAAATCATCTAAGTATTGTTCACACAAACCACTGACTGTATCACCAGGGCATTTTACGAATGCGCTATTTCCCAAATCCTTACTGAAACTGTCCATGTCAATTTTATGATACCTCCTGAAAGTGACAACTTTTGCCTTATGTGAAGGAGGATTAACTGAGTCAAGCTGAGCAAGGACAAGAGCATGATCAGAAATAAATTCAGCAACTCGTACATTAGAGATGACACTGGCATCAGTAGGAGTAAGAACAAGGTCTAGGATATGACCTACAGCTCATGGCATAGCTGAGCAATAGCTATTTTCAGGTTATCACTGTTGAGTAAATCAGTTGTAACTTGAAAACTATTGCATTTACAGTATTTTGTTTAAATATATTGTTCACCTACTATTGGGTCAGCTATAACATAAAAAAATTTCAGACCTGTAGCTCATTACATAGCTGTGTAATAGCTACTTTGAGGTTATCACTGTTGAGTAAATCACTTGTAACTTGATAACTATTTGTATCGGCGAACGAAAGTCAGGGATACTTAGGATTCAGTACGGTCATGCCACCGCCGCCGCCGCAGAGATTTCCTTTTGGACACGATAAGTTAAAAAATATTTTAGTTAGACCTTTCAAATTTGGTATGTGGGTACTGTATAAGTGGTTATTTTCGCGTGGAATTAATTTTCGCTATATTCGCGAGTGACTACAAAACGCGAAAATAACTTCTAGCCAATATTTATATTCAGTAGAACCAGTCTACAGTAGCGTGAGCGATAATACAAGATTATGCAAGATACAATATTTAACACTGTCACGGAAACAATAAATTCCATTGCTTTATCAAATGTACCATTCACAGAAACGCCTAACTTCTTTGATCTTTATCACCAGGGAGGGATTAATTCAATTACACAACCCCGCTACACAACTTCTTTGATAATGCGCCGATCAATGAAAGTGTGTTCGATTGTGTTTCGTAAATTTATAATCTCCCAGAGTAGGTTCACACACTGACAACGTGTATAAAAGAAAAGACGTTAACTGTGCATTTCCAATCAAACCAGCAGAAGTCCGCATAATAAGTATTTTAATTTGAACGTGTTGTTAGTTTGGGCGATAATTGAATATATTTCACCGCGAAAATAAATTCTCGCGAAGCCGTCCTACAGTGTACATTCGCGAACTTAAGTACCCGCGAAAAAAACCACTTATACAGTATATATGGGCAATGCCATGAACGCTATTGTTTTGTTACCTTGACCTTCAATTTCAAGGTCACTGGTGGCCTCTTAAAGGTCAGATTTTGGCCATTTTTTCACATTTTGGCCCAGTTCTCATATACAGAAAGTTAGATCATCCTATGGCTCATACATATAATACAGATATATGTCCCCTGTAAGCATGCAGAAATTTGACCTTGAAGCTCTTCATTGAAGGTCATCCACAGGTCATCCAAAGTACCTGACCGAGGTCATTTTTGGCCTTTTTGGAGATATTTTCACACTTATTGCTGACTATATTGCATTGAAACTATTGAAAATGGCTGTGGAGGTTGAGTACATGATGGAGTACCATTATCCAGACTTACTGGTTACAGAGGATTGTTGGTTACAGAGAAAATCTGCTGATTCTACAGTTATGGACAGGAAGAAGTTAGTTGTTTCATATAAGCCTACCCCTGCTGAGATGTAGTCTAATTTGCTCAGTTCTGCCAGCTCCTATGAGTTTTCGCAGAACTGTGGAGCCAACAGGAACTGGTTACAGAGGATTGCTTCGCCTATAGCCGGTTAGGCCCTGGTACTGGGCAGGTCCACAGGACTGGCTAACAGACCAGCAGTAGCCTTTTAAGGGTCCAAGTGGCCATCTCAGACCAACCAGTTACTGCCCGGTGAAATTGGTTACAGAGAAATTATTATACCAGTCATTGGTCTCGGTGACATGACTGTCTCAACCTACCAGACCAGTCAGCCAGCCTACTGTCAGGACCTCCTAGCTGGTCGAAAGTGACTATAGATAAGAAGACTTTCCCAACAAGATTTGTCCAACTACCTGTCAGCCTTATCTTATCAGACCCCACACCAGCCAGTTACTGGTCCCGATGAGATGCCGAACTCAACCGCACTGGTCAGCCTACTGCCAGCAAGAAGTCTGCTGTATCAGTTACTGTGGAGGTTCATCAAGTTTTTCTTACGGGTTCCAGTGAAGATACAGTGATCCAACCTCCTAGAATGGCCACCCAGCTTGCATTTTACCCAGCCTGTGAGCAGTGTCAGCTGACACACCAGGGGCCTGAGTTTCCAAACTCAGCCTTCCCCTCAAGATTATAACCCATTTGCCGGTTTTCACAACTCAAGCAATGGTAAATTTGTCTGTTAATCAGACCAGGGGTCACAGTTCTCATAAATGGCTATTAGTGTTTTTCCACAGTGGGGTTGTGTGGATTACTGACACCCATACAGAAGCAAGTCCACCTAGGTCGCCTCCACATGAGGCCGATACAGTGGCACTTGAAGAGCAGCTGAAGGGTATCAGACTCACTAGAAAAGGTGATCCCAGTTCACTCCACCCCATCTAAAATGGTGGTTGTAGGATCACAATGTGCTTCAAGGTCAGCCATTACACCTACTTATATATGCTCTGCAAATCCTTACAGATGCATCAAGAAGGGCGAGTGCTCACTTAGGGAAACACACTGCAAGGGGAACCTGGTCCCTTCCAGAAGCAAGTTACACATAAAGTATCTGGAACCAAGGCAGTCTTTTGACCCTAAAGGAGTTCCAAGACCTCTGCTTGAACCTTATTACTACCATAGCTACGGAAAACACCATGGTGGTTGCCTATTTAAGGAGGAGGGGGGAGTAAGTCTTTGTGCCCTACTATGGAGAATCCTGACTTGGTGCTCCAGGAAAAAAGGTCAAGCCCGACACATTCACGCTTCAACTATGCCCCGTCCAGGGATACACTGCGTCGAGATGCAATCTCTAGTTAAATGTGTTATTAACCTACTTTTGAGTTGGCTATACCACAGTAAAATTCCAGCCCTTTAACTCATTGCATGGCTGAGCAAAAGCTACTTTGAGATTCTCTCTGTTAAGTAAATCAGTTGTAACTCGAAAACTTCTTTCACTTCTACTCTGAAACTCAAAACACACAGTCAGCTGACAAAGAGCCCGTTCACGAGCACTGATTGCTTGTTTAATAGACACTGTTACGGTCAAGCGCGGTAGCAATTACCGGTTGTCTTTAAGTTGTAACAGAAAAAAAAGCAAAAAGCTTAACTTAACAAATCTATTTAGCGATTAACAATAATGATTACAGTCAACTGGTATGCCCTTAACTAAGCACACTAATACAATAACAAGATCTAGCTGACCTGACCACTGAGATTAAGAATAAGTTTATCCGCCGTATCCCGCAATCTGTTCTGTAATCCGTCCTGTGGTATATTCTGTGATCTGTCCAATGTCCTGTGGTCTGTCCCGTGATCTGTCCAGCGTTCACTCGCACACAGATATCTATATCCTGTGACCCGTCCCACACTCAACAACACAAAAGGTGCTTGTCCTGCTATCCTTTATATATCCAGTCACACAGAAGGTCTGTCTGGAGATTTTTAGAGAGTTAACACAATTGTACTATCTGCTCCAAGATATGGACAATGTCCAAAATGCAGTAAATCCACTCTCTGTTATATAACTGTACAATATCCAAAAATATCCAAAGTGCAATAAATCTGTCCAGACAATGTATCTAGTTCACTCCAGTAAAAGTTCACAGCAACACAAGTTATATTATATTCCAAAACACAATAGCTCTCCTTATAGCCAGCGAATACAAAGTTCACTTGTGGTCAGATGTACATTCCTTATATACATTCACAGATTTCTCTGGAATTGTACAGAACCAACTCAAAAAAGCTTGAGCCATCTAGGCCAAAGGAGGAAGTTCTAGAAACTACTGGTAATTGGGTTTCCCCAAATCTAACATAACCACTGAGGGGGGGATTTCCCCCAGTTTGTGAACAGATCAATAAACACTAAAACACAAAAGTCAATAACTCCCTTACTTTAAATGTCAACACACGAAAAGAACCAACAACACAATTATCTTTTATGACAATGTATAAACATAAAGCTTAAATTAAACAATGCACTAATATGGTGCCTAATATATGTAATATACAATGTACTAATATAGTGTCCAATATATGTAACAATACCTTATCTTTCGAGGATGAAAATGTGTTCAAGGCATGCAAATCTGTCTGTTCATCTGTTTGCTAGAGCCATTACAAGGAATGTACCCCCACCAAAAGTGTGAAAATTTCAACACTTTATCACAATTTTCTCAGTGACTATTGCAGGGATTTCTGCCATATTTTGCATATATGTACTAGGCTACAAGTAGATTCCCTTGTGTGAGTATCAGACCTGGATCTGTCTTAATTTTTTTTTATGAATTTTCAAAATAATTTTTAATGCATTAAAATTCATGAAGTCATGCACTAAGTCACTTATTTTTTCATTGATTATTGCAGGGATTTCTCTCTTATTTCGCTTGTATGTACTGGGCCACTAGTAGATTATCTGGTGTGAGTATTGGGCCTGGATCTTTTTAAATTATTTTTTTATGAATTTTTAAAATAATTTTTAATGCATTAAAATTCATGAAATCAGGCACAAAATCACATATAACTTGAAAAGTATTGCATTTAGAGCATTTTGTTAAAATATGTTATTCAGCTACTTTTTCCATAGCTACAACATGGTGAGTAACTTGGGTGTCTATCAAAATAGCTAAGTGAGTAATGGCTACTTTCTGACTTTTCAGTACCTTCCATAATGAGCAAAATCACTTGTAACTCGAAAAGTATTGCATTTAGAGAATTTTGTATAAATATGTTATTCTCCTACTTTTGGGTCAGCCAGAACATAGTAAAATTGCAGACCTGTATGTCATTGTATAGCCGAGTAATAGCTACTTTGAGGTTATCACTGTTGATAAAATTGCTTGTAACTTGAAAAGTATTGCATTTAGAGTATTTTGTTTAAATATGTCATTCAGCTACTTTTGGGTCAGCTATAACATAGTAAAGTTGCAGACGTGTAGCTCATTGCATAGCTGAGCAATAGCTGCTTTGAGGTTTTCTGTGTTGAGTAAATCAGTTGTAATTGGAAAACTATTGCATTTAGAGTAGTTCCTTTAAATATGTTGTTCATACTTTTGGGTTAGCTATAACATAGTGAAGTTGGACACCTGTAGCTTATAGCATAGCTAAGCAATAGCTACTTTAAGGTTCTCACTATTGAGTAAATCGGTTGTAACTTGAAACTATGATTGCATTTAGAAAATTTTGTTTAAATATGTTATTCATCTACTTTTGAATTAGCTATAACATAGTAAAATTGCAGACCTGTATGTCATTGTATAGCCGAGTAATAGCTACTTTGAGGTTATCACTGTTGATAAAATTGCTTGTAACTTGAAAAGTATTGCATTTAGAGTATTTTGTTTAAATATGTCATTCAGCTACTTTTGGGTCAGCTATAACATAGTAAAGTTGCAGACCTGTAGCTCATTGCATAGCTGAGCAATAGCTGCTTTGAGGTTTTCTGTGTTGAGTAAATCAGTTGTAATTGGAAAACTATTGCATTTAGAGTAGTTCCTTTAAATATGTTGTTCATACTTTTGGGTTAGCTATAACATAGTGAAGTTGGACACCTGTAGCTTATAGCATAGCTAAGCAATAGCTACTTTAAGGTTCTCACTATTGAGTAAATCGGTTGTAACTTGAAACTATGATTGCATTTAGAAAATTTTGTTTAAATATGTTATTCATCTACTTTTGAATTAGCTATAACATAGTAAAATTGCAGACATGTAACATCATGGCATAGCTGCGTAATGGCTATTCTCAGGTTTTCACTGTTGAGCAAATCAGTTGTAACTTGAAAACTATTGCATTTAAAGAATTTTCTATAAATACGTTGTTCACCTACTTTTGGGTCAGCTATAACATAGTGAAATTGCAGACCTGTATCTCATGGCATGACTGAGTACTAGTTACTTTGAGGTTATCACTGTTGAGTAAATCAGTTGTAACTTGAAAACTATTGCATTTAGAGTATTTTGTTTAAATATGTTGTTCACTTACTTTTGGGTCAGCTGTAACATAGTAAAGTTGCAGACCTGTAGCTCATTGCATAGCTGAGCAAGAACTACTTTGAGGTTTTCTCTATTGAGTAAATCACTTGTAACCTTTAAAGTTATTGCATTTAGAGAATTTTATTTAAATATCTTATTTATATCTTCTTTTGAATTAGCTATAATATAGTAAAATTGCAGACGTGCAGCTCATAGCATAGGTGACTAATAGCTATTCTGAGGTTCTCACTGATGAGTAAATCAGTTATAACTTTAAAACTACTGCATTTAGAGTATTTTGTTTAAATGAGTTGTTCACCTACTTTTTGGTCAGCTATAACATAGTGAAATCGCAGACCTGTAAGTCATGGCATAGTTGAGCAATAGCTACTTTGAGGTTCTCACTGTTGAGTAAATCAGTTGTAACTTGAAAACTATTGCATTTAAAGTATTTTCTTGAAATATGTTATTCATCTACTTTTGAATTAGCTAAAACATAGTAAAATTGTAGACTGTAGCTCATTGCATAGCTGAGCAATACCTACTCTTAGGTTTTCACTTTTCAGTTAATCAGTTGTAACTTGAAAACTATTGCATTTACAGTATTTTTTAAAAATATGTTAGTAACTTACTTTTGTGTCAGATATAAAATAGTAAAATTGGAGACCTGTAGCTCCTTGCATAGCTGAGTAATAACTACTTTCAGGTTCTCATTGTTGAGTAAATCATTTGTAACTTGAAAACTATTGCATTTAGAGTATTTTGTTTATAAATATCTTATTTTATCTACTTTTTAATAAGCTATAACATAGTAAATTGCAGACATGTAGCTCATGGCACAACTGAGTAGTAGCTATTCTCAGGTTCCCACTGTTGAGTAAATCAGTTGTAACTTTTGCATTTAGTTTAAACTATTGCATTTAAAGTGTTTTCTATAAATTTGTTGTTGAACAACAGTTGTTCACCTACTTTTGGGTCAGCTATAACATAATAAAATTGCAGATCTGTAGATCATGGCATAGCTGAGCAATAGCTACTTTCAGTTTCTCACTGTTGAGTAAATCAGTTGTACCATGAAAACTATTGCATTTACAGTATTTTGTTAACGCTCAACGATAGGAGAGGGTTATGGTAATCAGTTTGTTCTGTTTTGTCTGTCTTTCTGTCTGTGCACCGTTTTGCCCTTATGACTCAAAAACTATAACATCAATCAAACTCAGATTTGGTGGGCAGGTATTTAATGGGGTTCAGACGGATTCCTCCAAATTTGGTAAAATTTGAGTGAAAATTAAAGTCAAGAGACAGTTTTTACCCCACAGCCCTTAAGGGCTGTCGGGGTATTGTTTTCACCCATGGTGTCCGGACGGGCGGGCAGGCGGGCAGCGGGAAATAGTTTGTCCGGGCTGTATCTCAGAAACCATAA
The DNA here is from genome assembly GCA_964017235.1 of Sabellastarte sp. h YS-2021. NCBI lineage: Eukaryota > Metazoa > Annelida > Polychaeta > Sabellida > Sabellidae > Sabellastarte > Sabellastarte sp. h YS-2021. Next base: position 40,218,608 of record OZ024936.1, read on the forward strand.
GGTGTAGGAACTTCATACTTGGCAGGGACATTGGTTGGGGGGTGTAGGTGTGCAACGCCATGGTCTGACCTTGATTTGACCTTGCCGTAGTGACCTTGAGTTTGAAAATCTTGTCCGGGCTATATCTCGCCAACCATAAGGTGTAGGAAGTTGATACTTGGCAGGGACATTAGTTAGGGGTTGTAGGTGTGCAACGTCATGGTCTGACCTTGATTTGACCTTTGACCTTGCCGTAGTGACCTTGACCGTTAAAATCTTGTCCGGGCTATATCTCAGAAACCGTAAGGTGTAGGAAGTTGATACTTGGTAGGGACATTGGTTAGGGGGTGTAGGTGTGCAACGTCATGGTCTGACCTTGATTTGACCTTTGACCTTGCTGTAGTGACCTTGACCTATAAAATCTTGTCCGGGCTATATCTCGGAAACCGTAAGGTGTAGGAAGTTGATACTTGGTAGGAACATTGGTTAGGAGTTGTAGGTGTGCAACATCATGGTCTGACCTTGATTTGACCTTTGACCTTGCCGTAGTGACCTTGATTATAAAACCTTGTCCGGGCTATATCTCAGCAACTGTAAGGTGTAGGAAGTTGATACTTGGTAGGGACATTGGTTGGGGGTACTAGGTGTGCAACATCATGGTGTGACCTTGATTTGACCTTTGACCTTGCTGTAGTGAACTTGACCTATAAAACCTGGTCCGGGCTATATCTTGGAAACCGTAAGGTGTAGGAAGTTGATACTTGGTAGGGACATTGGTTAGGGGGTGTAGGTGTGCTACGTCATAGTGTGACCTTGATTTGACCTTTGACCTTGCTGTAGTGATCTTGACCTATAAAATCTTGTCCAGGCTATATCTCAGAGACTGTAAGGTGTAGGAAGTTGATACTTGGTAGGGACATTGGTTGAGGGTTTTAGGCGTGCCACGTCATGGTGTGACACTGATTGACCTTTGACCTTGCTGTATTGACCTTTAAAATCTTGTTGCACCTTTGGGTCTTTCTGTTGATGCAGATTAAGCACTGTTAAAGTCATATTAAAATTCATTAAGAATTTCCTTTTGCAAGCTCCCATTGTAACAGATGGAATTTCATCAAGTGAGCCACAGGCTTTTCTCCAACACCACACATAAGCATTCATTGAATGTATTGCCACTTCTGTATGCATGGGTAATATTCAAAACATCCAAACCATAATTCGGCCATTTTTGGTTTACTGATAAGTGCTGTCATTTTATTATTGAATTGTTTTGTTTTAATACTTCATCTTTACATACATTTCTTTTCCTTATATGTTATTTTCTCTACTTAAGCATTATTTGGACCTTAATATAACTGACACTGCTCTGAAAGTATCTTGAACTTTGTATTGTTATACTACTTCTATATCTCATGGTGTTAAAAATATTTCCCCAGGCTGTGGGGTACGGGCATCTCTGATGCTATTTTTCTTATTGTATCCAACGGAAGCATCCGGTGGATACTTTGGTTTAGCGTTCGCTACGCCGCCGCGCGTAGAGAGATTTTCGGCGTTAACGCTCTAAGAGGAAAACAACAGCAGCTAGGTTCACCAAATTTGCAGGATATCTTCATTGGGGGGTAAGCTTCTCTGGGAAGGAAAATAGCCTCATTCTGAAAAACAAGATGGCCGCCACGGGCATTTCTTTGAAAATTATCTACATTTTTCTACTGGCTGTTCTTCATAGGTAGAAGGTTGAATCTCTTCATAGGTGATATGTATGACACATATACATGTCCTCTACAACCTTGCACACATTTGACCTTGAAGCTCCTAATTCAAGGTCATCCACTGAGTGCCGAAGTAACCCACATAGCGGACTTTAAAAGTGCCTATATCTCCCTTATTATTGGTCCTAGAGGTTTGCAATGTGAAGCCAACCTAGGAAATCATGCGCTGCGAATCTTCTGATGTGGTCAGATTTGACCTTGGACTCCTCCTTCAAGGTCAAACGAGGATAGCCAAACTTAAAAGTGCTTATAACTCGCTTATTATCGATCCTAGAGGTTTGGGATGGTAAACCAACATATAGGAAATCATGGGCTGGGAATCTTCTGGTGTGGTCAGATTTGACCTTGGGCCCCTCCTTCAAGGTCAAATGAGGACAGCCAAACTTAAAAGTGCTTATAACTTGGTTATTATTGGTCCTAGAGGTTTGGGATGGTAAACCAACATATAGGAAATCATGGGCTGGGAATCTTCTGGTGTGGTCGGATTTGACCTTGGGCCCCTCCTTCAAGGTCAAACGAGGACAGCCAAACATAAAAGTGCTTATAACTCGCTTATTATTGATCCTAGAGGTTTGGGATGGTAAACCAGCATATAGAAAATCATGGGCTGGGAATCTTCTGGTGTGGTCGGATTTGACCTTGGGCCCCTCCTTCAAGGTCAAACGAGGATAGCCAAAGGTAAAAGTGCCTATAACTCGCTTATTATTGGTCCTAGAGGTTTGGGATGGTAAACCAACATATAGAAAATCATGGGCTGGGAATCTTCTGGTGTGGTCGGATTTGACCTTGGGCCCCTCATTCAAGGTCAAACGAGGACAGCCAAACTTAAAAGTGCTTATAACTCGCTTATTATTGGTCCTAGAGGTTTGGGATGGTAAACCAACCTATAGGAAATCATGGGCTGGGAATCTTCTGGTGTGGTCGGATTTGATCTTGGGCCCCCTGTTCAAGGTCAAATGAGAAGAGCCAAACTTAAAAGTGCTTATAACTCACTTATTATTGGTCCCAGAGGTTTGGGATGGTAAACCAACATATAGGAAATCATGCGCTGGGAATCTTCTGGCGTGGTCGGATTTGACCTTGGGCCCCTCCTTGAAGGTCAAATGAGGACAGTCAAACTTAAAAGTGCTTATAACTCGCTTATTATTGGTCCTAGAGGTTTTGGTGCATTGTCTTTACGGTGGATACAATTTGCATCGGTTCTCCGATGCGCTAGGTCTAGTTTTCAATTGGGCATACACAGAGAAACTGATTTTCCTCATCACCTACTTTAAAAATCAATATTTTGCTTTCTGCTGATGTCATTACCTAATGATGTCACAATGCAATTATCATTGTGAGGTCACAAAACTAGCTTGTGATACTTCCTGTCTTTAAGTAAAAATATTTCTTCTTATCCGGCGTGCCAGATGGGAGATTATAATTTGTACCATGTGTGTGCGTACGTGCGTGCAGGCGTGAGTGTGTCACACAGTTTTCTCTGAAACTACTACAGTTACACATTTTTGGTAAATTACTTGTCCTAATGAATTTTTACGCTCTTCAATATTTTTTGGGTTTGGTGAACTTTGGCCTACTTTTGAGTGAGTAATAGCACTTTTACCTAATATAATTATATGACTTATAACTCTCAAACTATTGCATTTAGAGTATTTTGTTCCAATATGTTGTTCAGCTACTTTCTCCACAGCTACAACATGGTCAGTAGTTTGGAAGTGTATCTCCATAGCTAAGTGAGTAATAGCTACTTTGTCAATTTTTAATGATAACCATAATGAGTAAATGGCTTATATCTTCAAAAGTATTACAATTTGTCTAAAATATGTTGTTCATCTACTTTTTTGTGAACTGTAACATATTTAAGTTTCACAACTATTGCTCAATGTACAAGTGAGTAATGGCTACTTTATTGCTACTTTTAGTGAAAATGTGAAAAATCACAAATATCTCGAAAACCGTAAGAGATAGAACAATTTCGAGAGATTTTTTGACCCACAGGGTGGTACAAAAGTGTCCTGTGCCTAGGGGGAAAAATTCCAATTTTCGCCACTTTTGGTGGCCATCTTGGATTTCAGCGGAAAATAAAACATTGAAAATATCTTGCAAATGGTAAGAGATAGAGCAAATTGGAACGAATTTTTGATCTGCAGGGTAGTACAAGAGTATCCTGTTTCAATTTTTGCCACTTTTGGTGGCCATCTTGGATTTTAGCGGAAAATGAAAAAGTGTGAATATCTCGATAACTGTAAGAGATAGAGTGATTTCGAGCGAATTTTTGACCCACAGGGTGGTACAAGAGTATCCTATGCAAAGGGGAAAAATTTCAATTTTCGCCACTTTTGGCAGCCATCTTTGATTTTAGCGGAAAATGAAAAAGTGTGAATATCTCGAAAACGGTAAAAGATAGAGTGATTTTGAGCAAATTTTTTAGCCGCAGGGTAGTACAAGAGTATCCTGTGCCTAGGAGAAATGCTATTTCTTCCTCTTTAATACTTGGCGGGAGATACACACCACGGCAGTGGTCTTGTTTTATATCTTGAAATTGACATAAAGATAATAAAGAGGGAGGTGGTGTATTCATCATTGTATGCACCAGAGGCATCCAGTGGATACTTTGGTTTAGCGTTCGCTACGCTGCTGCCGCCGCGTGTAGAGAGATTTTCGGCGTTAATACTCTAAGAGGAAAACTACATCAGCTAGGTTCACCAAATTTGCAGGATATCTTCATTTGGGGTAAGCTTCTCTGGGAAGGAAATTAGCCTCATTCTGAAAGACAAGATGGCTACCGCAGGCATTTCTTTGAAAATTATCTACATTTTTCTACTGGCTGTTTCTCATAGGCAGAAGGTTGAGTGTCTTCATAGGTGATATGTATAACAGATATATATGTCCTCTACAACCTTGCAGACATTTGACCTTGAAGCTCTTAATTCAAGGTCATCCATGGAGTGCCAAAGTAACACACATAGCGGACTTTAAAAGTGCTTATATCTCCCTTATTATTGGTCCTAGAGGTTTGACATGTGAAATCAAGTTCTAGGAAATCATGGGCTGTGAATCTTTTGTTGCATACAGATTTGACCTTGGACCCTTCCTACGTCAAACGTGTCATGTGTCATGTTATCCGACTCTCCAGATAAACCGAACCTATTTTATGTCCTCCAATTTTTCGGTAACAAACTACAGTGAAGCGGTGGGCGATAATTGAGTATTTTCGCAAAAATCCCCAAGAAAGTTGACACATGCATGCAATTAAATATAAAAACGTTATATAAACAATTCTAACAAATATTTCTTTCATATGACATCAAACAGTCCCATATTGTGGGGATTATCCTGTAATGTCCACTTCTAAGAGAGACCACGGCAATATTGACAATGGGAGCATTCTTTCGATTGCAATTCTAACTGTTTACTCATCCTTTGTTAGCCCCGGAGCAGTTCAAAGGTCAAAGTTGGGGTTTTACGTCCCGTTCAACAGCCAGGGTCATATTGGGACAGGTCCTCAGAATTGCCACTTGTGGGACTCGAACCCACAGAGGTGACAGCCTATGATTAGATGCCAAACTTGCTAACCACTAGGCCACTGAGGACCTTCGGAGCAGTTCACCCCTGAGTACTACACAAAGAGATTACTCCTAACATAAAACAAGTTAAACATTTCTTTGATGTATGACCTTTGCACTATAAAAGATGAGGATTTAAGGTCACTTCAGTTAATTTTGTAAATTGCATTGATAGAATAAACAACAGTAAATCATGAGTTCCAAAGGTGTCAAAAGAAAACGTGTTGTGCTTGACATACCCACCAAATTAAGGATTTTAGATAGATTAGACAATGGTGAAAAGTGTATAGAAATTGCCAAAGAATATGGAGTTGGCAAATCAACAATTTCAGATATTAAAGCTGCCAAATCCAAGCTTAGTGGTTAGCTCCGAGGGTGTGAATACTGGGCGCCAGACCATGAAGACCTCTTCTAATGACCAGCTAGACAAGGCCCTCTTCACCTGGTTCACCCAAGAGAGACCCAGAGGGACCCCTTTGTCAGGACCCATTGTGAAGGAAAAGGCCCTATGGTTCCACCAGCAGTTACACACAGATAAACCACAGACATTCACTACCAGTGAGGGGTGGCTGCACAGATGGAAGAAGAGGCATGGCATCCGCATCGCATGAAGTCGCATCGCATTTTAGATGCAAAATGTCTAATTCACCGATTATCGCCCAAGCTAGCCACCAGATTTCGGCCGAAAGCACCTCCACTTCATCTATCCGAACCCCCCGATTATCCGGCCTGATTGTATGTCCCCCAAGGAGTTCGGATAATCAAGGTTCTACTGTACAATTAGAAGGAAGACAACTTAATATTACATGACATTCACAGTGCGACTCAAACAGTAATGCCAGACAGTGAAGTAGAGTTACTATGAATAAAGAATAGATGTTTCTTCTTATTTAATCAGTGAAACACAATTTTATCATCATGAAGGCTATATTTGGTCATTTTTTCAGTGAAAAATGTTATTTCATATGAAAACAAAATGGATACTACAGTTTGAAATTGGATGATGCAAACATCAGATACTAACAACAATACTGTTGAACCAGTACATACAGCATGTCTATTACCTCATATCTTCTCAAGAATATTTAAGCGGCCCGTCAGGGACGCTTATTTGTTTTCACCGAAGTTCGACTGATCACCGCCGCCAACGCAGGATTATGGTCTCCCTTGAATAACTTCTTAGCCTTTCATATTTTTCTTTCCTTGTTACCTTTCTTTAAAACTATAGGGGCGGGAAAAATTTTTGGGATACTTGCGCAGACCTTAAGCTTTACTTAAGGTAACCTTAAGCATAACTCCAAAACACCCCGTCATCGCGTTTCGGAAAAAAGCACACACACCTGTGCTATAAAATTTATCACGTACATTCTAGACCAAATTTCCAAGGTGGGAAAGGATTTTCTTATCAATCGGACCATAGATGCCTGAATGGGAGGCGTTTTATTTTCGTAAATTTTTAAAAAATGGGTACTTGGTCTGTATCTCAAAAACGGTGAGGATTTCGGCGTTTTGTTGGAATAACTTATTCAGCTACTTTTTGATAATCTTTCACATGCTGAAGTTTTAGCCCTGTATCTGCAATCTTAAGGTCGCCTTAATGTCAAAAAAGGGGGTTTTAGCCCTCCAGTTCACTTAGTTTTTCACTTTTTTCAGCCAAACTTGGCACATATATTAAGATTTGCCAAAGGAATATCCTGACTTTATGGTGACCTTAAACTCAAAATGTTAATGGACATATGGCCTGCTTAAAGTCATCAAATTGGAATGAAATCCTCTGGCTCCTTTTTTTTCCCATTTTTTTTATATCGAAATTATCACTGGTATTAAACTAGATAAAAATAATACTTATGGTCACCTTAAACTGAAATAAGGAGGTTTTCAGCCTCCAAGTATCTTATTGTTCGACTGACCTCAGTTAAACTTTGCACACCTATAAAGGATGGCAAACCAAAGGGTTATCCTGACTTTATGGTGACCTTAAACTGTTAATATAATTTTGACCCCCCTAAAGTCATAAAATTTGAGTAAAGCCGTCTGGCTTCTTTCTTTTTCCATATCTAACATATATTGATATTGAAGGAACATTCTCATATTATGGTCACCTTAAAGTTGCAATATGAATGAAGTTATGGTCACCTTACAGTGAAAAAGGAAGTTTCAGCCTCCAGCTATCTTATTGTTCAACTGACCTGAGCTAAACTTTATGCTCGGTTAAATTTTCTACATTTTTAAAGATGACAATAGGGACATTCTTATTTGCTTTCCACCTTGGAGTTCCAATACAAGTACAGTCATGGCCATCTTGACGTGAAAATGAGGGTTTTCCGCCCCTAACTGATTAACTGTTCAGTAACATCAGTTTAACTTGACATTGATTATACTTAACTAACACTTTGTATAACATTTCACTTAAAATTCCTGTACTTAAGAGGCTTTGGCCGTCTTAACACGATAAATATATACTTCTTGCTCCCTCCTCATTTATTTTAGCACTTTTTAAAACCACACCTGGCATATGTATACTTCAAAAATATTTATGCTCACTTTAACTTGACATTGATTATACTTAAGTAAGATTTTGTATAACGTTTCACTTAAAATTCCTGTACTTAAGAGCCTTTGGCCATCTTTACATGATAAATATATACTTCTTGCTCCCTCCTCATTTATTTTAACACTTTTTAAAACCTCACCTGGCATATGTATACTTAAAAAATATTTATGCTATCTGGCAAACCTAATCTCTTAGTGTTTATGATGTTATGACATCTTCAAAGACAAAAATGAGGTATTTATGATGCACTGATGTGGTTATTAACATATTGCAACTGATCAGTGTTGGAATTGTGGGGATATAACTTTTTCTTTTTGGAAAAAAGCTTTAAGTTATTCAACTTTTCTTTTGCAGAAGAAGTTGAGGATGTAGGTACTTGTTTGAAATTCACTTGTTCACATAGACTATGTAAATTGGTCAAATTTATAGACTTGACTTCTTTCAGAATATAAGATGACTGTAAAAAAAGCACTCTCTCATAAACAGTTTTTCTTGTACAGTATTTTATGTAGCTCCAACTAAGTGGAAATGAATGAGTTGTCTCTTTCTGCTTCCTCCTCAAACTCTGTATTTGCTTTGGTGTGATATCTATCTAGAGTTACATTCATGGAAAGTCTTTCTAACCAGAAAGAACCCCCCCAACTCTCCTTTAGTGTACTAACATGCAGGTGAAAAAAGATTTGCCTCTATATGTGGGGGGTGGGGGGTGGATGGAGGGAGAGTGGGTATTAGTGTGGTTTAGATGATAGAGATATAAATATATGTGTGTGTGCACTTCATGGAAACAAACAAGTCAAGCTGTTTATGCTGTTCTTTAGAATGTGTATTGTTTTCTTTTACTTTCTTCCATTTTGTGTTACACTTGTACATTTAATAAAATTAAGCTCAAGTTGGAAATCAATTTTGGAAATTCTCCTTTAGTGCACTAACATGCAGGTGAAAAAAATATTTGCCTCTATATGGGGGTGGGGGGGTGGGGGGGTGGATGGAGGGAGAGTGGGTATTAGTGTGGTTTAGATGATAGATAGAGATATAAATATATGTGTGTGTGCACTTCATGGAAACAAAAAAGTCAAGCTGTTTATGCTGTTCTTTAGAATGTGTATTCTTTTCTTTTAGTTTCTTCCATTTTGTGTTACACTTGTACATTTAATAAAATTAAGCTCAAGTTGGAAATGAATTTTGGAAATTTTAATGCATTAATATTCCTCAGATCATGCACTAAATCACTTATAGCTTGAAAAGTCTTGTGTTTACAGCATTTTGTTCAAATATGTTATTTTTCCATAACCTTAAGCATTTTTCATAAAAACCGGTCATCGTGTTTTGGGAAAAAGCGCACACACCTGTGCTATAAAATTTATCACGTACATTCTACACCAAATTTAGAAGGTCGGAAAGGATTTTCTCATCAATCGGACCATAGACATCTGAATGGTAGGCATTTTGTTTTCGTAAATTTTGTAAAAATGGGTACTTGGTCCGTATCTCAGAAATCGTCAGGATTTCGGCGTTTTGTTGCAATAACTTATTCAGCTTCTTTTGATAATCTTTCACATGCTGAAGTTTCAGCCCTGTATCTCCAATCTTAAGGTCACCTTTATGTCAAAAAGGGGGGTTTAGCCGTAGTAAAGTTTCAGATCTGTAGCTCCTTACATAATTAAGTAATTGCTGTGAAACCTAAACCTTCTACTGCAGTAAATAATCTTTTCCTTACATCTGCATTTTATTTCAGTGACTCTTTCTTCTATTCTCATCTGCTCCATCCCGCATTCCCCTCACTTAAATAAAAATGCATGGGACACAAGAATTGCCTCTCTGTATGGGGGATTTCTCATGGCCATGTCTTGCTTATACAGTATTTTATAGAGCTACAGCTAATTGAAAATGAATAAGTTGCCCCTTTCCTTCTTTCTGCTACTGCACTACTCTGTACTGGCTTGTGTGTTCTATCTATCTGGGAGGGACATTCATATAAAGCCTCTCCTCCACTCACTTAAGCCCTGCTGTGCTTCCTCTGTTACATAATGTGTCTGCTATTTTACCTCTTCCCTGGCCTCTTTTAAACAAAACCTTATGTTTGTTTACAAGGTTTGGTTTGTGATTTTCAGTGTGCAACAAAAAGCACTCTTATCAATATCTTGAGTGTTTTATACCTTTGCAATTATGAATTATGTGGAAACTCATTCCTTCTTTATGACACTACAGTGCTTCAAACATAACTTACAATTTGTACCCTTTTGTTTTTTAATCCTGAAAGCCTTTGTCCTTTTCTACTTTTTCAAATAAAGGTCTTTGCCTTTAAAGGTCTTTGCTAAAATGACTGGGTAAAGAGGGTGTTTCACTAATATATTCTATTCAACAATTTCTTGATTGGTCAAAAGGGTTATTGGTGTGCAGGTTGCAAAGAAATATACCAAGTCCCAATATAAACAGTGTGCACAGAAATCATTGTCCCTTTTATTATACACTTTCTTTCTATATTTTCAACTTGTAAACATGTTACATATGAAACCTATAACGTATAGTATCAAGAACATGTTAATTTCAAATATGTACAGCCAAAACCAGAACGTACAATATCACAAAGTACAAATTACAAATATCTTCTTGAAAGGGTATCCCTTCAGCTGTACTCTGGACCAGTTTAAAAGCAGGATTTATGGCTGTAAGGTTTCTTGCTGAAATAGTTGTGGCCTTTATGGCTTACAATATGGATTCTTATCAAATTACAACATAGGTTAACCCCTCTGTAAGGAGGTGATTGCAGTTAGATGCACTAGGAGGGGCAGAAATGTAGTTACAAGAAAAACACAACACCTGTCATAATGGAAACCAGGGATGAACAGCCAGGCAAAAGAGTGAGAAGCACCAGCAAAACCTTACAAGAGAAACTTAGTAATACGTACCTTTGTACAGCTAAGCAAAATGGGTAAAAGACTGTGAATTTTTGACAGGCATAGGCGACTATAAGACTCAAGTGGAAAAATGAAGATGCCTCTGAAGTTGTAATGTGAACCTGTAGTGTTATGATACTTGAAAGAACTTTTTTTTCTTAGGAGGTATTTTTCCTGGTCACAAATTATTCAGGAGGCATTCATTCTAGGAGGTATATTTCCTAGGAGACATATTTTCTAGGAGGCATTTTTTCCGCGCATCGGACATACATTCTTTTGAGAAGTAAATTTCACACCTACAATTTCTCTTCTGCCAAGCTGTGGTCGTTCTTTCATTTGTTAAATATAGTAACATACACAATGCAATAAACTTTACATTTTCTATTCCTTATCATGCATATCTTGACATCTTTTACAGATTACTTCGCACTTTTTCATCAGGGCCGCTTCGTTTTTGTCAGCAAAAACATTTTTCTAGTTATGACTTGGGTGCTATGGCCATGAGTTTCTGAGTTTAAAGCATTTGATCTTTCATCAAGGTGCTTCTATTTTTGCTAGAAAAGTATTGTTATAGAATACGGCCCAAGGACTTTGTTATATTTTTTTTATCCAAGCAGTGATCCAGATAAGTAACAAAATTTAATGGGATCTAAGTTGGATCAGGTTCCATCTTCTATTTTTTTTTCATGAAGATCCATACAGTAGCATTTGTGTAATCCTGCTAACAAACATACGGACAGACAAATGCTTCTGAAATTAATCCCTCTTTGGTGGAGGTACAAGTTCCCATTTTTATTGACCAAGCCCCCACATTTTTCGGACATGGGGGGGACTGCCCCCACATTTCAAAATTTCTAGAATCAACACTGAATAATTAAGCGTCCCTGAAAGGGTGCTTATTTGTTTTCACCTCAGTTTCCTCGCCGCCGCCGCCACCGCCGCATTATGGTCTCCCTTGAATATCACTCTTATTATTAGAAGATTTCAAACCATATTTGGCAGTCATATACCTTAGGCGTGGGAAAATTTTTCTGCATGCTTAAATTTGACCTTTGACCTTTATGAAGGTCACATGATCAAAAACAATTTTTTAGTAGGTGGTCATGGTATGAATTCATAATAATTATGCACATATTGTAGATTGAATGGCATGAGAGATGACCTGTCTTGAGATATGTTGGCATCGAGTTGGCCTTATCTAGTATATTTTTTGTCACTTTGAAGATGCTATGGATTAATGAGAATTGTATACATGTCAAGTACTTTATCTTATTTACTACTTTGATAACTTTAGATGTACATTAATGGAGGATGCTGTCACACCAGTTACTATAAGAAGAGATCTCTTACAAATTTTGATTTGTACAACTTTTCAATTTGTGTGTAGATGCTGAAGCTTTGTGTTTTAGATGCTGAAGCATGGTCGTGCAGGGGTGCCTATGGAGGTGATGGGTCTGATGCTGGGGGAGTTTGTGGATGACTATACTGTGCGCGTCATTGATGTGTTTGCCATGCCACAGTCAGGCACAGTCAGTCAACTTGTTTCTTATTTGTTATATTCTGTCCACCTCTAGATACATTATAAAATTGATCTGTTGTCTGTTTCATTTTTTACCCCATAGCCCTTAAGAGCTGTCAGGGTATTGTTTTCACCCATGGTGTCTGAATAACCTGACCTTGATTTAACCTTTGACCTTGCTTGTGACCTTGAGTTTGAAAATCTTGTCCGGGCTATATCTTGGAAACTGGAAGGTGTATTAAGTTGATACTTGCATTAAAAGTAGTGTGACCTTGATTTGACCTTGCCGCAATGACCTTGACCTATAAAATCTTGTCCAGGCTATATCTCAGAAATTGTAAAGTGTAGGAGGTTGATACCTGGTAGGGACATTGGTTAGAGGGTGTAGGTGTACAATAGTGGGTGGACGATTAGACGAACGTTCAATTAATTGTCGGTGTCATGGTACAATCGCGTTCGGTCACTGATAACTTCTGGAAATCGATTAAATCTTACCCTTCTTTATGTGTCTCAATATCCACGTATTTTTTATATTTTAGGCAGTTTCCTAAACTTTCTTTTAATAAATCAAGAGATTTGTCATGAATTTTGTGATTGTTTATAACTACCGCCATATTTACCGGAAGTGAGTGCTTTTGGTGGGTACTAAATGTCGGAAACACCGTTATTCTTACCGGATTGACATATACTTCATCCCGGAATGTGTTTCAGGATATATTGGCCAACAGTGGAGTAAAAAAGTCGATTATGGGTCGATCATCGGTCGGAAAAATGGACGAATAATCGACCATGAAAATTGAGGCGATTCCAGTCACTAGTGTACAATGTCATGGTGTGACCTTGATTTGCTTTTTGACCTTGCCATAGTGACCTTGACCTATAAAATCTTGTCCGGGCTATATCTCAGAAACCGTAAGGTGTAGGAAGTTGACATTTGGTAGGGAAATTGCTTAGGGGGTGAAGGTGTGCAACATCATGGTGTCACTTTGGTCATGGACTTGACCTTTGACCTTTATGTAGTGATCTTGACCTATATTTTCTTGTCCGGGGTATATCTTGACAGGTGTAAGGTGTTGGAAGTTGATACTTGGAATGGACATAGGTTGGGGGTTGCAGGTGTGCAACGTCATAGTGTCACCTTGGCTTGACCTTTGATTTTGATTTAGTGATTTGACCTTTAAAATTTTGTCCAGGCAATGTGTAGGAAGTATATACTTAGTAGGGTTATTGCTTTGGGTTTTAGGTTTGCAACATCATGGTTAAGGGTGTAATGAGTTGACCGAAACTCGAGTCGTAACTCGATGGATGATAATGGGGATAACATCGATCGGTGAAGTACTTTCACTGAGTCTTGATAACGATCGCATACAACCAATTGTACACCCTTGATAACGATTACATTTATCAAATTTCACTCCACAGGAAGCTTACAAGCATATATTCTTGCAAAATAGACAAAATAACTTACAGAACTTGCCTCTTGTGAATTTTTTGATATGTGACGTACCATATGCTTGAATTGATGTAATAGCTTCCCATTGAGAATAAATTATTTCAGGTGGCAAATATTTGCAAGGCTTTTCAGAACTTTTTGGTGCAAATTTGTGTGATTGTGGAATAATTTATCTGGTCATGGAGAAACATTTACTAATAGTAGACTTTGCTGGTGGAAAGTCAAAGGTGTGGAAGTACTTTGGGTTTTGGAAAAGTGGAGCAGTTTTGTCCAAGGATAAAGCTGTTGGCAAAATTTGTAAATGTGATTATGCATATACAAGCAATACCACAACCCTTTGCAGCCATATCATGATGAAGCATCCTGAATGCCAACTTTCTGATGTTGAAAAAAGAGGCCAACAAAGCATTACATCCATGTTCAACAAAAATTCATCAGGGAGTAGTGCAATTCCTTTGTCACAACAGAAAATGAGGGAATATACCCAGGCAATATGTCATTTCTTGATTGAAGATGTTGGACCAATATCAACAGTAGATGGTAGTGGCTTTCTAGAAATGATTCACAGGTTTGAGCCCAGGTGAGAGGTTTAACCATAAAAAAAAACTTTGAGTAAGAACTGAATAAATCACAATGTCAGAGGTCCTGTGTTCAGTAAAGATACAGATCAATATACTTAGGCTTTACAAAACCTTCTGCAGTGGGATAGTTGGCAGTTAACAATAGCCATTATCAGGCCCTCAGTTGCCTAGCAGGTTAGCACATTTGGTATCTAATCACAGGCTATTTTGGATTGTCTCTTCTGTGTGGGTTCCACTCCCAGAACTTTTGAGGGTATGTCCCAATGTGACTATAAGCCATGGTTGTTGAACTGGACATAAAGCCAGAACTTTGAATTAAGTACAGAATCTTGACTAACTAGTCTGCTTTCGTTAACACCCCTAATCAACAACACAACAAACTAAAATAATGTCTAATATGTTAACACAATAATATTATTTTAAAACAATGTACAGTACACTATGAATTACATTTGGCCACAGGGTATAGTAGTAACACACTCCCTTCTCACCTCTGAGGTCAGAGTTTGAATCCCGGCCCGCCCTCGAGTGAAAAAGCTGGTACTTGCTTGCTGTTGGTCAACACTTTACACAACCTTGGCCAACTGAATGTACTGTTCTACTCTGTCCGTAAAACTACCATCATGATATGACCTATACAGTGTTGAAAGCGACGTTAAAATCCAAATAAATAAACTATGAATTACAATTGAGCACATAAAGTTGAAGTTGTTGCCATTTTTATATACAGATACAATTACATTCATGACAAATCATCTGCAGCAACTTTACAGTGAGACAGCAACAAAACTAAAGGGAATCATTAATGACATTGACTCATGCACCATAACACATGACGGATGGACATCCATTGCCACTGAGAGCTTTGGGACTGTAACATTACATTATGTTGATAGTAACTGGGATCTCTTTAATGTTGTGCTCCAAACTAGAAAAGTTGTAGGTCGCCACACAGCTGATGCCATCCAAAGTCAACTTCCAACAGCTCAGGTTGAATGGGGGTTTCGTGAGCCTATTGCAACATGTGACAATGCTGCAAATGAGGTTAAAGTGTTCAGGCAATTGGGCTGGACTCAACTTTTATATATGAGGCACAACATTAATTTGGCTGTAAAGGCTGGTCTGAGTGTACCTGAAGTATGTAAGTTAGTTGTACGCAGTAGGAAAGTAGTCCAATATTTCCACAAAAGTTCTAGTGTCTATCAGTCACTTTTTGACAAAAAATCCTTTTGCCCACCAGCCTGCATGGTCATAAATTGATTATTGATGTAGATACCCGGTGGAATTCCACCTGGGAAATGTTGCAAAGGCTCCTAGAGCAGACTGCAGCAATTCATGCTGTATTAGCTGATCCCGTTTTCAGAGGCAAGGTTCATGATTTGAGATATCTGTACACAACTGAAGATCGGGTTAATGTTGAGAGTGTTGTGGAAATTTTGCAACCATTTAAAGAGGCCACACTATCTTTCTCTTTTTACAAAGTGGTATCACAGTGATCAGGTGGCCTTTCAGGACACTCCCCTATGAAGTCCATAGCAGACTTTCTCCTGTTTCTATTCCAGGACAAGAAGCTGCAGCCAAGCACCATTGACAGCCACAGATCGGCCATTGCAGACAAATTGGGAAATTCACCAATTAATGTCAACAAACATAAGAACCTCACTCATCTCCTGGATAGTTCCACAGATACAGCCCTAAGGGTTGGAGGGAGTGTCCCTTGTCTGGAACCAATCCCTGGTGCTTCACCAGCTGACAGAGGCGCCTTTTGATCCCTATAGAAATGGACCCTTGAAGCATTTGACTTTCAAGACTGTCCTCTTAACTTTGGGTTCAGACAACACAGGAATGAGATCCATGCTTGGCAGAGTAAGAACATTAGCCACCAGTCAGACTGGTCCAAGGTGTCTCTTTATCCCTCACCCAGCCTTCTCTCCAAGAACCAACTGGCTCAAGAGGGCCCAGAAAGTGTAGTCCCAGGGGTTATTCTAGCCCTGGCCCCAATTCTGGATAAGTCGTGCAAGTCTGATAGGTCCCTATTTCCGGTCAGAGCACTGCACTACTGACAGGACCTCAGGCAGAACAAGGAGTTGGTCTTTGTCTTCTTCAGTGAAGGATTCAACAAAGATACCTCCCCTGTTATTTTCTCCACCTGGATCAAGCAGACTGAGATCCTATGCTATGAGCTGTCTGATCAAGAGGCCCTCACTCTGCGTCAGGTTTAAGCCATGATGTGAGGGCCTTAACTGCTTCTGAGGCTTTCGATTCAGGAAATCACAACACCTTCACATAGTTTTATCTGAAGGTTGTGGCTTGGACTGATATAGAGGCTTTTCCCATTTGGGCCCGGTAGTGGTTGCTCAGCAGATCCACTAGTAGTCATTTTTAACTGAGTAGTTAATACCATACCCAATGGACAATAGCCTGTCAAAACAAAATAAAATAAAATATTTTAAGGGTTTAACCCCTATCTGCTACATTCTTTGACCATTTAAAGGGTTAAAGTATAATTAAAGTACACAACCGAGTCCTTGTTGAAGGGAATCCTTGGGAAACCCCTTCTGAGACATCATCGTCTAGACAGCAAGTGCTGGTAGACCAGGACTTGTGTATGTAGCTTATATACAGAACCTGTGCTTGTCGAAATAAATAAATAAAATATTTTAAGGGTTTAATCCCTGTCTGCTACATTCTTTGACCATTTAAAGGGTTAAAAATATAAAATAAAGTACACAACCGAATCCTTGTTTAAAGGAATCCTTGGGGAAACCCCTTCTGAGACGTCATCATCTAGGCAGCAACTGCTGGGAGACCTTCAACTCGTCTATTTTACAAAGACCTTGTATGTACGTTTTAGAAAGGGTGAAAATGGTAAAATCTCTCAGGTTTTACAGTCTCCTTTTTCTAGTCCCCAAGTCTCACCAAGGTGGAGGCCATTGATAGACTTAGCAGGCTCAACACCTTTCTATTAGTAGAAAGGTTCCAATGGAAACACCAGAGTCCATTAGGGCCTATCTGATTCACATGCCCATCCATCCAAACTCAAGGAAGTACCTACTATTCTGGCACAATTCTCAGATAATCCAGTTCACCTCCCTCCCTTTTGGCGTAGCCACAGCCCCCAAGTCTTTACACTGATTGTAAAGAAAGTGAAGCTGATGGCCCGCGCAAGGGGAGTCAGACTTTACCAATACCTGGATGACTGGCTTATCAGGGTCCCGTCCCAGGAGGCACAAGTGAACACTCAGACAGTGGTAAACCTGACACAGTCCTTAGGGTGGATGATCAATCAAGAGAAGTCCATACTCAAACCCACTCAGGTATTTTCGTTCGTGGGCTACAAATACCATCTAGATTCAGCCCTTGTAAAATCCACTCAAGAGAATTTGGTCAAACTTCAGGATTTGATCTTATGCTTAAAGTCAAAACATGTTTTCACTGCAAGATGTTTGATGTCATTAATGGGGTTGCTCGCCTCAATAGAGAAGATGGTCCCAGAGGAACAACTTTACATGAGGCCCTTTCAGTTTCATCTCAGGGAGCACTGGAGATATCTTCAGTGGTTGGACAGCCTCCTTCCGTGGTCAAAGACCATTTCAGCTCACCTAGAGTGGTGGCAAAACCCTGTAATCGTGATGAACGGTGCGGACCTTCACCCCAAGACCACAGTATCCAAATCTTTACAGACACCTCAAATGAAGGTTGGGGTGCTCACTTAGAGCAAGTCTCTAAAAAGATTTGGGGTCAGACAGGGAAAAAAGGCTACACACAAATGTCCTAGAATTGAAGGCCCTGAAAAGGTTCAAGGACTAGTGCCAAAATCAAACAGTGTTGGTTGGTACGGACAACTCAACAGTAGTAGCCTCCATAAACAAACAAGGAGGAACCCACTCGGCGGAGATGTGCGCTCTCCTGTAGAAGATCATGACCTTGTGCCACCATTACCAGGTAACTCTAAGAGCCAGGCACATTCCAGACCTTCTATCCAGTCCAGTCACTAGAATGGTCAATGCATCTGCAGATGTTCAAACAGATATGTCAAAAGTGGTTCACTCCTCATGTAGATCTATTTGTCACTCGTCTGAACCACAAAGTTCCATTATACATATCTCCAGTCCCAGACCAACATGCTTGGGACATAGATGCTCTTAACATAAACTGGTCAGGTCTCACTGCTTATGCTTACCCTCCCAAGGCTCTCCTTCACAGGGTGATCCAAAAAATCAGGCAATGCAGTTGCCTGATCATTCTAATAGCTCCAGGCTGGCCAGGGATGCCCTGGTTTTGGGACCTAGTGCAGCTCTTAACAGAGATCCCACTCAAGTTACTAGTGTCAACAGCATTTCTCAAACAGTCCCACAACTGTGTGTTTCACAACAATCCACAACATCTCAACCTCCTGGCATGGTGTTTAGGAGTGGACAGCTCCAAGATCAAGGCTTCTCTGTGGAAGTGGCAGAGAGAATTGCTCCCCCTCAAAGGTCATGAACAAAAATTTTGCCTCATTTTGATAAACAAAAAAATGGCCACCATAGCCAGTTGTTAAAAAATTATTAAGATGTTCTAAAATTTTAAAAATTGCAGTAGCTTCATGAGGTTTACATAAAATGTGTATGGCTGGGAAAGTTTCACTGAGAGTAATTTTGATCTTATTTTGAAGGCAAAATGGCTATCATGTCACATCTTTAAGGTTGAATGGGGCTTAGAAACTCACCTATAAAATCCTGCCTGTTGGATCTGTGGCCAACATTTCTAACCAAGGAGTGTAGTGGTATACTACTACCGTCAGTTACAAAGTTGGTCAACTGCTAACTCATGGAGGGTTATGTCCTTGATGGTTTTAAAACTGCTGTAGTTACACCTCTTATCAAAATGGCTAATCTTCCCGCAGATGATTTGAAAAACTATCATCCTGTATCTGGCCTCAGTTTCATATCACAATTGGTTGAATGAATGGTTGCAAAGCAGCTGTTAGAACATATCCATGGCCATAACTTAGACAATCCGTATCAGTCTGCATGCAAAACAGGTCACTCGACTGAGACAGCTCTTCTCTGCAAAAAAGAAGTTCATCTATCCTTGTCGAATGGCGAACCTACTGTCTTGATATTGCTTGACCT